>OX422213.1:493274285-493913752 GCA_949130495.1 Sambucus nigra | reverse complement strand
CGTGTTTAGGAGTTTAAAAATGGTGAGAAAACTTGGATTTTCTTATGTTTGGGAGTTTAATTAGGAGGGAAAGTTTTTTTTGTTACAACAGATATTTTCTCCCCAAAATCTTTTCTCCAAATTGGACGGAAAGAGAAAGAAAATTTGGGACTTCTTAATATTTTTACAAAGACTTTTTTACCCTTATTCACAATATTATTATTGTTTCTATTATTACCCATAACTATGGGAAAATGACCGGATTGTTATTCATATGTTGCATCAAGTTGCTTCTTCATTTAAAAAATGGATTAATTAAGGTCTTCCATATGGCAGTGCAACAGTGGGTTAAGTTTTTAAAACTGAACACAAGCTCTTACATAGATTCAAAGGAAGTTTAGTTAGACCATTTATTATATTTTCTTTGAAACTAACCATGTTTTTTAAAACTGAACAGTATGCTTAGTTTTTAAACAGCACATGTTTTTTTTTTTTAAATTGAATAGAATGTATTTTTTTTTAGTATATTTTTTTTCAGCATGTGTTTTTATCTTGAACTCAAGCATATTTTTTCTCAATAACAGTTTTGTTTTCATCTCGAACTCAGCGTGTTTTTTTTCAGCATGTATTTTTATCCATAAATGGATACGCATGCTCTTAATTGTAAGGTTATATTAGTATTTTTTCGATTATTTCTTTTCCTTTCTTCGTTTCTTTTCTTTTCTCCTCTTCTTTTCCTTCCTAATAAAATTTTCCCTTCCTTTCTCTCCTACCCAAAACTCCCAAACAAGCCGCAACTCCCATGTGGCATTTAGATTAATAATAATTTAATAATCCTATAAAATAAATAAATTGATAAATAAAAATAAAAGAAACCAAAAGAGAATTTTAAAAAAATAAAAAAAAAAAGTTTTACTTTCTTCAATCCCAGCCACCCCCTACCCCCGTCCGGTCCCTTAACCCGGCAACACCTCCCCGACAACTCATCCCTACCCCGGCAGAAGCGTACCCAATTCTTGAAAATCCACCTCACCTCCACCAGCCACCCGACAAAACACCCCTCCCCCTCGCAACAACCCACCACCCCCAACAACACCCCACTCCCATTCATCGGTATTTCCACTTCCAAACATCACCAGGGACACCTAAAACATGAAACGGACCAATGGAAACAAAATCTTGACCCGAACAAATTGGAAGCCCGCCAACATAAGAGAAAAAAAGAGAGGCATTGTTTTATATCAGATTTGTAATCAATTTGACCAACCCAAAACAAATTTCTAGATTCGGGGGACTGTGGAGTCTTGGGAGAACGGGGGTGGGCTTTGGGGTTGCGGGCGGCTGAGACAACAAACAGGTGGGGTTTGCGGAGAGTGGGGGTATGGGGGTTTGCTGGGACGATAGGTAGAGAGTGGGATTTTGGGTTTGCTGGGGATGTGGTGTTGTCGGTGTGGAGGGCGTGGGGGTGGGGTGGTGGTTGCTGCCAGGAGGGAGGATGGGGTTGGGTGTGGGATTGAAGAAGATGAAACTTTTTTTATTTTTTTAAAATTATCTTTGTGGTTTCATTATTTTTATTTATCAATTTATTTAGTTTTTAGGATTTTTAAATTATTTTTAATCAAAATGCCACGTGGCAGTTAACAAATTTTTTTACGATTTTGGGCAAAGTGTAATTTTTAATTAAAATTATATTTGACTCTAAAATCGGGAATTAGTAATGTATTAAAGTAAAATAAACCCACCCATTAAGCAAATAGAGAGCACATGTCACATTTAAGGCTTGCTCTCATAGAATAGATGTGGGAACAAGCACTACACGAAAGTAGAAAATTAAGCCAAAATAAGATTTTTCATGGAAAAGAAAGTAATCAACCGCACCCTATACTAATTCCTTTTCATATTCCTTTTCCTATTTCCTATTCATCTCAATGTCTTTTTTTGTCAAATAGACCCAAAAATGTAAAAGAAACTTTTATTTACCCTGTAAAACAGAATTCGGAAAAAGGTCATCCCTCATATGACTGAATATGCAAAAAGTAAGCAGTATCATTGCAGCTTGAAGGGCTAACTTTCATGGAATATTCAGAAACAGAACTACTTCCACACTGAATTCAACAGAAGCATGCTGTCCAAATTAATAATATTATTAAAACCAGCAGATGCACTTACTGCCTATGAAGTTCTACTTAAAATCCTTTGATTATCTTACACTCCCTCTGCCCCAAATTACGTGGACTCTTAATTTGGAAGTCCTAAAAGGAAAGTAGGACTCTTAATTTAGGACGGAGGGAGAATGAGTTGAAATCTTTCATTTGAGCCAATTCTAATCTCCTTCCTGTAAATTTTTATTTCAGAGGATGAAACTGATCCGTACAGGATTCCAACAAAACACAATATCAGAATGGCAATGTATTGGCTGTTGCAAGGCTGTCAGCCAGGAGATTCCTTGGTGTTCCATTTTTCAGGTCATGGTTCCCAACAAAGGAATTACACTGGAGACGAGATTGATGGATACGATGAGACACTTTGCCCTTTGGACTTTGAAACTCAGGGAATGATCGTCGACGATGAAATTAATGCAACGCTGGTCAAGCCTCTCCCTCATGGAGTTAAAATTCACGCTATCATAGATGCTTGTCATAGCGGTACTATGCTAGATTTGTCATATCTTTGTAGAATGGACAGGTTTGTAATTTTCAGGGTTTTATTTACTCATATGTGATAAAAACATTAAGACTGAAATATAGCTGTCTCACATTGTTACATAATGCAAAGTGAGAGGCCGCATCCTAAAGCTAAAATCATCCAAGATAACATCCTATTTTTTCCTTCTTTTGAACCAGATTCTATATTCCCTTCTTGGCGTCTAGATCCTAAACGATAGTAGACATCGGGTTTGTGTTTAAACTTGGGGTGTGCACGTTTCAGTTGGTTTGGTTTTGGAGGGCGCTTTCCAGCTGAACCGACCATGTCGTTTTTTAAAATAAAAGGACCGATGACAGAACTGATCAGAGGAGAAACAGTCGGTTTTGGACATGTTGGTTGTCGGTCGGTTTCGGTTGGAAATGGAGAATATAGATTCATAAATATATCACCAGACTTTTGAATGAAGAAGAAAAGATCTCAGATGAAACCAAATAAATAATTGAAAACTTCATTTTGTCAAATAAGGGCTTCGGCATGCTTAATAAATATAGGATTCAATATATATATATATATATATATATATATATATATATATAGAGAGAGAGAGAGAGAGAGAGAGAGAGGAGAAAAGGTTTGTGGAATCAATTTTGTGTGTTGCTTGCTTGCAATCCATTTTTTCTTTGCTGGTACAAAAGAGAGAAATGGTTTCTACCGAGGAGGAATGAATCAAACAAAAGAGGGAGTTGGGCTTGTAGAGGCATCGTTCATACACACAACTAGGTTTTTCCATTCATATGCATCTCTCTAGTTTGGTTCGGTCCGGGCGTTTTTTTAAGAGAAAATTGCCGGCTGAACCGATTAGAGTAGGTTCTTCACAAAGAAAACTGATGGCCGAACCGCTATTAAAAAAAGGCCGGTTTATGGTCTGTTCGGGCCAGGCTTTTTCACACCCCTAGTTTAAACGGGTTACTTGTCATGTTGGCCCGTTGTTAACCATTAAGAAAATTAATCCTTTGGAGCTGAATAAGGGGCGAGTCTGAAATGATCTCGTTTAGTAAAATTCGCTTGGCTAAGATCATATTAACATTAAAATACATAAAAGCTCCGTCAGTGTCTTTAAATATACCCTAACTATTGTCCATATTTTTTATGTGTGCTTAATGAATTTAGGAGTGGGCGGTACGTGTGGGAGGATCATCGCCCTCCATCAGGTGTATGGAAAGGAACAAGTGGTGGGGAGGCCATTTCCTTCAGCGGCTGTGATGACGATCAAACCTCTGCTGATACAGCTGTAAATTTTTAGTCATTCTATTAACTTCATCAGCTATCAGTCCATCGAACCATCGCTAAAACCTTTTCAATATGAACAAATGGATTCGTTGGAGTTCCTTGAAAAATTAATAGTTTGAAGGTTTCTTGCAATTTACCTAAAAAAAAATTTTACTTCAGCACACAGTGGAATTGTAACAATCTAATCTAATTTGTTATGTGGATAGGCTCTATCGAAGGTCACTTCAACAGGTGCAATGACTTTCTCTTTCATCCAAGCAATTGAACGTGGAAATGCAATTACGTATGGGGATATGCTAAATGCGATGAGGTCTACCATTCGTAAAACTGACAATGATTTAGGGGGTGGTGTTGTGACATCTCTTCTCACTATGCTTTTGACTGGAGGGAGTCTTGGTGGTGGGATGAGACAGGTATGTGTTTGTGAGTGCTTTATATGGTGAAGAATTTTTTAGAACAAAATAAAAAAGTTTGTACTAAAGGTCACTATCCTATCTGTTAAAGCCCAAGCTTATAGCCATTCTGGTCAACCAGATTTCCAGCATAATTTTTTTTTTCAAGATGACCCAAATTATTATCCTCATATATGTGGGGAACCTGGAGCAACGAAAAGGCTGCCCCATTGTAACATGGATGCCACAGGTTTGAGTCGCGAAAACAGCCTTTCTACATATGCAGGGGTAAGGCTGCGTACATCTAACCCTCCAGTAATCCGCAATGGTGGATGCTTCGTGCACTCGGTTTGCCCTTTTATATATGCGGGGAACAAAAAAAGAAAAAAGATATCATCCCGATGATCAAACTGTATGACGAACTTCATGTTGCAAAGTATTACCCTGATAATCATAAACTTTGATCAACTTTCTTCAATTTTGCGTCTATTGTCAATTGTATTTTTACAATTTTATACATATGCTTCTTTTCTCGTGTCCATCTAATTTAACATATTTGTTTTTCTCATTCTTTTATCCAAATGCAGGAACCACAATTAACTGCTAATGAACGGTTTGATGTGTATACGAAGCCTTTCACCTTATAACAAGTGTACAGCTCAGTTCTAGCCTATCGCCAATTCTGTACTAAGTGCAAAGGTTGAGTTTGTATAGTTCTCAACGCGCCGGGGGGGGGGGGGGGGGGGGGGGGGGTAACAATTCTGTAATTGATTTAAAGTTCATTGTTGTGTTGTAGCCTTTGGTTCCTTTTCAGAAGTACTTCTATTCTCCCTTGGGTGCAAAGATTAAAGCTTTAATTAGTGACCTTAGGTTGTGCGACTAAATGTACTAATTTTGAGCAAATAAAACAAAATGGCACGTCCGTACCCAATTGGGTAAGGGCCTTTTATCATGTTCCAAACTTTTTAGTTGATGTGTCAAATTTAAAATTGGATCATTTTACAAAAAACGTGAAATGCATCCATATGAGATAGAAGTTATCTAAAGTGCATGCTCCACTCTCTTTCTCTCCCTTACCCCCCCCCCCCCCCCCCCCCTTCTCTATCAAATCCACTCATTTACAATTCACTAATTCATAATGAACTAATTTACATAAACAAATAATTTGCGCAATGAATTGTGATAATTCATTTTATATAATCTTTGATTTTTCTACATCTGTGTATAAACCTGTTTGGCTAAAGTTTCTGACCTTGTACCAATTAATTGTGCAACTAATATGAGAGTACAAAAAAAAAAAAATTGACATAGTAAATTCTCAAACGTCTTAGAGAAACAAAAACATTGAACTTGGATTATAAGGTAGTATTTTGATCACAATCTGCCTCGCTTCTTTTGTCCTCTAACCCGACTATTCCTGGACATCAACAACATGCATTGCTTCTTGTACCTTGCATTATCTTTCATTGCCATGTCCTCGAAAACCTACGACAGACAAGTATAATAAGAAAGTAAAAGATCAAGTCCGGAATACTTTTACAGCCTAGTCTTTGATTTTTTTTTTTGAATCTCTATTTCAGAACACCCTGTGCTAAAACTTCTAGAATCTTAATATATGTTTGATAGCAAAAATGGGCGAGGTGGAAAATAAAAGTTACAAAATTGAAAAAATAAAGCTTTAGGAAGTAGTACCCCAAAGATGGAAAAGCTTTTTCATAGAAAATAGGATTTTTTTACCAATAAGTTTAATTTGTTAATTATGTAATCAATTCAAATAGGTCCTAGAAGTTTTTATTGCTTATCAAATATTACCAAAAGTTGAAAAACACCAAATTGCCTTACTTTCCATGAAAAGTAAGACTATCAAATGGACCTAAAATGATTTAAATTACTCTACTTTAAAGAGATTACCCACCTTCTTCTCACTGTGTGGTAGTTTGCACCACATCTCACCCAACCTCTTGCTTGTTTCCCCAAATGAAGAAGACCTGACTTCACCCCAAGTGACCATCGTAAAGAAAGAATAAGAACTACATGGCCTCACGGGTAAACTATGTCGTTTCAGAACCCTCTCTAACACATCCTTAATTTCTCCGTCTTTCTTTCTTAATGCCCCTTTCCCTGAAGAATGTACATCCACATGCACAGCACTGAAAACACTCCTAGGATAGTATGTCACTGGAGATAAAACCCCACTCCTCAGCCTCGTCACAATGGTGTTATCTTTCTTTGTTGTTGAGTGACATCCTTCTGGGGTTGGAAACCAATATGGGTCTCTATTTTGAATGGGATTTTCATCTTCATGAGATGTAATGGGGGTGTCATATGATGAAGAATTTGAAGTGAAGGAAGTTTGATTTTGTAAAGAAAACGTGCCCGGAAAGTGAAACTGATTATCAGAGTTTTGTTTATGGCGAATGTTGAACTGGACAGAGAATTGTAAGCTTTGGGTGTCTCCTTGGACTTGGATGGTGTCGCCACTGAGAAAACCGGACAACTGGATGGGAGTAGAAGGCAAAGGGGTTGTTGGGTTACGTCTTTCATCCGTTGAACCCATTGTTACAAAGAATCGTTTATGTTGTAACTTGTTAAAAGTTTGGAACTCAAGGGAAATATAAAGCGGGTTTCGTAGAAGGTTGTGATGGAAGAGGTTAATGGTTGCGACATTCCTCTTTGAACCTTTTCAGACAAAGATGAGATTTCGGTTAGACACCCTTTCGCGTTCCACAATCCCAGTTTTAAAGCATCTTTTAAAATAAAATAAAATATTAGTAAAAATAGAAGAAAAATAGAGCTGGCAATTTTTGACCCGATAACCCGTTTACGGTAATAACCCGAAATGACCCGATTAGCTTGTATAGATTTAAGAGTACCCAAAACTTGTACTAAAATAAAAATCAACGCGACCCGAAAATGACACGACTAACCCGAATTGTCACCCCTAAAGAAAAATATGCTTATAAATCCTTCTCCTCTTTAGAAATTAAGATTAATGATAAGGACAATCTAAAAATAATTTTTCAATAAGTGCACGTATATTATTAATATAAACACAGTTATACCGATGAATATATACAATTACATTTATAAATATAGATACAGTTACATTTATTATCGTACATATAGTTACAATTATGAATATATCTAAATTAATAAGTGTAAATGTATTATTTCAACTTATTGCTAATTAATTGAAAAATTTGTGGGTTTAAAATACTAACATGATTATCGCTTGGACTGATCATATATATATAGACTTTCAAAAGATTTATTAACTAATGCCTCAAAAATAAACATTTTTGACTTAATTTCCACTTTTTAATGTTTTATTAGACCTATTCCCATTTCACTAATTCTATTGACCTAACCCCCAAATTTTAACATCATGCCATAAAATGAAGTCCTAATTTGTAATTGGCTAATTCTATCTACGATCACTTTTCAACTAACTATAACCGAGGGTTTAATAAATAAGAAAAATAATCATTTTGATAAAACTCTAGTTTGAAAATACGATATTAGATTTAATCCCAAATTTGTTCAATAATTAGGCATCACATCAATTTCATGTAAATTGACACCAATTTAATTCAAATCAACTACTATAGACACACATTTCATGAAAAACTTAACATATTGAACACAAATCAACACTTTTTCATATAAATCAACAACTTTTTTCATGAAATTAGTGTGATGCATAATTATTAAACAATATTGGGGATAAGTATAATATCATATTATCTAACTAGAGTTTGTCAAAATCAGCATCATCCCCACTTTAATCCCCTTACATAGGGCCGGCTACATGAATTCTCCATTTTCATTATAATATATTATAAGCAATATTAGTATTCAAATTTAATTCCTTAAGATCTCTCATAATAATTTTCTCCCAAGCTAGCTTAGGACGGCTCCTTTGTCTATTACCCTCTATTTTCAGTAGTCTTGCTCTTATTATAGGTGGTCTATGCAACACATATCCGTACCATTTAAGTCTACTTTATCTTAATTTATCATTAATAAGAGCTACTCCTAACTTATCTCTCATATATTGATTTTTAATCTTGTCCTTTCTAGATATTCATATCATCCATAAGAGCATCCTCATCCCACTAACATTGATATTTTGCTCATATTGTTTCCTTAAAGCCCAACACTCTGCTCTATCGAGGGTCGCTGGCCAAACAATCGTTCTATAAAAAATTTATTTTAATTTATTAGTTATCATCTTATCGCATAACACTCACCCGCTTGTCTTTATTTCATCTATCCAGTTGCTATTCTACTCGTAACATTCTCAACAATATTTCCATTACTCTATATCACTAACCCTAAATAACGAAAATTATTAGTTTGGTTTATCACTTTTTCTTCAATATTTAACATTATGTTATCTGACGATTCAATATTAAAATTGCATTCCATATATTTAGTTTTATTTGTACTGATTTTCAGTCTCTTAGACTCTAAGGTATTTCTCCAAGTATCTACTCCCATCACTAAGGCTCCTTTGAAGTATCTACTAAAACTATACCATCCACAAACAATATACACCATGGGACATCTACTTATACGTCCTTAATAAGCTCATTCAATAGTATGACAAATAAGTAAGGACTTAAAGTCGATCCTAATGTAGGCGCACTTTAATCGTAAAATCATTAGTTTTTTCACAAATAGTTTTTACAGTAGTTTTTGTATTATCATACATATTTTCAATAACTTTAATATAACTAATAGAGAGTCTTTTCCTCCTTAAAGTCCACCATATTATATTCCTAGGGACTCTATCATATGCATTCTCTAAGTCTATAAAGCCAATGTGTAAATTTTTATTCTTACTTCTATATTTTTCGATTAGTTATCTTAATAAGTAAATAGCTTCTATGGTGGATCGCTCTGGCATAAATTCAAATGATTATCCGAAATAATTGATTAATTTCTTAACCTTTATTTTAATTCAGACAGTAAAACTGCAAATGACTCATTAAATTAGTTATAATTTATTTGATGGTACCTCCTATTCGAGTTTGTCAAAATGATAACAACAAAAAAACTAATACCAAGTTGGCCTTAAATGAAATCTTAACCTGATAAAATTTTGGTCAACCTATAGAACCCACTAAAGTTTCCAAGTACATCGGACCAATCAGATGCACCACACAGTTGAAAAAAAATAGTATCCTCTACTAATTTGTTTAATTTATAGTTTGACACTAGAAAATTTTCATATTGCACATTTGACCTTCATTTTGAACGGAATAAGTCAAATAAAATATGTTGACCGCTTAATGACATTAAAACCCAAAATTACCTTCATCAACAACAAATGGAACAAAAGGCACAACTTATTTAAGATTCAAAAAGGGAAATAATTATAAAAAACAATTTTTAATGGTTTTCGTTTTAAAAAAATATATCTTCCTACTTATTTCCCTTTTTAAACATAAAACTATGCTTAATTTTTTTTATATATTATATTTTATTCAATGGTTTAGCTTTAAAAAAAAATATTTTTATACTTATTTCCCTTGTAAAACATAAAACTATTTTTCAAAACTATTTTGTTTAATCAGTTTTTTAATGATTTCGGTTTAAAAGAGTTTTTTATTTATTTATAATCATTCACCTCTTTAAATGTAGATTTTTTTAAATGGTTTTATTTAAACTTGTTTTTAAAAAGCTTGTTTTTAAAAAAAAATGATTTTACGCTTATTTTTCTTTTAAACATAATAACTAGAATTTTAAAAAATGGTTTGTTTAAATCGTTTTTAACAGTTAAAAAAAAATCTTTCCATAATTTTTTCCCCTTTTAAACATAAAACTATCTTTATTATAATTTCGTTTGTTGTTTAAACTATATTTTTTTACTTATTTCCCTATTTAAACGTAGAAACTATTTTTGAAATGATTTGTTTAAACTTGTTTTAAACATTTTTTTTAAAAAACAATTAGTTTTATATTTATTTCCCTTTTTAAAAATAAAAATTATACTTTATATTTTGTTTTGTTTAAAGTCTTTTTAATGGTTTTATTTGTATTTTTAAAAAATTGTACCTATACTTATTTTCCTTTTTAAAGATAAAAAACTTGTATTTTCTCAAAAACATATCTTGTTTGAACTATTTTCAATTGTTTTAGTTAAAAAAAATCTTTATATTTACTTCATTTATTAAACATAGAAACTTTTTTTTAAAACAATTGATTTGTTTAAACTTGTTTATTTAACGGTTTGGTTTTCTCTAAAAAAATGTTTTTATTGCTTTTGCTCTTTTTTAAACATAAAAACTATACTTCAAAAAAAATATTTTTTCTAAACTATTTTTAGTAGTTTGTTAAAAATGTTTTTGTACTTATTTCCCTTTTAAATGTAAAAACTATTTAAAAAAATATTTTGTTTAAATGTTTTTTGTAACAATTTTGGTTTTAAAAAAATATTCTTATACTTAATTCCCTTTTCAAAAGTAGAAATTATTTTTTTCATATTAAAGAAAGAGTTATTTTTATTGAAACTAGTTTTTTAAATGATTTTTTCTAAAAAACATAATTTTTTTAATTTACTTATAATTTTTATGTTTAAAAAGGGAAATGAGAATAAAAATCAAAATTTATAAAAAGATAACCATTTTATTTCTTGCGATGCGTGAAATAAGTTTTCCTTTTTACAATTTGGAATCATTAAAAAAATTATTTCTTATAATTATTTTCCTTTTTAAATATAAAATAAGTTTTTCCTTTTGTTGTTAATAACGTAATTTTGGATTATAACAAAAAACGAATGTCATTTAAGAGTCAACTTATTGAGTGGACATATTTCGTCCAAAATGGAGGTTAAAGGTGCAATATAAAAATTATCGAGGGCCAAACTATAAAGTCGACAAATTAGTGAGGGTTAATGGCCAAATAACCCTTGAAATTTTTTTTGTATAAAAATTGAAAGATCTCCATTTCCCCCCATTTTCCTCTTTTGATTTGCAAGGTCTAAACCCCAAAATCCATTGTGTGTTGATTGGAGAGTTAAACTCAAGTTGTATAACACAACAAGATGTTGATGTGGAATTAAATTGGATGAGCAAAATATTTGATGGTGTTGAACGAAACATGAGATTTGAGCATTAAATTGTGGAGTTTTCCTTTTATTAACCGCCACAGTCTTGAATAGGGGATAATGGTTAATTCTCGTCATCCAGCGTTTTCTTTTTCTATCACTCAGTTTTCAAACATGTAAACCCGAAAAATAAAACTTTCTCAAAGGTGTACTTCTTAAAAAATTATATGCATTTTATATCATAGTTATGAAATTCTTAATACATTTCAAAATCTCCACACTTTGTAACATTTTTAGAATCATATGTATGAAATTTTAAACTCGTCTTGGAACAATCAACCACTAACTTTTGAAAATGGCAGTTTGTTCATCATCACTTTCATGAACGAAAGAAAATGTTTATATCTCGATCTTTTGAACACTACTTTTCAGAAGTTCAATCCAAGTATTATCACTACTCCAAATACTTAAAATGGTTTTGGACCATGATCAAGCTCCCGAATCACGGTTTCGGTTTGTGATAAAAATAAGGGTGACCATTTAGGGATCACGGTCCAAAATCGTGATCACAATACGTGGCCATAATCTATTTTGTAACCATAATAATGGGGGCTTAGTCAAGGTCGTGACCAGAGGCCACAGTTCGTTAAAGTTCAAAATCGTGAACCAAACCGTGACTATATTTTCTTGGTCACGGTCTATAACCGTAACCACTAGTCATAATAATCTATTGTGAACATTGGTTGGTCACAATTATGAAATGTGACTCACTTTCATGCCCACAGATCTTGTGGTCATAGTTCCTGACCGTGGCCACCATTTAACCCATTAAATTATTGTCACGAACATGGTGACGGTCCAAAACAGTGACCCTTATTTAATTTATTAATTTTGTTTTGCTTCCAATAAATTCATGTTCATATTTTTAAACTTTTATACAATTCA
This sequence comes from Sambucus nigra, assembly GCA_949130495.1. NCBI lineage: Eukaryota > Viridiplantae > Streptophyta > Magnoliopsida > Dipsacales > Adoxaceae > Sambucus > Sambucus nigra. Next base: position 493,901,449 of record OX422213.1, on the reverse strand, counting down.
ATTATTGAACTAACTAATACATCAATCAAAATGCAATAACCCCAAAACTATTAAGCCATCAAATTAATTACATTAATCCAACACACATAAATATTAAAATCTTAAATGTGTTCCTTCCCGGAGCATATGCAAAATGTTCAACGTGTCACTACACCAAATTCTGCGAATAGTCATTGTAGGGGGGGTGTCACGAATTTGGTCCGTGACCATGTCAACAAAGGCATGACCAGTTCCATGACTAAGTATGGTCATGGAAGTACTTGGAGCTAGTCACGAACTTGAACCCTGACCATACTGGGTCATGACCCTCATCCATGATCAACGCTTGACCATCGTTGCATTAAATTCGTGCCAAAGTTCCCTCCAAGTGTGGTCACAGACTAAGGCCATGACCATATCCATGATTGATGCCAAAAATTTATCAAACAGGGTCATGAATTTGGGTCGTGACCAGTTCAAAATGGTCACGCGTGTGGGTCACGGACTAAGGCCGAGACGACATCTATTTCAAAGCTGCTAGTCACGACTGATAACGTGGAAAAAAGTTTGGCCATGGTAGTGGATCACGAGTTTGGACCGTGACTAGTATCTTTATATTTAAAATTGAGGAAGATTTCTCATTTCACCCGAAATCTCTCTCTCTCAAGCCTAACATTTTACGGCTTACTTTCTCTCTCTCAATCTCAAAGGTAACATTTTTATGTATTTGGGTATTTGTGTATTTATACATTTATGTGTGTGTATGCATGTGTGTGTATAATCCATGTGTGTGTGTGTGCGCGTGTGTGCGCGCGCTCGTGTGCCTGTGTGTGTGTGTGTGTGTGCGCGCGCGCGCGTGTGCCTGTGTGTGTGTGTGTGTGTGTGTGTGTGTGTGTGTGTGTGTGTGTATTAGGGACGAAACCAAAATTTAATTTAAAGGGGGCCCAAATATAATAAAAATATATGTAATATGTTTATTAAATTTACCATACAAGTTCAAAATTCAATTTAGAATTAAGTAAAAAAAATTCAGTTGAATAGATTTAAATTTTATAAATTATTTTGTAATTAGAATAAACTATAAAGGTAAAATATTAATATTCCATTATATCAAAGGTCTGAATAGAAATTTAATATATAATATTCCTCTTTCATGAATTGCCTAAATAATCATGCAAAGTTACTTTTGAAAGAATAAGCATAATGATGATTGGTTACAAGAAGTAGGCAGTATGGTACAAAGAATCTTAATTGAGCGAAGTTAAAAAATAGAAATCATCATTTATATTAATGTGGCGAGATATCCATGTGTGTTAAGAGTATCTCTTTTATATAAGATTAGATGACATGCCCTATTTAATTAGTCATGCCAAACTTCTGCAAATAAATGATGAGCCAAAGTTCTCCTGAGTAGTTGTATTAGACTAGTAAAACTAGGCTTGACGCAAAAGCATAAACATAAATAAATATGTGTTTATTTTAACCATAATCTTCATGTATATGTTTATGTTTATATATTTTAACCCTAGTTAAATTTGAAACCTTAATATTCATGTATATGTTTATGTTTATCTATCTTAACCTTAGTTAAAATTGAAACCCTAATCTTCATGTATACGTCTGTGCATTTATTTTAACCCTAATTAAAATTGAAATCCTAATCTTCATGTATATGTTAATGATAAATAACTCTACTTCAGTGGGATATTCTGATTATGGGTATGTGTTTTATCACGTAGATGATAAAAGGAGTACGACATAATAATTGATTGTTGGTTTAGTTGTTGGATAGTATGCTGGATTTCTTGGATTGATAATTCACATATACTTTCAAACTCTCGCATAATAAACCCTAACAAAATACGTCTTAACAAATATGGGGGGTTGTTGTTTGGATTTGACATCGGCGAGATCCAACATGCACGGGGTTAAGAGAAGGGTAGTGATAAATCAAAACCTTAATCAAATTAAAATACCCTTATACCTCATATGTTAAAATTAATAGTTACTAATTAATTAGAGCCCTTATTTGTAGGACTCATATTCACGCTCTTGTATATTTTTCTCAAGAAAAATGAGGCATTATGATAATCACTGGCAACAAGAGTATGAGAGGTTGTAATTGAATCGCACATATACCTCTTTTATTATAATGTGTACTATATAGAGGGTACTCCTATTTATAGGTATGGGAATAAGAATATCTAACAATTTAACTACCTTACAAATCGTGGAGTTGATCTCCAACAATAGTACCTGTTCGATTGTATTCTATTTTCCTTAACAGAAAGTTGGGATAACATTATAAATGATATATTCCACACACATAATCCCGATGTAGCCCTAACCATGATTAAGTTGTTAGAGAAGGCAGAAAAAAATTCACCCGTTATGGATACAACTACGTATAAAGAGCATTAACATAGATTGTAACGTCTCGCGTCATATGCACGCAAAATTGAATCTTGCTAACAAGTTGAAAAAGATGGTATTTCAAGTTCATGTCACGGATATATATAAATCAATCATAGATATGCTTTCTCAAAAGTTGGCCACGTGTATAAATCCATAGTTATCCTAGTGGACATCAGGCACATTGAACATATTTTAAAGTTCTTCTATGAAAAGCTATATATATAGTCATAAACTTGATTAGTTAGTTGTAATTTCATATTATTATAATTATTTAGTCACTTATGGTTTTTATTTTTATAGATAATGTCGAGGGGCAACTGCCATAGTTTACGAAGTGACGATGTGACACCCCCATGAGGATCCTCATCTCGTGCACACAAATAAGTATTCTCATCACCAATTGATGTGCAATTCATAACTCCACCTTTGGTTCATTCCCTTACTACAAGTACTACTATAAATACGAGTAGAAAACAAACCCCTATTTCTCCAACGCCCCCATCCAATGGTCTTGACACATCCTGCTCAAATGAAAAGAATCCCATTAGGTTCTCCATTCTCAGAAATAACCCCACGATTGATAAAAATGATCGGCTGAGCTTTAAAGCCAAGTGTTTATCGCTGGGGAAAACGATTAAAATGATTTTTCATACCGTGGATAGCGGAGGCCATGACATGGCACGCTCAATGTGAGGTGGGTGAATCAGACGTTTCATCCGATTGATTCACTCATCTGGAAAATTTTAAAAGCATGACACCATGAATTTGGAAAGGAACGACGCAACGTCCGTCTTTCAAACTCAACCGATGGGTTTAACCCATTCGATAATTTAAGTTCTAATAAGAGTTATCGACTAGTTCTCATGGCGCCTTTAAGCCTCCTTCCGACAGTGTGCATGAGAAAAGAGTTCACATAGTTATCTTTATTGATACCCGAGTCGAAGTCTCCCTGCGATGATAATGTTATATTATTAGCCCTACTAATCTAAGAACTTAGGCTTGAAAATATTAACACTTAGGGGCTTGAAAACTTTTCGTGAGGGAGTGGATTCCACCACCTATATGACACTGTGGAACGAACACCTCTCGTGCGTCCAACGTACAACGTGGAAATTGGCCGCATAGTCACGGAACTCTTGATTTGAGAATAGGACCTAGATTTAAAAATAGGTCCACTTAGGCTTGAAAACTTGTTGCGAGGGGGCAGACGCCCCCCAAGGCACCGAGAGTGGCACGAACACCTCGTGCACGTCCAACATAACACCTAGAAACTGGTCACATAGTCGTGGGACTCTCGGTTTGAGAATAGGACCCGAATCTAAAAATAGGCACATTTAGGCTTGAAAACGTGACGCGAGGGGAAGAACGCTCCTAATTCCCTCCAAACAGTACCATGAGTGGAATGAACACCTCGTGCGCGTCGAACATAATGCATAACAATCGGTCGCGCAGTTGCAGGACTCCCTATTTGAGACTAGGACCCGTATTTGAAAATCGGAACACTTAGGCTTGAAAACGTGCCGCGAAGGAGTGAGTAACCCATATTTTTTTACTTGTTAAATATGGTAATGGCTCTAGTCCGTGTCCATATTTTTTTTATGATATATGTTTCTCGATTGAAGTCCGTGACCACACTAGAAACGATATAATGGTAGCCGTGACCAAGTGGAAAGGGTAAAAGTTTGGTCACCTCTTTGGGATGTGACCACCATCATGAGGGGTAAAAAGTATCCATGGCTATGGGTCGTGAACAAAGTACCAGATTATTCACACGTGGGTCAGGGATTTTTGTCGACTTGAATGTCAAAATGACTTCGGGACATCTATATAACCAAAAATGACATCAAGGTGTATATAGTTCGTAAGAAAAACAAAGTTGAGGTCTAACCCATAAACCGAATCTAAGATGTCTCTTTTGATTTATGAAAGTAGACGTGAAATATGTTGAAATTATAGAAAATTTTGAGAATACTCTCAATTGGGAATTGTGTATAAGCCCAATTTTGTGAATTTTCAATTTATAAAAATAGATATGAATGTATATACGATAATAAAAAGGGGGATTAGTGATAAAAATAGTATAAACAACTACGAATGGAGCAAGACTACTAAAATATGAAAAATAGAATTTATAGGACTAGTAAAACTTTAAGGATATTACAAAATGTAAGCGACGAGTAAGTAAGTGGAAGAGAACTAGTAACATGACACGCTAAACCAAATCCTGCGAAGAGTCACCCAATGTCGTGACCAGCTAGTCATGGCCCAACACCGTGACCGTATAAACTTTGGCGTAACCATATCTATAACCCACTATGGTCATGGATGCTCTTAGAAGTGGTCACGATCCAAATCCATGACTAGCGTGGGTCACGGTCTGTAGTCGTGACCACATCGTGACCATCATGGCACCAAATTAGTACCAAATTTCCCTTCAAGTTTGGCCATGGATGGGTTACGAACTTGGGTCGTGACTAAGGGCACAATGCACACCAAATGGGTCACAGCTTTGGGCCGTGACCATATCAATTTGTTCACGCGCATGGGTCACGACTTTGGGTCGTGACCACATAGTTGGCTATACGCTGATGTGGAAAAATTTAAGGGTCATGGCAATGGGTTAAGGCTCAAGGCCGTGACCACTGTCCTTGTAAAAAAATGCCTTTTTTTCATTTCTTCCCGAGATAATCTCTCTCTCTCTCTCTCTCTCTCTCTTTCTCCGTGATTCTTAATCTCAAACCCTAATTTCGGCCATTGGCATTCTCAATCTCAATCTCAAAGGAAAACCCTATTTTTTTTTCTTTTTGTGTTAAACCCTAATGTATATGTGTGTATATTTGTGTGAATATATGTGTATTTCTCTGTATGTGTGTGTCTGTGTGTATATGCGTATGTATGTGTGTGTATATTTGTGTGAATGTGTGTATATATCTGTGTATGTGTGTGTATATGTGTGAGTATAATTTTTTTTCAAGAAAAGGGATATTAAATTTAGGAGTTGAAATTTATTGCATTATTTATTGGGTATTTATTAGGCATTGTTAACATTGATTGGTAATGTTATTTAGAATTTGAAATTAACTGCATTATTTAAGGGTATTGTCATTATTAATATTGACCGAATGTCGTTACTTAGGGATTAAAATAAATTGCAAAATTTAAGGGTATTGCCATTTATGGCTTGAAATTTATTTAGAGTTTGAAATTAATTGAGTATTATTAGTATTAACTGAATGTGGTTATTTAAGGATTAAAATAAATTGCATTTTTTAAGGGTATTATCATTTAGGGCTTGGTATTTATTTAGAGTTTGAAATTAATTGAGTATTTTAGGTTCCTCACCCTAATAAAACTAATATACTCAAAATCCTTTCTTTATTATGAAATCCTTAATCAAACTAATATACCCTTATACCTTAACTGTAGGACTCATATTCACGCCCTAGTATATTTTTCTCAGGAAAAATGAGGCACGGTGATAATCAATGGCAACAAGAGTTGGAGAGGTTGTAATTGGACCGCACACGTAACTCTTTTATTACTGAGCGTCATATATAGGGTACTCCTATGATATGGAAATAAAAATATAGAACAATTTAACTACCTTGTAAATCGTGGAGTTAATTTTCGACAAGATTACCTGTTCGATCGTATTCTATTTTCCCTACCAAAAAACTGGGATGCCGTTATACAAAATATATTTCACACGCATAATCCTGTCGTAGCCCTGACCTTGGTTACGTTGTTGGAGAAGGCGGAAAAAAAATCCACCCGTTATGGATACAACTGCGTACAAAGAGCATTGACATAGACTGTGATGTCTCGCGCCATATGCACTCTAAATTGAATCTTGCCAACAAGTTCAAAATGATGGGATTCCGAGTTTATGTCACAGATATCTACACATCAATCATAAATACCCTTCATCCTAGTTGGCCACGTCAGAAAATTCATAGGTTCTTAAAATCTAATACCGAATGGATGGAGATCAAGCGCATTAAACTTATTCTAAAGTCTTACATTGAAAAGGTATATATATAGTTAGTTAGTTGTAAGCTTGATTAATTAATTATAATTTCTTATTATAATTTTTTAGTCACTTATGTTTTTTCATTTTTGTAGATAATGTCGGGGGTAAACAACCCAAGGGATCAAAGTGCCGAGGGAATATCGCAAAGAGTTCACCATCTCATGCATAACCCGAATTCTCAACACCAATTGGTGAGTAATACACAACTCCCCCAATGGTTCCTTCCTTACCAAGTCCAACTGCTTCAGAAGCCTCATCCAGCACTCCCATTGCTCCACCCCCTCCCATCCAATGCTGTCGATGCCTCCCGCTAAACCCAAAAGAAGCCATTGGGTTCTCCCTTGTTGGGAATAACCCAATGGGTAATAGGAATGACGTGCTGAACTTTAAATCTTTGGCTTTGGTAAAAATGAACGTGGGGGTTGGTGGACCAGATAACTGGAATCTGGTTGATCAAGTCATCAAGGATGATATATACGATCATCTCTCCAAGTATTTCTCATTTCCTGATCATTCGAAGAATAAAGTTCTATCTCGGGTTGCTGAATCATTGAGGACATACAGGAGAAACCTTCAGAAGAACATTTCCCGAAGGACGCAGTGAGCTCCAATATTTTATATTTGAAAGAGAGAGTGCCTCCAATTATTGAAATTTCGGTGGAGCATTGGAATAAATTTTTGGAGAATGAGGCGACAGAGAAAAAGTTGGTCCAAAGGGAGAAAAAAAAATATGGCACAAAAAAGTGATATCTATAGGCTGGGATCCAAATCCTATGAGGATTTAAAGAATGATTGGGTGAGTAGGACAAAGGATGGTCCAAATGCGGGTGAAAAACCAAATCGGTCCAACTTATTCGTTTATGCTCAATGGGGGTAAAGATAATGCATTCCCGCTGCATTTGGCTGAGACGTTATAATCAATAGCGATCATTAGCAGTTAGTTAGGTTTGAGCCCTACTGATGACTTTGACCTTGAAAATGATGCCCTGACCTGAACCTTTAGAAAGGACAAAAGGGGGAGGACGAGAGGTGTTGGCTCACATATGCCAAAAACAAAATTTCAACAGACCACATCTCTTATGGACGAGTTTTCTTCAATCAATAATCATTTATTTTCCAATGAGGAATGAGGGTTCAAGACCGATGGGGATGTACAGGATATCAAAAATAACCTAGGAATGTTGATGAATCAAATTAGGCAACTTGTGTCCCTTTTCCAAAATTATGGGATCCCAATGTCGCCTCCTTAAGGTTACCATTACCCTCACCCTCCTCCTCCTCAAGGTTTTCCCTATCCTCCCCCTTTTATTTCCCCTTCCCAAATGTTGCCTCCAACATTCTCCTCCCAAACACAGCCTCATCCAACATTCCCATCCCAAATGCCGCGTAATCCAACATTCCCCTCCCAAATGCTGCCTCATCCAACATTCCCATTCCCCGTGCCTTCGTTTTTCACGGGACTTGCATCATCATCAACAAATCATGGTGACTATGGAGAAAAGTACTATTTCAAAGACATGAGCAATAAGAGCGTTGTTAGGGGTGTGCACACTCATTTGCAAGGTTGTTGGAACTCGAGTACACAACCAACCTTTGGAGATGGGTGAGGCTAAATAATGGGGGAATTAATATACAATGGCTGCGGAGATGTACATGTGTACGCTGCAAGCAAGGATGGGCCAGAATTGAGGAATTATGTAGACTATTTTCTTGCTTGGCTAATTTATCTGTTGGAAAAGATCAATTAATATTTTGTTTTGTTTCAGCTGTAATAATATTTTCTTTTTTTTCAATTGAAATAACATTTTTTTGTTTCAGTTGTAAGAATATTGGTTTTGTTTTAGTTTTAGACTAACTGAATTTCAAATAATTATGTAAATGGCGTTCAAGAATTTATTAAATACGCTTTCAAAAATCTTAAAAGTGATAAGATTTTGTATTCATGCACCCGTTGTATGAATAAAAAATATAAGTCATTGGAATACGTTGACTTATATTTAATGCAATGGGGAATTCGTCAAGACTATACAATACGGACATACCATGGTGAAAAAATATACCTTATGTTCCGAAAGATCACAGGTACTCGACCGCGTAACGAAATCCCAAACGAGTGGAAATGGTACATGATTCACCAACACATTATCCATTGACCGACTACATTGATGATGCTTACGAACTCCATAACTGTAAAAAAAACCAACCTATTGATACGAATAATGCGCATTATGGCCAACTAAATGAAAATTTTGATGTTGAACTTCCAGGAGATCGGGAATACATACAGTTGAAGGTCGATGCGGCTATACCATTGTATAAAGATTATTATGAAGATCACTCAGTATTGTATACAATGATTGGTTTGCATAATTTGAAGAGTCAATTTGGTTTGGCTAGGAACAACATAACTAGAATTCTTAAGTGGGTTAAAGATATTCTCCCAAAAGAGAATGTGTTACCAGACAATTATCCTACCATGAAGAAGAGATTGAAGGGTTTGGGTTTAAAATTCAAATCTATTTATGCATGCAAGTATGATTGTATATTGTATCACAACGAGCACGAAGAGAAAGATGAATGTCTTGTATGCGGTGAGCCTATATATGTGGTTTGTGAGCATGGAAAGGGAAGGGCTATAAAAAATCGCAAGTGCTTGTAAGTCCCACAAAAGGTTTTGAAGTATTTTCCACTTAGGACACGGTTAAAATGGTTTATTACTGTATCATGGATAGCGGAGGCAATTACATGGCACGCTCGATGCGAGGTGGGTGGAAATATGATGCGTCATCCAGTTAATTCACCCATCTAGAAAATTTCAAACGCATAACACTATGAATTTGCAAAGGAACCGCGCAACGTTTGTCTTATAATCTCAACCGATGGGTTTAACCCTTTTGATAATCTAAGTAATAGTCAGAGTTATCGACAAGTTCTCTTAGCGCCTTTAAGTCTCCCTCCGACACTATGCATGAGAAATGATTTCAAATTATTATTTTTGTCGATGCCCAGACCGAAGGCTCCCAGTGATGATATTGATATATTCTTAGCAACATTAATCGAAAAACTTAAAGAGTTGTGGGATAAAGGTGTGGCAGCGTTCGACTCTCATAAGGGTGAAGAGTTCACACTTAAAGCAATGGTGATGTGGGAAATCCACGACCTTCCAGCTTATGGAACGTTGTCCTGTTGTAATGTTCATGGTTATTATGGATGTCCCATATGTGGGGAGGAAACTGAAGCTTGTTGGCTAAAACATAGTGGTAAGATGAGTTATACGGGTCATCATAGGTTTCTGCCGACCAGTCACTCTTTTAGGAATGATAAGTCTAAATTTTTACCTGTCGATCACGGGCACAAAACGCCACCTACTCGGATTTTTTGTCAGCATATCGAGGAGAAGGAGACGACTGCGACTATGGAGAATAGGTTCGTAGGCAAACACCCCCAATTTGTAAACCTAAAGTGTAAGCTAAGGGGATCCGAACGACCCTAGTAAAGCGAAGCCGTGGTCTAGGGGATCAATATTTTTTTATTTTCCATATTGGAACGATCATCATGTAAGGCCTGTAGTTGATATAATGCACATAGAGAAGAATGTTGCAGAACATATGATAGGAACATTTTTGGGTGGATCTTATTCCAAAGATGGAGAATGGGACCGCCTAGATCTATAGGATATGAAAATAAAGAAGAAACAGTGGTTAAAAAAAGATCCTACAATAGGAAGAATTTCTACCCCCCAGGCTGCTTTTACTTTGACTACCAGTGAGAAGAAGATCCTCTTAGACACGTTGTTCAACTTGAAGACTCCAACCGCTTATTCTAGAAATTTACGTAGGGTAGTAAGCTACCAAGCAAACGACTTGAAACAGTGAAAGTCTCACGACTGGTACATAATCATCCAATTAATCCCTCTATTATTTTGGCATTGCTTTTCTAAACACAAAGATCTCTGTCAAGCAATTATGCAAATCGGTTTGTGTTTTACCCTACTTTGTGCAAAAGTGGTAAACAAAAGGCACATTAAAGCTATGAAATCAACTTGAGCCGATGAAATTCTTATATTAGAGAAACATTTTCCTTCATCATTCTTCGATATCAGCATCCACCTGCTTGTGCATTTATGCAATGAAGCTTTGTTATGTGGTCCCGTTAGGTATCATTGGATGTATCATTTTGAGCGCGTGATGAAAACTTTCAAAGATTATGTAAAGAATACATGATATATTGGAGGGTCAATTACTGAAGAATACATAACGATGGAATCATCGCTATACGCTAGGGAACATATGCCAGAACAGGAGGTGAGGAGGTTCAATCCTCATGGAGAACGAGTAATCGAGCAACCTAACGAGTTTGAGGAAAAATTGTCGTTTGTGAACCCTAAAGAGGTGAAATTCACAAATCTACAATACGAGCAAGAAGTTCGTTATCTCTTCGGATCACAAAATGAAGTCGAAGACTAAAGAGAGTATCTACTGAATTCTTCTTCTTTGATTATATATTTTTTATATTTTACGATCTAAACTCTACAATTTATCGGTAGGAAGTACGCGAATGAAATTTCCCAAGATTAAAGGAGAAATTGCATGACAACTGATTTTAGGGCATGGGTATCAAAATAAATAAATTTCACATCTTATGTGTGCAATTATTTATTCTTGTGTGATAAAAACATGCTCTGATTCAAATTCATTAATAAATGCATCTTCTAAAAAGAGGTGATGTCTCTTTCAGGCTTGCATGCCTAGCAAAAGGCCCTAGTTTTTGTACTAAAGAGTTTAAGAAATCCCGCACCAATGGTTTTGATTTCATTTCATATCCATATGAGGATAAGCTTTTGACACAAAATTGTGGAATATCAATTTTTGCCTTGGCTACCTGTATCGCTAGCAGAAGTGATGAAAATCCAAAGAATATGGTGCCAACTTATTATGGGATAATCTAACAAATCCTAGAATTTGATTACTTAGATTTAAAAAAAAACATATTTTATTGTGATTGGGTAAAGGTGGGGGATACAACGAATGCTTACAAAGTTGATACTGACTCCAAATTTATAATGGCATATTTATCAAAGTTGAAGAGTAAAGATCGCATGGTCGACGAGCCTTTTATTTGTGCCTTTCAGAACGTAAAGAAGGTATTCTACTCGAAGTGCATAAACTATGGGAATTGGTTTATTATTATGTATGCACCAAAGGGTTTGACTACTAAATTAGATTCAGGCTCCAAAATAATTCCAGTCAGCTCTTGATGACAACCCTAATTTGAAGGATCTTTTAGTTGATTTAGAAGAAGATTGAGTATCAAAATATTATGTCATCCTCGTCAATCTTATTTGTATCCTATTATGATATTGACATTGTATAAGCATTGTACTTTGATTCATGAATGTTTAGTTACTTTTACGAATGTTTAATATGATTTATGTAAGTTAACTTTCGATAATATGTTATGCTCAGTCGAATGCTTAGTTATTTTCACAAGACGCTCGGTTTGAGAATAGAGTCATTTGAGTTTGTGATTGGACAAAATTAACAAAGCTCAATTTTCACATGTTCCTGTACATATATATTTGTTGATCAGTTTCATTGATGTCGTGTTCATAAAATGAAGTTAAATTAGCTTGATTTTATGAAGATTGTATTAAAGAAACTAATCAATAAATGTACATGTAAAATAATATGTTGGGGTCTCCAAGATCAATTTTGTCTAATCACACATTCAGAAGACTCTATTTAATGGTCTTCTTAGATTGCAGGAATTAGGTACTCTTTACTTTGTATGAAGTAGTTATATAATTGATATGCATTATCTTTTAAATATTTTAGATGATAGAAGGAGTACGTGATAATTTTTTTTTTTGTTTGGTTTGGATGTTGGATAATTATTAGTTGTTGGCTTGTTATTGGATAGTATTTTAGATGGAGTACGGGATAATTATTGGTTTTCTTTAGTTTGGCTATTGGATAATTATTGGTTGTTGGCTTATTGTTGGATAGTATGTTAGAATTGGCTTGTTGTTGGTTTTTGGCTTGTTGAGAACACGACGTTAATTTCAAAATATCTCGACTTAGTCTTGCAAACATGTCGTTAGGGGGAGAAACCCCATAACACCTCCCAAATGGCCCCGTAAGAGGCACCAAAACCTCGCACCAACACCTCTCACGGGGATGTTTGGGGGGTGCTTTGTGTTTTCTCCCTCTAATGATATGTTTTCAAGCATAAGTGTAGATATTTTTAAATTTTCGTCATATTCTCAAATCGGGGGTCCCATGACCATGCGGTCAGTTCTTATGAGTTACGTTGGTCCGTACGAGGTGTTGTACCTCTACCCGGGTTGTTTGGGAGGGGGGAGGGGCTATGTATTTTTTCCCTCTAATGGCATGTTTTCAAACCTAAGTGTAGATATTTTTAAATTATTGTCATATTCTCATATCGGGGGTACCATGACCACTCGTATGGTTCTCACAAGTTATATTGGTCCCATGCGAGGTGTTCGCGCCTATCAAGGGGCTGCTTGGGGATGTTTTGGTTTTTCGCAATCTAATGACATGTTTTAAGCCCCAGTCTATATATTTTCAAATTATCATCATATTCTCAAATCGGGGGTCTCGTGACCACGCGATCAGTTCCTGCGAGTTTCATTAGTTCCATGCGAGGTGTTTGCGCCTCTCACGGGACCGTTAGGTGGGTGCTTTGGGTTTTTTCCCTCTAAAGGCATGTTTGGTAAGAAAATCTACCTCATCTGGCCTTGCCAAATTCAGCGTGTTGTCGAGCTCATTAAAATTGTTCTGGAAAAAAATCTGCGTTTGGTTTTTCCCCCTTTAAAGGCATGTTCGTGCCTTACAGGGAACTCAACATTACAAAAGAAGTGCAGGGAACTCAGTGTTACAAGGTGGCCTCACACAAATATTAATAGCTTGACAAACCTCATTGAGGGTTGTCAAGCTCTTAATCTTCATGTGAGGCCACCTTGTAATGTTGAGTTCCCTGCACCTCTTTTGTAATGTTACTAGGTGGACTCATGGGGAACTCAACTTATGCTCAAGTGATGAAGAGTTTCTGCTGAACTGGCTCGACAATAGCCCCATTGTTTTGAACTATCTAATTTATATTACACAGTTTTAGTTCAAAATGATGGGGCTATTATATATCCAACTCAGAAAAAATTGCCCTGTGAGCGGTGCCACACCTCGCACGGGACCAATATAGATCGTAGGAATTGGACGTGTGGTTATGGGACCCCGGTTTGAGAGCATGGTCCAATTTTGAGAATATACACACTTAGGCTTAAAAATGTATTGTTAGAGGGATAAACCCCGCAACGCCCCCCCCCCCCCCAAACGGCCCCGTGAGCAGTGACAACACCTCGTACGGGTCAAATGTAGCTCGTAGGAACTGGAGGCATTATTACGGGACCCCCAGTTTGAGAGCACGACCCAATTTTGAGAATATCTACTCTTAGGCTTGAAAACGTGTCGTTAGAGGGCAAAACCCCACAACGCCCCCTAAACGGCACTGTGAGTGGTGCCAACACCTCGCACAGGACCAATGTAGCTCGTAGGAATCGATCGCTTGGTTATGAGACCCCCGCTTTAAGAGCACGACTCAATTTTGAGAATATCCACACTTATTCTTGAAAACGTGTCGTTAGAGGGCGAACCCCTACAACGTCCCTCAAATGGCCCTATGAATCGTTCCAACACCTCGCACGGGACCAATGTAGCTCGTAAGAACCAGTCGTGTGGTCACAGGACCCCCGATTTGAGAGCACAACCCAATTTTGAGAATATACACACATAGGCTTGAAAAAGTTTCGTTACAGGGAAAAACCACGCAACACCCCCAACATCCCCGCTAGCATTGCTAGTACCTCGCACTGGTCCAATGTAGCTCGTAGGATTCATTCGCGTGGTCATGGGGCCCCCGGTTTGAGAGCACAACCCAATTTTGATAATATCCCCTCTTAGTCTTGAAAACGTGTTGTTAGAGGGTGAAACCCAGCAACACCCACCCAAACGTCCCTGTTAGCTGGGCTAACACCTCACAGGGGACCAATATAGCTCATAGGAACCAACCGTGTGGTCACAGGACCCCCAGTTTGAAAGAACGACTTAATTTCAAGAATTTCCACATATAGGCTTGAAAACATGTCGTTAGAGGACGAAACCCCGCATCGACCCCAAATAACCTCGTGAATAGCGCCAAGACCTTGTACGAGACCAATGTAGCTCATAAGAACTGGTCGCATGGTCACGAGACCCCCTGCTTGAGAGCACGACGCAATTTTGAAAATATCCACTTTTAGGCTTAAAAACATGTCATTAGAGGGTGAAACCCCGCAACGCCCCTCACACGTCTATGTGAGTGGTGCCAACACCTCAGACGAGTCCGATGTTGCTCGTAGAAATCGGCTGCATGGTTACAGGACCCTCGGTTTGAGATCACGACCCAATTTTGAGAATATCCACTCTTAGGCTTGAAAACGTGCCGTTAGAGAGCGAAACCCCGCAACGCCCCCTAAACGGCCCCATGAGTGGTACCAACACCTTGTACGGGACCAATGTAGCTCGTAGGAATCGACCGCGTGGTCATGGGACCCCATTTTGAGAGCACGACTCAATTTTGAGAATATCCACACTTAGGCTTGAAAACGTGTCGTTAGAGGGCGAAACCCCACAACGCCCCCCAAACGGCCCTATGAATGGTGCCAATACCTTGCACGGGACCAATGTAGCTCGTAGGAACCGGTCGAGTGGTCACAGGACCCCCAGCTTGATAGCACGATCCAATTTTGAGAATATCCACACTTAGGCTTAAAAACGCGTCGTTAGAGGGCAAAACCCCGCAATGCCCCCTAAACGTCCCTGTGAGTAGTGCCAATACCTCGCACGGGTCCAATATAGCTCGTTGGAACCAATCGCGCGGTCCCGAGACCCCCAGTTTGAGAGCGCGACCCAATTTCGATAATATCCACACTTAGGCATGAAAATGTGCCATTAGAGGGTGACACCCCCGCAACGCCCCCAAACGACCCCATGAGCAGTGCCAACACCTCGCACGGGTCCAATGTAACTCGTAGGAATTGTCTGTGTGGTCATGGGACCCTCGGTTTGAGAGCACGACCCAATTTTGAGAATATCCATTCTTAGGCTTGAAAATGTGCCATTAGAGGGCGAAATCCCATAATGCCCCCCAAATGGCCCCGTTAACTGCGCCAACACCTCGCACGGGACCAATATATCTCGTAGGAACCAGTCGCGTGGTCACGGGACCCCCAGTTTGAGACCAAGGTTGAATTTCGAGAATATCCACACTTAGGCTTAAAAACATGTTATTAGAGGGCAAAACCCTGTGATGCCCCCCAAACAGCCAGGTGAATGGCTCCAACACCTCGTACGGGACCCATGTAGCTCGTAGGAACTGGCTACGTGGTCACAAGACCCTCAATTTGAGAGCATGACCAAAATTTGAGAATATCCACACTTAGGCTTGAAAACATGTCATTAGAGGGTGAAACCCCGTAACTCCCCCCAAACGGCCCTGTGAGCGACACCAACACCTCGCACGGGTCTAATGTAGCTCATAGGAACCGACCACGTGGTAATAAGACCCCCGATTTGATATCACAACCCAATTTTGAGAACATCCACACTTAGGCTAAAAAATATTCTGTTAGAGGGTGAAACCCCGCAACGCCCCCATGAGTGGTGCCAAGACCTCACGCGGCTCCAATGTAGTCGTAGGAACCGATCGTGTGGTCACAAGACCCCCGATTTGAGAGCACGACCCAAATTTATTTTAATATAGTTAAAAAGGGTCACGACCAAAGTCCCTGAAAACCTATATCTTTTTTGTCACATGAATAGGGTCACAACCAAAGGCCGTGACTCTTTTGGGTAGGCCAAAGTTTGGGTCACGGCCCAAAGTCGTGACCCATGGCATGACCAGTCACATGATTTCAAGGATGGGTCACAACTTAGTGTCGTGACCAAGGCCGTGACTAGTCGCATGAATTAAAATGGGGGTCACGGATAAAGTCCGTGACCATGGACGTCACCAGTCTCAAATATTAATGGATGGGTCACAACCTTTTGCCGTGACGAGGTGTGTGTATAAGTCACGGCTATGGTTTGCAACCAACTGCCATGACCCCCAAGGTCTGTGACCCTTGCTTTGGTCAAGGATTTGGGCTGTGACCCGCGAAAATGGTCGCGACCCTTGACCGCGACCCACATGACTGCTCAGGGACTTTGGTTATGACCATTCGCCTAATTTGGTGTAGTGACATAACCTTGAATAGTTTTATGTGAGTTCCCTTAAATAGTTTCTTAGAGGTTTAACTAGTCCAACGCATTTGGGGTGCCTACCCACATAACAAGACTATGATATAACCTTGTTAGGCTTGAAATCTCAGATGAATTCAACCGATTAGACCCCCCCAAGTAATTATACAAGGGTACTCACATGAAATAAAGTGATTTATTAAAATTTTAATTAACGACCAAACCCGAACTGTTACCTTAACAAGTTTACTGAGCATAGTTCATTTATATAAGCAACAAAGGGTGGGTACACAAAAGAAGGGAGGGTAGATAAATAAGTCTATTTAAAAAATGATTCGAATTATAATTTGACTTCGGGATGCTTAGATATCCAAATCAACTGGCATCAACGTCCACATAATTCTATTACAACACAAGATTATAATATTAATGTCCTCTTGGTAATTTGATTAATGCATTCAATGATCCAAATAGTTAAGAGAAAATATTGCTAGCATCAACAAAGTGTTGTTCTAATGGGATTAACCATGTTGGGGGCATAAAGACTGGTTTAAATTGATATTGTGTGGAACTCGTCGGTTGAAACACAGGCTTTTAGTCAATGGTTTAGGCTTGGACAAATTGTATCTATACACAACCTTAATTTAGAAGAGGAAATAATCCCGACTAATGGCATGCAAATCCCTCGACGCGATACAATTAAGTTTTGTTGAGAAAAATGGTATTGGTCAAGGCTACTCACAAATATAATTTTAGTTTTGAGTGAGTACCATTAAATTTTATCGTCCATTTATAACTATTTAAGCTCACCAGGTGCTCCTTAGATTCATAACAAGACTATGGCATAACCTTGTCATGACTTGACATAATTGGTCGGTTCGACTAGTCACGCTTGAAAAATATAGTTCAAGGGTACATATACGTAACTAAAATTAAAATTGTGAGTAGCCTTGATCAAATATCAATTTTTCTCGACCAAACTTAAATGAATTTCCATTTTGTGGAACCCATTGGGTGGAACTCAATCTATTGCAAAAGAAGGTCGTATATTTGTAAGGACACAAATTTCCAATTGAGTCCTTTGTAGTTTTGGCTCAATTCCAGATAAAAATGTTTGAGTCATTGGATAGAGTATATTGATCATCCCTCAAGCCTATGACGTGTTTTTTGAAGACGTAGCGGCCAAATCTATAAAGCTTCATCAAAATGCCGAGTTTACGTGCCGAGTTTCTACGTCATCAATAGTGGTTCCATGCTCCCAAGGTATGAATGCATTATATATATATATATATATATATAGGAGCTTGGAATGGTTTATAATGGGTGTAGGTTTAATTAAAAACTGTTGTTTATTTGTCAGAAAGATTTTATTAAACTTCTATATAAAGAATATAAAGTTTCAGGGCTAAATTCATAATTTTCATCTTTCTGGTTTCTCGTTCGATATTGTCGTTCGAACGAGATTGTCGTTCGAACGAACCTGCCAACGAGCTTCCCCATAGGCCACTAGAACATCGTTCGAATTGTCGTTCGAACGAGATGGATGTTTGAACGAGACTTCGAACGAGATTTCTAATGAGTTCAATTTCAATCCACTAGAACTTCGTTTGAAAGACTCATTCGAACAAGACTTCATTCGAACGAAAATCTCGTTCAAACGAGATTTTAGGCAGGAAAATTTTATGGCAGTTTTTACCCATGTTTCCCACTTCCTTACCCCACTAACTTTTGACAGAACTTAATAGTGCGAGAACCAACCTTTTTGGTTTAACTTTTTCATATCCTACAACCTCTAAGAGAGTGTTTTGAGAGAGAAATCAAAAGAGAAAAAGTTCTTTGTTTAAGTGTTGTTGTTTTTCAAGAAAAATGTTTTAAACACTTGTTTTACACCCATATTGTTTATCCAAGCTTCCACAGATATATTTGTACTTGCTTGGAATTTTGGCACCGATTTTTCATTTGTACCATTTGAAGAGACGTTTGGGTTTGCTTCTAAATCCCACAAAGAAGAAGAGGTTTGCATTGATTTACACACTTAGATAAAGGCTCCTAGTTCGGGTGACGGTGACCATATAAAGTTCGATCGGTGGAGCTCCGTGGTTATTCACTAGGTGGAGGTGTCTACAAGAAGGAGCATCGGGGCTTGAGAGGGATCGAGTCGAGTGTTGTAAGTCTACTGTCATGTATTTATAAATTCCGTACTTAGTGGATTTGAGGCTGGGGTCGTCTAAGGTTTTTTCCCGTTGTGGGTTTTTCCTCGTACATCGCGGCATAGTGATTTATTGTTTATTTTATCTTGATATACTCACCTAGAACGCATGCTTAGGTAATTCAAGATAAAATTTAGTTTTAATGACTACATGTTTAATTTGGTGTCATTAATTCAAGTCATTAATTTTGGGTAATGTTTATGTGTCATTAATTCAAGTCATTAATTTAATGTGTTAAAATTTGGTTTGGCCTAATTTGTTAAAATTGAGAAATATGACTTAGGCAAATTTTCTAGGACTTGGGTTGATTAATTATGTTTAAGTGAAATTAACATAAGTGTGTGTTATATCTTATTTCACTTGGTTTAATTTTAATTTGAAGTAAATTAAAATTTGTTGTTTTTGTGAACCATCTTACGCTTCCGCATATCTCAACAAGGAAATTGATTTTAAAGTATAAAAAGACTTTTGAATTAAAATTGGGGGCCTTTGGGACATTTTCAAATTGGTATCAGAGCCAACGCGATAAATTATTTCGTTAAGATCCTTTAAATAATTTTTAGCAAAAATGGAATTTTCCCCATTCTCAAAATTTCCTATTTTCGATGGTTCTAATTACGCGTACTGGAAAGCGCATATGAAATCAACACTAAAATCTATCGACGAGAGGGTTTGGTTATCGGTAGTTAACGGGTGGTCTCCACCAACTCATTTAGTAGATAATGAACGGGTTCCCAAACCGGCTGATAGCCAGAGTGAGAATGAATTTAAGCTTTCAAATTTTAATCCTCGTTGTTTAAACGCCTTGTGTAGCGCTGTCACACCGGATGAATTCCATCGTATTATGACGTGTGAGACCGCTAACGAAGCGTGGGATATTTTACAACTCACTCATGAAGGTACAAGTGTCGTTAAAGCTTCGAAACTCCAAAACCTCACCACTCAATTTGAAACTATCAAAATGAATGAAAAAGAAACTTTTGATGAATTTTACGCTAGACTTTCAGATATTGTTAATTCATCCTTTAACTTGGGAGAGAAAATACCCGACAATCGAGTTGTAAAGAAAATTTTAAGGTCCCTACCCGATAGATTTATTCCAAAAGTGACCGTGTTAAATTCTTTACCAACTTTAGCCTCTACGAAATTAGAAGAGCTTGTAGGTGATTTACAAACCTATGAACTGGACATGCTTCCCTCTAAAACTGAAAAGAAAATAGAAAAGGGCATTGCTTTAAAAGCCCGAAAAGAGGATAAACAAGTAGTAGAGAGCGAGAGTGATAGTAACTCGGAAGATATGGCCTTGTTTGCTAGGAAATTTAGAAAGTTTCTTCAAAATTAACAAAGATAAATTTAAAAATGACTTTAAGAAATTTAAAACTTCTAAGCATGACAATGCCGAGAGGATCCCTAAAACTATTAATGAAAATTTAAATAGGGACGAGTCAAATAGGTGTTTTGGTTGTGAGGGTTATGGCCATAGGGCTTCTGAGTGCCCCCACTAAACTAAGGAGAGAGGGTAAGCAACCCATTTCATATAATGCGACCCTTAGTGACAGTGATAAGGAAGAGGGACCTGATTCCCCCACTAAGAACAACTTTGTGGCGTTTATGGCTAGTCATGTGAGCACCAATAGTGAATCTTCTCATGAAGATATTCAAACACATGACACTTCCGAGGTCAAAGTTTTTTATTCCCTTGTTTTTATGGTAGTGAGAGTGAAGAAGAGAGAGAGAATGAAAATGATGAGGTTGATGTGAATGAACTTCAAAATGCTTTTCAAGAACTTTATAAAGAATCTAATAAATTAAAAAGAGCTAATTTGAAGTTAGAAGCTAGTTTGAAAGAACGTGTCAAGGTCGTTAATAATAGTGTGCTGGTTGAAGACCTTAGGACGCGAGAGAGATCTCTTCGAGAGATGCTAGAATATGTAGAAGGCGAGAGAGATAGCCTTAGAGGTTTAATGGAATCCTTGAAAAAGGAGCTTCTCGAGTTTGAAGAGAGAAATGTGTTATTAGAGTCTAACATTCTAGAATTAAAAAACAAATTAAAAGAATCTAGTAATGTAAAATTTGATTTGGAGTGTCGTTCAAAAAAATTAGATAAAATATTAGGAACGGTCCAAATTAAAAATTACACTTGTGGTTTAGGCTTCGATACTTGTAATGAATTTACTCAAAAAGCCAAAATCAACTTATTAGGAGAATCGCCTAGGAAAACCTTTAGAGATCACTCCTTAGGTAAATCTTTTTGACATGTTTTTACTTGTGCACATTGTGGTCGAAAAGGTCATCTTAAGAAATATTGTTTTGATTTTAAAATATTTTCTAAAAAATCCCAATGTAAGGCAACCAAGGTAGCTTAGATTCCTACACCCTGAGATAGTCACTCATCATTAGTTTGGGTTAGGAGATCCGACTTGGTAGATTTACAAGATAGGATATTTGATTCTCATTTATTTTCACATGCTTCCTCCCTTGCAAAATCTAAAGGATGAATGTGTTAGTTTTATTTGCATACTCTAGCCTTTTGTGCTTCATATTATATCTCCTTGCTAGGTGTATGCATGTTTAGTCATTTTCTAGTCATTTCTTTATTACATATCTCATGCTAGAAATCATGACTTGTTTATCTTTGGTATTATATTTAAATTTATTTTTGATTGCTTTAAATGAAAAAAATACAAAAAGACTTTTGTTTATCATTTGTGTTTCACTTTTTAATGATTTAGGCTTAATGAAAAATACAAATGATTTTTGTGTATCTTTTGAGTATATATTTTTATTTTTGGTCAAAAATTTGAAAAACTCAAAAAGATCTTTATTCTTTGTGTGTATTTTAGTTTGACACACTTTATGTGGCATATACTTGTGCTAGAATCCCATCTTTTTCGCTCCTATGTGGCTAGAACTTTTGGTTTAGATTGTCAATCCTTATAATGTTATTTACCATGTTTACATGGAGTAGTTGAATTTTGTGTTGATATAATGGATTCTATTTTTATATGCCTGAATTCACACATGCACGAGCTCATTTGAAATTTTAACTTCATATGTATATTTGAGCTTTGTGAGGTGTTCTCCTACCATTCTTGTCATTTACATATTTGTGACCTAGGAGGACTAGTGCATGTCAAAATCCGTTGCACGTGAGATTTGTGTGAAAAATAAAAACATGATAAATATAAATGTGCACGGGGAAGGTCTTCGAAAGGACTTAGTTTCCTTTGCGAATAGTAAGCCACCGTATGTTTGGACCTAAAAGAAATAACTGGTTTAAGGCCTAAAAGAAAATATGGCATTAAAAGAAAAAATAATTTCCAAGGCCTATGTTTGATTGATATATTCATTCAAAATTAATATATATGCTTATTGAGGGAGATTGGATGGTATATCAACGGTTTGCACAATGTCCATTTATCCTAGTTGTGCTTTTAATGTCATGACTCTATTGGTTTATAGAATCGTCAACATGCTGGGCTTGTATGCATTGTGAATGTTCGTTCATTAAGTTAAATCTATATTGTCACATGAGGTTATATTCAAATGTAATGAAGTTTGCAATCAATTGAGAACTCCGTGAACATGTTTTAAGTGATTGGGTCTAAATTTAATTGTTGCTAGTTCACACCCCAACACTTCCGTTTTCATATGACACATTTTTGCCATCCGAGTGTGAAAAGCCTATCTTATTTTGTGTCATTTGGGTGTTTCTCTCTCTCTCTCTCTCTCTCTCTCTCTCTCTCTCTTTATATATATATATATATATATGCATGTGCATCTTTGGTATATCTAGAGTATGTATATATATATATGATATGTTTGTTTAGTCTTTGCCTTGTCTTCTAGTCTATACATGCTTTAATTCATAATGGGTATCTTGTTGCATTCTTTATTGATATCACAGGGTTCATACTTTATGTATCTTATTGGTATCATTTTCTTGCATCCTAGTTGGTATCCATTATTATTTGGTGGATTAGTTGTGCTTTTGTTGCCTATATGCTTTAATGTTCTCATCACTTTTGCACATTTGCATGTTTAGCTTGTTATCCCATTTTATTTATTATCCCTTGTTTAGTTTAAGGGTAATATTATTTAATTGGGGGATAAACGTTAATGTTTTTAGTTCTTTAGCCTTTGTCTATTCCTGAACAAAAAGGGGGAGAATAATGATAGGGGAGAAATGGTATCTAATCCTATTGTTATCGTATCTTAGTTGAGGGAGATTTATCTTAGGGGGAGACGTCTTTCTAAGTTGATATTTTGTTTGATAAAGGGGAGAATTAATTTAGGGGGAGTAATTATTCAATTGCATTTAATATTTTGATATTCCCTATGCGTTTAATGCGTTTGCTTAAGTGTGCAGGAATTATATTCTAAGTGGCAACTTTCACCGACAAAGATTTTAATCCTTTGGGTTGTTTGAGTCAAGCATTGTAATTTTATTTTGGGAGGGGCATTTTTGTCAGTCTAGTAGAGCTTGACAACCCTTTGGGATTTTTGTTTGGTTTTTGTTCCGGAATAGCCAAAGGGGGAGATTTGTAAGGATGCAAATTTCCAATTGAGTCCTTTGTAGTTTTGGCTCAATTTCGAACAAAAATGTTTGAGTCATAGGATAGAGTATATTGATCATCCTTCAAGCCTATGACGTGTTTGTTGAAGATGTAGCGGCCAAGTGTATAAAGCTTCATCAAAATGCCGAGTTTAAGTGCCTCGTTTCCACATCATCAATAGTGATTCCATGCTCCCAAGGTATGAATGCATTACATATATATATATATATATATATATATATATATATATATATATATATATATATATATATATATGAGCTTGGAACGGTTTATAATGGGTGTAAGTTTAATTAAAAACTGTTGTTTATTTGTCAGAAAGATTTTATTAAACTTTTATATAAAGTATATAAAGTTTCTGGGCTAAATTTGTAATTTTCATCTTTTTGGTTTCTCGTTCGATATTGTCGTTCGAACGAGATTGTCGTTCAAAAGATAATGTCGTTCGAACGAAGATGCCAGTGAGCTTCCCCATAGGCCACTGGAACATCGTTCGAATTATCGTTCGAACGAGATGGCTGTTCGAACGAGATTTCTAACGAGTTCAATTTTAATCCACTAGAACTTCGTTAGAAAGGCTCATTCGAACGAGACTTCGTTCGAACGAAAATCTCGTTCGAACGAGATTTTAGGCGGGAAAATTTTATGGCAGTTTTTACCCATGTTTCCCACTTCCTTACCCCACTAACTTTTGACAGAACTTAATAGTGTGGGAACCAACCTTTTTGGTTTAACTTTTTCATATCCTACAACCTCTAAGAGAGTGTTTTGAGAGAGAAATCAAAAGAGAAAAAGTTCTTTGTTTAAGTGTTGTTGTTTTTCAAGAAAAATGTTTTAAACACTTGTTTTACACCCATATTGTTTATCCAAGCTTCCATAGATATATTTGTACTTTCTTGGAATTTTGGCGCTGGTTTTTCATATGTACGATTTGAAGAGACGTTTGGGTTTGCTTCTAAATCCCACAAAGAAGAAGAGGTTTGCATTGATTTACCCACTTGGAGAAAGGCTCCTAGTTCGGGTGACGGTGACCATATAAAGTCCGATCGGTGGATTCCGATAACGCGGTGGAGCTCCGTGGTTATTCGCTAGGTGGAGGTGTCGACAAGAAGGAGCATCGGGGCTTGAGAGGGATCGAGTCGAGTGTTGTAAGTCTACTGTCTTGTATTTGTAAATTCTGTACTTCATGGATTTGAGGCCAGGGTCGTCCGAGGTTTTTTTCCGTTGTGGGTTTTTCCTCGTACATCGCGGCATAGTGATTTATTTTTTATTTTACCTTGCTATACTCACCTAGAACGCATGCTTAGGTAATTCAAGATAAAATTTGGCTTTAATCACTACTTGTTTAATTTGGTACGAAAGTAAATTTTGGGTAATTTTTATGTGTAATTAATTCAAGTCATTAATTTTATGTGTTAAAATTTGGTTTGGCCTAATTTGCTAAAATTGAGAAATATGACTTAGGCAAATTTTCTAGGACTTGGGTTGATTAATTATGTTTAAGTGAAATTAACATAAGTGTGTGTTTTATCTTATTTCACTTGGTTTAATTTTAATTTGAAGTAAATTAAAATTTGGTGTTTTTGTGAACCATCTTACGCTTCCGCATATCTCAACAAGGAAATTGATTTTAAAGTATAAAAAGACTTTTGAATTAAAATTGGGGGCCTTCGGGATGTTTTCAATAGCTACAGTTTAACCATACCTATATCGCAAACTAATTGTCTGCATTTCAACCGATGGGTATCCCACAACATCGATTTAAACTACTCTTGATGCCCCCAACAAGATTAATCCACTCTGAACAATACTCTGTCGATCCTAGAAAGATTTTAAATTCATTGTTTGGATCAATCAAAACATTAATCAAAATACTAATAGGGCACTAACTTCTAATTTTTTGTTGTGCTGTCATGTCGTGTTATTCAGACTAATTATCATCATTTATCTACTTCGGGATAGGACTCGAATCCCAATTTATATTTCGGATGCCTACGTAGTAAAATAAACTGGCATCAAAGTCCATGTAATTCTATCACAACATAATATTAGAATGTTAATGTCTTATTAGTAATTTGATTAATGTGTCCAATGATTCAGAAAGTGAATCAAAAATCTTTTTATCATCAATAAAGTGATGTTCTTGGGGGATTAACCTTATTGGGGCATCGAGAGTGCTTCTAATCGATGTTGTGTAGTACCCATCAGTTAAAATGCAGGTTATTGGCCGATCTTATAAGCTGGTCTAAATTTTAGCTATACACAACCTTATTTTTCTCAAAGCTCTAATTGCATATATTTCACCTAACGGGTTCCACAAATTGGGAATGTGAAATATTAGTATTAATAAAGGCTACTCCCAAATTTAATTGTAGTGTTGTCTGAGTACACTTAAACTTTATCATCTTGGTATAATTGGTCAAACTTACGAGATGCTCCCTAGCTTCATAACAAGACTATGTCATAACCTTGTTATAGTTTGAAATACCTGATGAGTTTGACTAATTATACTTGGAAAACAAAGTTCCAGGGTACACATACAAAACTAAAATTAAATTTGTAGGTAGTCTTGAACAATATTAATATTTTGAAAAAGAAATTATTTTCCCAATTTGTATAACCCGTCTGATGAAACGCATGCTATTAACCGAGAAAATAGACTTTTCAAAAAGAAGGTTGTGTATAGCCATAATTTTGCAAGCCTATAAAATTGACTAATATTATGCATTTCAATCGATGGATTCCACACATCGTCGATTAAAACTACTCTCGATGTCCTATAGAGGTTTAGCCCATCTGAACAACAATTTGTCAATCCTAGCAAGATTTTGGCTTCACGTTTTGGATCAGCTGACATATTAATCATATTACTAATAGGACACTAACTTCTAATTTTGTGTCATGTTAACGTGTTTTCATGTTGTGTTATTGTGTCGTATTGTTCCACTCATAAACGGGTTATTCTAATGAGTCGTGTCATACATATATACAAAAATATAAATAATATAAGGGCTTTGTTCCAATTTTTGTTCATATACATACGATACAAATAGGGTTGTCATACAAGGGTTAAGTAAATATCAATAAACTATGTTTCCATTTTAGTGAATCCATCAATTGATAATCCAATACGGACTTTGTGTGGTTTCTTTGCAAATTCAAGACATCTCACATTTTAAGTGTTCCATATGAGTGAATCAATGGGATGGTGCATGAGATTCCCACCCACCTCGGCTCGAGCGTGCCATGTCATAGTCTCTGTTATCCACAGTACAATGAAAAATCTTTTCAACTATGGCCCAACGAGAAAATACTTACATACTTATGTGGAACTTATAAGCACTAATGAAATTTTACGGGTTTGTTTTTTCCACTCTCATAAATAGTATTCTTGGCTCCTTACATATAGGACACTCATCCTTTAGTTAGTCTTCGTTGCGATACAATATTCAATCATACCTTGTATGCATGAATATATTTGTACTTCAAACTCAAACCCTTAAATCTCTTCTCCATGGTTGGATAACTATCTGGTAATGTGTTCTCTTTCAGGAAAATGTCTTTACCTCACTTAAGAATTCTAGTTACACTATTTCCCTATAACCGAATTGACTCTTCAAATTATGAAAATCGATCATTGCGTACATACTAAGTGGTCTTTGTCACATGTTTTATACAAAGGTCTAGCCGCATCGACTTTCAATCATATGTATTCCCAATCTTTGGGTAATTTAATATCAACTTATTCATTGACTTAATCATAATTCACAATATCTGAATCGAGAGTCGGGTAGTTTTAATGGCGGTGAACTCCATAATCATCATCAATTAGGTCGATCAAAGGACAATGCGCTAACCAATCATTCACCACTTCCATACGGTCGGGTTTCATTACTCAATAGGGTACAATTAATTATTCCGAAATATATGGTACATTATTTTCCCTATGGAACTTCCATATCTTATAGTTTTTCCACCTACCCCACCATAGAAGATACAACTTAGCGTCTTCCAAAGAGTTAAATTTATCATTCACATAACAGGTACACATACATGGGATCTTTTCACTGTTAAGATATCTATCGGCATATTTAATAAATTCACGAATACAATTTGTATGATTATCACAGACTCTATTACTCTCTACCTCCAATCTTTGAATAAGAGTCTTCAAAACTCAGTCTACTTATACAAATCGGTTGAAACTAAGGTCATGTTGCATGTAAGAGCTCTCAATTAAACGCAACAAGTCCAATTTTATTTCATTTCAAATAAATCAATCCAAATATACTATGTTTTTACCAATGTGTAAGCCCTTCCACCAATTCGTATTCACCCAAACATCAACCACTTAAGGAACGGGCGAGCATAACTACAATAGTTAGCCAAAACAAATATGCACTAATATTCACCCGCACAATGTCAATATCAACGAATTAATATTTTTTAATTAATCAATCAAACACAACAATTACAATTTTATTTTATTTTATTTTAAATAAATCATTCCTAAAATTACTATGTGTTCGCCAATGTACAAGCCCTTCCAGTAATTTGTGTTCGCCCAAACATCAGCCACTTAAGGAAGGGATGAACACGACCACAACAGTTGACCAAAAAGATATATGCGCTAATATTCATCCGTATAATATCAACATTAACTATTTAATATTTTTCAATCAATCAATCATACACAACAAGTCCAATATTAGTTCATTTTAATTAAATTATTCCTAAAATTACTGTGTGTCCACCAATGTACTAAGTTTTGACTAATTCATAAAATTTAGGTTATAACTTTTTTTTATAAAACAATTTTTGTTATAGAACAGTTAAAACTTTTTTATATTAAGAAATAGTTTTACTTATAATTTACATATGGGATAGTAAAAAATTATTAAAATATTATTTAAATGGGGCTGATAAAATTCAAATAAGGATGACAATTTACATACACATTTACATTGTCACTAATAATGTCAATATGTATGTAAATAATTTTATTATATTATAAGACTTGTCTATAAATATCGCCCCTTTAACCTAAATTTTAGCAATACAAATTCAGTTTTAACTCAACTCAACTCAATAAAGCTTTTTCCAATTATTTCAGATCAGCTGCATGAATCCTATTTTTTCATTCCATTCTTTTCAGTGCAATATTTTCGGTCAAACCATGTGATACCATGTATGTTTTTACAATATCTCACAAAGTCAACAAGTTCAATCCCAAAGCCCAAATTTTCAGCAATACATAACCTAAATGGCAACACAAATTTCAATAATACAAAATCCAAAAAAGAATGATAATTTATATAAATTCAGAACCCTAACTGCAACACAAATTCAAACCCATTCAACAATACAAAACTTTCGCCTTAATACATACAAAAGCAACACGACACGAAATTTTATGTTTTATATTGAACATGACACATATAAAAGCAACACGACACGAAATTTTATTTTTTTTATTTAACGGCAATACATTCTGAAATAAAAGTAGCATGGAGCACTATTTTTTATATTTTTTTATGTTATCAAATACGAACATGATCCAATTAAATGCCATACGATGCAATTTTTTTTTGTTTTATACTGAACACGACACAAATAAAAGCAACACAACACAATTTTATTTTTTTGATTTAACGACAATACATCCAAAAATAAAAGTCGCATGGAGTCATAATTTTTTTATATTTTTTTTTGTCAAATACAAACACAATCCAATTAAACGCGACACGATAAATTTTTTTATGTCTTATACTGAACATGACAGAAATAAAAGCAACACGACACGATTTTTTTTTATTTAACGGCAATACATCCCAAAATAAAAGTGGCATGAAGTCGTTTTTTTTATATTTTTTATGTTATCAAATACAAACACGACACAAAATTTTTTGTTTTATACTGAAAATGACACATATAAAAGCAACACGACACGAAATTTTATTTTATTTATTTAACGACAATATATTCCGAAACAAAAGTAGCATGGAGCCCTATTTTTTATATATTTTTTTATGTTATCAAATACGAACATGATCCAATTAAATGCGGCACGACGCAATTTTTTTTGTTTTATACTGAAAATGACACAAATAAAAGCAACACGACACAATTTTATTTTTTTGATTTAAGGACAATACATCCCAAAATAAAAGTCGCATGGAGTCGTAATTTTTTATATTTTTTATTTTGTCAAATACAAGCACAATCCAATTAAACGCGACACGATAAATTTTTTATGTTTTATACTGAACATGACACAAATAAAAGCAACACGACACAATTTTTTTTTATGTAACGGCAATACATCCCAAAAGACTAGTGGCATTAAGCTGTATTTTTTTATAATTTTTAATATATCAAATACGAACACGAAACAAAATTTTATGTTTTATACTGAATATGACACAAATAAAAGCAACACGACAAGAAATTTTATTTTATTTATTTAACGACAATACATTCCAAAATAAAAGTAACATAGAGTCCTATTTTTGCATCGTGTCGTATTTAATTGGATCGTGTTCGTATTTGATAAAAAAATTATATCGTACGATATAATTGACCGTGACAATTCGTTGTCACGGTCGTGTCAAGGTCAATGACCGTGACATAAAACGCGTGTTTTTTTGTCACGGTCAATGACCTTGACAAGGCTGACCGGCTGAAAGGTGACAATTTGCCCATTTTGGTGTAGTGCGTGTCGTATCATTTTTATTAGATTGTGTATTTGTCATAAAAAAGACTTGTATTAAATATTTTTGCTTGATCTTGTACAGGAGACATGGTTTGAATTTTTTTAATTTGGTTGTCCAAATGATTGGAAAGAGAAAGGAATGGAGTATATTGCTTTAAATTTGTGAGAGAATGTTTGTCTTATACGGCTGAGTGTCGTTGAAAAGTGAGATATGGGTCTTATATTTTTATTTCTCTTTTCACCTCTTTCTCTTGGTTTGGTGCAACCCACACAAAAACGATGTCGTCTGACTTAAGGTCCGTAAGGTGACCTTAAGTCAGTCCGCATACGATCGGCCCTCATATATATATACAAGCGAAATACCCGTGCCTGAAGCCACGGCGAAAAGTTCGAAAGTACATAATCGCGAAACAACGAAAATTTCGAAAGTACGTAATTGAAAAACGACGAAAATTTTCAAGGTACGTAATTGCAAAATGAAAAAAAAAATCGTTCCCCAACAAAATAAAGTGTAATTTAAAAAAAATAGCCATAATTTCCTATGTTCGTAGGACTATTCACCCCGCTTAACAAATAACACATAGTTCAACAATATTGAAATAATCTAAATTCTTCAAAAAGGTTCTCATATAACATGAAATTTAAAAAAACAAAGTATCCATTTCTGAAAAAAATTGAATATAACCTCCTTTATTTATTGAACTATCCACCCTACTTAAGGGATAACAACCAATCAGACAATATACAAAGAACCAAAATTCATCCAACAAATTATTTAACGCAAACTATACAAACCTATAATGTAATTATACACAACTATGCATACTAAAAATGATGAAAGCATAGTTTGTTGTGTCCAACAATTTGAAATACAATTACCAAAAAAGAATTAACCCCATTTTCGAAAAAAAAAACATGGAACAACGCGACCACACAGCACCTCCATCTTGAACTCCTGCCACTTTTTTGTTCAACCCACGATCTCAAACCTCTCCAACTCGAGTTGATCTACAAAGTAACAATTTGATTAATAAGAATAAATGACTAAATAAAAACTTAATGTGAGAAATATGTATCGGACTTATGTCTTACCTCATTTGCATTTGTAATGCTTGCTCTGAAATAAATAAAGAGACCTACCAACATAGATAATAAGAAAATGTGAGAACTAAACCATTAGTATTCATGTAAAAGAAAATGAAAATTAACAATAGTGAAAATTATAAACTAAAGTACTTGTAAAAGAACACATAAATAAATGTCCCACACCAAATTAAAGTTTCTTCACATTTTGGGTTGGGGAGCTGCTGTTGCCTCTCCACCCACCTTAAGCTTTTCATGTCCATCCTGTTGCTGCCTCCCCACCCTGCTAGTGCCTCCCCACCCTAAAGAGATGAAGAAAAAAAGAATCAGTTGTACCTTGTCACACTGTTAGAATTAATTGATAAAATTAAAGTGGAATTAGAATCATAAAAAGGGGCTTATTGGTCTAGTTCCCAATATGAAGATAGTTTACTGAAAAATCCATGTTTTTTTCACTCACGCGTAGAGTCCTTGACACTGATATTTCACAACTCGCAAACATATTTTATTCGGAATGCTCGCTAAAAATTTTAAAAAAACAGGGACTGCACATTAAAGTTTTATATATACTTATTATTTTTTTATAACAATCTTAGGGAAATAAGACTTGATCCCTATCACAAAAAATATGACAAAATGAAAAGAAAAGAAAACAAATACTATTTAGCGAGAACATTTCTTTGTTTTAGAAAAATAAAGTGCCAAAGTTTTAAAAAAAAATGGGCAGAGTCTCCTTTGTTTATTGGACTATCCACCCTTCTCAAGGGATAATCACAAATCCAACAATATAAAAAAAACAATTTAATGGATACCTTAAAGTAAAATACATGCTTCATACCTTCAAGATTAAAAGACCACTTGTTTGATCTTCTATCCAACTCCTTATCCAATAACAATTGCAGCCTCCGGATTCTTGAGTCAAGTGTTGATTGTAGACATTGATTGAGCTCCATTGATTGTAGCCATTTATTTGACATCTATGGCTTATAATGATATAAAATAGTGTTAATTCATGCTAAATACATTTGAGATAAATAGCATTACATAGCAACCAAACTACATCCAATAAAGTATTAAGATGATATTAATATGAATTGGAAAATAATATTATGCATACATGTCAAATCCAATTTTCCAATACCTACGTGAGTGATCTGTGTGTGCGCGTGCATGTGTGAGGAGTTCTGTGTGAGACAGATCTGTGTGTGTGTGTGTGTGTATGTGTGTGTGTGCATGAGTGATATGTGTGTGTGCGTGTGTGCGAGGGAGTTGGGTGAGAGATTACCTTTACGGGTAGGGTAGGAGCAGCGGAGGTGGGGAAGGGGCGGGTAGGAGCGGCGGGTAGGAGATTCAAAGAATACTAAAATTACCAACAACGACGATTCAAAGAATACCAACCCTGCAATCAAAGCACTAAAATTTTATGTCAAACAATAAACAAAACAAATTTAATCACACAACCTATAAAAAAAATTCAACTATCTTCAAAATGTTGGAAATAAACCTCGTGACCACAAAAGGGGATCTTTGCTGCTGTAGCAGTGGTAACTGACCACAAAAGTTGGTCTGGTGACGCAACCACCCCCACTTGCTGTAACAGACCCAAAGAGCAATCGAGGAGAAGAAATGCGAGCCGTCAGCCTTCAGTATTCTCAGCTGCTGCTATCCCCACCCACCCCCACCTGCTCCTTCCCCCACCCCACCTGCTACTTCCCCCCACGCCCACCTACTGCACATCACCCCCTCACCTAGTGTGAAATGGATCAAAAACAATTTGATAACATCATATCACGAATACAAAATGTAAAAATGAAAAATAAATGAAAACCAATTCAAGTAGGCAATATGTAAACCTCAATCCGCTTGCTTTCAATTCGTAAACCTCACCTGATCTTCTCATCTTCCTCGTCTCCCTCGAACCATGGTTTTCAAGGATGCAACATGATCAACATGATCAACTTCTATGCATTAAATGTAAGTTACAATTAATGTAGGAGAATATAATGATAAAATATTTTCTCAAAATATAATAATTAACAAAACTTACAAAATAAACATGATCAACTTCTATGTTAAATTGAGGCACCATACGTATCAGGTTTATGACATCCAGATGAGAGTAGTGTAATTACAACACCTGAAAAAGTAAGAGTGAAAATAAGAACTTAAGTGCCAAATTAAAAGCAGAAAATAATAATTAAATCAGAATTCGGGGAAACAATATCCCTTGCATATCTTCAGAATTATATTCGAATTTGTGGTAGCGTAAGAGGGGAAATTATGAGCAAATAAGTATGGGATCATTACGGGTTAACATTTTTTTGCAATATACATTTCCAAATAGTTTATTTTTGAGCATAATTATTAGTTTTTTATAACAAATTTCTGGACTATTTTTACTTAATGCCATGTCTACTTTAGTAACCGTTAGAACTTTAGGCCTCAACTACCTATTTTCCTAACTTTAGGCCCCAACTTTATATATACTTATTATTTTTTATATTGAGTTGACAATCTTAGGGAAATATAACTTGATCTCTATCATAAAAAATATGACAAAATGAAACGAAAAGAAAACAAATACTATTTAGCGAGAACATTTCTTTGTTTGAAAAAAGCAAAGTGTTAAAATTTTAAAAAAATTGGGCAGAGTCTCCTTTGTTTATTGGACTATCCACCCTTCTCAAGGGATAACGACAAATCCAACAACATAGAAAAAAACAAATTCGCCTAACAAAGGCTTCAATGTTCCACAATAATTACAACAGTAGAGGTGTTTATTATAACAGTAGATACCTCTACAATAATTACAACATGTGGTATTAGTTAAAATAATAGTGACCCATAAGAATATAAACACTAAAAAAGGCCATACCTTAGTATTCAAAAAAGGCCGAGACAAATGTAGAATTGATGAAGCAAGTTGAGCGTGGCAATCGAAGTGTATACCGAGACAAATATTACTGCAGATATACCAAAGGGAAAACAACCTAAAATGAAAATGCAGAAGTATTAAATATGGATATATATGTAAGGTTGATCAAGCTTGGATATGGACTTCCTTAAATTTCATAATCCAAATAAAGGTGTGTATGATTGTGAGCAAAGGTAAAATAGGAAAATAGAAATGTATCTCAAATTTTCAAAAAATGGGGAATAACATAAAAGTTGGAGTTGGGGGGGGGGGGGGGGGGGGGAATTAAGTAATACCTCGGATTTGACAGATTTTCATGAAAGCAACTTCTGTTTGGATTTTGTAAAAGCAACCCAATGCATCCAAATGCGCTCATATCTTCCATATTTCTGGAGAGAAAAAAACGCAGATCAGTAAATAAATTGAAAATTTAGTAGACATGTTAGCAATCATACTGTCATAAAAAAATTAATTTGAAACTAATACCATAATCAAACTACTTACCCACAACAATGCTCTTGAAGATTCATATCAAACCAAGTTCTTAGTGCATTCAGTTAAAATAAAAATGAGTAACTGAACTAAACAAAAGTAGTACATGCAAATTATTACCTCCAAATCAGATTATCATGTACATAGAAGAGTGCAGCAATATTGGAGAGTGTAGCAATCTTGATATGTAAAAAATAAAAACATAGTACCGGAGATCTGTACCTACTAATTCAAACTCTTAACCTAATTATTCTCACTTATTTTTTTTAACCATAACACTTCCATATTAAAGTACAAAATCGTATATTAAAAAACATATTAAATCCAAAAGTTAAAAAATAGAAAATAACACAGCAACTTCATTCAGTAAAAATAAAAATGAGTAACTGAACTAAACAAAAGTAGTACATGCAAATTATTACCTCCAAATCAGATTATCACGTACATAGAAGAGTGTAGCAATATTGGAGAGTGTAGCAATCTTGATCTATAAAAAATAAAAACATAAGTGATTAAATCCTAAAACATAAACATATATTAAAAAGCCCTAAATTTATCTGGAGAGTGTGTATACCTGATAGATCTACAAAACTAAATTAAAAATACTCAGAGTTTAAAGGAAACCAACCAAATTTCAGAACTGTAATCGAAAAAACCCTAAAATAAGAAAAGGCACAAAATTCAGAATTGTGTGTGTGATGTCGGATATGTGTGTGTGTGTGATGCCGGATCTCTGTGTGTGTGTGGTGTCGGATCTGTGCGTGTGTGGTCGGATCTGTGTGTGTGTGTGGTGTCGGATCTCTGTGGGTGTGTGGCCGGATCTGTGTGTGTGTGTGGTGCCGGATCTGTGCATGTGTGTGTGTGCGCGATTGTGTCTGTGTGTGTGTGATCTGTGTATGTGCGCGCCGGAGCGTGGGTCGGCAGGGGCGGCAGGGGAAAGAGGGAAGGGGAGAGAGGGGGTCAGCGGGGAAGGGAGAGGTAGGATGAGGGGAGAAGGGGAGCTGCAGGGGAGCGGGGCGGGGGCGGCAGTGGAAAGAGGGAGAGGGGAGAGGGTGGAGGACGGGAGAGGGAGATTTTGGGGAAGGGGAAGGGGAAGGGGGAACGGGGGTAGGGGGAATGAAAGAAAACGGGGAAGGCAGATTGAGAGGGGGTGTTTTATCTCATTTGACACGTCATAATGTGTACAATCCTATGTGGAACAATCTAACACCATTAGATCGCTAAAAAAAAATTCGATCCCCACCATAGATTTTTTGGAACAGTAAAACACCCCCTCTCATATAATATATATATATGTACACTGTGTGTGTGTGTGTATACGAGAGAGTGAGAGAGAGTTCTGGTGGTGGTGGTGGGTTACGATAGAGAGAGAGAGTATGGGAAGGGGGAGGGTCGGGTTTGATAGAGAGAGAGAGATATCACATGGAGATAGAGAGAGAGAGAGTAAGGCTTAGTGAAATATAAATAAAATCCCATCAGGCTCAATTTATACTCGAAATTGGTTCACTGTTTAGGCTTGTGACCCGGTTCGTAATATATTTAGTTTAATTTAGTGGGTCATAGTTTATTCTTCTTGGTCACGGCTCAAAATCGGGACCCCAACAAATCACACAAAATGATTCACGACATCAGACCGTGACCCACTTTTTGTGATCATTTTGAAATCAAAAGTTGTCATGGTACTGGGTCACGATTCGTAATCATAATTATGTTTCATGCTAAACTTATCACTATCTCATGTTACTGGTTACGCTTCTCAACCGTGACTAAATGTGTGACAATTTTGGTGCTAAATTTCTCGCCATTAGGTTCACAGTTAAGTCGCGTTTTTGGACCGTGACCATGAGAGTCATAAATTTTGACTGCGATCAACTCGTCACTAGCTAATAGTTTAGGTTACCCCTAAATGGGGTCATAAACTAGGTCACATTTTTTAGGGCATGGTCACGAATTTAGACCATGACCCCCATGGTCATGAATTTGGACCATGATCAACCTTCCATGACCATTTTGGATTTTCAATTGATATGAGATAGATATAGAGAGAGAGAAAAAGAGAAAGATGTGGAGAGAGATTGGGGTTTTTTTAGTTGGATTGTTGGGCATCGAGCGACCTCTTGTTGGAAGCGATGTACGAGAGAAAAACCCAATTGAAATAAATCACGAACGACCAGTCCTATACAAATTTATACAAATATGATTTTAGAATAAGACTGAAAAGACTTACAAAACTTGACTCAACAAGCCTACACAGGTGCAATCTTTAAAACCATTATACATAGCTTCGTGCAATCCAACACGACTTCACAACAACTCCTTACCTCAGTATCCACCTATTGCCTTTACCGTCTCCAATAGTGAAAAATCCATCGTACAACCAAGAACATATGATGACGATATTTTATGGGTTTGGTTTATGAAAACTTAATCATAATGGGCCAAAGATAATTGGAGAACAATTTTCAAAGTGTTTTAGCTTAATGATTCAAGAAAAAATCAAGTTAAAAACTGCTCCCAAGCCCCCCTTAAACAGGAGAACAAAATGGAGATAATGGGGGTGGTGGGTGAGTGGAAAAAAAACTATCAAAAACTAGATGTTTTGAAAAATGCGCCTGGTTGTTCAAACGAGATTAGTATATCATTCAAACGATGTTCCCAGTCTCGTTAGAACAATAGATATCAAACAAGATTTAAAATGGTTATATGTACCTCATTTGAAGTTCTTCGAATGAGGTTACCGATCTCATTGGAACGACATTTGAATGAGATTCCAGAGAGGCTAAAAGTTTCAAAAATTTGCCTTGTAAAACATCTCATCCAAATGAGTCTCATTTGATCTCTGTTTTAAACATGGTAGGGTATCTCATTTGAATTACATATAAAGTGTCATTAGAACGACGTGGAAAAATCATATTTTTTTCAAAATATTTTTTAAGAAACTGTTTTAGAAACATTTAAAGCCTCAAAAATGATTTTCTCTAAATATCAACGGGTCATATACCTTTGGAAATGAGAAAGTAGGATGATGAATGATTTGAATGAAACTTGCAAATTCGGTTGCTAACTTATCTTTAATATTAGGCTTAAGTATACAACACCCAAACAAACTTTATGTTTTGACTAACGGAATAAGCTAATACTACAAATTGACTCGATGTGGAGATTTGTCCTTAGACTAATATGCAACTTAACTCTAAATATTAATCATTAATTAATTAAGTTATGACTTGGTACTATAAGGACATACTTCATGATTTGCAAGAACCAATGTTTAGGGAATAATCCAAACAAGGAAACCTGTGACACCTAGCCCCTAACCATTCTATATCCACCCATAATACTAAGTCACTTAATTATTTATCTTAATAAATTATTATGAGTTTGCTAACATCTATAGAAAAATAATCTAATCAAAACATAACTCTATTTTGTAATATAACATATGTAAGAGCTCAAAGTCACATCTCAAATCATAACATGACAAACTGGAGGTCATATGAAAATAACAACTCATTGATAACCGATAATCAATTTAGCTATTTATTAAATAGTATAAAATATGGTGTATTACATTCCTTCCCCCTTATATAAGGAATTCCTTCCTTGAAATTAGATTCTTTATATACTTAACTCAAAGGTATAAGAATATCTCACCCATAGAACATTAGCTCACAATAATGAAAAACTAAAAATAATGAAAAAAAATACCAAAAATGAATATTAACCACGGAATTAATTTTAAAAAACACCAAGAAATTTATTAAAAAGTCAAAAATTTATTAATTAAGAAAATAAATAACAGAAAATTAAAAAAACACTCAGAAAAATAAAAAAAAAGAAGAAAATAATGACAAAATACGGAGAATGAATAAAAAACAGAAAATAAATATTAACCCCAAAATTAATTTAAACAAACCCAGAAATTTATTAAAGAGTCAAAAATTTACTAATTTGGAAAATAAATAGCAGAAAATTAAAAAAATGTTCAGAAAATGAAAGAAACAGATAATAATGAAAACAAAAAATAAAAAAAATATAGAAAATGAATAAAAAACATAAAATAAATATTAACCTTAAAATTAATTTAAACAAACACCCAGAAATTTATCAAAAAGTAAAAAATTTATTAATTAAGAAAATAAATAACAAAAAATTAAAAAAACGTTCAGAAAATTAAAAATTAAAAATTAAAAAAAAATGTTTTACTTTGTTACTGTTTTCGAAAAAATTGTTTAAAAAAAATACTTTTTTATATTGTGTAACGTGTTCTAATGAAACACATGAAGAATGTTAAAATAATTTATTTAATATTATAGTTTAATTACACTTTATACCTCATATTTGAGAGGATTCACTTTCTAATGTGATGCAACGTTAACCAACTTCGGGAATAGATTTATTTTTTAAAATAAATAGTTAATTTCATCGTTTAAACTTAATTGAATTTAAAATAAACTTAATTTACTTATTTAGTTTTAACGAAAGGGTATATTTTGACTTGATTTAAGTAAAAAATGGAGTGGTTAAAGCTTAAATTGGTAAAAAGTATGACATATTTGAGCTTTAATTTTTAGAAAAAATTCCCCATCAATGCGTATAGCATTAATGGACCATATTACATCAAATTAAAAATTGATTTAATGTCAAAACAATACCCTACATGTTTATTTTATAAAATTGATCCTTAAAAGATTTTGTAAAATGTAACATTTTGAGCGTATTCCAATTCTCTGGGCATTTTTTTAATTTTATTTATTTTCTTAATTAATATTTTTTATTTACTTTTTAATAAATTTTTGGTTTTTTTAAAATTAATTATGGGGCTAATATTTATTTTTTGTATTTTTTTCATTTTTTTTTCTTTTCTAGATTTTTCTTAATTTTCTATTATTTATTTTCTTAATTAATAAATTTTTGACTTTTTAATAAATTTCTAGGTGTTTTATTAAATTAATTATGAGGTTGATATTATTTATTTTCTGTTATTTATTTTTGGTTTTTATTTATTTTTTATTTTTTATTTAATTTATGAGCTTTTTTTAATTTAAGGTTTGGTCCCCATATTAAAGTAAGGGTATAATCGGTATTAAATATGTGGGTTAACGACAGAATGAATGGAATGTTAAAAATGGGGGTCAAACCTTAAGAAAGTCAATTTGTGGGGTAAATGGGGGCCAAACCTTAAATGACCCCCCCCCCCCAATATATATATATATATATATATATATATATATATATATATTAAGGGTGTTTAGTTGAAGATCAATAGGTTTTCGCAATGAATCCTAGTTGAGCCTAATTATTTTGACGCTATTAATTTGAGAATCAT
Organism: Sambucus nigra; assembly: GCA_949130495.1. NCBI lineage: Eukaryota > Viridiplantae > Streptophyta > Magnoliopsida > Dipsacales > Adoxaceae > Sambucus > Sambucus nigra. The sequence goes on along the minus strand of OX422213.1, from coordinate 493,861,419 downwards.
CAATATGTCTAGGCTCGTGTGAATTATGTTTATTTGTCCTTTTGAGTTCTTTATTTGACATGTGAGTCTAAATTGAATGTTGATAAAGTATTACGATCAAATAAATCGACTTAGACATGTTTGAGTGACTGGACTATTTTATTTTATTTCTAGTTCATGGCCTTTCACTTCGTACCATCATGTTTGGAGACATTGATACTATGTGAGTGTGTAAAGTTGTGTGTTTTATTCTTTTGTGGTCATTTATACCTATATATAGTTGTGCTTTATTGGTATATGTGTATTATAATATGGTATGCTTTGTGTTTTGAGTCTTTGTATTTTCATTTAATCCATGTTTGTCGTATGCTTAATCTTTGATTTATATTGGCATGTGTTATGATCATCTAGATATCTTGTACTTAAATGCTTGAATATTAGTTGATATCATTTGTTCCTAGTTTGGATTATTTGTACTTATGTTGATAAATTGTTTATCATTGCACGACTTTCTTCACACCATTACATGATATATTTATTTTTCCTTCATGATTCCCATGCTTCACTTAGGGGGAGATTTAGTGTTATTTGGGAGAAATATTTTATTATTGTAGAAATGGTATCTAAATCTTTTAGTGTTAGAGACAATTAACTTAGGAAGAGACATCCTTTCTTAGGTAGAGATGGTAAGACAAAGAGGAAGGCTTTTTCATATGCAGTTTATATATTGTTATGTTCTTTTTGCATTTGAAGGTGTGTTTTAAGTGTGCAGGTTAATAGCGATGCGGTAAATTTTTATACACGGGCAAAGCTACTCAAGTTCATAACTTTTTTCCTTTTGGGGTTGGTAATTGATTCTTAGTGAGATTGATGGCCCGATATGTTTTTTGTTTTGAGTTTTGTCCCGGAATAGCCAAAGGGGGACATTTGTAAGGGCACATTTTCAAATCGAGTCAATCTATATGTATTGGCTTTATTCCGTCTTGGGACAAAACTTGTTTTAGTCATAGGTTGTTAGGATTTGAGTTGTTTGTCCTTCAAGCATATGATATGTGATCGAATATTGTAGCGTCCAAATATAAAGAAACATCATGTTTCGAACCGAGTTTTTTCCTCATTACCCAAGGAATCTCAATGAGGTATGAATACATGTTTATGTTTGATTCCTGAATTTTATTTTAGGTGTTAGGATTTTTATAATTTTTTTAATTATTTAAAAATGATTTTATTTTTTAAATAATTTTTTGATAGAAAATATATTTTTTTCAAGATCGTTAGAACGACATTGGTATATCATTCGAACGAGATGTAGTACCTCATTACAAGAGCTTTGAAGGAGATTCCGAATGAGATGTTTTTTAACTTGCACTGGAATCTCATTAGATGAATAGTTGTATCTATATTCGAATGAGATGCTATACGTCGTTCGAACGAGATGTACCTTCGTTTGAACGAGATGTACCTTCGTTTGAACGAGCGTGCAAATTTTTATTTTATTCGAGATTTGTCAATTATTTTTTCATCCTTATCTCATTGTCAACAAAAATCCAATAAATAGAAGTGCGTAGCAATATATTTTAGAGAGACTTTTCCAAGATTTTTAAGTTCCCAAACTTATTTAAAATTATTTCCACGTTTATATGTTTTTTAGGAAAGTCTTCAAAACCAAAACTCGAATTTACGTCCATGTTTTGAGATCCAAGAATCATACATACATATGTCGTTTTGAGATCTTTGGATTTTCATGAAAGTGATTTTCTCTACATCCTGTAGGCATGTCTTATGGTGGACGTCATGTTTATGGAGAGCGTTGACTGGATTGATCACATGACACGTAAGATCAGTGGGATACCGAGAGGTGGGAGTTCAGGCATTGTGTGAATGTTGAAAGGCATCCATCAGTGACTGTGATTAAGGTTACAAGGATCAAGGAATCCTGTCAAGGCTTGAAGGTATCGAGTCTGTGGGTAAGTCTAAATTGGTCTTGTAAAACTTCCTATATTATAGTGGAATTATGTCGCTAGGTTATCCGAGGTTTTTCCCTTTATGGTTTTCCTTGTACATCGTCGTATTGTTGTTTACTTAATTTATTCTTATTTATACTCACCTAGATGAATGATTAGCTCAAGATTAAAATTAATAAAATTGTTTCACACAACACTGTTGTTTTATTCGATGCAAAGTTTGTTAAAGTTATGAAAATTTTAAAATTGGTGTTTCTTTTAACAAACCTTAGGGGCTCATAGCTTTCTCAGCACTTGTTTCGTATCATGACATTGCATAGCTACTGGTGTTCCACATATAAGCAGGGTGAACTGTCCATCTTTTGAGAAAAAGGACTGAATATTTCCCACAATGATATACTCGTCTAATCAAACCCCTGGCTCAAAATCTATTTTGCCTAATATCATTACTCTATAACAAACATCAATCTCTTGTAGAGGTGATAACTCGATAACCCAATAAATATAACTGGAAGAATCTCGGATTATTGATAACATTTTTAATAAATCATAACACCTTTAGATGTGCTCACATATATAAAATATAAGTGCGTGCTAGTGTGACATCCTGGATATAATTATGATAAATCATGTTTAGGGAATGCATACTCATGTGATATATGTTATGTTTACATTAGATGTTAATCTAGTGTTGATCGGGGATAACACGTTTAAAGCATATGATTAGTCATGTGGTTAAATGCATCATGAAAATATGTTTCTAATGCATCATTATGTTTATAAAATTAAACTAGGGTGTTGGTGGTTAATTGACAATGTTGGATCACTAAATGTGAAAGTTATGAAATTTTGAGTAAATTAGTACTCTTCTGTTCGAGCCCAAATTAGGCATACTAGTTTTATGATTTTGGGAAAGCACAAAATATGAAAGTTGTAGATATATAAGTTACCTAAAAGTAGACGCAAAGTTGTAATAAATAGGGGTTGGTAATAGGGGGTTATGGTAATTTTATCAAGGCGAGACAAATCTGTCATTAGTAAAATTGTCTTATTGGGCCTCTTGTCCAACCAATCATATGTAGGTACAAGGATAAGTGCCATTGGACCAATTAGAATGTATTTATCTATTATAAATCAGATTTTTATATTCTTCCACATGTGAAAGGAGAAGCTTGGGAAGAAATATGCTTGTGGAAAGAGAAAAAGAAAGTTAAGGAAGAATTGCAGTAAAAAATTACCATAAATCGAGGAGATATTATAAGGTAATTACTTCTTTGTTAAAATTGGTCACATGAATGAGTTCTAAACTTGGTATATTTTTGTTTCTGATTTTGATAAAGATTTGAATGATACCCATATCTCCAAATTGTGTTAAAACAGGGATGGCTTAAGAACATATGTAAGAACGCGTGTTAGGATAGTAAATGTTTACTTTGAAGTCCCAGGATTGAATTCCCTTCTCGTGAAGATTTTTTATGTAGAAAATTCTTGTATATGATGTGTTTGTATGTTAAAAACATGCTTAGTATATTTTCCACTATTTATGCATGTTAAGTTATGCCTTAATGTTCTATTCCGACCTAGTTGTGATAAAAATGGCATAAATCGTGGAAAACTTATCGAAATTAAGATATTATAATTTTAGATATTAGATAACATATATTAGTAGAATATATTAGAAAGTTATGCAAAAATACTAATAAATGAATCTTTGGGGATAGTTTGAAGTGCAGGTATAACATCTGCCGCGAAAGTGTAAGTATGCATACCAGGTGTTTGACGATTTGCTTGACATAGCAAATGAACTATAAAAATTATCAAACTTTAATTTTGTATTATTAACTATGTTTATTGAAATTTTGTAGAAAATCATGGAAAGTTATGATATATAAAAATTATGAAAATTCTTGGAAGTTGAATAAATGATAAAGGAGCCTATAGGGCTGCTTTGTTTTGTAATAAAGAAACGGGCATATCTTGCTCCAGGAAACTTGAAACGATGTGTCGTCTTTTATATTGGGAACCTAATATTATAATAATTGTATTTACAAGAATGAATTAAAGTATGTTTGGACTATGAATTGAATATGTTAAATATCTTAACATGAAATTGGATGAGATTTCATTTATGATAAATGATTTGAATAGGATCATATGATGCTTATGAATTGAATTGTGTTTAAGTGATTCTTTGGATTGGTAATATTATTATGATGACACTAATATTGTAATAATGATAGGAAGGTAAGGATAACTAGTTGAACAACTGCCAAACAAAGGCAAGGGGAAAACCCATTAAGTGGCCAAGGTGAGTGTACTCACTGGTAAGATGCATTTATACATGGCTATGGATAAGCTCAGAATATTACTCACTGGTAAGATGTATTTATGCATGGATATGGATATGATCACAATATTATGAATATGAAATTGCTCATTTCGTTTTACCGAAATAGGAGGTTGCTCCCCGACCTGGAATGGGGGAGAATTATCTATTGCAGACAGGATATGTGAATCATGATTCGGATAAGTTGGTCATTCTTTATGAATGAGATGGATAAGTATATAAATGGTCATTTTTGTATGAGTGAGACGGATAAGTATATAAGTGTTCATTCTTTATGAATGGGTTGGATAAGTATGCATATATCATCACGGGGATATGATTTATTGCATTTAATTTTATTCAATAGTGTAGTAGTGATGCATTTGCTGAGCTATTTTGCTCATGGTTCCTATGTTTATGTTTTTCAGGTATTGTGATATCACTGACAAATGTAGGAGGTCGGTGGGGTTAGCCAGGGACGCATAAAATCATGATTTTAGTCAAACCTAAATGCGGTAATTTAAGCTTACTTATCCTTTCAATAGTTTGAATAAGCATAATTACTTTGAAAATGTGAATGGTTTTAGTTTTATTGATTCATGTTAATAATTGAAAAAGAATACTCATGATTATGGTTTGGTTAAGGTAATTAGGATTTGACTCACTTTGACTTTCAAACTTAATTATAAGTAATTGGGTTGGGGTGTGTCAACTTTGGTATCAGAGCCTAGATTTTAGAGGGGTGAGGTGCACCTAGATTTGGCAGATCATAAGTATTTGGCATTATTGACTAACATTTGTTATATATATATATATATATATATATATATATATATATATATATATATATATATATATATATATATATATATTGTTGTATGGGATATGAAATGTAAGGATCTTGCAAGAAAGGAAATGAGATGTTAAGGTTTTTTTATGGATGAAAGGGAATACAGGTATTTTAATATGAATCATTGCATTGTTTTATTTGTGGTATGGATAAAAATGTCATTAAAGGAAAATTTTAAACACAAAATGTGGTATACAAAAATTGTGAAGTATTGAAAGTAATATCTTCTTATACTGGAATATGTAGACTTGAGTTGTGTCACTTATTAAGTCATGGTTTGGTGTGTGCCCATTTATGTGGGAGAGTGAGGTACGAGAACCAATATTCCGTTAAATGATGAGATGGTAAATTATTAGAGTGTGAATAAAATGAAGATTTACGTGGTAAAGGTGAAGTGAGAAGATTAATAGTTGTATATGTTTAAATTTAATATGTAAAATGGTCTGAAATTCAATTACTAGTCAATAAATCACAATTGATCCGAATATGGGTTCATACTGAATTATGATAAGTAGAAGAAAAGAGTAATAAAAGTTGAGATGTATTTCTTTAATAGCTTGAGTATATGTAGTGGATATTACTCTTGTGATGTTTTGAAATGCTAATATGAATAATAAAGTTGAGACAAAGTGTTAAAGAGTTGGAAGTTTAAAAATATTGGGGAGCACTTTTAAGAGTATGTGTTTTGTATGCGTATGGGAAAGATGCTAATCGGGTTGGAACATCGACAACTGGCTTGGGTGGATATTGAGTTGTATTTGTCATTGTATGTACGTGTTATCGCTAAGAGTATGATATATAATGAATATGATTGACATTATATGGAGTCACCAAGAAGTATGTGTAAGGATGATGTGCTATGTGAGATACCATAATGTGATATATTAAGGTATTTGTATAGGTTATTTGAAGGAAATACGACATATAATAGTTAGAGAAGTATTATGGGTTTGGTAATTATGGTTAAAGAATAATCAAACGATATTGAAAAAGGGAATATAGTGAGAAGTTATATTGAGTTCACAATGCACGACTATATACATGAAGATGAATATGAAATCTTGGTTAAGAATAAACATTTAGTGAATGATTGTTCGATTTCGATATGTGAAAAGAAGTGAAGCCATATTTAGATTAAGAAATCGTAACGACGATATTTAACATACTCTTAAATTTCAGAAATGATACGGAAAGTAGTTAAAGTCAAACACATGTATTTGGTGTTGGATGGAAGATGAAAATATGATGTGTAATAAGTTAGTCTGGTAATATGATAATTATGATTTGAAATATTACATGATGATAAGGATAGACTATAGTAATGAAGGGAGAAATGTAAAGAATAATACTAGGTTCGATAAGAATGTTCACTCATTGTGAATATATGCTGATACAACTGATAATCTATTATATGTGGATGTTCGACATACCTATATAAACGCATGAAGTAATATTTGTGTTAGGAATTTATTTTCATGGATAAGAAATCATTAGATGATTATCCTTACGTGTAAACAATAAAGAAACTGAAGATATTATGAAATAAGATTTATCGTACATTGAGGAATTGGTGGAAAGTATTGCTCGAAAGGAGCAAGTATTAGGGAATAAAGTTAGTCCCGTAGTTAAAGTGTGGTGGATGATCGATGAAATTAAAGAAGCAACTTGGGAAATGGAATATAGCATGAGGAAACAGTATCCTCAATGGTTTGGCAAGTGAAATTCCTACTAAATTTCGGGAACAAAATTTTCTAAGGAGGTAAAGTTGTGACAACCCGGATATAATTATGATAAATCATGTTTAGGGGATGCATACTCATGTGATATATGTGTTTTTTACATTAGATGTTAATCTAGCGTATGATCGAAAATAACATGTTTAGATCATAGTATTAGTCATGTGGTTAAATGCATCATGAAAATATGTTTCTAATGCATCACTATGTTTATAAAATTAAACTAGGGTGCTGGTGCGAAATTGGCGATGTTGGGTCGCTAAATATGAAAGTTAGGAAATTTTGAGTAAACTAGTATTCTTCTGTTCGAGCCCACATTAGGCATACTAATTTTATGTTTTTGGGAAAATACAAATATGAAAGTTGTAGATATATAAGTTTTCTAAAAGTATACGTAAAGTTGAAATAAATGAGGGTCCTTAATAGGGAGTTATAGTAATTTTATCAAGGCGAGACAAATCTGTCATTAGTGAAATTGTCTTATTGGACCTCTTGTCCAAACAATTGTATGTAGGCACAAAGATAAGTTCTATTGGACCAATTAGAACTTATTTCCTTATTATAAATCAGATTTGGATATTCTTCCACATGTGAAAGGATAAGCTTGGGAAGAAATATGCTTATGGAGAGAGAAAAAGAAAGTTAAGGAAGAATTGCTTTACAAAATTACCATAAATCGAGGAGATCTTATAAGGTAATTACTTCTTTGTTAAAATTGGTCACATGAATGAGTTCTACACTTGGTATATTTTTGTATCTGATTTTGATAAAGATTTGAATGATACCCATATTGCCAAATTGTGTTAAAACAGGGATGGCTTAAGAACATATGTAAGAAGACGTGTTAGGATAGTAAATGTTTACTTTGAAGTCCCAGATTTGAATTCCCTTCTCGTGAAGCTTTTTGATGTAGGAAATTCTTGTATATGATGTGTTTGTATGTTAAAATCATTCTTAGTAGATGTTCCACGATTGATGCCCGAGGAGGAGGTTACGTATGCTTAAAAATGTGAAGTTATGCCTTAATGTTCTATACCGATCTAGTTGTGGTAAAAATGGAATAAATCATGGAATACTTATCGAAATCAAGATATTATAGTTGGAGATGTTATACAACATATATTAGTATAACATATCCGAAAATTATGTAAATATACCAAGAAATGAATCTTGAGGGATAGTTTAAAGTGTAGGTATAGAATATGCCCCGAAAGTATAAGTATGTATACGAGGTGTTTGACGATTTGCTTGACATAGAAAATAAACTCTAAAAATTATCAAAATTTAATTTTATATTATTAAATATGTTTATTGAAATTGGGTGTAATATCATGAAAATTTATGATACAAAAAAATTATGAAAATTCTTGGAAGTTGAATAAATCATAGAGGAGCCTATAGGGCCGATTTGTTTTGTAATAAAGAAATGGTCATATCTTGCTATAGGAAACTTGAACGATGTATCTTATTTTGTGTTGGGAACCTAATGTTATAAAAATTGGATTTACAAGAATTAATTAAAGTATGTTTGGACTATGAATTGGATATCTAAAATATCTTAACATGCAATTGGATGAGACTTTATTTATGATAAATGATTTGAATAGGATCACATGATGCTTATGAATTGAATTATGTTTAAGTTATTCTTTGGATTGGTAATATTCTTATGATGACACTAATATTGTAAGAATGATAGGAAGGTAAGGATAATTAGTTGAACAACTGCCAGACAAAGGCAAGGAGGAAAACCCATTAAATGGCGAAGGTGAGTGTACTCACTGGTAAGATGCATTTTTACATGGCTATGGATAAGCTTAGAATATTACTCGCTGGTAAGATGTATTTATGCATAGTTATGGATATGATCATAATATTATGAATATGAAATCTTTCATTTCGTTTTACCGAAATGGGAGGTTGCTCCCCGACCCGGAATGGGGGAGAATTGTCTATTGCAGACAGGATATGTGAATTATGATTCAGATAAGTTGGTTATTCTTTATGAATGAGCCAAATAAGTATATAAGTAGTTATTCTTTATGAATGAGTCGGATAAGTATGCATATATCATCACGGGGATATGATTTATTGCATTTAATATTATGCAATAGTGTAGTAGTGATGCATTTGCTGAGCTATTTTGCTCATGGTTCCTATGTTTATATTTTTCAGGTATCGTGATATCACTGTCAAATCTAGGAGGTCAGTGGGGTTAGCCAGGGACACATAAAATCATGATTTTGGTCAAACGTAAATGGGGTAATTAAAGCTTACTTATCCTTCCAGTAAGTTCAAATATGCAAAATTACTTTAAAATTGTGAAAGGTTTTAGTTTTATTAATTCATGTTAATAATTGAAAAAGGATACTCATGATTATGGTTAGGTTAAGGTAATTATGATTTGACTCACTTTGACTTTCAAACTTAATTATAAGTAACTGGGTTGGGGTGTGTCGTCTAGACCCTCCCCAAGACGAGGAATAACTAATAGTAAAACATCATGCCCAAAAATGGCAACCATAACAACCTACTTATTGTAGTCACCATAAATTTAATACATAACTAACGAATTCATGGTCAATATTAAAACGATGACCTCATGTCTAAAATCAATCTAATGGATGAAAACTAGGATGGCCAAATGTAACTAGTACGTCTCCACAATCGCGACATAAAGCAACACATCTACCCACCAGGGTAACCACTTATAAAGAAATTGATGCTACAAATCTACATATCCCAAAATCATGGTGAACATACTACTACTAAAAGAAAGAGAACCCCTCGGTGTTCAAATAAGACTCTTGCTCATGAGCCATAAGCATAAATGTAACAATCACCCATTGTTATTTGTATAAAACTGGTTTCTCTTAAGGAATATCCTAAATAAGTGGCCTCGCTAGCCACGCGTGTAATAATTTAGTTTAAAGGAACCATTAGAATAGAGATCCTACTGGCCCTATATTTGCGGTTGGTTCAGTTGAATCCAGCGTTGTTGACCCTATCCTCATTGATCGTAGCCCTACTGGCTATTATGCCCTTGGCTCTAATAACTATGTCGTCTTCTCCTCAAAACCTTTTCGGGCATGATCCCCCTGTACGAGTTCCTTCTGATTGTGAGGGCCTCCTCGAGCTTAGGGAAACTTTCAATCATCTTGTCTTTAGGGCCTCGTCCGACCCTAATTTTCTCAATCTTAGGAAATTCTTCCTTCTAATAGTTGTGATGATTTTGGCAATATCGGAGGGTAAATTATACCACCTGAGCACAAGTTGTAAAGGACGAGTTACCCAATAACTCTTGTTGAATCCTTGACGTAGTTTTTTTGGTAATGTGATATGTTTTATTCTCTTATGTATCAATCTCTTCTAGTGCAAGAATAGAAAGATAGTTGAGTTCCCACTCATGCTTGGCTACCACGAAGTCTCCCTGGAGAGGTTAAATAAACTTTTTACTCGTGCTAGTATGAATGGAACATAGGAAAAAATTCACTCTCAAAGCATTACCTACTAAAGTCTCACGCCAAATAGGCATTAAATTTCGACTGGAATTAATAGCATTCGTGACTGAAATTAATAACATTCGTGGGAAGTATCACAAATAAAATCCAAATAAGGAACCCTCCAAACGCACTTAAGTTTCTTCGAGTCTTCCGTCAGAACTAATGGCACGAAACTACCTAAGCGGTTATCATCACAAAGAGTAAAAATCCTAAACGTATAACTCTAAAGTGGTAAAAAAATGCAACGTAAAAATGTGGTGGGTGCATTTAAGACCCTAGGACACTGGAACCTAGAATGCTCTGATAACAATAGTGACATTTTGTAAAACCCGTAAATAAATTGATCCGTTATAATTTAAAAATCATGGGAGTTCGAAACAATTGGTAACATTCTCAGCTTAACCAGATAAATAAAAACGACAAAAGTAAATATAATACGAGGTAATAAATGTTACATAAATGAAAACATCTCTAATACCATTCAAATAAGAATAGAATCAAACTCATACACTCGAATATGATATATATCAATATCTCAAGAAGATCGATCTTAAATAATTAATACATCTTATACAAATTTGTTGACTTGGGAGATTTGAAATAACAAAACTGATTGATAACTGAAAAATAAAAGAATACAGGAATGTAAAGGAATTATAATGCTCGACACCTAAATCCTAAGAATGATAAATAGAACTCGTACTGGAAAATATCTCAATTGAGTAGCTCAAGTCTGTGGTAGTGACCGTGGCCTAATGCCTGTAAAAAAGAGTTCAACAACGAGGATTAAACCTAATAAGTCTACAATGAATAAGAATATACATGTATTTGGGCCATAATAATAATAATAATAATAATAATAATAATAATAATAATAATAATAATAATAGTAATAGTAATAGTAATAGAAATATTAATCATCATCATCATCGTCGTCATCATCATCATCGTCATAATAATAATAATAATAATAATAATAATAATAATAATAATAATAATAATAATAATAATAATAATAATAATAATAATAATAATAATAATAATAATAATAATAATAATAATAATAATAATAATAATAATAATAATAATAATAATAATAATAATAATAATAATAATAATAATAATATATCTTCCCTCTGTATGTAGCCGCTTTTAAGTTATTTAAGTTACCCTAACCCAAATAACCTAAATAAGCACAGGTTCAAAAACCCAAATGAAGCCCGTGTGATATAATTTCATCTTTTAATTTACTAGTATTTATTTTAAACTCTTAAGTTCATCTATTGAATTAAGAGTATCTTACTCTACTATCATCTCTTAGATTAACATCATCTCACGTACTAAACACTATTCTATTACATTAATGATTTGAAGTTATGGATCTAAATATGCATATCAAGTGTAACGGTATTAAACATTCTCGAGTCATAGTTCAATATACATCTCGTGTATATCTTATAATATTATTCCTGAGTCTTAATATCATGGTTATACATCATTAGTATAAAATATTCAGTTCAATCATCTCAAAATATAAGCTAATAGAAATCCAAAAATCTAAAAATATCTGTGAGTATACTCAACCCATATCAAATCACATGGGCTATGATCAAGATTGCAAGTAAAGTACAAAGGTCTATCCTTAATGCTTTTGGGGATCACTCATGTATATTAGGTATAATTTTATGGCATCATAACCCAATAAACATAAAGTATCATCACAGGGAAATCACCACGCCATCACACCAAATGTACGACCTCATACCCATGGCTATACGACAAGATCCCCCCATTTTTCCACTCGAGCGATGGCTATTTCAGCACATAGGATCGGGGTAAATAAGACCAAGGTAGAGCTCATTTCTATCACTGAGAACACCACGTGTGATCAATGTTTTCTTATTAGAGGGGCGACCATCCGTCTGTTAAACTACTAAAGAAAAAAGGGTAAACTAATGTGATCATGATATTGTAGGTGCTTGCGATGGTACGAATCGAACTTCCCTCAGTTGTCTTGGGTGTCATAGCCCATTATAAAATTCTTCCCCTTTTATCCATTTCTTGAGTCATTAGGGAGACAAAGCTTGACTTTACTAAACTAAAGGATCCTAAATCGACAACCGTTTTTTTTTCAAAGAAAAAAAAGGCAGTACGAGGAGATTAAACTCTCGGATGAGACTAAGCAAACACCGACCGTTCTGATGCGCCCTTGGGTTGCTTTGTATTCCTTCCATGTCAGTATGGTGGTTACACTAACCATCCATAATATCACCCACTTTTACATTAACTTGACCTTCAATTGGAGAAAATAAAAACTCGTAAAGTGATGATCGCATACTAATGTGGTTTCATAACTCATCGATAGCTAAGTAACATCATAATCTCCATTCTCAACTCTCCTGACTCTTCAGAATGATCCATAGCTGCATCTTCTTCATCTTCATCAAATACCTCATAGTAAGTCACCCACGAGCACACACACTTACACATTTAGTATGATTATACACAAGTCAAGAAAAGCAACACAAACCCTACTCAATTGGTTTACATATGAAATACCTTTTATTATAAGATAATACATACATTAACTACCATTGTTTATATACAATACAAACTCGAACTCCTAAGATAAAAAAGCAAGGTATCATCTCAATGCTAACATTTATAAGGATCATTCTAAATCAACAACTACCCTACTTGATGGGTTATACATGTGTTATTGACTATCATAGGTTCTACATAATTATTAAGCATCAACCAACATTTTAAATATCATCCTGAAACCAAGGCCCCCACACTAGGTATTATATCCAATCAATTTCTCATATAATCATTATAAAACAACTATCAAAGCAATGCTAAGATCGACTAAACATTAACATTAAACATCTGTCGTTTGTGTTATATAACTAAAATGTATGTAAGTCTTTATCTCAATTATCTAGGGTGGATTAAAAATAAAAGTTACACTCAAAACCTACTAGTTATAATTCAAAATGTATGAATAAAAAGATTCCCGAATGAAACCATTTGCAAAAAAACCCATGAATTCCCAGGGTCGGCTTGGGCCTAATGTGAGTAGGGGGTCTTCTTCTGCCTTTTCATCCCAAGAATCCATAACCAAAAATCCTTTGAACCTAAGGCCTCTCAAACCTCAAATTGATCATTTTCCTTCATAATTGAGTAGTCTGCAAGTTCTACCAACTAGATTACACAAGTTTAAAATTATAATAATCTTTTTTAAAGATCACAATGCATAAATTATGATACTTAACCCTAAGTTCACGCTCTTACCATGTTTGGTCCAATTGACCAATAAATTCAATTCACTAATCAAAATACAATGAAGGATTTTATTGAGTGTGATTAAGAAGCTTCATAACTATTTTTTTTTTAGTTTTGGATTATTGAATTTCATGTTTCAATTCTATGTTTCAATAAACTACAAATTCATTACGAAATGTTGATACCAGATATAGTACTAACAAGTAATATAGTAAGATCTCAATCCAGAATAACTTTGAAGATGCAACAATGGCAAAAATCAAGTATATAAGTAAAGAAGGAGATAAGTCAATAAGGATAAAGACTATAAAATAACTGGTTCAGCTATCTGGCCTATTCCATTGTGTATGGGTGTATGAACTTCAGTATAACAAGGGGATCTAATGGCCTTAGTGATAAAATTCACACAACTTTATCTCTCTGCTCTGATCACAACAGAGCTTTGGCTAGGGTTTGAATATTTTGATCCTTTACATTAATGAAAAAGATAAGTATATATAGTACCTGGGGGGTGTACTGTATCCCCCCAAACAAGTAATAAGCATGTGTAGAATGTTCCTGCCAAAAAGGTTAAGCCACCTATCACTGTCATATGTAGATCATAATGATGAAATATTCATTCACGTGTGAGGGAGATCTTGTTATAATAATTTTGTACATGTGGGATCTATAACCCACGCACACCATTCCATGCGATCCCCAATCCACGCGCTCTGCCAGATGTCAACTGTGGGCCATTTGGACCAGGATGAGGCCGAGTTGACAAGTTACATCCTCTGACAGTATAGTGATTATCATATTGATCTGCATTTTCATTTGGCCCTCGTCCTCCTGGTATTGGATGAGGCTGAGAGGACTTGAGTCATAGGACCACTAATATTGATATTACTTACTGTGTTACAAGACGAGCCCTCGTCCTCTTGTGATGAGCTTATAGTCTAGGATAATATCATTCATGCAAGGCCCATGGTCGATCCTTAACTTCCCTAAAACCGATGTTTTGTCAGTGGTCGGCTTGGCCAAGGGGGTACAGTGTATAGACGAGGCTATACTTGGCATATCAATCACCGTTAGCCCTTAGTCTTTAATGTGAATGAACGACTGAGGGATAAAGTATCTTTGGGCAGACATTGATGAGATGTCCCTGATTAATATCTGATATGTCTCTTCATATGTTAGGTTAATGATGCTGAACATGATCCCTGGGTTAACACTTATCAGCCATCTTGTGGTTCAATGTGTGGATAAAGAATGATGGATGTATGTGTGCCATAGGGTATTGTGCCCTAATGATGATCGCCTTGAAAGTTGTGTATAATGATTGTAAGTATTTAAATATTTTTGAATAACACATTCTCTCTTTCTAACTTCTTCTCCTTCGCGCAAAAATATCTTTCTAGAAGAAGTCCATTTTCTTCTCCCATTGCCATCGTTCTAGCATTTTCGATAAGGTTTTAGGGTTTTTCTTATTCCCCAGGCGTCTTAGAGTTTTCAGGTAACCTCATTTCTCCTTTATCCATTCATTTCAAGATTATTCTTCCTTTTTAGCTTCTATTTGCTTTTTTCGTTGAGCTTTAATCTTTTTTGGCCATCTCCATTGGAGTTTCTAAGGTTGCCTTTAGGCGGTTTGTTGGTGTTTTTGAGAGTTGATTTGTAGACTTTAGGTTTTCCAATCTTTTTCAGCCTTCTTGACCTTCTAATCAACCATCGGAGTTGCGTCGGTCTTCTTCTCTGGTGAAACTCCAGTTGAGTGTTCTTTATTTGTTCTTGAATAAAAACGGTTCATATCCCATTTTGATTTTCAAGTCAACAGTGGTCAAACTTCAAAGTGTTTGTGACTTTTAATTCTTTTTACCATCTTAAAATCGGCCATTTTAATGTTATGGACCCTCTATAAATTAGCAAAACAATATCCCACAAACTTTCAGGAGATACATAGGATTGAGATTGAGGTCGAGAGGCACCGTAAATCCTGAGGCGACCTTACTTGTCCAATATTCCCCTTCCCCTAAAAGTCATTCGACCTCATCCACTTGAGGTTTGTGAGGACAAGATGCCTGACTTGTCCTCTGCCCAAGTCGATAGTAGGGATTCTTTCGACGAGGCTATGAGATTTCCCCCCACAAATATCTACATCAAAATTGCCAACTTGTCAAGGTAAAAAACCTTGATAAGTCAAACTTGTCAAGGTCAAAGACCGTGACAAGTTTGGGGGTGACAAAATAACTTGTCACGGATATGTCACGATCTTTGACCGTGACAAGTTGTTAGAGTTGTCACGGTCTTTAATTATGACAAGTCTGTGACAAAGTAACTAGTCACAAACTTGTCATGGACAAAGTCCGTGACAACTCTAACTAATTTTCACGGTCAAAGACCGTAACATATTCATGATAAGTTATTTTGTAACGGACTTGTAATGGTCAAACTCCGTGACAAATCTGGGCAGATTTAAAAAAATCTGTTGGACAGTATGGCCACTGCCACTTCCCAATAATATTATATATATATATATATATATATATATATATATATATATATATATATATATATATATAACCAAACCAAAGCAACATTTAAATATCCATAACAAGAACCAAACCAACATTTAAATATCCATGACCAAATCAAAGAAATACAAATAATATCCAATATCTAAATAAAATAAATACAAATAATTTCATAGTTCGGGGTCTACAATAATATTCATCGCATATAGCATTTGTGAGGAGTGTGTGTATTTAATTTGGCTTAAACTATTTTTTTACTATTTTTTAATGATTTTTAGTAATTTTTTAAGCATTTAAAATATTTTTTTAAGAAATTAAATTTAGGTTTTAAATTGTTTTGGGCTTAATTGGAATTTTTGAAATTTCCTAAAAACCTTATTGGGTAGAATCTGAAAGCGTTAGAGAATGTTGGGGATGAAAATAGAATTTTTATAAAAGAAACAACGTGCTTTGGAGAGTCCATCACAGCCCGACATTAGTTGTATATTTATGGATTGGATTTGTGTTTCTTTGCTCTCACATACTTGAGACTCATTCTTGATCATTCGATCCTTTTCAATCAACGGCTTGCATATAGTTGAGTTAATCCTTGTGATGCCTGAGTGAATCAATCAGAGCCTGTTTAAAACCGGTGCGTTATGAGCCACACGATTGATCATTCCAAGGGTCAAGTTAATCCTGATCATTCATTTCAAACACACATTTTAGATCCTTCCTCACTCACTATAAATAGAGCCTATCGTCCCTCATTTAAAATCTTTGGCAGAAGTGAGTTTTGAGAGAGAAGAGAGAGAAAAGAAAATATAAGAGAAAAATTTCCAAACCCTAACCAAAAACCGTCCTATTTTTCTTCATGAAAATAATATTTGAGTGTGAGGGTTTCTGTTCGTTAGTGATTCAAAACTTTTAGGTTTTTATCTTTCTCTTAACATCTTTCACAAAATCAGAACACTTTTATAATAACTAAAAACTTGTAGGTATGATTTTCTAAGTGAAAATAGTTATGTAGCTAGGTTGATTTCTTTATTAAGAAATCCTTTATCTCTTTGTTGGATCTATTTTTATAATTTTACTTTGTGAATCCAACAAATCTCTTTTACGAAACTGAAAATTGTGTTTTCATATTTTCAGATCTAAGTTTTTCATTTTGAAAAACTTGTACCTAAATAAGATTTGAAGAATCTGGTTTTGAAGAGATTCTTAAAGAACTCAGATCTAAAACTTTATAAACCTCAAGATTCAACACTATTTCAGCGTTGTGGAAAACCCTACGTATCATTCTTAGAATATATGTAATCTGTAGGAAATCATTTGTATAAGTGTGTGTGTGTGTGTGTGTGTATGTATATGTGTGTGTGCATGCATGTGTTTAGGCACAACATCCACTAACACCATCACACTACTTCACTTGTGTTAGTTGAGAGATTCAAACTGTTGAGACGTCGTAAAGACTAAAAGGAGCAAGAAGAGCCAAACAAAGAAACGACAAGGACAACATCAAGAGCCTAAAGAAGCCAGATCTTATAGAGTGTGCTGGTATATTTCTGAACTTAGACTAGGACTTTTTGTGTGTATAATTCGTTACCTGTTTGTAACCTAAAACTTTATATATTGGATTTTTTTTGTGGCTCCATGGATATTTCCCTTATTTTAGGATTTTACCACGTTAAAAATCTTGTGTACTGTGCATGTTTCATAAGTCTCTCCTCCTTACTTCTATATTTCTACTTTCTAAATTAGTTTAGGTTTTCAAAACTTGTTCATTAATATCTGATATAACTCGTTCATAAACTTTATATAAAACATACCTTGTGTTATTTTGTTTATTTTCTAAAAGAATTTCTCCAAAAAGACAGATCGGACCCTTCTTAACAGCTTTAACTTTTGTTAAACAAACTAGTAATGGATTTTCAATTGGTATCATAGCAAGGCTTTTGGTTTTAACAAAATCTTTTTAGATCATGTGTTTTTGAAACTGTTTTTTATAACAAACATGGACGAGAAATATGAGAGATTAGGGAATTTGTCCAGGCCTCCCCTCTTTGATGGGACCAACTTCCCTTACTGGAAAGTAAGGAAGATAGCCTTCAGCCAAGAGCCCTTGGGAGATGAAGCTTGGGATGCTATTGAAAATGGATATGTTCATGATACTAAACCTGTAGCAGAAGGTAGTAATTATAGATCTAAGAAACTGCTCAGTGAGTTCACAAAGAGAAGAAAAATTGGCCTCTTATAATAACAATAAAGGAAGTAATGATATTTTTATGTCGATTAATGAACATGAATTTAAGAGAATATCTTATTGTTCAACCTCTAACGAAGCTTAGGACACGTTGGTCACAACCCATGAAGGTGACACGTGTGTTAAGGCTGCCAAGACCCGAATGTTGATCCAACAACACAACAACTTAATTATGGAAGATACTGAGACCTTTGATGATTTCTATATCAAACTGACTGATGTCATTAGTAAGTTTCATGCTAATGGTATCATATATGATAAAAGAGAAATTATCTCTAAAATACTGCGATCCCTCCTACAGAAATTTGATAATAAAAGATATGCTATTGAGGAAATGGAAGATCCAAATCTTACCCCTCAACTCCTCAGTAGCAAATTAAGAACTGTGGAAATGGAATTGGAGTATAAGAAACAACTTCTCAATAATCAAAGGAGACATAGCAGTCCCAATGTTGTCTTTCAATCTAAGATGATAACTCCTCAGGCTGTAGTGCCCAACAATGACCTTGACTCAGATAAGGACAGTGGTTTAGATGATTTGGATAATCAAATGCCCTTAATGTCTAAACACTTTAAAAAAATACAGAAGTTTAGAAATAATGTTTCTTCTAAACAAGGAAAGGCTCCTTATCCAAATTAGTCTAATAACAGACCCCATGAGAGAAAGACTGACAAACACAACAATGACTATAATGGTATACCTGACAGAGACCATAAGAAAACTGAATGCTTTAGATGTGGTAAAATAGGTCATGTTGCCATTAACTGTAGGTCCAACCTGATAACAAATTTAATAAGGCTAATTTGTGCAAGACCTGGGATGATTCTAATGAATCACATGATGATGAGTCTAAATCATCTAATATTTTTTACCCCTGTATGTCATTTTTTGCACAGATAGTCTATTCCGATGATGTACCTTCCAATAGTGATTCTATTGATGATAACATGTCTAATAATGTCATGACTAGTGATACAATGCCTATTCTTGGTTTATCTGCTTATTGCCTAAAGAATGAAAATCATGTTAATGTTGATAGTCGTAGTTCATATGTAGTGTGTGTGAGTTAAATGGATCGTATCAAAGACGAATTGAATGGGTGTGTGAGTAATAAAGCGATAGTGAACACATCACTAAACAATTCACACGCCACACTAGACGAATCAGATAATGACGATCTGCCCGACATTTACATACTGTATACCAAGACCCTTAGGAGAAGCACTAAGCTTGAGAAAATAGTTAAGGACCTTACAGAAAAATTAGAAGCCCTAAGTCTGGTCGTGAAACAAAGTGCTGAGGACTACACTAATCAATGTATGGAGTATGAAAAAAAGGCTAAGTCTTTTGCTGATAAAATTGAAGACTTATCAAAATCAAATGAAATTCTGGAAAAGAAATATAAGGCCTCGTTGTTAGAATTGGAACAAATTAAAGAAAAAGCTACAGCAGTCTTCAAAAAGTTTTCTAAATTTAAAAATAACTTTAATTGCTTTGAAGGTTCTGTAGCATTAAGTAAAACAAATTCCGAGGACAGAACTGGCATAGGTTTTTGCCTTGACACTAAAGCACAAACCAAATATTTTGAAACTATAAAGTTTGTGTTTGGTGGAAAAAGGCTTGTTGAAACTTGTCCAGATTTTCAAATTTTAAAAAATGAGTTTGATAAAAAAATAGAAATACCCAGACATTGCTTCAACCAGTAATCCTCAAAACATTGTTAATCATAAGTCTAAATATGTATGTCCTCCTACAAGGAAACATGAAGCCTCATTTTAACTTGTAGCCCCTAGACGTAAGACTAAAGTCCAACACGTAGAGAAACCTATTTTTGATGGTCTATAGGATGTTAAGAAACCAACGAGTCATCTCTATTGTTCCTATTGTGACGTCTTTGGTTACTCTTTCAACTAATGCTTTCAAAAACGTCTATATAAACCCATATTTAGCTCTCATGTATACCATAACTTCAACTACTCTAGAAAGAGCATAAATAACTATGTTCTTCCTAAGCAACCCACTCATAACTCTAACTATAGGAAGAGGAAGAGGATATATAACTCTAAAAGGAAGTCTAAGATAAAGAACCCTCAATCTAAGCCTAAACCAAGTACTTACAAACTTTTGAAAACCAGAGCAATTTGGGTTAAAAAAGATGAGTTAATACCCCATATGATATGTAATATTGTAATCAGTGCTTTAAAAGTTGAACATACTACCTCTAGTTAGTATTTAGACTCAGGTTGTTCCTGGAGATGATACCAAACTTTCATATAAAACTAACTTCTTAGGAGGTAAAATTCTGTGTAGGGATGGTATATCGGCTCAGATCATTGGTAAAGGGACACTTTGTGAAAAAGGATTGCTTGTTCTCGAAGACGTTCCCTTACAAAGGAACTTTAAACTTAGGAATATGGTAAACTAAGGGCACATCAAGTGCTATTATTAGGGATACATAGATGCCGATTGGGCTGGCTATTCCGATGACAACAAAATTACATCAGGCACTTGCCATTACGTAGGAAATAATTTGGTAGGATGGTCAAGTAAAAAACAAAAATTCACATCGCTTTCCACAGCCGAATATGAATATATAGTAGCAGGTAGTTGTTGTGCCCAATTAATGTGAATTAAGCAGATGTTGAGTGAATAAGATATTACAGATAATAAACTAACTATATTACGACAATCAAAGTGCCATAAATATCCCAAAAAATCTAGTTCAACATTCTTGTGCCAAACTCATAAAAATCAAACATCATTTTATTCGAGAGTTAGTAGAATTAAAAGAATTAAAGGTTAACTATTTGCCAACAGAATTTCCATTAGCTCATTTATTTACCAAACCTCTAGATAATTTGAAATTTGAATCATTAAGAAAGTTTATTGGCATGATCTTTTTCGGATAATTCTTGATAGTTTATTGATATCACTTTGTACACTCATCATATATATTCTGATTTGTGATTTTTTACCTTTTGTCCATTTGAGACAAAACGGGGGAGAAATATTTGAGTCTTTTATTGATATTGGTTTACCAAATTCAACTAAAAAGCTTGATCTTAGTTATCTATTTTCAGGAATCAGTACCGTCTTCTTTCATTGCATACATTTTTAGCGCATTCGTCTGTAATTAGATAAGTTATGTACATTTCCATTTTCTAAGATTTGGGGGGTAGTTAGAAATTTAAATAGGAATAAGTTTATTTTATTTTATTTATTATCCCTACGAGTCCTAGATGACTCAAAAGAGATTTTGTCTCATATTTCCAAATGGAAAGATTGAAGCACACTATATATATGACTCACTTGAGTATAAAATATAGGAGCTTATCTAGTTTGAAAATACGGTCAAAATTTGTGTCATCCTTAATTTTACCCAAGCCTCCTTGCCTCTTCGGGATCTTCAAATATAATTAAAGATGTGTGATCAGGTAGAAAACCAACACACAATCACTCTAGGATTTTATTTCATTGCATATAGCATTTATGAGGGGTGTGTGTATTTAATTTGGCTTAAAATATTTTTCTACTAGTTTTTTAATGATTTTTAGTAATTTTTTAGACATTTAATATATTTTTTAAGAAATTAAAATTAGGTTTTGAATTGTTTTGGACTTAATTGGAAGTTTTTAAACTTCCTAAAAACCTTGTTGGGTAGAATCCGAAAGCGCTAGAGAATTTTAAGGATGAAAATTGATTTTTATAAAAAGCAAAAATGCGTGTTTGAGAGTCCATCATAGCCTTACACGTGCTGCATACTTATGGATTGGATTTGCGTTTCTTAGCTCGCACATACTTGAGACTCAATCTTGATCATTCGATCCTTTTTAATCAATGGCAAGCATATAGTTGAGTTAATCCTTGTGATGCCTGAGTGAACCAATCAGAGCCTGTTTAAAAGTGGTGGGTTGTGAGCCACACGATTGATCATTCGAAGGGTTAAGTTAATCATAATCGTTCATTTTAAACTCGCATTCCAGATCCTTCCTCACTCAATACAAATAGAGCCTATCGTCCCCTCATTTACAATCTTTAGCAGAAGCGAGTTTTGAGAGAAAGGAGAGAAGAGGGAAAAAGAACTTCTGAGAGAATTTTTCAAACCCTAACCAAAAACCGTCCTATATTTTCTTCAAGAAAATAATTTTTGAGTGTGAAGGTTTCTGTTTGTTAGTGAATTAAACCTCTTAGGTTTTTATCTCTCTCCTAACATCTTTCACAAAATCACTCGTTTATAAAAAATAAAAACTTGCAGGTCTGATTTTTTAAGTGAAAACAGTCACGTAGTTAGGTTGATTTCTTTATTAAGAAATCCTTTTATCTCTTGTTGGATATGTTTTTATAATTTTACTTTGTGAATCCAACAAATCTCTTTTACGAAGTTGAAAATTATGTTTTCATATTTTCAAATCTAAGTTTTTCATTTTGAAAAACTTGTACCTAAATAAGATTCAAAGAATCTGGTTTTGAAGAGATTCTTAAAGAACTCAGATCTGAAACTTTAAAAACCTCAAGATTCAAACATGATTTCAGTGTTTTGAAAAACCCTAAATATCATTCTTATAATATTTTTAATTTGTAGGAAATCGTCTATATAAGTGTGTGTGTGTGTGTGTGTGTGTGTGTGTGTGTTCATGCATGTGTTTAGGCACAACACCCCCACTAACACCATCACACCACGTCACTTGTGTTGGTTGAGAGATTCAAACTGTTGAGATGTCGTAAAGACTAAAAGGAGCATGAGGAGCCAAACAGAGGAACGACAAGGATAACATTAAGAGCCTGAAGAAGTTAGATCTGCTAGAGTGTGCTGGTATATTTTTAAACTTAGACTGTGTCTTTTTGTGTGTATAATTCATTTCTTGTTTATAACCTAAAAATTTATTTAGTGGATTTTTTGTTTTGTGGCATGGAGGTCACTGTGTATGTTTTCCTTATTTTAGGGTTTCACCACATTAAAAATATTGTGTACTGTGCATGTTTCATAAGTCTCTCATCCCTACTTCTATATTGCTACTTTTACTAAATTAGTTTAGGTTTTCAAAACCTGTTCACTAATATATGATATAACTCGTTCATAAACTTTTTGCAAAACACACCTTGTGTTATTTTATTTGTTTTCTCAAAAGTTTCTCCCAAAAGACAGATCGGCCCCTTCTTAACATCTTTAACTTTTGTTAAACAAACTAGTAAGGGATTTTCAATCATATATGGGCAATAAGTCTGTGCGTATCGGCGATGAAGCAGTGACATCCTCGTCTACCTCTTTCCCCTTCCCCTTCTCCTTCCCCTAGACCTCGCCCTTATCAGAGGTGGACTTCCACTGACGCTTCATGAAAGAGAACATATCTAGGACCGTAGCCTCCAACCTTGATAGCTTATCGTCATAGGTGTCCACCTTATGAGCTAACCTGGTGTTGCTCGTCTCCATCCCAATGATCCTCGACTTCCCCACCAGAGAGCTCACCCTATAGTCCTCCCCTTGCAATCCTCCCTGAGCCCTTAGCAGAGTGCGTCCGCAGCCAAAGATGCTCTATCGGCATCAGGCTGCTTTTCATGCACTTCCTTAAGTTGTGCTTGAAATGACAAAAACTACACGATTAGTTAATGAAATTAATAAAAAAATCAAAGTATAATTAAAAAATTAAATAATTATAACTTACAATTGTGATTACGATGCTCGGGGACACCTCCTTGTCCTTATTCGTCTGAATTACCACATAGGCATCAAGCCTATGCGACCTACCCCCAGTGACACTCCTTATCTCCTGAAATAAAATAATGCAGAATTAGTAAGGAACGCAAAGTAATGCTAAATTAGAATAACATAAAACTAAAGTTAAAGAAAAATAAAAACTTACCATCATGTGCTCCACCTCGGCGTAAGACGTCCATCCGGAGTAGTGCTCGTCCACCTTTTTCGCCCAATTATCCCTCCCCGATTGACGAGATGCCAATTATTGCTCATCGACCTCGTTGTCTATGAACTGTTGCCAGTGTGCCAATGAGAGCGGCTTCTTCGACGGGACAGTGTCATGCCTACTCCGAATGAAGTCCCGGGTCTTCCCAAGGTACCATGCCGACATATTTTTCTTCCCCATCTTATATTGTTCCCTCAACTGTTCCAACGTGGAGTCGCGAACATGTGGGGGCAGGCCAAATTGATCCTGTCAAACAAACATAAACCAAAAAGAAAGTAAGTGTTAGTTTTATTTAAATATAAATAAAAATGCACTACCTGTAGTTCCCCTCAGATGGCCATCTTGAGCTCATTTGGCACGGCCCTTCAATCAGTGTACCTCGGGCCGATGATCGCCTTCAGTAACTCCAGGGATTTAGCCAGTAATTCCATCTTGTTTTCAACGACGGATCCCAATTTGCCCTATTTTGGGGAGGCCTAGTGGCCGAGGCCCCTCGTTGCCTCCGCTATAGCGCTACCCTGATGATGACATTTTCTGCAAAAAATGTTGTTATTAGTACAAACATGTATATGAGGAAATGATCAAATCAAAATGAATCAGATTAAAATCCAAATTAACATATTCACTAACCATAAAACCAATTTTGATTCAAATTCGATTATAACAAAGCACTAGAAGAATACAAGTTAACGACATTATAATCGAAATATTGTTTCAATATCAAGTCATGGACTTTGAATTTGAAAAGGCAGAATCCCCGGATGGTGATTTTCTCAATTAAAATCAAAGTTAATAATTTCCTTTTATTTATATATGCGGAAGCTTAAAACGAGATGGTTCAACATTAACCGATTAAATTCAATTCAAGTCCCAATTAAAGTGAGTGTGATAATTAAACCCAATTTTATCTTGAAATTATTCTAAGCATGCGTTCTAAATTATTTATGCAAGATAAAATAAACCAATCACACTACGCCGCGATGTACGAGGAAAAACCCAAGACGGAAAACAACCTCGGACGGCCCTAGCCACAAATCCACTAGATACGAAATTACAATTACAAAACAGATAGACTTACAACGACTGACTCGATCCCTCTCAAGCCTCGACGCTTCTTCTTGTAGACACCTCTTCCTAGCGGATAACCTCGGAACACCACCGAGATCTCGAAATCCACCGATGGGGCTTTCTATGGTCACCGTCACCCGTACATGGAGCCTTTCTCCAAGTGGGTAGAATCTTAACAAAAAGTCTTCTTCTTTGATGGATGTAGAAGCAAACCAAAACTTCTCTTCTTGAATTCGGTAGAGATAAACCGGTGCCAAACTCCAAGCAATTTGATATGTATATATGAACTTGGATAAACTCAATTGGGTGTAAACACTAGAGTGATGAAAATATTTTTCTCTAAAAATCTCACTCAAAACAAGAACATTTTCCTAAACCATTTGGCTCTCAAACTCTTTCTAAGAGATAAACTAAGTTGGAAAAGTTATGGAAATGTTGGTTTGGAAAATGTGATTCCCGCACAAGATAAATTCTGAAAAAGTTGGTTAAAAACCAAGTGGGGAAGTGGGTGAAAAACTGCTAAAAACTGCCAAAAACTGTTCCCGCCTGACAGCTCGTTCGAACGACATTTCGTTCGAACGAACTCTCGTTCGAACGAGACTTCTAACGACGCTCATGTTTGGACTCGTTAGAATCTCGTTAGAACGAACAATCTCGTTCGAACGACATTTCGAACGATGGACCAGTTTAGACTCGTTGGCAAACTCGTTCGAACAAAACCTGGTTCGAACGAAAAACTCGTTCGAACGACATATCTAACGAACGACCAGAAAGAATGAAAAATTCGATTTTGGCCCAGAAAACTTTATGAACTTATTTTAAAGTTTTATATAATTTCTTTCTTACAACAAAATGCAGTTTTTATAAAACCTAACACCCAATAAACTTGTTCCAAACTCCTATATAAACATAATTGCATTCATACCTTGGGAGCATGGAACCATAGTTGTTGACGTAGAAACGAGGCACGCAAACCGACATTTTGATGAAGCTTTATATTCTTTGCCGCTACGTCTTCAACAAACACTTCATAGGCTTGAGAATATTACAATTAAATACTATCCTATGAATAAATGTTTTTGTCCGGAATTGAGCCAAAACTACATATGGACTCAATTGGAAATTTGTGTCCTTACAGAATTAATGCTTAAGAGTTAAATATAAACATTACATACAGTTCAAGTACAAATGAATTAAAAGCATTAAACTGCCGTCCAATAATAATAAAGCACTAGAAAAATACACCCACTGGTCATTTTAAATAATTGGAATACTTATTGATAAGCACCCAAAAGTGTCTATTTTAATCCCCGAATAGATGCATTTTAGTCGCTCATTTTTAATAAAAATGACCTTATGTTCGTATTTTATCATTTTGCAGGTCAATACGCAGTTGCGGTACAAATAATGCTAAATCAGTACAATTGCGACTCAATAGCGGTAAAAAGCTTGCATCGAAGAAATCAAAGGAGACTACAAAGTCCGGAGTCCTATTTGAGTGTGCCGAGATGTGTTCCGGTGCCCCGAACTAGTTCCGTAACCTAAGCCTAGCCTTAACCTACCCTAAACCGTGTGTGTGTTGAGTTTGTACCCTTTTATTATTTTTTAGATTTTTAGTTTGAGTCATTTTTATTTTTAAAATTTATTTTAGATTTATTTAGCATTTTCTAGGTTTTATTTCCTATTTTTCTATTTTATTTTAATTTATTAATTTTATTTTATTTTATTTTATTTTTATTTTTATTAGTTTTTAGTCTTTGTTTTTATTTTATTTTATTAGGATTAGAAATTTTTAGGATTTCATTTATAATTTAGTTTTATTAGAATTTATTTTTTTAGGACTTTAGTTTTTAAATTTAATAGATTTACATTTTTATTTTTATTTTCATTTCTTTTTATTTTTATTGAGTCTTTATTTTATTTTTTTTAGAATAGAAATTTAATTTTTAGATTTTTAGTTTTTATAGCTTTATTTTATTAGTTAGTTTGAGTGTTATTTTTAGGGGTTCAAATTAAACACACACACAAAGACACACCCTATACTCACAAACTTATTCTACACCCTAACACCCTCACCCTCATCTTCCCCAACAACACACTTATTCTCTCTCCTCACACTCACCTCCATTATTCATCCAACAACCTCAACCCCCATAACCAATCTCATCACCCACCTCCATAACAAAAAAACAAAAAAAAAACACCTCTTTCCACCATTGGAACCCCATCTCCAGCATCCCCTGCCAAACTCCGACCGCCGACCCAGCAAACCAGCCCAACCCGCGACCCTGTTCGAAATCGGGAACCCAACCGCGGCCGGCTAAACCGAAAAGCGGGTCAGCCTAACCCGCGGCCCTGTTCGAAACCAAAAACTCGATCCGGACCATGGCCAATCACACCCGACCTAAACCCGATCCACCTTACGAACCCATTTTCCAAATCTCCATCAGTCAAAACCCTATCCCAACAAAATCGGAGTTGATCCAAAGCCTTAAGAGAAATAAATAAATTTAAAAAAAAATCCCACCAAATCCTCTTCATCCAACAAAGCATCGTGGGTCAACAAAAAGAAAAGGAAAGAGCTTATAAGAAGGGTATTTCAATAGCATTCAAGGATATACACAGATACAGAGAGAGACGAGAGACAGAAAAAGAAAAAAAAAGAGGGTAGAAAAAAATAGTCAGAAAAATACAAAAAAAATAGTTTTAGGTTTAGAAAAATTTGTAGGTTCTTTTTCTTCTTTTGGTTTTGTAATCCCGTCCATATTTTTTGACGAGTTTGGGACGCGTGTACATGCCACAATTGACTCAAGGAATTATTCGTATCGTATTTCTTTCTCTTCCTTTTAATTTCTTGTTTGTTGATTGTGTTTGTGCTAAAATTTTAATCATGTCTGGCTAAACACCCCATTCAAGGGGTGAGATGAAACACGTATGTTAATTTAATTAATTGAAAAATTGTTCAATTGATGTGTTCTAGGGAAATTAAATTGGAAAAAAATCACACATTAATTTATTTAACGAGACTTAATAAATTAATGTTAAAAATTGATATTTGATTTTTGGATTTAACTTAGAGATAGGTTTCATTCTTGAATTCAAATATTAATCTTGTGTTCAATTCAAAGATCCGTACAATTTTTTATGAATTGATCCTAGCGGGTAAATTGTAAAAAAAGGGGTATGAATCTAAATTTTATATTTGTAGTGACACTTTCTGATTTAGTTGCTAAAAAAAATGATTTTGAATTTAGGATTGTAACGAGAGTTAAATTTTAAATTTCAATATTATTTCGAACGTATCAAATGAATAATTGGGAAATTAAAGTAAATTAATTACGTTAAGTAATCCCATCTCTTGTTTCTTCTCATAAATTTGAAACTAGATTACTTTTCAAAATTTCGTAGTTACTTTAGTTGCGTAAATTTTCATTTTCTCCATTAAAATTTGTTTTAAAAAAATATATATAAAAAAAAACACAAAAAGTGTTTTAATAAAATTTGAAATTGCAAGTTTTCACGATTACAGTTTCAATGTTAAAATTGGATTGATACCCGAATTTACCTCAATACTGAATTTTTAACAAGTTTTGTAAGTAATTCCAGGAATTTTGATACTCGAAGTTTGACAGCAGCGACATTCCAACTCATATCCGAAGGAACACAAATTAAGAGTTATCAAATGGCGTCGTTGCCGATTTCTTGAAGATTGAATCCCGTGAAGATTTGTACTTTTCATTTTTTTTAGTTATTCCTTCCTCTCCCTCCTTAGATTGGTTGTTTAGGATTATTGAGGCCTTGTAATTAATTTGGGTGCATTTTGACACCGATTTATTTTTGTAATATTTATTCCCAAAAAAAATAGCGAAAAGGGAAACCGGACAAGGTAGAGAGAGGGCGTCCAAGGCGAGGATTTAGAAGCCTCTATACTTTGGGTCGGTAGGACTCCCGGGGACGACTGAAGTGGGCGTAGTTCCCCCGGTCGACTCAACTCGGTCTTCACCCCACGTGTGTAAAAATGTGGGAGGTAAACTCTTTATCACTCGCGAATCTCCTGCAAGCGAGTCAATTTTTGTGTGCTACTTGCTCCTATATTCTTTTTATTTCAATATCGCACTTAAATTGGATGGTTTGATGAATAAATTTACCTAAGACCTATACCCGATTATTGCAACGAGTTGGGATTTCATCACCCACTCAATCACATCTCCATTTGCTTGTTACCCGTGATCTCACTTAAATTAAAATCAATCAACTAGCAAGCCAAGTAGGTACGGTGTTCATTAGGACCCTTTCGGAACGAGACCCTCGTAGGATACTCTAGTGAGTCCTTTCCACACCTGCTAATCTTCATTCAACTGTCTTAAGACTTTTGTCCAGGGAAACTGGGTTTTAAGTGAGGTCGTCCAGTAAAATGGGTTGTGCTTTCCCCAGCGTGGTACCGCATAGTTGTTTATTGTAGTAGCTCGTGTGGTGAGCCTTAACTAGTAAGCCTCTTGTCTCTCGGGAAGAAAGTAGGAGCACACTTTTATCGGCGAGGCCTAAGATTCCGTGATTTTCTCGCCCGCGGACTAATTAAAATTGACTACCCACTCACTTAACTTGAAGATAATAATTTGGCTATGTGCTCTTTCGGACTTGTTCCATTCGTGTACGTGTCTAAGTTGTTCCTTTAGGTAGTCCACTTTTTGCTCCAACTATCAATTTTTCCACCGTTAGTCCATCGCCCCTTTTCCCGTTTTTTTCGGCATTTTTTTTAAATAAACCCAAAACTCCAAAAATAATTTCCTTTTTTCCGCCTCACTTTTTTCTCACAAAAAATTCTAAAAAAATATTTTCCATTTTTCCTTACTTATTTTTTTAAAAAATCCAAAAAGATTTTCTTCTTTTTCAAATAACCAAAAATCCCAAAAATATTTTTTTCCTTGCTTTTATGCCACATTGGCAACGCATTGATCATCGATTAACACGTTCCCCTAGTGCTCCATCTCTAAATTCCCTCTTAAGTGATCGTGTTCCTATCGTTGCTCCTCATTTTTATGATCCGTGTTCTTCTTCGGAGACGCCTAGTTCTCCCACTTCCCCTGGTTCTGTTACCCCACCCATCATGGCCGACGAACGTGCTTTAAGGGACCACTTTGCCCCGATTACGACCACTCCGCCTTCATGTATCGTTCTTCCGCCCACTCCGGCCCTGCAATTTGAAATTCGCCCCGCAACTATTTCTATGTTGCCCAGTTTTCATGGCCTTAAACGCGAGTCTCCTTATACTCACTTGCTGAAATTTCTTACTGTGTGTGCCACTTTCAAAAATCAAAACTTAGACGAAGAGAATGTTCGTCTTCGGTTGTTTCCCATTTCTCTTCACGATAATGCATCCATGTGGCTCCATTCCTTGCCCCCGAATTCTATCCTCACTTGGGAACAACTTGTTAAGAAGTTCATGTCTAAATTCTATCCCATGAGCAAAATAAATGAAATGCGCTAAGCAATTCAGGATTTTAGACAAAAGCCTACTGAACAGTTTTGTGAAGCATGGGGCCGTTTTCAAGACTATATTAATAGTTGCCCACGTCACGGTCTCGAGAAAAGTCGCTTAGTCCATAGTTTTTACAATGGTCTTATCCCTTCTTCTCGCACCAGGATTGAATCCATGCATAAAGGAAAGTTCATGTATTTGACTCCCACTGCCACCTATAATTTTCTCCTCGAATTAGGCGATGACTCCCAAGATTGGGAGGGCACCAATGCGTTTTCGAGATTCGATCCTCCACGTGTAGGGAACACTTCTGAGGTAAAAAATTTTAAAACTTTGCTCCACAGCTTACACTCATTGACTAAAACCGTTGACGCCCTCAGTAATACTATGCAACAAAATGTTACACTTTCTAAACAAGCAATGACTGTCAACGATTCTATTCCTTCCTCTTGTGGTGTATGCTTAAGTCAAGATCATTTAGCTCATTTGTGTCCCCTCTTGCAAGATGATCCCGAACCCACCATGGCCCAAGCATGTGCCTTTGATACCGCTAGGAAACCCGTTCCTCCATCGTTTACTTACAATCCTAACAATAGGAATCATCCCTATTTCTCTTATAAGTATGACCCTAACTCCGCTCCTTCCCAACCACAAAAACATGTTGGTGGTCCCCCTGGGTTTTCACACAACCCATAAAGGCAACCTCGCCCTCCTGTCCCACATTAGTCCGCTCCTTACCATCAATCGCACTTTCCATCTTCCTTTGTCCCCCACGGCGGACATTCCAACAACAATAATCAGTTTGTTCCTGTTCCCCCGCCTTCCTTTGAGTATTCACAACCGCTTAATTCTCAGCGCGAGTTGGTTCCCCAACCATATTATGATCCTCCGTCCAATTCCTCCACCTCTTCTCTCGAGAATATCCTCACTCGGTTTATGACCACTCAGACTCAAGCTCTCCAACGGCTTGAATAGCGTTTCAACCAATTCGAGTCTGAGCGCGAGAAAGGTCATTTTCCCAGTCAACCCATTGCTAACCCTAAGGTAAATGGCAAAGACTCGGCCTACGAGGTTGGTTCCACTTCCAATCCACCCAATTACCAAGCGGATATGAAAGCAGTGTCTACTCTTCGCTCGGGAAAACAGGTTGATAATGGTGTTCATGTTCCCACTAATGTACCCCACCCGACCATCCCACTATTAGCGCCTATCCCTTAGGTTTCCCCACCATCTAAATCCCCAGCTCCCACTGAGTCTAAACCTCCTGAGCCCACCTCTGCTTATGTGCCCAAGGCACCCTTCCCTTATCGGTTGGCCCCCACTAAGAAAGCCCAATAATTCGATGAAATTAAGAAAGTCTTTCAGAATGTTCACATTAACATTCCCTTCCTCACCGCGATTCAATAAGTCCCCTCTTATGCCAAATTTTTGAAAGACTTGTGCATTGTTAATCGTCGGACAAATGTTCCGCGCGATGCTTTTCTCACTGAGCAAGCTACGTCCCTACTCCATAATAACGGTGTTGTGAAGTATAAAGAACCTGGTCGTCCAACTGTCTCTTGCATGTTAGGCGACAAGTTCACTACTAGTTCTTTACTTGATCTTGGGGCTGGTGTTAATTTGTTACCTTACTCCCTCTACCTTGAGTTAGGTTTACAGAACATAAAACCTACACGAGTTACTCTTCAACTTGCTGATCGTTCCGTGAAAGTACCTAAAGGAATTGTTGAAGATGTTTTGGTGAAAGTCTCAGACTTTTACTATCCTGTGGATTTCATCATCTTAGACACTCCTGCGCCCGACCCAACCAATACTCCTATCATATTGGGTCGCCCCTTTCTGGACACTGCCAATGCCATCATCAATTGTCGTGACGGGTCCATGAATCTATCTTTTGGCAACATAACTATCGAAGTCAATATGTTCCACCTTATGCACAAATCGAATGATGTCGATTCTATTGATGAGGTGTGTGTGATTGACTCCTTAATTAGTGAAATATTGGACCAAACTTACCCTGCCGATCCTCTCCAACAATGTTTGGCTCATTTTGGATCCGACTTTGACATTGATTCCTCCATCTCTGAACTTAATGCCTTATTAGATTCCACTCCACTGATGGATACTTCCTCTAGGGATCCTCCCTTCTAGCCTATTTATGATACTATTCACTCTCTGGATCTTCCCGTTTCACCTTCTGAGCTCCCTGCCACATCAGATTCCTCCACTTTCTGCCCCGCGCACCCTCCGGACTCTGTTTCTGCATCTGAGTCCGATGTCACTCCTGCGCCACCTACTACTTTGGAGCTTAATCCCTTACCTTCCGAGTTGAATATACTTTCTTAGGCCCCAACAACCATCACCCTGTTATCATTGCTTCCGATTTGACCCCTAATCAAGAAGAGCAATTAGTTCACACTCTTACTCGGCATAGCACTACTATAGGCTGGACCATTTCCGACATTCACGGTGTGAACCCCAATGTTTGTAGTCATCGCATTCATTTGGAGGAACATGCCAAGACTTCTCGTGAACCCCAACGTCGACTCAACCCTGCTATGAAAGAAGTCATGCGCGCTGAGATTTTAAAATTGCTCGATGTTGGTATTATCTACCCTATCTCAGACAATCAGTGGGTCAGTCCCATTCATGTGGTACCGAAAAAGTCTGGTGTCACAGTCATTAAAAATAGTGACAATGAGCTTGTTCCTACCCGTATGCAAATGGGCTGGCGTATTTGCATTGACTATCGCAAGCTAAATGCTGTCACTCGCAAGGACCATTTTCCTCTTCCCTATATCGACCAAATGCTCGAACGTTTAGCCGGTCATGCGTATTACTGCTTCCTTGATGGCTATTCAGGATACAACCAAATTCCAATTGCCCCTGAAGACCAAGAGAAAACTACCTTCACCTGTCCCTTTAGCACTTTTGCCAATTCTCGCATGCCCTTTGGCCTTTGCAATGCACCTGCGACTTTTCAACGGTGTATGATTAGCATTTTTAGCGACATGGTTGAATGTTTTCTCAAAATCTTTATGGATGATTTCTCTGTGTTTGATTCTTCCTTTGAGCAATGTCTTTCTCACCTCACTATAGTCCTCAAACATTGTTAGGAAAAGAAATTGGCCCTCAATTGGGAAAAATGTCATTTCATGGTCAAAAAGGGGATTATTTTAGGTCACGTCATCTCTCGAGATGGTATTGAAGTCGATAAAGCTATTTCAATGCTTCCCCTTCCTAAGTCTGTTAATGACATTCGCTCCTTCGTAGGACATACGGGCTTCTAACGTCGTTCATCAAGGACTTTTCTAAAATTGCTCGACCTTTAACAACCCTTTTATCCAAAGATGTTCCCTTCGTCGTTGATGATGCATGTGTTGCTTCTTTTGAGTGCCTTAAAGTCGAGCTCACTTCTGCTCCTATCATTCAGCCTCCTAATTGGTCTTTACCCTTTGAGCTCATGTGTGATGCATCTGATTTTTCTCTCGGTGCCGTACTTGATCAGCGGGTTCATAAGCGCCAGCATGTCATTTATTATGCTAGCAGAACTTCCATGACACTTAACTTCATTATACAACCACCGAAAAGGAGCTGCTAACCGTTGTCTTCGCCCTCGATAAGTTTCTATCCTATTTCATCGGTTCACCTATCATTGTTTACACTAATCACGCTGCCGTGAGGCACCTTCTTCAGAAGAAGGATTCTAAGCCACATTTGATACGGTGGATTCTCTTGCTTCAAGAGTTTGACCTCGAAATTTGCGATAAGAAAGGGTGTGAAAATTTGGTTGCAGATCATCTCTCTCGCCTTACTGTTACGTCTGCATCTGATCCTGTCCCTATTTCTGAAACATTTCCTGATGAGCAACTTATTTATATCTCCACTGCTCCGTGGTATGATGATATTGTTAATTTCCTTGTTACAGACCAACTGCCAAATCATTGGTCGAAACAAGAGCGTTCTAAGTTCATGGCCCAAGTAAAATTTTACTCTTAGGATGACCCCTTCCTTTTTAATTATTTCTTTGATCAAGTCATTCACCGATATGTTCCTGACCATGAACAGTCAAGTATCCTCTCCTTTTGTCACGATGGTGCCTGTGGTGGCCACTTTAGCTCCAAGAAAACTGCCACCAAAATTTTGCAAAGTGGTTTCTACTGGCCCACTCTTTTTCGAGATGCCCACTATTACTGCCAGGCTTGTGCTAAATGCCAACAATCTGGGCGTATCTCTCGTCATCACATGATGCCCCTCACACCCATTCTCACCGTCGAAATCTTCGATGTATGGGGCATTAATTTCATGGGTCCTTTTCCCTCCTCTCATGGCTTCCAATATATACTAGTTGCAGTTGATTATGTTTCCAAATGGATTGAAGCCATCGCTTGTCGTACCAATGACCATCGCATTGTGGTCCAATTTCTTAAGGAGTACGTCTTCACACGTTTTGGAACTCCCAAAGCTATCATTAGTTATGGGGGTAAACATTTCTGTAATCGAGTCTTTGAACATCTCGTCAAAAAGTATGGCGTTGCCCACAAAATTGGTCTCTCTTACAACCCTCAGACTAGTGGTCAAGTTGAGGTTTCCAACCGCGAAATCAAGCAAATCTTAGAAAAAACAGTTAATCCTAATCGGAAAGACTGGTCCTTACGCTTGAATGATGCTTTGTGGGCATACCGTACTGCTTTTAAGACTCCGATTGGCATGTCTCCTTATCGATTGGTTTTTGGAAAACCATGCCACCTCCCTGTCAAGCTTGAACATCATACTTATTGGGTTGTTAAAGCCCTTAATTTTGATATCGACGAGGCTGGCATTCATCGAAAGCTCCAACTTAATGAATTAGAGGAGATACAAAATGATGCCTATGATTTGTCCAAGAAATACAAGGACAAAATGAAGTGGATCCATGACCAAAGCATCCTTCGTAACGAATTCCACCCTGGTCAGAAAGTGTTGTTATATAACTCCCGTCTTCATCTCTTTCCCGAGAAGTTAAAAACCCGTTGGTCTGGACCCTTTGTTGTTGACTCTGTTACTCCTTATGGTGCCATCACAGTTCAAAATCCTAAGGATGGTACCCTATTTCAAGTCAACGGTCAAGATTGAAGCCTTTCTTAGAGTTAGGACCATCTCCCATTGAAGAAATTTCCCTTGTTGATCCCATTTATAAAGACTGACTGTTCAGTCTTGTTTAGGGGTGATTTTCATCACCTACTTTTTCTGCCACCCGTGCTTTCCTAGTTCCTATCTTTAGGGTGAGATTGGTTCGGTCTGGCTGAAGACGTTAAACTTAGCGCTACCGGGAGGCAACCCGTCGTTCATTATTTCTGAGTATGAGTCTTAACCTGTTTGGGGGTGGTGTTTCACACCGCCCACTGATTTTCACATGCTTTATAGACTTGTGCATACTTTTGTGTCGCCTATGTTCTTCAGGTTTCATCTATGCTCCAGAATGCGGTACATTTCATTAATGGTTCATTATGGTAATATCTTTCCTCCCTTGTTCTTTTTCATTTTTATATATGGTTTTAAACATCTAGGATGATGTTCTCTTTTGTTTGGGGGTGCGAAATTTATCAAAATCGTACCTCTTTTGAAAATTTTCAGAAACAAGTGATTTTAAATTTTTTGTGCAGTTAAAAATAAATTTTTATGATATGAATTGTCTATCATCCCTCTTTTAGAAATCTCAGAATATCTGTGTTTGACCCAAAAATTACGCTTTTAATCATAAATTAATTAATGCCTCTTAAAGAGTACTTGCACCATGAATTTCTAAACTCAGCAATTTGCACTGTCACTTTTACAATCAAAAGTTGAAGAGTAACTATATTCTCAATAAAGCCTTAAAAGATCACTAGTGGCGACTTAAACCCGTGAGATTTGAGCTTTTCACCTTTTTGAGGGTTTTTACGTATCTCTGAGTCACAAGATGACTCAACTTTCTTTGGGTACCACATTTAGTCGTTGCATGGTCTCATTATTTTTTTCAATTTTGGCATAATCACTGAGAATGACATTACTTTCGAGTTGTAAGAAACATGTATCTTGTAGTTTGTCCCGAGCACTGAACCGATTTTTCCATACACTTACCATTTTCCCTATCACATTATCATTCACCCATTATCATTTTCTATATTACCCTTATCCATATGTCCCAAATACCATCCATCATTGCCATCGTTTTTGAGAAAAAGAATGTTTTAAATTTCCCATGTAAATTGTCTTCATTTGTGCTATAAAAAGAAAAATGTATCGCAAAAAAAAAAGAACGAAAATAAAAATAGAAAAGAGGAAAAAGAAATATGCGATCATAAATTCAAAAGATGAAGGCAATAGTCAGTCAAAGTGTGTCACTCTTCTAAAAACACCCCATCATTCATCTTCTTCAATTCATTATCCCTCATACCTTTCATAAATGACATTTTTCACCCTTGGTAAAGTGTTCGGGCAAACGAAAAGATTATATGGTGAATAATTCGACATTATCGACATAGTGGTTAGCATTCCTTCATGAGATCAGATTTTTTTACGTATCCGTCCTTTTTTATAAAGTGTATGAGACGTTTGAACTTGTTTACATTTACTCACCTCCTCACACACTAGAGAGATACACTTACCAAATTCTCAAAGAGTTCGATTCAGAGAGTTATATCCAGTGAGAATTGAAGTCAAAGCATCAATTCCTAAAAGGCGATCTTAGAATTACTCTAATGATACTTAAGATTGTTTCACACTACACACGCTGAGTTTTATGAAGGATTACGCTTTTGGTATTAAGTAATTGCATATCTTATTTTGATAGTTGAATACGGTGTTCCTTGATGTCCTTTTAAAGTTGGGTTGTACAGTGTTTCATCATCTACTCTGATACTGCATTTAAATAAGTTTTTGAATTTTGTGGGTACATTCTTTGCAAACCCTCACGAGACACCACTCGTCCTGTAGGGCAACCTATAGGTTTAACGGCTTGTTGCACATGTTAAGTGCAATCACTAGTGCCTGCGAAAGTGGCACACTTTTGGTCACTTATCTCTGTTTTCTCTCTAATTTTTGCTCGAGGACTAGTAATCTTCTGTTTGGGGGTGGTGTGATAAGCACCCAAAAGTGTCCATTTTATGTCCCGAATAGATGCATTTTAGTCGCTCGTTTTTAATAAAAATGACCTTATGTTTGTATTTTATCATTTTGCAGGTCAATACGCAGTTGCGGTACAAATAATGCTAAATCATTACAATTGCGACTCAATAGCTGTTAAAAGCTTGCATCGAAGAAATCAAAGGAGACCGCAAAGTCCGGAGTCCTATTTGAGTGTGCCGAGATGTGTTCCGATGCCCCGAACTAGTTTCGTAACCTAAGCCTAGCCTTAACCTACCCTAAACCGTTTGTGTGTTGAGTTTGTACCCTTTTATTATTTTTTAGATTTTTAATTTGAGTCATTTTTATTTTTAAGATTTATTTTAGATTTATTTAGTATTTTCTAGGTTTTATTTTCTATTTTTCTATTTTATTTTAATTTATTAATATAATTTTATTTTATTTTGAATTTTATTAGTTTTTAGTCTTAGTTTTTATTTTATTTTATTAGGATTAGAAATTTTTAGGATTTCATTTATAATTTAGTTTTATTAGATTTTATTTTTTTAGGACTTTAGTTTTTAAATTTAATAGATTTACATTTTTATTTTTATTTTCATTTCTTTTTATTTTTATTGAGTCTTTATTTTATTTTTTTTAGAATAGAAATTTAATTTTTAGATTTTTAGTTTTTATAGCTTTATTTTATTAGTTAGTTTGAGTGTTATTTTTAGGGGTTCAAATTAAACACACACACAAAGATAGGGAACCCAACCGCGACCCTGTTCGAAATCGGGAACCCAACCGCGGCCGGCTAAACCGAAAAGCGGGTCAGCCTAACCCGCGGCCCTGTTCGAAACCAAAAACTCGATCCGGACCATGGCCAATCACACCCGACCTAAACCCGATCCACCTTACGAACCCATTTTCCAAATCTCCATCAGTCAAAACCCTATCCCAACAAAATCGGAGTTGATCCAAAGCCTTAAGAGAAATAAATAAATTTAAAAAAAAATCCCACCAAATCCTCTTCATCCAACAAAGCATCGTGGGTCAACAAAAAGAAAAGGAAAGAGCTTATAAGAAGGGTATTTCAATAGCATTCAAGGATATACACAGATACAGAGAGAGACGAGAGACAGAAAAAGAAAAAAAAAGAGGGTAGAAAAAAATAGTCAGAAAAATACAAAAAAAATAGTTTTAGGTTTAGAAAAATTTGTAGGTTCTTTTTCTTCTTTTGGTTTTGTAATCCCGTCCATATTTTTTGACGAGTTTGGGACGCGTGTTCATGCCACAATTGACTCAAGGAATTATTCGTATCGTATTTCTTTCTCTTCCTTTTAATTTCTTGTTTGTTGATTGTGTTTGTGCTAAAATTTTAATCATGTCTGGCTAAACACCCCATTCAAGGGGTGAGATGAAACACGTATGTTAATTTAATTAATTGAAAAATTGTTCAATTGATGTGTTCTAGGCAAATTAAATTGGAAAAAAATCACACATTAATTTATTTAACGAGACTTAATAAATTAATGTTAAAAATTGATATTTGATTTTTGGATTTAACTTAGAGATAGGTTTCATTCTTGAATTCAAATATTAATCTTGTGTGTTCAATTCAAAGATCCGTACAATTTTTTATGAACTGATCCTAGTGGGTAATTTGTAAAAAAAGGGGTATGAATCTAAATTTTATATTTGTAGTGACACTTTCTGATTTAATTGCTAAAAAAATGATTTTGAATTTAGGATTGTAACGATAGTTAAATTTTAAATTTCAATATTATTTCGAACGTATCAAATGAATAATTGGGAAATTAAAGTAAATTAATTACGTTGAGTAATCCCATCTCTTGTTTCTGTGACACCCCGCCTAATTAAATACCGGGCGATCACTCCTTTATTAAATTAAATCAAGGTAAACAGTTGGTTCATTCTTAGCATCACTGTCGATAAAATAATTTTCCAATTTAACACCCTAAATAATTAAGCTAAGTGTCAAAACCATTTTCATACATAACTTTCCAAATTTTATTTAAAGAAAATATTTATTTTATTAACAACATTCAATAAGTAAGAATCACACCACATTAAATATCTGCAACATAGTCCAATTAATTTAAAACATTCGTCAATCGAATGTCAACATGCGAAATATAAAGTACACAATCAAACTGAATAAAACCCATCGTAACAATACTGGAAATAACTGAAATACAAATGTCCCAATAATAATGGAATAATGGAAAGAGCTACACATGCTCAACTAAATGAAAATACTAAGAGTGGATCCGAATGAACGAAGTCGTCTAATCAAGAGACCTGCAACTCCCACCTAAGCTGCAGCGCGTTCCTTCCAAGAGATCCTAAGCAAGATGCCCATGTGGCTGGGCACCTGTAATACATACATATATATACGAGAGAGAGAGAGAGAGAGAGAGAGAGAGAGAGAGAGAGAGAGAGAGAGAGAGAAACGGGTCAGAGCCCGAAAGTGTGTTTGATTTAAAATACGTTTAGCAAGTATTTAAATTGATACAGGCCAATGCAACAACATATTAGAGCGGCACTCTCTTGAGAAATTCTCACCTCTCTTCTAATGTGCATGCCTATCGTACTAACCTTCCCAACGGGTTATCTTATTATTTTATCATACTACCTTCCCAATAATTGAGCTTATCTTAGATTACTCGTAAGATTCAATATTAACGATTCCATTTCAAAAAGGGGTATTTCAATTAGTAATAAAAGTTCTCCATTTTAACTTTATAAAATCAATAAAGTTTTTCAGTGTCATATTATACTTTCTCAAAACAAGTATTTACCATTTGAGTCATCAACCATGTCCTACTTATCAAATCACAGTAGGCAGTTTCAAATTCCAAATCTCATATATATATTAACTACTCGAATAATATATATAAAATAACAGCACCCCAAATAAAACTATGGTGCGTGCATACTCTACTATCCAAAACCCCATATCACTCATATTAAGGGGAATACAATCAGAATCACTCTTGAATTGTATTAACAGAATACACAACCAAATTTTAGGCGAAGAATAGATTCCAAGTCTCTAAGAGGATGGCACATGCCTGCGTCTCTTAGGACCGTCTGAATTATCACGTCGATAGCCTGTACCAAGGACATCTATCTTCTAGGGTACAAGTCAATATCCCCCATAAAGGTCCCATCGAGATAAGACTGTCCCAGTGCGGTAACCTCGGGGATAGCAAGTAGCGTGGGCATGATTTTCACATGTATATAATATATGCACACACAATCATATAAATATACCACCTTTATCATATTAATTGTAGGTTCTCTCATCACCCATAATTACAACATTTATCCTTAATTTCACATTATTAGTATTACGTATAAGGTTTCATCTCTAACCTTAACTCGAAGGGTTTTCTCACTTATTTCGTGATACTCGTGGACTTTATCCTTCCAAGTAGAAAATTCAGTAGGTATACCTCTATTCACTATCGTAACTATTCGCCGTAATCTCTCACTTGGAATACGTAGTTTCATCGTTTATTATATAATTATCCCGAAAGCCAAATTCTCATCTCATAATAAAGTTCCCAACACTTATTCATATGTTCTACT
The DNA here is from genome assembly GCA_949130495.1 of Sambucus nigra. Classification (NCBI taxonomy): domain Eukaryota; kingdom Viridiplantae; phylum Streptophyta; class Magnoliopsida; order Dipsacales; family Adoxaceae; genus Sambucus; species Sambucus nigra. The sequence continues at coordinate 493,819,854 of OX422213.1, read as the reverse complement.
GGTCTTTCATATCTCCCAAAACATTTTATGAAGAACACCCAAGAATTATATTACAACAATTTAATTTTTAAATCATTTACAAAGGAAATAGTAGTCTGCCAGGAGGGGTCGATCGATCGAGGTTTGGGGCTCGATTGATCGAACCTTCGATCGATCGAAGCTCTAGGCTCGATCGATCGATCAAGCAGGTCTGCGAAAATCTGCAGAATTGCAGTTACGGATTCTACCAATTTTCTTCATCCAAAACCATGTTTTTCCATTCTAAACGTCCCAAAAATCCTACTACTAACATTATATCAATATACCAGATGTTTTCAACGTAAAGCATGTGTATATCTAACATTAAACATGGATAATTAACCCAAAATCTCCTCTAATCACCAAGAACCCTAAAGTTTTTCTTAATCATGGTTCTAATCTGTTTTTACCAGAATTTGCTTCTAATATATCATCAAAATTTCATGGGTTATATTCCTCTACATGGCAAGGATTCCAGAATTTTCATATAAATTAATACTACATGCATTTTCCTAACACAAATTGGGTTTTCTTCTACATAATTCATCCCTAATCATTCCTAAACTAATATGAAGATTGCACCAACAAAAATAGCAAGTTAAACACTTGCCTGGGATTTCTGGTATTCTGATTTTTGGCTGATTTTGGTATGGTTGAGTTCCTCTTCTCGCGATCTACGCGTTGGTGGTGGCGGCGGTGCAAGCCGATGACTTTTTGGCCTTGAATTGCCTTGAGAGCTTTCCCTCTCTTCTCCAATGGCCGTACTAGGGTTTTCTGAATATTCTAACCCTAAATGACTAACCTAGATGGATGATATAGGTTGCTGAAATTCTTGGGTTTAATTACCCAAGAATGTAAAATGACTAAAATGCCCTCCCGGGGTACCAATTAGGCCTAAAAACGCCCCGAGACCCAAACTACACCCCCGGGTACACTTTTCTGACTATCTCGACCCTTCCGGATGCGTTGGCGAACTCAAAACGACCATACGAACAACTTATAAAATATTCACTTTTTATTTAACAAAATTTAGTCCCGACGCGACACGGGCGCGTCCCGATTCAAATTTCCAAAATTGTCATTTTATTCACTCGTGACATTCAATATAATCAATAACATATATTACTTTGCTCATTAGTAATATTCAACAAATTTCCCATAATTACTAACTCTCGTCACGTTAATAATTATAACATAATTAATTTCCGGATTTTTATTAAATAATTCACTCACATTAAATTTAATAAATCCCCAAATTAATATAGCACAGTTTCTTCTCATAATTCGAAACTAGATTACTTTTCAAAATTTCGTAGTTACTTTAGTTGCGTAAATTTTCATTTTCTCCATTAAAATTTGTTTTAAAAAATATATATAAAAAAAACACAAAAAAAGTTTTAATAAAATTTGAAATTGCAAGTTTTCACGATTACAGTTTCAATGCTAGAAATTGGATTGATACCCGAATTTACCGCGATACTGAATTTTTAACAAGTTTTGTAGGTAATTCCAGGAATTTTGATACTCGAAGTTTGACAGCAGCGACATTCCAACTCATATCCGAAGGAACACAAATTAAGAGTTATCATTTATTACAAATCTAAAAATTATTTCAAATTCGGGTTATCATAAAAAATGAATTGATATTCAGTAGGAGCAGCCAAGTTATCCACACTATTGTTTAGATGCTTTGGTGCATGTAGGACTATTGACCACATTTCGTTGTTGATAAACTCCGAGTAAAATACTTTCTTGACCTTTTAAAAAGCATAAACAAACAACTCATCGCTCATGTGTTCATTGATCTTCAACTTGAACAAGTCAACCATGATCAAATTGGTGCCGGGATCAACTTTACAAGCATTTTTATCATCAACTATTATCGAATCACATTAAAACACAACCTCTTTGAAACTTAAATAGTCCAATTCAAATATATTTTGAATTATGCCATAGTAAGTCATTTCAGCTTCAACGTGGTTATTATCTTTTGTGCTCGCTCAAAAATAAGTAATAGCCTTGTATGAAATGCTAAGTTTTGTACATTTGTATTTTCCTCGTACACCCTTGGACCGAATACGTAATCGTTCAATCGATAATTTGTATACTATTGTGCCAAGAATAAGTGTTTAGTGGATAGACGAGCAAGCTTTGATGTCACATTACCCATCTTTAAGAGCTGGGAATATAAATAAATTAATTAGGTTAGTTGTAAAGCTTTATTGACTTATAAAATTATCCCCTACTTCTGCCATAGCATGCCAAGTCATTGCCTCCTCTATCCATGGTACTGTGAAAAATCGCTTTAATCTAGTCAAAACGAGAAAATATCTTAACACTTTTTGAGGCACTTTTGAGCTTGTGCCTTCCTTGCCAGTAGATTGGACATATCTAGATTCATCGCATATTTGACACCGATTGAGATTTTCATACTCCTTTCGGTATAGTGTACAGTTATACACATAAGCATGAATTGATTTATACTTCATTCCCAAACTTTTTTAACCATTCTTCATAGTAGGATAATAATTTGGAAGCGTATTTTGCTTGGGTAGCAAGACCTTCACCCAATTCAAAATCACTGTCACGCTATTGCCAGATAAACCATATTGGGTCTTCAAACTATGAAAATCAGCCATGGCATGTAAATTTGTTTAATCTTTCTCACAGCCAGAGTATAACGACTGGGTCACCTTACATTTTAAACTTTGGTAGTCATCGTCAAGGTTTATCCCGATATCTTCATGAGCATCAGAACCTTGTACATCGTCAATGACTTCATTCTCTTCCACTTCATGAACTCCGTACGTGTCATTAACTAAATCCTCTAACATATTATGATCTACATTAGCCTCGTCCCTTATCTACCCTACTTGTTCATGGATGTTGTGAAGGTTTCTCGGGGACAAAAGGAACTTTTGATTCCCTGTGAAAAATTCAAAATTGATAACTATCTTTCATACCCGATCTTAACAAATGTAGTTCAACTTTTTTCCACTCAAACACCTTAACATTATTACACATAGTATACGGACATGGGAACTCTTCATCATTATGATATATCTTTGCATATTTCACAAATTCATTACCACCTCTGCGAAACACATCCCCCAGTCTATTCATCTCACCTATCCACTCTCTGTATTTAGGATATGACATCACAACTATTACAAACAATCACCTATTATGGGTAAGAAGCGTATATTCATGGATTAGTATAAATAAAAGTGTGAACATTTAATTAAATTCCTACAAGATTGTGTGAACATTAAATGATTTACTATAAGATTGACATTTCATCTTTCGGTGTTATATTATAAAAACGATATAATTCCTCTTTCCTCCATCTCCTCTAAAGGGTGAGTGGTCCTATCCCATTCAATACCGCACATTTCTGTAATATACTTAGCAGCTCATGTACATTGTTCTAATTTGAGGAAAATTCGTCAGCATATTCCCATAGTTCTCTAAGTACACGACATAGATTTGCAAGTGTAAGTCTTATTTCAATTTATCAATTGAAATAACAGTTAGCATCGCATCATCTAGTACGTACCAAGAGAACATAAAGATACGACAACAAAACTTCCCCCAAAAGTAACAAGTTTAAGCCATTGAGAATATTATTATACCGAAACTATGCAGTCCCAAACAGTCCGAATAGGACAATTTGAGAGATCTCATTACAAGGGTAATGACTCTCAAACGGGTCTAAGGGCTATTGAATGCGTACACATGAGGACTAGAAAGCTAGTATCTATGTGCACTAGATGTAATTTAAAGTATGTTTCATTTAATTATGTCTTATTTATATTCGGTTTAATGGCAACCCTAAATGTTAGAAATGGCTTTAGATTACACCCTTATCACGATCACGTATATGGGACATGTCTTTTTATTTTTAGTTGTTGGTCCTATGTAGTGGTAGTTAAAAAGTTCATGGGACATGTGTCATTTTTAAAAAAATACAAAAGGGTCGTTGGAGGCGGTTATGAGACTAATTACAATTATAAAAGTACATGGGATGGGTGACAATTAAATTTTTCAAAGTGGGACTAGTGCCTAAAAAACTATAAATTTTATAGTATGTTTCATACCAAACATACCATTTCCATTTTATATTATTAATATCAACTTCAATACCAATTCCAATTTATAATACAAATACCAATTCATATTAATAATACCAAATTTATACGCACAATTTCATTTATTATTTCAATACATACAATATCAATACCAATACCAATTTCAATACACACAATATCAATACCAATTTCAATTTCAATACACACAATTTCAATACTAATTTCAATTTCAATACATAAAAATATCAATACCAATACCAATAAAATTTATACCAATTTCAATACATATGATATCAATACCAACATTAATACCAATTTCTATATATAAAAATTTCAATACACACAATTTTTTTTAAAAACAATTTAATACCTACACACACAATGACCCCTCCCCCCCCACACACACAGACCCTTCCCTCCACACACACTAACCTACACACACATATACTCACCTATACACACACAAACACAAACCCATACACACACACACACATTAACCACTGTCTACACATACACACATACCCATAAACACATGCACACACAAACCCATATACAGAGAGAGAGAGAGGGAGAGAGAGAGAGAGAAAGAGAATCACCCGATGAGAGAGAGAAAGAGGGAAAGGAAAACATAAGGGTTTTTTCTTTTCATTGTTGTCACGGACCTGTTAAGGTCTTTGACCATGACAGCTTTATAAGGTTATCACGTTCTTTGACCATGATAACTGCTTGTCACGGCCTTGTCCCAATCAAAGACCTTGATAAAAAATACGTGTTTTTTGGCACGGTCTTTGACCATGACAAGGCTAGTTGGGTAAAGAGTGCCATTTTTGGCTTTTTAGTGTAGTGAATCCTGAGGGGTCTGAGGCGGCTGAGAGCTCATCTTGGTCTTCATCTTCCCACCAAGTCGAGTCATCCAGCCAGGATGAATCTTCAGTTCAAAATATATCATGAGCCGAGGGTAAACGTATCCATTCCTCCAACTATTATTTTCCTCTTTGTTATGACCGAGAGAATTCCAATAAAGATTCACTGGTGGGGCCCCATCGGCTGAGGCTCTTACCGGCGATGATGATTCTCAGGTCGGGGAACCAGTTGATTATTCGTACGATGAGAGCTTTCAATCCTCCATCAGAGAGTCCGACCTTCTCTTTCGAAGGCATTTGTATGTCATCAAATCGGACATTGTTATGCGCATCCCAGATGAGGATGAGAGAGTGTTTGACGATCGAGAAGGTGAGGTTGCAATATATGAGCAAATGTTTAAAGTCGGCTTTCGACTCCCCGTTCATCCCTCCGTCCGAGCTATTTTTTTCAAGCTGGGGATTGCTCTCTCCCAATTGGTGCCCAATTCATGGAGGATCTTACTCAACTTCATCTCTCTTTGGATGAACAAGTGTGAGGATGACCCATTTGTAAAAATATTCAAGCCTTATTATAACTTCTCATCCTCAAGGACTCAACCCGACTACTACCACTTAGGGGATAGAAAGCCCGATAAGAAAATCATCCATATCAATCAGGCATCAAATCGCCATTAAAAGCTGAGATTATTTTTCATCTCTTGAGCCTAGAAATTTTTGGTTGATGCTGATCGATCTAAGGACAAGGAAAGGTTTCCCTGTACCTGGGCAAACCTTTTTATGTCGGCTAAGCTTGATCCCGACCTCAATATTACCGACAGGGAGAGAGTTGAGTTTTTAAAGAGTTAGGGGAAGAAAGGTGCGCTTACTGAGTTTGAAGATTTGATGTCTCCTGACTTTTTAGAGACCTTTCACTACAAAAAAATAGCTTTTGAGACGGTGGCCTAACAGTCCTAAAAGATCATTTATCCGTCTCAAATACTTTTTGTGACTCTATTTAGGACGGCTAGGAGGGGCTTTTTGATAGGGGGTTATAAATACTTTTTGTGACGCCATAGCTGTCTCAAAAGAGTTTTTTGAAACAGGAACAGATCCGTCTCAAAAGGTCCTCATTTTATATGACCCTTTTGAGACGGCACAAGAGCTGTCACAAAAGATTATTTTTGAAATGGAAATTAATCTGTCTCAAAAGATTACTATTTTAAAAGACCTTTTTGATACGGCAACATAGCCGTCTTTAATATATTTTTGGGACATTTTATCCATCCCAAAACAGGTGAAGGAATCTTAAATTTTTACACCAATATTTTGTGGAGAATAAAATCTACCGCTAAAGTTTAATATAGAATTGAATTATATTTGAAACAACGAATAATCATAAAATGTAATACAGAAGATGATTTTCAACCAACATAATGAATCATTTTTATTCAACAATAAATAGAGTTCTTACAACCATCTCCAAATATTCATCAAAACAAGAATTATAACACTAAGTTCAAATATTTGACTTGATAATAAAAATACATTAATTTATTAATACTCCAAACACGAAATACTTTTATCACACTAATTTCGCAAAACTGAAGCGTACGACCTCCAAAACCACTAATTAACATTTGCATGTTCTACAAAAATTGTCACCTGCACAAAAAAAATATAGTTTCAATTATGTCAGAATTAATACCCTTCGTCAACAATACAATGTGCAAAATGAATCAATATAGTATATTTTCATCATTAACAATATAAATATCCAATTATTATTATTTTTTTAAAAATTCGGCAGAGTCTCCTTTGTTTATTCATGAAAACCACAGGTAGCCAACCTGTTTTAAACATCAAAATTGATTCTAAGAATGATATACACCAACAACAAAAAATTTTAACCACCACCATAATAAATTCTCACCACCATAACAAATTTTCACCACCGCCACTGAAAATTTAACTTTAAACAAGAGAATTTTCCATTATATATATATAAGTAATTATATGTATGAATTATATTATATTACCTAGTCGGACTGAATCGTTGAGGTAGTGGAAGCATGCTGAAGGGTAAAACTTTGGAACAAACTTTGCATTTCACTTCGCATTTCACTTCGCATATCATTCTTCATCTGTAATAAAGCTTGTTGGTTGCGAATCTCTAACTCTTCAAGCTCCTGTAGATGTAGAGTCTCTCGATCTTCAGCTTCTTTCTTTAACTGGTTAATTTCTTCCAATAATAACTGACATGAACATACTTTTGTCGACGTTGGCCTAATACCTGCTCCCTTTAGTAAAGCATACCCATGCCCTCTATATCCTACCACATCAGTAAAAATCGTGTTCCGCACTTATGGGTCATTTTGTTGCTCTTCTGGTAGCTCATTTAGTCGTCTTTCAAGCATTTTCTACCAATTGAATTAATATTATTATTAATGAACATAAAATAATTTTGAAGAACACAATTTATAACAAATATTAAATAAATCTTTCAAGCATCTCTTACGAATTAATATTTAGACATACCGTTCTATCAAATGATCCATCTTCAACACTGAAAGGTTTATTATTTGGAGCTCGAGTGGCTTTCCACATGCTAATATTGTCGACGGGCTCCCCCTGTTCTATCCTCTGAAAAAACAATGTATGTATCTTAATACTCTTATATTAAAATCAGAAATATTTATAATAATAAAAATTCCAACCTCCTTGGCTATTTTAGCATGTGGCTTTCATCCTGTCCTTGAGTAAGCACATTCAACTTCACGATTCTTAGTGTTTTGATCGTCAATATCCTAAATATTTGAATAAATAAAAATAAAAATTATGATACTAGTCAAGAAGAATGTATGTATAAAATTCTTAATAAAATGTGATATTTATACCTTAATCTTCTTTAGAGCCCAGTATTTCACCAATTCAGTCCACTGATCTTTTCGACTCGTTCAGGCGTATAACTCAATCGCTCTTCATCTGTTTGAAACTTTTTATAGTGATTCACCTTCACTCGATGCTTCCATTGCTTCCACGCAAGTCCCATCCTTACAAAGTAGATTTGTTTAAAACCTTCCAATGCATTTGTGTTATTCTAAGAACAAAAGAATAAATTAGTTAAAACTTGACAAGCTAATGTACAACGGAACAAATAAATAAATCAAACTAATAAGTTACCTTCACTTCCTTCCAAATATTATCAAGTGCTTCCTCGTCCGCCTCGCTCCAATACAACATTGTCAATGGAAATAAATTTCCACACCTTGCATAATAACCTAAATGTGACATCAATTTACTTTCAAGTTTACAAACTGGCTGGCAAAGTTCATTCCATTCCAATATCTTCTTTTTGTTATCATTCCATTCGAGCCAAGGCCTTGCCCCCTTTCTAACCTTTTTTTTACTAGTAAGGGTAGTCATTGTACCTGAAAAAAATTTGATAAATAATGTTTATACATCTTGTTCAATATGAATATAAACATAAAATGTAATACAAATGATATATAAACATTGTGTAACACAGCATACCTGTGAGATCCTCACCATCTAAAGCAGATGGAGGATTGGCATTCCCAAACTGAATTATCAATCTGCTCAATATTTGGGAAAAGTCGACTTGTAGGTGTTTGAAATAAAGAAACTTGAGCTCTTGAGTTGCGGTGTGTATTATGGTATGTTAATTCAATATTTGGGGAAAGTTGTGGTTGCATCTCTCTATTTCCATGGTCCCTTATGTTGTGTTGCACGGAAGTAATTTGAGATGTCCTCTCTAAATCATTTCTCACTGGAGTTGTGAGTGGTCACTGCTCGAGTAGTCTTTCCTCGCCCATGAGGTCGGACATAGTCAACCGACGACGACGACTCAATGTCATGGATATGTATATTTGCATTTATCATAGCAAGAAGTTACATTTCAATTATATATCACATTTCAACATCGGTTATAAAATGATCGATCATTACATTAAAATGATCATGTTTATTTCAAAATCATTTCCAAGAATAAGAGGAGCAACTTAAACCCATTACTGATAAACACTTATTAATTTGAGTCATAGAGATCCTGATTTGATCCATCTCTGTGTAGAAGAATAAAAAAAATTGTGAAGAATCATAAGCTTGCAATGTTAGTTTGTTTAGAACCTAAGGTGGACATTACGCATTTGGAAGAATTTAGAAGAAAATTTGGGTTTCAAAGGACCATCGCAAATGTAGTAAACAGTATCTGGTGTTTTTTCACAGTTGATATGTCAGTTCACATTGTATCCCAAATCAATCACTGCATAACTTTGAAGATCTCTCATACTATTATTCCTACTGCTATTCAAGTCTCTTTGGTGTATGCCAAATGCACAAAACGAGAAAGGTTTGAGTTATGGGAATATTTAAACTCTATCCAAATAATGGATCCTGGGTTTGTAGGAGGAGATTTTAACATAGTTTCTTAATCATTGGATAAGGTAGGAGGGTTTCCATATGATTTAAACTCTGCAGAAGACTTCATCCAATGTATGGAGGGTAATGGACTCATTGACTTGGGGTATCTGGGGTCAAGATTTACTTAGTGGAATAAAAGAGATTATGTTGCTTCAATATGGGATAGGATAGATAAGATGCATATGAATCTGAACTGTAATAACCTTTTTTCTAATATCCTCCTGACCCGAGAAATGATATATGTGATAAATTCCAAAAATGAAGGTAGTAATGTTGCCATCAAGATTGACATGCACAAGGCCTATGACAAAGTATCTTAGTTAGTTTTTATTAAAGTTATGAGAAGACTTGGTTTTAATGAGACCTGGATAGACTTAATCTGGAGATTAATATCAAATAACTTCTTCTCAGTGATGATAAATGGGGAGTCTTGTGGTTTCTTCAAATCTTGTAAAGGTTTGAGGCAAGGAGATACTTTATCTCCAGGATTATTCTTACTATGTGCGGAAGTGATGAGTAGAAATATTGACAAAATCTTTCAAAATTATAAGGTCAGCAAATATAAATCCTATATTACTTGTCCTCTTGTATCTCACCTTGGTTATGCAGATGATTTGATCATTTTTTCATCGAGGAGTCTCAAAGTCATCAAGAAAATCAAATCTGTGTTGAATACATATGAAGGGGTCTCTGGCCAAGAAGTGAATAAAGCCAAAAGCTCCTTGTTTTGCTCTAAGAAGATGGATCATGCCAAGACAAAGCAAATCTCCAAAATTCTGCAGATGCCAATTAAGAAGCTTCCTTTTGTTTACTTGGGTTGTCCCATATACAATAGCAGATTGAAATGTTCTCTCTTTGAGAATCTTATAAGCAAGATTAGGGGTAAATTGGAAGGTTGAAAAGATAATCTCTTATCTATGGGTGGCAAAATAATTTTAATTAAGCATGTTTTGTAATAAATTTCCATACTCTCTCTAGCTGTTATGCAACCCCCAAAAAAAGTTATAACTATAATTGAGCAAATCATGGCAAACTTTCTATGGGGTTCATTTGAAGAGGGAAAAAACACCACTGGATTGCTTGGAAAGAATTGTGTCGACCTCCAGAAGAGGGTGGATTGGGGTTCAAAGATATGAATGATTTGGTGAATGCTTTCAGTATAAAATTATGGTGGAATTTCAAGAATCAAAAGTCTCTTTGGGCCCAGTTTATGAAGAAGAAATATTACAGAATTCATCATCCTAGGGTTGCTAATGTTTATATAGGATCTCATGTTTGGAAGAGAATGGTCATGAACAGAGAATTGGCGGAGAATAACTGTAAATGGATCATTGGTAAAGGAGAGATTAATGTAAAATGGGAAAACTGGTCAGGAGATACGAACCTCAATACAGATGCGATTTCTAAAAATATCAAAATATCAGACCTGCTGAATAGCAATGGAGACTGGGATTACAACAAGATTAATCAAGTTATGCCCCAAAATGCGATGGCCACTTGTTCTAAAGTCGAGTTGATGGGAAGTAATCATAATGACTTGCTGATCTGGATGCCAAATTCATATAGTAACTTTACTCTCAAATCATCTTGGAATATTGTGAGAGATCATAAAAGCTCTTCCTGAACTAATGGTTTTATATGGAATAAGATGGTTCCAATCAAATTATCCTTCTTTTTGTTAAGGCTTTTAAAAGATTGTATTCCAGTTGATGAAGTTATTAAGCGTATAAGAGTGAAACGTCCTTATAAATGTGGTTGCTGTTCAATTCACCATATAGAATCTGCTGATTATTTATTTGGAAACAGTGAGTTTGTTATATCTGTTTGGAGTCACTTTGAAAAATTATGTGGGATTCACAGTTTAAATCATTCTATAAGAGGAAGATTGATAGCTTAGTTGTCTGAATCATCAAATTCGCAATGGGGTAGAGTTATTAAAGTCATTCCAGCTTTTATCTATTGGGGAATATGGAAGGCCAGGAACAAATGGAGATATGAAGATCAAAAAATGCAGCCAACAATAACTATTAATGAAATTCACAAGAGTATCTCTATGCATACAGATATAGACTTGGTCAAGGTTCAGCCATTAAGGAATCAACAAGTTATGCCAAAATCAAATTCTCAAGGTTTAATTATTAAGTTCTGTCATATTCTTAAAGAGGGCAATAAATGTGCGGATATGCTTGCTTCCTTTGGATGTTCTTCACAATCTTAAATAACATCGGTTGCTGTAGATGCATTTCCAAAATCTCTGATAGGTCTTCTCAAGATGGATGCTTGAGCTTTCCCCAACTTTAGATATGATTAGGATTTTCCCTTTTCTGTAAAGGTGACTAGTTTATAAAGTCATCAGACATTCATGTAAGATCTCTTATCATCTTTCAATAAAATTATGGTTTTACAAAAAAAAGAAAGATAAAGTTCTTGTAGTAGAGATAGCCTATGCTATTGATCCAAGTGAGGATAATAGAGAAGTCTGGTCTAGAGAAGAAGCTGAATATACAAAGAAAAGTGCTTTGGAAGAGGCTTACTGGAGACAAAAGTCTAGGGACAAATGGCTTGAAGAGGGGGACAAAAATACTAGGTTATTTCACAACTCAGTAAAGGCTAGTAGAAAAAGGATGATTATTCACAAAATTAAAAATGACTCTGGAAATTGGCTTGAAGAGGAGGAAGTTATATGTAATGAAGCAATTAATTTCTTTAAGGCTGCTTTTGAAGATAAGGAGGAATATGTGAATGCTGATAGTTTTCTCAAATGCATCCCCAACCTCATTTCAGATGAACAAAATATCCTGTTAGCTGAGTATCCAGAGGAAGATGAAATCAGATCAGCTATTTTTTATCTCAATGAAGATAGTGCAGCAGGTATGGATGGCTTCTCAGGTCACTTTTTCAAGCATTGTTGGCACATCATAGGCAGGGATATTATCAAAGTTGTTCAAGGATTCTTTTCAGGTCTGGAGATTCCTAAAATTGTCTCTTCCACTCTAATAGCTATTGTCCCAAAGGTACAAAACCCCCCAAACTTTTCATGAAATGAGGCCTATCAGTCTATGTAATTTTTTTAACAAAATTTTCACTAAAGTGATGGCTTGCAGATTGAGTAAAATTCTTCCTGACATTATTTCTCCTAATCAGAGTGGTTTTATAAAAGGGAGAGATATTACAGAAAATATTCTTTTGCCTCTAGAAATGTTCCACGTGATCAATTTTAAAAACTATGGAGGCAATATTGCTATGAAGTTGGATATGGCCAAAGCGTATGATAGAGTGTCTTGGTTGTTTCTTATTAAGGTAATGAGGAAATTTGGTTTCTCTGAGAGATGGATAGACATGGTTTGGAGGGTTATATCTAATAATTGGTTCTCCATTCTCATAAATGGTAACCAGAAAGGCTTCTTTAAGTATGAAAGAGGGCTTAAACAGGGTGATCCTCTATCTTCTAGTCTCTTTGTCATAATGGCAGAGGCTCTATCTTTAAATTTAAATGGTAGTAATGCTCAAGCTTCATTTAAACAATTCAAGCTCCCTATTGGAGGCCCTCAAATAAATCACCTATCTTTTGCTGATGATATCATTATATTCTCTTCAGGTGATATAAAATCTATTAAGAATTTAGGGCCTACATGTGAAGCTAGTTGATGTAGCACCTCAAGAGGAAGCAGAACATTTATGTTTGAGAAGTCTTAATAAAGAAGTCAAGAACTGAACAAACGGATTATATTTACGTAAGGACTATAGATATAGCTGAATTAATTGAGTCAAATCATGCTCGTACATTAACAGATAAAGAGATGCGTTCCTTTAGTGAACGAGAGTTTAGTAGAATCAAGATGAGCGTCATTGATTTCAACGGTGAAAATAAAGCCCGTATCACTACCTACAATTACATATCGAATGCTGCAACCAGTGACTATGGTCAGTAATCAATAACTATCATCAGTAATTAGTAAATATTTGTTCAGATATGCAGCAAACTCTCTGTTCAACAAACTATCTATTCAACAACTATTAATTATAAAGCATATGATATAGCGAACTCAGTAATCACAAAGCAAATTCAGCAAACTAGCTAATTCATAAAACTAACAAAATATATGTTCAGATATACGACAAACTATTTATTCAGTTATGAATTTGTTATAAGATAAACTACTCAGTTATGCATCAATACAAAACCAAACTACAAATGCTCCAGTTCAAAAACAAAAATAACTAGTTTAAGACTATATCTCCCTCAAGCATTGTCCTTCTAAATTTCATCTCCATCTTCGTCTTCATCTGCATTTGCATCTTCGTGATCATTAGCTTGAACAACACTAGTGTCAACTATTAATCCATATCCATCCCTCACCCACTGTAAGTTGTGATCTTCATTCAAATTTTGCATGACAAACGGCTCATCTCCATTAAGCAACAATTCTTCTCAAGTTTCTTGAACTGTCGTGTACCTATCAAATTGGTCTCTTGGTGTCATGGGAACAACAACATGCCAATCTGTATCGATAGGGTCCTACAGGTAAAATACTTATTCTGCTTGGGATGGTAGTATGAAAGGTTCGTTACTCTCTCGATCATCTTTATATTTCAAATGCTTGAAATTCACTAGCGTATAGTTAAACTCGTCAACTTTTGTACCCATGCGATTTTTAACCCTATCACACTTGAATAACATAAACTTCACGCCATTAAGATACTGAACTTCAATAATGTCCGTTAGTTCCCTATAGTATGTAATATCACCCACAATGGGGTTTTTATCCTTCCGGCTAAAATAACTCATTTGTTCGGCTTTTATAAAAACTCCTCTATTTTGAGTTTTCTTTCCCTTATCAAGTCTCTTTCTTCGAAATCTAAAACTGCTAACAATATAAGTGTTGAATTTGACCGCATCCTTAAGAGGACCTAAAGACAAGCATTTGATTTCGTCGGATTCTTACACACCGTCACGTCCCAATTTATTAACCTATAGTATATTAAAGTAAATGTCAATATAAAAGTATAGTATTTATTCATAATTCAACTATTAGTTATGATATTTTCTCTTACATAATCCTTAAACCATTTGTGGAACTCATCCTTGTGAAGACGATTAACACGATGCTTTTGTGAATCTTGAGGATACTTTGATAAAAGTTTCGCAAGATGCTTTCTACAAGTAAACAAATACCCATATGTCAATTCCACAAAAAATATAAAAATGGTTTTCAAAAACACCAAATACTTATAATAAAACTTACTCAACAAATGGCGCCACTGCCTTAGTGTTGGTAAGAACGTGCTGATGAGCTTGCATATACATTACAGAATCAAGTTCAAATTGAACTTTTTTTCCCAATTGCACGACCATTTATATGCCCCCAATCATCATTTCTAGCCGGTGGGTTAGACTTAGTTTCCACATCCACATACTGGGAACAAAAAGTCATGCATTCCTGAAGAATAACAGAGTTGGCAATCGAGGCCTCGGGATGAGCCCGATTACCAACGTAGCCTTTTAAAATGTGGAGGTACCTTTCAATCGGATACATCCAACGGTAAAGGACACAACCAGCAATTAAGAGTTCGTCCGGAAAATGTATAGACAAATGTTCCATCACATCAAAGAAACTCGGACGGAATATCTTCTCAAGGCTACAAAGTGTAAGGGCCATCCGATCTTCAAACTTTTCCAAATCAGTTGCGGTAACTTCTTTTGAGCACAGTATAACAAAGCAATTGCTCAATTCAATCAAGACTTTGACAATATGAGTGGGCAATACCCTTCTCACAGCTATTAGAAGTAATTGTTGCATTAAAATATGATTATCATGGCTCTTTAATCCCGAAATATTTCTTTCTTGCATGTTCACGCACCGTGAAATGTTCGAAGAGTAGCCATCAGGAACTATAACATTCTGCAACACTTTTAAAAAAATCTTCTTCTCTTTGTTACTCATCGTGTACTCTGCTGGGGGGAGGTACTCTAGATTTGACCCTCGTGGTTGAGGATGTAGCTCTGATCTAATACCCAAATTTTTAGATCTTTTTGAGCCTGTAAATTGTCTTTTGTCTTCCCTTTAGTACCCTACAATGTAAGCAGGACATTATCGCAGACGTTTTCTCAATATGCATGACATCAAGATTATGGTGAATAAGATTATCCTTCCAATATGGCAATTAAAAAAATATTCTCTTTTTTTCCCAACCAAATCTACATTTTCGAACTACCTGTTTACTTTTTTCTAACGCCTCTCTTTCCCTCCTTCTAAAGACATATTCCATCTTATATTCACATTTAACGTCAAGATCATTCAACTGTTGCAATACTTGTAAGCCCGAAAGTTTAAGTGGGGCTGAACGTAATTCTACCCTCCTATTAAATGGTACTTTTTGCCTACGAAGTCTATGGCATAAGTCTAAGAATCGACGATGACCCCAATAACAGAACTTCTTACCCTTATCTAATCGCATTGACTGGTGGTCTTCGTTACAGCAAGGGCAAGCAAATGTACCTTTTATGCTCCATCCCGATAACATCGCATAAGCGGGGAAATCGTTAATGGTCTACAAAAACAATGCATGCAACTGAAAGAACTCCTTACTTGACGCATCGTAAGTGCGTACACCATCAACCCATAGCTCAATCAACTCATCAATCAATGGCTGTAAAAATACATCAATCTTATCTTCGGGTCCTTTTGGTCCATCTATAAGAATAGACAAAATCAAGTTAGGTTGCTTCATGTACAACCACGGAGGTAAGTTGTAAATAATGAGGATAACTGGCCATGTGCTGTGCTTAATGCTTATATTACCAAACGGATTAAATCCATCATCAGCTAACCCAAGTCTAACATTGCAAATCTCCCTCGCAAAATAAGGGTTTTTCTCATTAAAAGTTTTCCAAGCAGGAGAGTCAACGGGATGTCTCATTACACCATCGTCGATCCTTTCTTCAGCATGCCATTTCATTAAAGGAGCTAAATAGGATGACCAAAATAATTTTTGCAATCTCGGTTTCAAAGGGAAGTATCTCATTTTCTTCACGGCTACCTTCAAACCATGGACACCATCAATACTTGAGTCCTCATCTTTATATCGAGAAGATCCGCATATGCCACACTTTTCAAGACCCTCGGTTTCATTACTAAATAATATACAGTTATTTGGGCATGCATCCTATGTCTCGTACTTGAATCCGAAGTCTTTTTTTAGCTTGTTGGATTGGTAGTAAGACTTGGGAATTCTAGCATGCGGAAATATCCTCCCCAAAAATTTCAATAAAGACGTGAGAGAACAATTTGTCCAACCATGAAGTTGCTTTATTTGCAAGAGTTCAACAACAAATGACAATTCGGTAATCCCAAGCGGACAATTTTCATAGAAGTCGCATTGAGCCTTTTTCATAAGAGTATAGTACTCTGGAACATCTCCGTCGGATTCAAAGACATCTTCGGTGTTATATTCCTCCTCACGCATATTGTCATGCGCGTGGGAAATACCTATTCCCTCTTGAACCATTGTAACCATGTTATCTCGAGCACTCAGTTCAACAGGTATAGGTATATCATCAACTAACATATCATCCCGCGGAGTATTTATATTGCTGCTTACACCACCAAAAGTTTCTCCGTGAAAAATCCAAACCTTATATGTCTTGTCGAAACCATGCATCTCAAGGTGATCTCTCACAGTTTGTCGGGCGTGGTACACTCGATTTGCACATCTCTTACAGGGGCAATAGATTTTCGATGTCTCAATGTTTTTATTAGCATATGCATAGTTAAGAAACCCTTCAATCCCATTAATTTATTCCTTTGAACACTGGTTGCGAAAATCAATCCAACTCTTATCCATGGTTCCCATCTATGAATCTAAAAAAAAATGTCAGTAAATTTATATTTCATAATATAAAGATAAAGAGGTTAATAATGTTTTCGCAAGATGATGAAAAGCTAAAAAGATTAATAATGGCAAACATGAATTCCTAAAAATATTAGCACATAAAGGGAGAACAAACTATAAAATAAGAATATAATTCATCACATCAATTTAAGTATTATTATGGCTCACTAAACTGAGCAATTCAAATTTGAAATATTGAAGTATTAATGCACGCATGATAATGGAAAGTATCAAACAAAAATTCACACAATCAACTAATTAACATCTACATCACTAAACATTTACACATTAAAAAACTCACAAGGCACATACCCATTTTCATCCTCGTTTGAATCTGTATGCTCATTTTCTTCTTCACGTGGCACAAACTCGTCATCATCACCAATGATTTTTTTTTTACTCTTTGAACCACTTTTTTTATTTTTATCTTTGTTTTGAATTGCCGAATACAATTCATGTATTCCCAATTCCTTCAATTTTGCTCTATTCTCTTCTATTCTCTTCCTCTTTTCTTTCTCGTGCTCCTTCATTGTCACAAACTTTTTCTGAGAAAAGATATGTAATTAAAGAAGTAATGAGACTCATACTACTTCTTTAACATGTTAATTTTATTTCTATACTTGCTCTCAAAGTAGTTGTAGAACTTTAATGACTTATTTGGTTTGAGGTTTGGAAAAGGAACTTAGGATTCCTGAAATTTAGAATTCCCCTCATCTAGAATTACAATGTTTGGTTGGAAATTTGGGAGGAACTTCTAATTACTGGAATTTATAATTCCCACAAAATTGGAATTCTCATTTCCCCTCTAAAATGGGGAAATCGTCTATTCCGGGCATTCTAGTTTACTTTTGTGGTGAGACAAAAATACCACCTCACATAAACTCTCACACATACATTATCTCTCTCTTACACACACACACTCTCTCTCTCTCTCTCTTTCACACACACACACATTCTCTATCTCTCTCTCTCTCTCTCTCTCTCTCTCATACACATACACACTTTCTCTCTCTCTCACACAACACACACACATAATCTCTTTCTCTATCACACACACACGCTCTCTCTCTCTCTCTCTCACACACACACACACTCTCTCTCTTTCTTTCACACTATCTCTCTCTCTCACACACACACATATACTCCCTCTCACACACACATACACACACACACACACACACACACACTCACCACACACTCGCGCGCACACTCAAATCAAGTAGAAGGGTATTTCAATTAAATGATATTTATTCCTAATATGGGAAAATAATTTAGATGCCGAGAAAAAAAGAATTCCCATTCGAACCAAACAATGGAAAGGAATTCAAGATTTCAGGAACTTAGATTTCCTGGAATCAAGAATTCCCATCCCTTTTCTAAACCTCGAACCAAACGATCCCTAAAGCATTTTTATCCTTGCATTTAGCTTTGTAGTAATAAGACCCAATATCATTTAACTTCATTCTTAGAAATACATAAAAAAAAAAGATCTACCAATCACAGCTTTACATCAAAAACCTAATCAATCGTTCTACAAACCTCAAATACATAAAAAAAATAAAAAAAATAAAAAACATTAATGGTTTGGGAGAAGAATAATTTTAGGATCTTTGAATAATTGGTTCATGCATTTAAGAATTTTTTTAAAAATTAAATAAAAAACTATTATAGAATCATTCAGCCAACATGAACCCTAATGCTATATAACATCAAACAAAATAAATAGCCTATTATAGATCTTCTTATTAGGTTACACTGAAAGCTACAAAAAAAATTAAAATCAACAACTAAGCATCCACTCTTTATTTACATTTTATATAAGTACTAGTTGGAAACCCGCGCGATGCGCGAGTTATACATTGAGTGTACGATAAACATTTATGGAATTGTCAATGCATGAAGGGATGCTAAGTAAAAATAGAAAATTGATTAAAAACTTCAGAGTATCTGTGATCACAAGTTATGTAAAAAAAATATAACTACAAAATAACCTGCAAAAATAGAGCAAAGTTTTTATTTTTATTTAAAAAATAACTTTTTTTTATAAAATAGTTATAACATTTTTTATATAAAAAGAACAGTTTTTAAAAAACACAAAAAACCTATTTTTATATAAGATATATTGTACTTATTTTATTAAAAAGGAACATAAAAATAATTTTTATATTAATTTATTTTTCTTATATTAAACAGTTAAATATTTTTCTTTAACTTTGAAACAGTTTCTTAATTTCATAACACAATTAGAAAAAGGTAAAAATAGTTATTTTAAAACATTTTTTTAGTTCAAAAGTTAAAAAATCATTAAAACCATTTCTTTTATGTATTAAAAAAGTCTTTAAAAAATAATTTCTTTATAAAAAAAATAGTTTTTAAACAGTTAAAACATTTTTTAACAGTGTAAAACAATTTATTTTCATTAGGGGTGACAATTTTAGAAACGATACGAAAACACGACACGTAACGAAACGAAATTGACACAATATGTCGTGTTCGTGTCAAAATTATGGGTCGTGTTATCGTGTCTTGTCATGTTAATCGTGTTTTTATTCGGGTTATCGTGTCTATTTATATTTAATTTAGCGTGAAATTTTAAAAAATCGGGTTATTCGTGCTATGTCGTTTTTATTTGGATCGTATTCGTGTTCAAAAAATCCTTGTCGTGTCATGTCGTGTCGGCCCCAAACATGACCCAGATACACGAATTTTCACATCTAATTTTCATGGTTAACAACTTTTATTTTTGATAAAAAACAACTTTTTTTTATAAAACACTTAAAATGATTTTTTTTAATTAAGAAAAATCTTTTTTTTTTAAATTAAAAGGTTGTTTTTTATTTTAAAAAATATTTTACGTAATTTATAAAAACGATAAAACAATTATGTATATGTTGTTAAAAATACTGTGCGTAATTTAAAAAATAGTATACGTGAGTTATTTAAAAAAATATTGAACGTAATTTATTAAAAACAATAGTTTTGAAGAGGAAATAAACGGGTGGAGAAACCGAAGGAGCAGGAAAGAATGAGAAAACCCTCTCAAGAAGGCTTATAAGTGATAGATATGATGAAAGTGAATTAAGATGCCACGTGGCATAATATGGTGGTGACAATTTTATTAACGACACGAAAACACGACACGTAACAAAACGAAATTGATCCAAAATTGACACAATATATCGTGTTCGTGTCGTGTTTTTTTACACGAAGTCGTGTCGTGTGTGTTCGTGCCAAAATTATGAGTCGTGTTATCATGTCTTGTCATGTTAATTGTGTTTTTATTAGGGTTATCGTGTCTATTTAGGTTTAATTTAGCGTGAAATTTTAAAGAATCGGATTATTCGTGCCGAGTCGTGTTATGTCGTTTTTATTTGGGTCGTGTTCGTGTCCAAAAAATTCTTGTCGTGTCATGTCGTGTCGCCCCGAAACATGACCCAAATACACGAATTTTCACCCCTAATTTTCATGGTTAACAACTTTATTTTTGTTAAAAAAATAACTTTTTTTTATAAAACACTTCTAATGATTTTTTTTTTAACTAAGAGAAATCTTTTGTTTTTAAATTGAAAACTTGTTTTTTATTTAAAAAAATATTTTACGTAATTTATAAAAATAATAAAACAATTATGTATATGTTGTTAAAAATACTGTGCGTAATTTAAAAAAATATTGTACGTAAGTTATTTAAAAAAATATTGAACGTAATTTATAAAAAATAATAGTTTTGAAGAGGAAATAAACGGGTGGAGAAACCGAAGGAGCAGAAAAGAATGAGAAATTTTTTTTTAATTAAGAGAAATCTTTTTTTTAAATTAAAAAGTTGTTTTTTATTTAAAAAAATATTTTACGTAATTTATGAAAACAATAAAACAATTATGTATATGTTGTTAAAAATATTGTGCGTAATTTAAAAAATACTATACGTGAGTTATTTAAAAAAGTATTGAACGTAATTTATAAAAAAAACAAAAGAAGAAATAAACAGGGGGAGAAATCGAAGAAGCAAGAAAGAATGAGAAAAGCCTTTCAAGAACGCTTATAAGTGATAAATATGATGAAAGTGAATTAAGATGACACGTGGCATAATATGGTGAAAGTGCATTAAAGCTCCTTGTAAAGCATTTTAAAGAATACGAATTGAAAACTCGCGCGATGCGCGATTCATACGTTAAAGTAAAATATACATCCGAGAAATTCCAACCACATAAAAAATGATAAACCAAAATAGGAACTTGATTAAATGTAACAAAAATATAACTAAAACTTCTAAAGTAGTGAACTTTAAAACCTTACATACATAAAATTTATAGTTATTAGATAATAGTTTTTTAAAATCTTAATTCAACCATTGGTTTAACGGAAATAGGATAAATGAAATATCTTATGAAAAACTATCAAATTCTCAGTTGTGGGACTTGAAAATAAAAAAATAAAAATATATATATTTTAAACATTATTCTGAACCAAAACA
Organism: Sambucus nigra; assembly: GCA_949130495.1. Classification (NCBI taxonomy): domain Eukaryota; kingdom Viridiplantae; phylum Streptophyta; class Magnoliopsida; order Dipsacales; family Adoxaceae; genus Sambucus; species Sambucus nigra. The sequence goes on along the minus strand of OX422213.1, from coordinate 493,798,102 downwards.
ATTTACAAAAAAAAAATGAGCAGATTGGTGAACTCAGAACCTCATCTCAAAAAAATATAAGATCGAAATATCAATTGAATGTAAAGAGTTTCTAAAAAATCTTCCTTACGATAAATCAGAAAACATATAAATTGTAAGAACAATTGAGATATTCAATCAATCGAAAGATATATCTTATGAGAATGGGAAATCCAAAGAATCAAAACAATGAAAAGCACAGGACAACTATATACCTTAAGCAAGAAGAATTAATAATCGATCTATTTTTTCGATGAAGCATAATGACATATGGAAAATACTATCACATTGCATATAATTAGTATCACCTCATTTAGAGACTCCTTAATGGTAGACCACAAGTTGAAGATAAATGGGTGTTAAGATTTATATAAAGGAGAGAGATGGGGATGTACGAAAGTTTGTGATTTTTTTTTCTTCAACTGAAAATGGAACCTACACAAAAGCATATATGATATTTCTTTTCAATTAAAAACTCAAGAAAACAACAAACTATGTTACCCAGTAAATATAGATTACCCTAACAGATCAGAAAAAGGAAATGAAAGACAAACCTTGTTGTTAGGAGTAAGATACGTAACCTTCAAAAAATTTAAAACTGCACTCTTTGTGTTTTTCACCTACACTAAAATTTTTTGATTTATTTTTCTTAACTAAAAGACCAAACCTTCGTAGAAATAACTGTAATTTTTTTTTTCATTCAAACACATCAAACAACTAACTACATATTATAGACATGATCAAGTATCCCTAAATAAATAAGAAGATATATGAATAGTTTTAGATGAGAGGGCATGAAAACCTTTTAGATTCCAACTAAGATAAATAAATTAGGTGAAAATGTCGTAAAAAGAGGAATTTGTAAAGGTAGATGAGATTAATAGTAAACTTTCTTCTTGCCACGTGGACGCTCTCTTTTCAAGTGAGATATAAATGCATGTATGGCATTTTAGATTATTAAATATAGATAGAAAATAGAGATAGAGATGCCACGTGGATAGCGTTAGAAGAAGCTGTCATTAAATGCTTGTTTAGCATTTTATAGTATATAGAGATTATGCATATGGTTATTTATTTACAGTTTTATGTGTATGGCATCATTAATTAGGTCTAAAGAATAATTTTTGATCACCCATTGTTACCATTATGCAACAGACTATTTACAGTAGCATATTTTGAAGAAGAAAAATAATAAATAAATTAATAACAATAATTTCTATGCTGTTTTCCTAAAAAAAAAGTAAAGATGAAAACTTACCATGAAAAGAAAACAACGGGAGAGATAACGCAGCTAGGTGAGGGCAAGAACGCAGCTACGGGGGGGGGGGGGGGGGGGGAGAGAACGCCGCCGTGGGGGAGGGGGGGAGAGAGAACACCGCTGTGGGCTGGAGAAGAAACGGCGGTGGGTGGGGGTGTGGGGAGGGGGGGCGGTTTGGGTTTCTACGATTTGGTTGGAGACGATTTGGGTTTTTTGTTTTTGTTTTTTATTTTTTTAAGGTGGGAAGTTAGGTTAAAGTGTTAGAGCGGGAAATGAAAACAATTAGTGGTGGAAATTAATTTTTTTAGCCGTCTTATTTGGTTTATCTTTTGATACAGTAAGTATTTATCGTCTCATTTGCTTTACTTTATAAGACGGATATAATAAATCGTATAAAAAAGTGACATTTTTTTAGACGGGTATAATTAACCGTATCAAAAAATGACCTTTTTTAAGACGGATATAATTAGCAGTCCCAAAAAATAATAGTTTTTGAGACGACTAATTATATCCGTATAAAAAAGTATGTTTTAAAGACTATATTTTGTCTGTCTCAAAAAATAGGGTCTTAAAAGCAACTTTTTTTTGTAGTGTCTAGTTAGGGGGTTGACCACCTAGACAAGTTGTGTGAGTTACTAAACTTTTCTAATCACAGGTCTTTTCTCGTCTTTTACCTTTATTACTAATCATTTTTGTTTCTCCTTTGCAGATCGTCCCCCTCATATTTCAGATGAGCTTTGGAATATGACAACCCCTAGTCTAAAAAATGCTTCATAGAAAAGGGCGAAAAATAACCCACCAAAAAGATGACTGTTAGTAGGCCGACCCAATCTGAGGTCGACCAAAAAAGAAAGGAACCAATTGTTTCCTTGGAGACTTATCAGGACCGTCAGATGAGGTCGAGAGTAATTCCACCCCAGACGGAGTCTGTGCCAAGATCTTTCGATCCGAGCTCATTTTCACAGGTCTCATTTGAGAATTTTTGGGCTGCCAACATAGCCCAACTAAAGGCATTCTCTAACTCTATCATTCCTTCAGCTCCGAGGTCTAAATCTGTTTTGTTTACTATTCCTTCAAAGGTAGATTATGAGTTTATGGGGAAGATTCACCCCCTGAAGACCTATGACTTTGGTATTCATCACTTAGCGCAGGTATCCGCTCCGCCCCTAATTTGAACCTCGTCTTGTCTAAAATTTACTTTGTCTTATTCTCATTTTTGTATATTTTTATTCCTCTGCAGTCTGTATGCACCTTTATATCGACTACCAAATGGGTAACTGATAATTATTAAAAAATTCAAGACGACGAGAAAGCCCTCCAGGACATGGACGACTTTAAGAATAAGGTGAGGGATCACAATGATGATTATAAGAAGGCACTGGATAAGTTGAAGTTGGACCATGAGAATACCTTGAAGGATAAGGACGAGTCACTTATTGCTCAAGCTACGAAACACACAAAAAACCTTCTTGCAATCGTCTAGAAGGCAAAGGACGAGGCCCTTTCGGTCGAAGCAATAAAGAAGATCCAGGAAGAGTCCATTGAGGCTTATAAAGTGTCTAACGAGTTTGTCAGCTTCGACGTTGAATACCTTTAAAGGGGTATTAGAACGGCCTGTCGATGGGTCGTTATGAAATTTTTTGAGCCCATCTTATCCATTCATCCGGAACTGTAGGCCCCTGATTTGGAAGATCCTTTTTTCAACCAGACCTTGGTCTATGTTGAATCAATATCTTTTGCCAAGGGTGAGGGAGTTGTAGTCGAGGACCCAGTTGAAGCTGATGTCAATGCTACTGATGCTGCTAGGAATAATCAGGGTGAGGATGGTGTTGATGGGTCGGCTCTTAACAACGAACCAACCGTGTAGGGTGGTCATCTGTGACCAATACCCTTCTTCTTGTAATTTTTTTTATATTAAACATTTAATCATTTGTAATATTTTATACTGTGACGGAATGCCATGCTTGCTTGAATGAAATGTTGATTTGTACTTAAGCTTTCATTTTCTTTTTGCTAAATGTGTAATGGTTTTGCCAAATTTGTTTCTCGTCTCAGCTTCCATGTTTTTAACTCTTCCTCGTCTAAAGACAGGGGATAATATCCAGACCATTAGTTTTTTAAACACGAGGTTACCAAAATAATGATGTTTTGTCTCAAGTGTACTCTCGTCCTTAGCCGAGAGGTCAATTAACCATAATTAAATGTTTTTTAAATTTGAACCACCAAATTAATGGTGTTTGATTACAAGTCCCCTCTCTTCGTTTTGAGAGTATATGGACGAGTGTCATCTCATCCTACATTGTTGTCTCGTCGAGAGAGTTTGAATCTCATACTACCAAATTAATGATGTTTTATCTCAGGTCTACTCTCGTCCTTAGTCGAGAGGTCAATTAACCATAATTAAATTATTTTCAAATTTGAACCACCAAATTAATGGTGTTTAAGTGCAAGTACCCTCTCGTCATTATGAGAGTGTATGGATGAGTATCGCCTCTTCCTACACTATCATATAGTAAAGAGAGTTTGACTCTCATACCACCAGATTAATAAGGTTTAAAGGAACCATAATTAAATAATTTTCAAATTTGTATGCTCTAAATTAATGATGTTTAATTGTAAGTCTCCTCTCATCTTTTTGAAAGTGTATGGATGAGTATCGTCTCGTCTTACATTGTCATCTCGGCGAGAGAGTTTAACTCTCATACCACCAAATTAATGATATTTAAAGGAACCATAATTAAATGATTTAAAAAAATTCTGTGTTTTTCACCACCTTGGTGATGTTATCACACTGTTCCCCCCTCTGGGTGTTATTGAGAATCCATGGATGAGGTGAGCCCCGTCCGGATTCTCGTGTCACCGAGAGTGAGTTAATGCTAATTAACTATATGCATGATGTTTTGTAGATTAGGAAAATTTGAAACATACAATTTGATCACTTCATACAATGAAGATATGAGGGAAAATTTGAGAATTTTCATTCATCACTTTTTAATACATCTCTCATATAATGATAAAATAAAACTTTTACAAAATCCTATTGACAGTATTTTTTCAATTGATCAGTGTGCCATAGGTTTGAGAATGGCTCTCCCTCCAAATTATCAAGTCTATAAGTGTCAGGAATAACTTCTTCAGTAATTCTGTAGGGTCCATGCCAGTTTACATGGAGCTTATTCGGCTTCTGTTAGGTCCTCTTCAGAACAAGATCTCCAACGGCTAGCGGCCTAACCTTAACCCTCTTGTTGTAGAGTTTTGTAGTCGTCTACTGATAAGTAACCTGCCTAACCTCTGCATCCTCTCATGTTTCTTCGATGAGGTTTAGGTCTAATCTTCATTCTTGTGCATTTACTTCTGGACTATATTTTTTAACCTTGTGACCTACTAGGACGATTTTAGTGGGTATCACTGCCTATGAGCCATAAGCGAGCATGAAAGGAGTCTCCCCCGTTAGCGTCCTCTTCGTCATCCTGTATGCCCATAACACAACGGGTGCCTATTCTGTTTAAAGACCCTTGGCATCTTTTAATTTATTCTTGATCCCTTCTAAAATAGTTTTGTTTGTAACCTCCGTCTGGCCATTTGCCCGAGGTCATCCTGGAGCTGAGAAAAACTATTTAATATCAACCCTCTTACAATAAGCCTCCAAGGATGAGTTCTTAAACTATTTTCTATTGTTGGATATCAGGGTGTTGGGCAGTCCATACCTACAAATGATATTCCTCAAAATGAATTTGAAGGTTTTTGTCTTAGTTATAGTTATCATGGCCTTGACCTCAACCCACTTAGAGAAATAGTCAATCGCCACAATAAGGTATCTATAATTGCCTGTTGCTCTAGGCAGGGGTTCTACCAAGTTGACCCCTCAAACTGTAAACGACCAAGGGGAAGTAATATATGATAAGGGTTGATGAGGGACGTTGACATATCTTTGGCATTTATCGCATATCTTTACATACCTGGCTGCATTTTTTGCTAGGGTCGACCACCTGTACCCTTGAGTGACTATTCTTTTTGCCAATGATCTCCCTCCTATATGTCTTGAATAAGAGCCCTCATGTACATCTTTCAGTATATACTCTACTTATGTCGAATGAACACATCACAGTAAAGGGAGAAGAAACCATTTTTTATACAAGACATCTCCTCTGATCAAGAGCTTGGCCGCCTTGTATCTCAAATTCTTTCTCTTCACTTTGGACTTTGGACACTCGCCATTTTTTATGTATCGGATGAGGGTATCCATCTATGATGCCCCCAGGTTTAAGTTTAAGCAGAACTCCACTGCATTATCCACTTCTTTAATGTTCGACTGGTGTAGGATCTCCACTGGCACTGACCTTTTTATGTCTATTCAGGTCATAGATGCTAATCTTTCCAATTCATCGTCTCGACTGTTGTCTAGCCAAGGGATCCTTTTTAGATTCACCTCTCTGAAGTTCTTCAACATGTGTTACACCCTTGATAGGTATTTAGTCGTCCTATCATCTTTTGCCTGGTACACTCCTAGGATCTGATTCACCACCAACTGAGAGTCATTGTGCACTATCATATATCCAATATTTAACGCTTTGACGAGTGAGAGTCTCACCAAAAGAGCCTCATACTCCGACTCATTATTTGACACTTTGAAGTTTAATCTCAAAGTGTATTCGATGTCATTCCCGTCTGGGTTCGACATTATCAAGCTGGCTCTGCTCCCTATCTCATATGAAGAGCCATATATAAACATGCTTCAAACCATGCCTTCCTTTGAAAAGGTACCTTTATCTAGAACTCTATTCTTGAACATAAATTTTCTTCTTCATTCTTGGCTACCACAACTCTTGCAATACTCATCTCAGCCTCAGTCGGGCTTCCACTTGCTTTCTTTGGCTCATTCGCTCAATTTTTGCAGTCTTCGATGTCGACCTCATCCCAAGCAAACTCGACTACGAAGTCGACCAAAGCTTTCCCTTTAATGGTTATTCTCGAATGATAGATAATATCGAATTCTCCCCGCTCTATCGACCAAGCCATTAACCTACCTGATTTCTTAGTTTTATGAATAACCTATCTAAGAGGAGAGTCAGTAAGGACGATCATCGTGTGAGCTTGAAAATAGGGTTTTATTTTCCTCGACGCGCGTATCAAAGCATACGCCAGCTTCTTCATCTTCAGGTACCTCTGCTCGGGCCCTTAAAGGGCTTTATTGTTAAAGTATATCGACTTCTTTACCCCTTTATCGTTTTGTATAATCGCTGCACTAATGGCTGACTCAAATAAGACCAAGTATAGATATAAATTTTCTCACTGACCTTGTAGCAATATGTGCCCTTGTCAATGATGAATGAGGTCTTCTCAGCATCGGTGGGCTCTATAAAATCTAATTATAGCTTGAGTAGGCATCCATAAAACTTATCAATTCATACCCATCCATGGCATCTACCATCTGATCAATCCTCAACTGGGGGGAGTTGTCTTTTGGATAGGCTTTATTCAAATCGGTGAAGTCTACACATATCCTCTAATTGCCATTAGGCTCAGGCACAATGACTACATTAGCCAGCCATTCCGAATAATCAACCTCCCTGATGAACTTGGCCTTATGACCTCATATTTTTCCCTAGATTAGATCTTTTGCCTCTATCTGACCGACTTAACTCCTTCGTCTACATTTAATTTATGGCAGAGAATTTTCGGATCAATTCTTGGTATGTCCTCATGACTCTAGGCAGAAATATTTGTCTCTCCCTCGGTAACTTGATCAAATCTCCCTTGATTTCTCTCTTCAGGGCTTCACTAATTTGGATGTTTTTTTCGTCTCATCCTCATTGAGGACGATGGATTCTACTTCCTCAACAACCTCTCCCTTCTTCAATTTCGTCTCATCCTTTGAATCGAGAGTATCGATGTTGTAAGTGGTGGTAGCTCTTTTATGTGCTTCTCTTTCCTTAACCGAGTTAAAGTAGCATTCTCTCGCCTCTACCTGATCACCTTGAACTTCTCCTACTCCATAGGGAGTCGAGAATTTTATCATTTGGTGAACAGTAGAGGGCACAAGATCAAATTCCTCGAGGCTACCTCATCTCATTATGATGTTGTAAGTTGAATAAACATTCTCATTTATCACAAAGAAATTTATCCTTTTTATGAAACACCTCGGCCAAGTCTGCCCCATACAAACATCCATCTTATATATTCCCAAGGAATGTGCTTTCTCAACACTAAAGTCAATCAAAGGTCGGTGGTTTGGGACGAGTCTCTTCTTGCTGAGTCCTAACCCTTTGAAGCATTCCCTGAACATCACATAGGCCGAACTCCCTCCATCGACCAGTATTCTAAGGACTTCTTATTCATGCACTCTTGTAGTGATGACTAGAGGGTTGTTATGAGGGGCCATAATCCCCTTGAAGTAAAACCTTGATAAACTAATTACTAAGGTATCCATATCCACCTTTTTCCTCTTACCCGACTTGGATTCAACAACAATCGAGTTTACCACTTCGCTCTTTGGGATGGCCTTTGACTCTGCAACATGGGCCTTACGGTGGGCCACGTCTTTCCCCCACATGCTAGGCCTTCACATATCATCTTAACCCCCAGTGAGATCGTATGTAGCTAACCCTCGGGTGTAGCAACTTTCGGTGGGAGATCGGGGTTGGCCTCATCATCATTATCATCATCTGAGTCATCATCATTCTTATTAGTCTATACATGTCGTCTGGTCTTGTTATCTCGTCTCTTTCTAGGGTCGTCTCTATCACCTTGGAAAGTGATCTTGTCAATATATTTCCTGAGTTTCCCTTGCTTAAGCATCTTCTCTATCTCATATTCAAGTGCAAAAAACCAATCAGTCGTATGGACATGATCCTAGTGAAACTCACACCACTTACTTTTATCCCTCTTATGAGAAGTGGCTTTTAGTTTTTTCGGCCATCTCAAGGATCAATCATTTTTTATCTCGTTCAGGGTCATCTCCGGAGTAGCTGTCAATGGAGTATAATCAGCAAACTTATCGTTCGTCGACCTCTTTTTACCACCTTTTTCCTTAAACTTCTGGGATTTGCTCCCACTTGCTACTTTTTCATCCTCTTATTTGGCCGCCATGGCCTCCTCCACGTTCATGACTCTCCCGACCATAGCTAGAAGTTCTGTTATGGTTTTTCGAGGTTATTCGACCAGTTTCCATAGGAGCTCGCCCTTATGCAATCAACCTATGAGGGCAATCATGGCAATGCTTTCATTATAGTCTTCTACTTCTAATTTTTCTTTATTAAAGAGGGCTATGTAGTCTCTCAGAGACTAATTTTTTCCTTTCTTGACATACAACAAGTGAGTGATCTTCTTCTGAGGCTTTACTCTGAAATAAAATTATGGATGAACCTCTTAGCTAGTTGTTTGAAATTCTCAATAGAGTTCTTTGGGAGAGAGGTGTACCATACATGTTCAACACCAGTGTTGATGTAAAAAATTAGATCACTCTAATAATTCAATCACAGATAAATAAATGAGACAAAGAATTTTAAAGTGGTTTAGCCTTATAAGAATGGCCTACGTCCACTGTTGCTTTATTGCCGAGTGTTTGGGAATTCTCGATTTGTGAATTCTATCAAGATATTCCCTTCTGGATTCAGGGTCCAGATCCCATTACAATGAGGATTGTACAATGTATTTATAGCCTTGAGGCTGTAATGTGAAAGGGTAATACATTAAATGATATACATATGAAAGGGTAATACATTTAATGCCCTCTTTGCGTGTGCGTCCAAATGATAATCATTTAATGAGCAGTTAAACTGTTGGTATCCTGCTTCGAGGTGCAACTCGGACCGCCTGAGTTGCTCAGACCGCCTAAGCTTCTCGGTACTCAAGAGTTCCTCGGAGAGGCATTGTTCCTCGGAGCTTGTGAGTTCCTCGGGGAACTAGTTTTCCTCGTTGTAGTCTTGTTCTTCGGAGCGCGTGGGTTCCTCGAAAGTGTTTGTTGTTGTCATGTAGATAGCCACGTGTCTTCATATGATTGGTCCATGTCAGCAGATTAAATTTGGTATCAACAGAAGCCCCCAATGTTTCATAGTTCGAAATTTGAGGAGCATGGAACATTCTTTCTCGGAATATGGTAGCTTTAAATAGTCTTCCTGATTTTTAGGAGCGTTTCCCTTGTATTCATTTCTCCTTCACAATTCGTAGAATCATGCTTTTTTGGACTTTTCTGTGTGCTTCGATTCCCGCATCACTTTTCGTCTTCTTAGCCGTTGTTGTCCGCTTTGTTTCCCGCGCCACTTTTCCTCTTTTTAGCCACTGTTGTCCGCTTTGATTCCCGCGCTACTTTTCATCTTTTTAGCCGCCGGTAACGTAATCATCCTTTTTTGTAATCATTACTTCACCATTTCCCAAGGCAAGGTATTTAAACTTCACAGACGCTCCCATCGTCTTCTACCTTTCCAATTTTTATCTTCGAGTTTTACGTCGTCTCTTCCTACTCTTTTGTGCGTTCATCTTTTCCGTCGTTCGTTGTCAACAGCTCTACTCTTTTTCTGTAAGATCTTCTTCTTTCTTCTTCATTTCTTTTATTCATCATCATGGTTTACTCTATTAAGTCTCTTGAAAAGTTTCGCTCTGATTTTTCCATTCCCTCTTGGGTTGTCTTGGAAGAGCTTTCTGAGCCTTCTGATTATTTCAATTTGGCCGTGGGACATTGGTTCCCCAGCCTTTTTATCGCTGAGTGTGGATTTTCTTTTCCACCAAATCCCTTGTGTCTGGAATTATGTCATTATTTTGACGTCGTTCCTGCGATAATAGCCCCCAACACATGGAGAATAGTTAATGGGGTGCATAAATTAAATCAGGTCCATGGAACTCGCATAGGAATTCCAGAAATCATGTACTGCTATAGATGGGCAGTTAATGATAATATTTTTTATTTAAAAACTAGATTTTTAAATAGAGCCTTAGTAGTCAATCTCCCTGATGCCAATAGGGATTATTTTGAACACGGGGTTGTCATAAAAAACTGGCAACACCCTCCATTAGCTGGAGATGAGATTTACCAGGGTCCCAGATGCCCTCCTTATGGCAATGGGATAGGTTATTTTTGTTTTATTTTATTTATTTTTAAATCATGTTTCTTTTTGTGTTTGCTAAAATGTGCCACTGATAACAATGTTTATCTATTTGCAGTTGATAACAAAAGAAAGTGCCCAAAGGAAGCAGATGTTAATGTAAGACATCTGAAACTTATCTGGAGTCTGCATCAGAGTGTTGCCGGCGAGCACATTAGGTCGGCCAGAGCTACACCACTTCCTTCACTGCTCGTCCAGTGATAAGTGAATCAGAGCCAGTTCCAGCTTCCACAAGCTCATCGCCTGAATCCCATATTCCTTTAAGTGAAAGGATGAAGAAGAGAATACCTCCTGCTCTGTTTGAGAAAACTGCCTCCGGTTCTGGGGAGGTAAAAAGGAGTAGGATTGATGTCCCAAGGGAGGGGACGAAGAAGACTCATGCGGCTCCTTCAGCTATTCCTGTCAAAGTTGCCGAGAAGCCCGTAGTGGCTCCGAGCAGGTCTGCTGCTCCTGGAGAGGTGATTATGATATCCCCGACCAAGGGTTCTTCCTTGGTTGAATTGATACCTGTTCCCCCAAGGAGGCTGAAGAAGAGCTCCTCGGTCAATTTGGCTGATACCATTGCTCAGCCCCCAGTTGCTGGAACTGGGGCTCCAACTTTTGTTCCCCCGAGCTCTGCAATGATCTCGGTAAAGTCCTCGATTATTCCCGAGGTACAAGGTACTGAAGAAAACCTTACTCGGGACATGGTCACCTCTCTAGCTGCTCGTCACCTTGCTTCTGTAAGTCTTCTTACTTTTAATTTTTCATATTTCCTTTGTCATTTCTTTTTCTAACTTGCTTTCTTTTTCTGTTCACAGTTGACGAGCTGCTTCAATATAATCCTGAAGAAGGATGAAGCGATTAAGGCTTCTTGCTCCTCGTCCAGCGTGGAGGGAGCTCTGGAAGAAGCTACCAAGTCTCTGGCAGATTCTCGTCAGAAATATGCTGATGACAAAGCTGTCTGGGAGAAGAAGCTTGCCTCCACCGAGCAGGATAAAGCTCGAGCTGTTGAGGCCTCTAAAGAGTTGGAGAAGAAAAATAATGCCTTGGAGAAGGCAAATAAAGAGCTCACAGAGAAGCTCAAAACTGCTGGAGATCTAGAAGATAAGCTCAGGGTTGCTGAGAAAAGGTTGGGCCAGCTTCAAGAAGTAGGTCGACAAAAGGAGGAAGCAGAAAATAAATTGAAGGCTGCTGAGAACCTGCTGTCTGAGAAACTTTCCTCGGAGAAGCTGAAGAGGAAAGCTGCTGTGAAGAAGTCCTTCAGCTCTGGCTGGGATAAGGGTTGGAACAAGGGGTTGGCCGCCATGGTGTCGCAAGTGGACTATGGCGGTCTTAAATATTTTAGGGATGGATGGGTTGCCGCCCTTCAGGATATGAAGGTCGACGAGTCTTTCGAGCTCTTCCAGAGACATATCCCTGGTCCCCCTCCAACTCCAAAAGAATTAGAAGAGGACGAAGCTACCTCTGAAGAATATTCGATGGTGATGGGAGATCATGCCCTAGCCATCCAGCCTGCTGATGAGGAAAATCAACAAATCATTTCTTCCTCCGAGCAACTGCCTATTCTCCCCGAGCAGCTATCTTTTCCCTCCGATCAACCTACCTCTTCATCCCAGCCTCCCGAGAAGGTTTTGGGAGATAAGGAAAAGGTTTAGTGTTGTTCGGGTTTCTCTTTATTTTTTTTCTCTTTTTCAAATGTAACTCAGAATTATGATCTAATAAAATTTGAACTTTTTTGCATATTGTTGTCTATCTTTCATTCATACTCTGTTGATTCTTCTTATTGATGATTGCTCTTCTTTCTCTGTTAGTTTCTGGCCAGGATGGAACTGCTTTTTGCCCATGATACAAAGTGGCTGCGACAATGTAATGAGTACTTTAAGGCTGGTCACACAGACCTGAGTGCTGCACAAGTTGTCGACATACTTGGTCATGATGCTTCAGAACAGGCAGTGGAAGCGTATCAATATCTGAAGTGTCTTCTTGATAGGGATGTAGATAATAACGTTGCTTATTATGAAATGATCGAGTATCTTCAAAGCACCCTCAAGGACCTTCAGCTCCAATATAAAGAATCCACTGTTTTGTTGCATGAGGGGTACGAGAAGAAGTACCAGCAGATCATTGCCGACAAGGGTTACGAGAAGCTCTTTGCTGGGTATGATGTAAGGAAGAGAACCTTGAGAGGTGAAGTCGAAGAATGCAGACAGATTGCTGAGTTACTGGAAAAGGAAAATAACAACCTGCAGAAGGAACTGTCACAATTGAAGTCTGCAGCTTCCACTTCTAGTGCCTTGATCCCAGTGACCGATGAGAGATTTTCGTTCTTAGAGGTTGAGAACGCCAAGTTGAGGGAAGAGTTGGAGACTTTGAGGAGCTCTGGCACCTCTTCATCTTCTCGTGGTCGAGCAAGAGCTCCTCGGGGATGAGCAAGAGCAGCTCGAGTTCTTGTCGAGGAACAGAGGACTCAATCTGCCTTAGAGAACCAGGCTTTCCAATTAATGGCGAAGAACAAGGCGTTGTCTGATATGTCAAAGAAGATTAGGTACCTGGAAAAACAGCTCTCTGCGCAGAAGTCAATCTTGGAGAATAAGGAACTTTTCATCAAGAATCTTCACGACCAGCTAGAAAGGCTAACATATCAATTCCACAAATAGCCCAAGGAGTTCTGGATGGCTGGATACAACGAATCATTATTCCACTTGGATGATCGTATCCAGAATGCCAACAATGAGGGCTACAAGCAAGGCTGGCTGAATGCCTTAGGTGTGCTGAAGCTCGAACAAAGTCATTATCTGTGGGACTACCATGATCCCGGGTTGCTCGACTTGCATGTGCCACCATACAATTTGGACATGGATTGGATCCCTGCTCGGGCCATTCCTCGGAGCTTAATTTCAAAGTATCTCGGTGACTATAATTTACATTCTCAAATCGAGGTATCTCGTCCCGAGAATCTCTTAGACCGACCATCCGTGATGAATGTCAGGATGTTGAAGGACCTCAACTTCATCAATTCTCCTCTGTCTTTAAATGATCCGCCTGCTGACGAGGAACCTGTGTCAAAAGCAGAGGGGAAGAGACCAGTAGAATATGAATTTTTGATGTAATAGTTAGTATACATGTCAATGTAACTGTAATTTCATTATCAATGTAATTTATTTTGAATTCAATGAAAGACTTTCATTTTTGTTTGCAAATCTTGATTGCTATTGTCTTGTATTTATCAAACACTTTATATTTATGTATATCTGTAAAATAACAATCTTGTGTTGTTTGTCGACCAACTCAGTAACAAAAAAGTTACAAGTATTAATACTATTGCTCGATCACTTAATAAAGTAATGAGTATAAAAATGTTGTTTAAAATGTTTCCAACCAACCAAGGTTGTTGGATTCTCCATGTCGACCAACTATAGTTAGTGGGTTTTTATCCTCGACCAGCTATAGTTAGTCTTTTTGAAATAATTTTACCCATAAAATGTTTCCTACCAACCAAGATCGGTAAATTTTGCTTGTCGACTAACTACAGGGTGGGTTTTTATCTCCGACCAGCCATAGTTAGTAGACTTTTCTTTTAAACGTTTTCGACCAACCAAGGTCGGTAAATTTTATTTGTCGACCAACTACAGTTGGTGGATTTTTATCCCCGACCAGCCATAGTTAGCAACTTTTGCACTTTCTGGAATAATCTTACCTCCCGACCAACATAAGTTGGCATTTGCGAGAATATTTTATTTCCTAGCCAAACAGGTTGGCATTTTTAGGAATATTTCGTTTCCTAGCCAAACAGGTTGGCATTTTTAGGAATATTTCGTTTCCTAACCAAACAGGTTGGCATTTTTAGGAATATTTCGTTTCCTAACCAACCGAAGTTGGCATTTTTAGGAATATTTTGTTTTCTAACCAACCGAGGTTGGCATTTTTAGGAATATTTTGTTTCCTAACCAACCGAAGTTGGCATTTTTAGGAATATTTTGTTTCCTAACCAACCGAAGTTGGCATTTTTAGGAATATTTTGCTGCTGAGCAGTCTGAGCTTTGCCGAGTAGTGTGTAGCACTAGTATTCCCCAAAAAATTCTCAATAAAAGGAGAGACTTTAGCAGAATATCTTCATTTTATTCATACTGATGGAACTGTGTTACATATACATCACTGATAATACTTGCGTAGGTGCTCTGCATTCCATGCATTCTTGAACTCCTCCCCCTCTAGAGTTGCTATTCGATAAGTTTCTGGTCGAACAACTTCTGTAACTCGGTATGGTCCATGCCAGTTTGCTTCCAGTTTATTGTGCTTTTGAATTACTTTCTTCAGCACATAGTCTCCTTCTTTCAGGTCGCACTTCTTCACCCTTTTGTTGTAGAACAAAGCTGTTCGCTGCTGGTAAGCAGCATTTCTAATGGCTGCTTCTTCTCTAACTTCCTCGAGCATGTCTAAATCCAGCCTTCTCATTAAGTCGCTGACAGGGGAGTTGAAATTCAGTACCCTGTGTGTTGGAAGGCCCAACTCGGTAGGTATAACGGCTTCACTTCCAAACGCCAGCATGTATGGTGATTCTCCAGTTGCTACTCGGGGAGTAGTTCGGTAAGCCCAAAGTACTGATTGTAACTCGTTGATCCAGTTTGCTTTTGCATCATCCAATCTTTTCTTCAAGCCATTTATCAGCGTTCTATTCGTCACCTCAGTTTGTCTATTGCTTTGAGGATGGCCTGGTGCTGAGTGGACCTTCAAAATATTTTATTGATGACAATATGCGGTAAACTCCTCGTTATCAAATTGTGTTCCATGGTCTGTGATGAAGGCATGAGGTAGACCATATCGACAAATGATGTTCTTCTAAATAAATTGGTACACCTTCTCGTACGTCATGTCAATGAGTGGCTCAGCTTCTACCCATTTAGTAAAATAATCCACTGCGACGACGAGGTACTTGAACCTTCCTCGGGTCATTGGCAGTGGCCCAACCAAGTCAATTCCCCACATGGCAAATGGCCAAGGGGAAGTTATGGGTGTCAACAATGCTTGTGGAGTTCTTCGGATGGAGGAAAAGCGTTGGCACTTGTCACATTTCTTGGCGTAGGCTATGCAATCAGCCCTCATCGTCGGCCAGTAGTATCCTTGCGTCATCACCCTTTGTAAAAGCGTCTGACCTGCTACATGTGCTCCACAAGACCCTTCATGGATTTCTTCAATTAATTCTTTCACTTCGGAGGGGTGTACACATCTCTGTAAACCTGCCATAATTCCTCGTCTATATAAAACACCATTAGTTAATACATACCGAGCAACTTTAAACTTTAATTTTTTGGCAGCGATCTTGTCAATTGGCAATTCTCCCTCCTCGATATACGCCCTGATGGAATCCATCCAAGATGGTCCTAAATCAAGGGTGATAAAGTTCATCGTCAGATCTTCATCTATGGTCCGACCAGCTAACACTTCAATTGGGATCGTTCGTCGTAGCTCGGTGCGAGTAGCTGACGCTAGTCGAGCTAGGGCGTCTGCTCTTGCATTCTCCATCCTTGGTATTCTGACCAGCTGAATAGCGGAAAATTCTGACACCAGCTCCTTTGCCTTTGCATGATATCTGATCATTAATTCTCCTCTAACTGCATATACTCCCATCATTTGGTTTATGATCAATTGAGAATCACTGAAAATAATGACCTGTTGCGCCTCCATAATTTTTGCTAAACCAAGTCCTGCAATCATGGCCTCATACTCAGCCTCATTATTGGAAGCTTTGAATTGGAAACGCAAGGCGTATTCCATATCGACCTCATCCGGAGTGCTCAAAACTATCCCCGCGCCGCATCCTGCAGTGCAAGATGAGCCATCTACATATAGTCTCCATATAGGTAACTCGTCTTCAAATTTCTGATCAGTTAGAGTTCCTTGGTGAAATATTTGTTGCTTCCTTTCCTCCTCGGATTTTTCTTGCTCTTCGTCGATCATTTCTTCTTGCCCTTTTACCAACCGGAGTTGGTTTGAGCCCGAAGTCAGTGATCTTGTAACATCCACTTGCCCTTTTACCAACCGGAGTTGGTCTGAGCTAATGTTTGTTGATCCTGTAGCATCCACAGGTTGATCAGCGAGCAACTCTTGTTTCTCGTCCGGAGTCCTCACAACTATCTCTGCGTCACATCCTGTAACATCCACAGGTTGATCAGCGAGCAACTTTTGTTCCTCGGAGATATCAGGATAGGTGAACTCCGCTATAAAATCTGCTACAGCCTGCCCTTTAAGCGATGATCTGGGTTCATAGACTATATCATATTCACCGTGCTCTATTGCCCAATACATCAATCTTCCTGATTTTTCTGGCTTATGCAGGGCTTGCCTCAATGGCATATCAGTATATACTACTATAGTATGAGCCTGGAAGTATGGCCTCATTCTCCTACTCGCCTCAATAAGCGCCAGTGCCAACTTCTCCAGCCTTGGATATCTGATCTCTGCTCCTCGGAAGGCCTTACTTGTGTAGTAAATTGGCTTTTGTACTCCATTCTCCACTCTGATCAACGCCGAGCTAACTGCATTCTCGGACACTGCAAGGTACAAGTATAATTTTTCTCCCATCACTGGCCTGGACAACAGTGGAGGTGCTCTCAAGTATCTCTTCAAGTCTTGAAAAGCCTTATCGCATTCATCATTCCACTCAAAAGTCTTTCTGAGTGTCTTGAAGAATGGGAGACATCTATCAGTTGCTCGTGACACAAATCTGTTGAGTGCCGCTACTCGTCTTGTGAGACTCTGTACTTCCTTCTTCGTCGTTGGAGATCGCAACCCTAATAGAGCTTTGATCTTTTCAGGATTTGCTTCAATGCCTCGTTGATTGACAATGTACCCGAGAAACATGCCTTCTCGTACTCCAAAGATGCACTTCGTCGGGTTCAGCTTCATTTGATATTTATCTAGTTGATCAAAAGTCTGACTTAAGTCAACTAGATGATCGACAGCTTTCTTGCTTTTCGTCAGCATATCGTCAACATAGACTTCCATATTGTCACTGATTTGTTCAGCAAAGACCTTGTTCATCAGCCTCTGATATGTCGCACCTGCATTTTTCAAACCAAAAGGCATAACATTATAACAATAAGTTCCCCTAGGGGTAATAAAAGAAGTACTCTCCTTGTCTTCAGGTTTCATTTTAATTTGATTGTAGCCAGAATAAGCATCCATGAAGCTCAGCAACTCGTGTCCCGAGGTAGCATCCACCAGTTGATCAATTCGGGGCAGTGGAAAGTGATCCTTTGGGCATGCTTTATTGAGGTCGGTGAAGTCTACACACATCCTCCACTTGTTATTTTTCTTCTTTACCATCACCACATTAGCTAACCAATCTGGATATTTAACATCTTCAATGAAACAAGCTTTCTGGAGCTTCTCAAATTCCTCCTGTATAACTTGATTCTTCTCGGGACTGAATACTCTTCTTCTCTGCTTCATAGGCTTGATCTCCTTATTCACATTGAGCTCGTGACATAAGAAGTTTGGGTCTATCCCAGGCATATCTTCATGACTCCACGCAAAAGTTTGTCTTCTGCTTCTAAGGAAAGTTATCAATTCCTGTTTTAATGAGGTTTCCAACGATGAACCTATTTGAGTAGTTCGATCAGGGTGCTCGTCGTCCAGAATGATATTTTCAATAGCTTCCACCACTTGACCCTTCACGAGTTGCGACTCATCTCGAGGATCCAATGTTTTAATTTCTGTACCTTCATCCACTTGATAAGTAGTGGTATTTTTCTTTTATTCTTCCAGTTCTTCTTGTTCGGCGGATGAATAATAGCATTCCCGAGCTACTTTCTGATCACCTTTCACAACTCCTACTCCAAAGTTTGTTGGAAATTTTAGGCACTGATGTACTGTAGATGGCACAGCCTCGAACTTCTTCAATCCTACTCTTACCATGATGATATTGTACGATGATTGGACATTCTTGTCCATCACGAAGAAACGTATTCTTTATGTCCGACAAGCAGGCCACGTACCAATGAATATATCCAACTTGATCGTCCCAAGTGGAAATACTTTCTCTCCAGCAAAACCGATGAGGGGTCTGTGGTAAGGCTCCAGTTGAGATAGCTTTAGATTCAAACTATCGAAACACGAGTAGAACATGATGTCTGCCGAGCTACCATTGTCGACCAGCACTCTTGAAATCATGACCTCCTTCATTCTCATTTTGATCACCAGCGGGTCATCATGAGGATATAAAACACCTGTAAGGTCATTTTTTGAACAATCGATAGCCAATTTCTCCTTGTTCACCTTTCTCGGGCGATCTTCTTCAGCTAGATTTATTCGCTGAATGTACGAGCAAGCTTGAGCCTCACCGAGGTAAGCTTTTCTTTCTGCAGTAAGGTCTCCTCCTCCTGCATCTCCTCCTGTAATAACATTACAATCAAATGACCCAAAGCGTATTGAAAATACCTCTCGTTCTGGCTGCCTTGGTTTCTTGGGAAGATTGGGGTCATCCTCTGGATCAACTTCATGGTTTCTCTTCTTGTTCTCCTCTGCTCGACGAGGAGATCTAGACCTCTCTCTAGTTCGGTCGATGTTTCTTCTTTCGCCTCCCCGATCAACATACTTTGCTAGCTTTCCTCGTCGGATGAGTGTTTCAATTTCATTCTGAAGAGCTATGCAATTTTTTGTCATATGTCCATGATCCTTGTGGAACTCGCAATATTTTTCCCTATTCCTCGTGTCAGGGCCTGCCTTCATTTTCTTTGGCCAGTTTAACTCCTCGCTGTTCTTGATTTCTTCCAGGACGTGGTTGATATTTACCTTCAAAGTTGTGTAATTATCAAATTTTCTCAAGACCTCCTATGACGACCTATTTTTGGATTGTTTATCACCACCATTGTTCTTATGTTCTTTCTTCTTAGCTTTATCACCTTCCACCTTGGTTTCTTTGGCGTCCATATTCTTCTTCGCAGACATAGCCTTCTCGGCATTCATAATCTTGGACGCTTTTCCCATCAGGTCCGACATGGTTCGAGGTGGATCTTTAGCCAAAGTGTAGTATAACTTGTTTGGCAGTAGTCCACTCATCAAAGCGGTAATCCCTGTCTTCTCCTCATAATCAATGACTTCGAGTTTCTCGTTATTAAAACGAGTTATATAATCTCTGGTACTCTCACCAGCTTTTTGTCTAACACTTAACAAATGAGCTACTCGTTTCACTGGCTTTGCTCCAAAGCAGAAATTCCCAATGAATAGCTCGGCCAGTTGAAGAAAAGTTGAAATCTTACCCCGAGGAAGACTATTATACCATATTTGAGCAGATCCGGTAAGTGTTCTCGAGAATGCTCTGCATCTCATCTCATCTGGGACAGCATAGATGTCGGCTGTAGCTTGGTATTATTCTATATGAAGGACAGGGTCAGTCTTTCCATTATACTTGGGAGTCACAACAGGTGCTTTGAACTTTGTTGGTGTTGGAAAATCAATAATGTCCTGGACAAAAGGCGTTCCTCGAATAAAGGTTCGTTGTAGAGGGTTCTTGGCCTTAGCCATTTCCCCTAATCTATCCTCCAGCCTCTGAATGGATCCTTTCCATGCATCATTTCCTTCCTCGGGCCTGTTGGTTCGAGCAACTGATCGCGTTGAAGTGGCTTCCTGGGATTTATCTTGACGAGCAGCTGGTCGGTCATAGGATCTATCTTGACGAGCAGCTGGTCGCGACTGGGCAGATCCTTCCCTTAAATCTGATGGTCGTCGAAAGTTCCTCAACGCTGTATTAAGAGGACTTTTGTTCCTCCTAGGGCCTAATCGGTCGAAAGGAGAAACCCTACTTAATCTTTCCAATGCGCTGGTCCTTTCTAGGGAGAGGGTGACACGTTGTTCAGTATCCGTGGCTCGCACCGACGAAGTTCGCCCAGGTTGATAAGAAAAATCTTCAGATTCCTCATTGCGATATGAATTAGTATGTATAGTACGCGAAGAAGGCGCACAGATATTTCTTTGAATGCTTTGTGGTCCGGAATGGGCTGATGCACCGCCATGGAGGGTTTGGATGAGTTGTCGCATTGTTTCTTGCATGACGGTCTGGCCCTGAGCCAGATTTGCCATTATTCCAGTTAGATCTGGAATAATTGGTGGAGCAAATGGATTTGGAGGGGTTCCAGCATTTCGATTGCTGGACTCAGGAATATCCGCCATTGGTAATGGATTGTTTTTGATGAAAAACGATATTATCAGTCGTTTCCCACAGACGGCGCCAATCTGTTGATGTAAAAAATTAGATCACTCTAATAATTCAATCACAGATAAATAAATGAGACAAAGAATTTTAAAGTGGTTCAGCCTTATAAGAATGGCCTACGTCCACTGTTTCTTTATTGCTGAGTGTTTGGGAATTCTCGATTTGTGAATTCTATCAAGAAATTCCCTTCTGGATTCAGGGTCCAAATCCCATTACAATGAGGATTGTACAATGTATTTATATCCTTGAGGCTGTAATGTGAAAGGGTAATACATTAAATGATATACATATGAAAGGGTAATACATTTAATGCCCTCTTTGTGTGTGCGTCCAAATAATAATCATTTAATGAGCAGTTAAACTGTTGGTATCCTGCTTCGAGGTGCAGCTCGGACCGCCTAAGCTTCTCGGTACTCAAGAGTTCCTCGGAGAGGCGTTGTTCCTCGGAGCTTGTGAGTTCCTCGAGGAACTAGTTTTCCTCGTTGTAGTCTTGTTCCTCGGAGCGCGTGGGTTCCTCAGAAGTAGGGGTGGCAATTTGCGACACGACCCGTTAACCCGACACGAAATCGACACGCTTTAAGCGGGTTTGGGTATAGCCTTAACGGGTTCGGGTCATAAACGGGTGGACCCGCCAGACCCGTTAAGAAAACGAATCGGGTTCGTGTATATTCGCGAAACCCGTGAGTGACCCGTCACCCGTTTAGAATCCGTGTGACCCGCTACCCGTTTACAACCCGTCACCCATTTATAACCCTTCACTCGTTTAGAACCCGTCACCCGTTTAGAACCCGCGACCCGTTTGCAACCCGCGACCCGTTTGTAACCCGTTAACTCGTTTACAACCCGTTAACCCGTTAACAACCCGTAATCTAAGCATCCCACATCGATTTGTTATGAAAATTCTCCATTCTTGACTAAGTATAAGTAAGTTGTTACCTCTTTAGATTTTTAAAGTAATCGGGTTACCGGGTTAAACGGGTGAATCGTGTTAAACGAGTGAACCGGGTTAAACGGGTGAACCGAATTAAACGAATTAATCGGGTTAAACGGGTGAACCGGGTTAAACGGGTGAACCGGGTCAAAACCATTCGTTTACTTAACGGGTGTAAACGGGTCGTGTCGTGTCATTCGTTAAGTAAACGAATCGTGTATGAATTTCATTTTTCCACCCGTTTAGTAAACGAATCGTGTTTGGGTGGATGAATTTTTGACACGATTCGTTTATCACCCGACACGAACCCGGCTCGACACGACCCGTTGCCACCCCTACTCAGAAGTGTTTGTTGTTATCATGTAGATAGCCACGTGTCTTCATATGATTGGTCCATGTCAGCAGATTAAATTTGGTATCAACAACCAGTAAGGGTGTTGGAGAAATTTTGGCATTTCATTTCATTGGAGACCGAAAAGATATCGGTTGTTGATTGGTACATTTCCATGTGAAGCACTAGGATTGTGCTCCCATCGTGCTTCAACATCACCACTGGCGGCTTAAACTTGGCCGGGGTTGGGTAGCTTATTATTCTTACGATGAAAGGTGACCCTTCCATGTAACCCCTCTGTAGGGGGTTCGGCTCTTCAAAATATCGCCAATTTTATCTTCCAGCCTCTGAATAAAACTTTTCCATGGCATGTTAGTTGCGTCCACTATATCATTGCCTCCCTCGGTCGCTATAGTATTGTCTCCGACTCCTTATTTATCAGTCGGTAATTGCACTAGCTCTCTACCAGCCTTCCTTTGATAACTATTCACTTTTCCTTACTCCTCATATCGACCACATGGAGGTCGACGACCAACACATCTTCTATTTCTCTTAGAACTAGTAATACTACGGGACCTGGATATTCGGTCTCTCAAATCGCCCACCAGGCCGATTCTATCAAAATTAGACCTTTTACTAAGTCTATCAAGTGCTGAGGCATGAGGTCGACCTTCTCGGCTCGCCCTGACACTATTACACTTACAAGCTTGAATTGGTCGTACAGTATCCCTAGAGATCTCATAGGGTTCACAATATTCCATATCATCATCACATGAGTCATCTTGAAATTCTTGGCCCAGTCTCCCTAGGCGCAATCGCCTAGGGTCAGCCACATCCCTACATCTTTACTATTACGACACTTCCTTGTGTGGGGTCGGGGGTGGTCCCCATGTCACGTGATTACTACCCTCCCTAGTTGTCAGAGTTATTATCTTCGCTATAGTGCTAGTGGGCCTAGTCAATATATTTTGGCTAAAAGCAGTGAGTTGCTCCTGCATCTTCTGTTGGCAGTTCGCCAGTGAGCACAACACCGTCTCAACCTCAGCCACCTCTGACTGAGGCGACGCCTGACTAGAACTAGGGCCAACTCCTTAGGGTAAATCAGAAGCCATTGAATCCGATGAATGGACAAAACAAGAGGTGCACTGGATGAGATGGATAAACTAAAAAAAAGCTTGGGTAACTCAACCAGAGCTCTTTTAAAGGTTATTCAAGTGTAGCCAAACGTGGAGTTAAATCTCCACTAGAGAATTCGGTGAGGAATAAGATGCAAATAAGATGAAGAAGACGAAGTATCTCTCTTCCTACATACGTCACTAACTGATAATACCAGATATAGTACCAACAAATATAGTAATAGCTCAATCCAGGATAACTTTGAAGATGCAACAATGGAAGAAATCAAGCATATAAGTAAAGAAGGAGATGGGGCAATGAGGAGAGAGACTATAAAATAAGTGGTTCAACCATCTAGCCGACTCCATTGTACAGGGGTGTGTGAACTTCACCATAACAAAGGGCTCTAATGGCCTTAGTGATACAATTCACATAACTTTTTCTCTCTACTGAGATAGCAACAGAGCTTTGTCTAGGATTTGAATATTTTGATCTTTGACATTGATGAGGAAGATAAGTATATATAGTACCTGGGGGGTGTACTGTACCCCCCAAGCATGTGTAGAATGTTCCTTCCATTAAGGTTAAGCCACTTGCCACTGTCACATGTAGATCATGATGATGAAATATTATCTCACGTGTGAGGGAAATCTTGTTATAACAGTTTTGTACATGTGGGATCTATAACTCACGCAGACCCCTCCACGTGTTCCCCAATCCACGTTCTCTTTCAGCTGTCAACTATCGATTGTATAGACCAAGCCGAGGTTGAGTTAGCAAGTTGGATCCTTTGATGGTATGATAACTGTCATGGTGAGCTGCATCTTTATTTGGCCCTCATCCTCCTGGTATTGGACAAAGCCGAGAGGACTTGAGTCCTAGGACCACTGATTTTGATATATTGACTACGTTTCAAGACGAGCCCTCATTCTCTTGTGATGAGCTTATGGTCGAGGATGAGACCCTTCATGCAGGGCCATGACCGAGCCATAATTTTCCTAAACTAACGTTCTGGCACTAGTCGACCTTGACCGAGGGGGTTTAGTGCATAGACGAGGCTATACTTGGCATATCACAAAACTAAGGTTTAAACATGTGATTAATCTAATTATGAAATTAAGTTAAATTATGATACGAATCAGATCACATGAGTTTAATTACTGATTCTAATATACTACTATTATTCTAACACAAACCTAATCATATTCTTAAACAAAATAGACTTGCCTTGAATTGATTAAAGAATTAATCCCAAATTTCCCCTAATTCTCTGAGCCAAATCCTCGATTCTCCAATATAGGCTTTCCTCCTCTTTTTACTTAGAGCTTAAGGCTATACCAAAGTGTGTTATTGCCTCAATCCATATACTAACCCGATAGGCTAAAATTCCTCTATAATATGCTCAAACCGGACTTTCTAACCATCTCACGAACCTAAGCGAAGGTTAAAATCTTTTACAAGTCATTTATATTATTAAGTTAATTTAATTATCTTATTAAATTAATTAATGAGATAATACGTGTATAATAAAGTGGGGGTGAGTTTGCTTATTATAATAAAGTTTTATTGGGTTTTAGGGGTTTGCCACGGAAGAGTTAAAATGGGAGATTAAGAATGTGTGTGTGTGTGTGTGTGTGTGTATATATATATATATATATATATATATATATATATATATATATATTTATTAGTTGGCTTAATTCTATGTTGAGGTATTTGTGTCATGAACAAATCGAGTAAAAACTCTTGATTCATAGTGAGACGATAGTTTGAGAGATTCTTGTTCATTAGAATCTATGGATACTAAAATTGAAGATCATACGGACTCTCTACATCGAAGCTTCTGCATGTTATATTTAAACATTTCAATAATCGTATCCTTGTGAAGTGGTTTTGATTAAATTGTCCAAGACTATCATAAACTTACTTATTCATATTTCTATAAAATGATTTTTATTTTGATTAAGTGAAATGTGTTTTGAAAATCGTTTCCTTGGAAAGATTGTCTATGTGAACCATAAGTGATGCTTACAAGCGTACGCACATATGAGTTTTGTACCTGTGCACATGGCTGCATTGAATAGGCTTAGTAGAATATCTGCCTATATCCATACGCACGGGTGTAAATCACCATCGTGCCTAAGGCCAAGCATATTTTAGGTTTACTTTTTTCACTACCTAAAAGCGTGCATATGAGGTCAATTTGGTATCTTTAGCACTATTGTTACATTTTCAATAGGACAAGTCTTGTTACCCAAAATCCTATACATGGATCTTAATAGAAACCTTGTGCATGATACACCACTATTTAAGAGATATTTTTCCTGAGTACTTCTCACTCCTTGAAAGAGTATTTATAAGCCAAGTGACTAGATTTAAACACCTCAATTGTCATCTTCGCTTGATATTACAAAAGCGAGAGAAAAAATTAAATCAACCATAAATTCATGAATTATGAGATTTGAGAGTGATTTAAAATTGTATACCACATAGCCTAAATTCAATTCTACATATTCTATATCTGAATTTGAAGATCTATACTCCAAGATCTAAAATGAGGTGTTTGGTTTTGAAGAGGTCAAGCATGCTGTGATCCAAGCATGAATAATTCAACTTCCATATCCGATATATGGATTTTTGAACGAATCACTCTAGTTTCGGAGTTCATAGGTAACTTCTTGTTAGGGGATAAAAGACAAGCACCTTCTTTCATTATCTAAATTTCTTTTTAAATATAATGAGAGACCCAATCTTTTTTTATCCTTAGGTAGGGGTTTTTCCTTACAAATCTTGCCTCGTGCCTTATTATGTGGTTGATTATTTATTGTTTTACATTTGATTACACACACACACACACACACACACATATATATATATATATATATATATATATAAAGTTTAGATTCAAAATGATCCATTACTAAATTGGCTTAGATTTGCATCTAGTTAATTTTCATAATCAACTTTGATTAAATTTTAATTTGTTTAATTTGCTTAGATCTGTTAGATTTCACACCTAGATCATGTATGTTAATTACATGGATCTTAAATTTGGCAGAGTGAATTTGAAAAATTGGTAGAAATTCTGTTTAAAACTTATTCACTCCCTCTAGGTTTATTCTAACTGACTACATTGTGTAGAACACACCACCCTTAATCAAAACCTCATTTTTCAAGCTATTATTGTTTTTATTATATTTCTATTCTTGTGACCCTATGTGTATGAGCCTTAACTTTGATTATTGACCTGTCATTTGGTTTACAACCACATAATCAGGAAAGTTCTTCGTCACTCATGCCATTTGAGTTAAATGACAAAGACTTAGACTTCATTTTAGGATTCGGGGCATCCTGTCGGGAAAGGTCATCCTATCTTTTCATTCAGAAGGGTTTTCAATGCCTTTGCCTGGTTAATGTCCATCATGTTAAGACCATTATTGAATTTCTCTCTGATCGTAATGGAATTCTTGGATCGGGTTCTTTGTTAGAGGTTGAGAAGGCTATTCTTTAGGAAGATAAGGAGAAACTTTATGTTGAGATGATCAATATCCAACATATAAACATTTGCTGGAACGAAAGTTCAAAAGCCCGCGGTGGTAATTCTGTAAGGATCCCTGTGAGGTATGACATGATAGGTAAGATGATGGGGTGATAAATGCTCCCAACCATGATGAAAAAATCAGGGCCTAGTGAGTGTTGATTGTCAGAAGGCTTTGTGAGTGTTGATTGTCCTAAAGGACTCTTTATGAGCGACATATTGTAAGCGATTCTCACTATTGACCGCCTCTGTTTAGTAATCAAGATTTCTCGCCCCAACGTATGAGGTCATTGTCCATATAATACATGATGAATATTGTAATGAAGATGCAAATGTTCCTCACTAGTCCCATGCCGATCAGGTCATGGACGAAGCTGAATATATAATGGCCTTTCACGACCAACTCTAAGTCTCCTCTGAAGCCCCTCTTTTTGCAGGGTTGTTATGTCTACTATTTATAAATAATAATTGTACAGAATTAAGAACAATTAATATAATGATAAAATTGAAACAGAATTATAGAAATGAAATACTTACTAGAATGTGCAGAAATAATATTAGAATAGAAGAAATAATCCGAGCCCTGTTTAGAACAGTGTCCTTAAGACAAATTTATTCCCTCCAAAAAGTGCCAAAGGTAATGAATAATTGTCTCCCAAGATAGAACGGATTTCCAAATTAATCAAGTAGCACAATAATGATTAATTTCTACGAACACAATTTTGTGTTTATACTCAACCAGACCAAAGAGATGATATGCAGGAATGTATGCAGTAGCAATAGAAAAAGGATTTATTTTTCTGGAAAAAGTGGCAGCATAAATTCGGAATTATGGGAGGGCAAATTTTCAGTAGTCAATTCTGTAGGAGGAATGTTTAATTTATAGCTTTTGTGTTGACTGTTGGAACAGTCAACCGAAATTAACTGTCAAAAACAGTTAATCAGTTAAACGAAATTAACTGTTGACTGTTGGCAATAACTGCCAACAGTTTATTAATTAATTAATTAATAATTAAAGCCCAGAAAGTTAAATAAATTCGGCCCAAAAATATAGGAGATTTTTATAAGCCCGATCCCGAGCCCGAACCGAGCAGAGCCGGCCGGCCGGACGGACGCGCGCGCGCGCGCGTGTGGACTTTTGACCGAAAGTCAACCCGTGCATAGGTTAGGGCATCTCCCCTTCAAAGAGTTGGGATACCCCCAAGGCATCCAAGCCTTAGTCCATACTTGGGGTGTTATTAACTCATCAAAATTCCACTACTCTTCCAATGTGGGACAAGAGTTAAAACACACCCAATTCATTAACTTTCATTGCTTTGTGAGTCACTTTGGGGACATAATTATCATTCATAACTTATTGAAATTGGACATATGAATATACTACGTTAATCTCCTTGCGGAGGTGAACGCGTTCGTATATGGTCCCACAATTTCCGTAGTGTGGGTCCCACCTAAATTTGAGCTCAAAGTTGCTCAAAAATTCGTCCAGATTGACAGCTTTATAATACCCATTTAAGTCCAATTTTCCAACAGGGGTTTCAATTGTTTATTTTTCTTACGTATAGACACTACGTAATTTATTTAAGTATCAACTAAAGTTTATAGTTTCTTTTATTTATTCATGCAATATAAACATCTCACTATCCATATGTGGTTGGATCAAGTGCTTACTTTTAACTGGTGTCTTCACACACATCATTAGGCGGGACATCAACTAGTGAGGATGTACTTGCTCATTGGGTTCGACCTACCCAGGATTTTAAGTGAGTATCCTGATCGGGTTCATTTATGCTTGTGGATACCCGAAGGCCTTTTCTTGCTACCTGGGCAACCCATTTATTTAATGTTATCCTTAACAAAACATGTAGTAATATGCCAACTAAGTCTTCTTGTTCTTAAGGGTGTACCGTAGGTTTTTCCCCCTGCGCCTCAACTGTTAACATACAACAAATTGGTAATTAATTTGAGTTGAACATGACTTGTATTAATATACTTGTTCCCCAAGGAGAACAATTATTAATCATTTGGAACAACTGCTAAATTAAGGGGATGAAATTTAAACATAACATGGTCATAAATTCAATTGACTAGGCAAAATTATATTAAACTAGGATAATGAAAATTAGAAGGCTAGATTGATTAAAAGTAAATCTTCTTCAAATTATATGCATTCAATGCTTGGGGAACTCAGTATCGTCTATTATTTTGAAGTAGTAGGCTTCATTGAGTTCAACCCTGGTCACTTTGAATGAGCACTCCAATTGGGTTCCATCTTCCTTTTGAAAAGGTTTTTTTGTACATCCGACTATGTTCCTTAGCATATATTATCCAACTTGGAACTATGTTGGTCTTACGTGGTGATTTTACTCCTTAGCGAGTTACCAATGGTACAATGCCAGTTTAATAAGTGCTAGTTCTTTTCTTTTTGGCAAGATCCAGCTCCAACCCAATCCTAACATCATTTATCCCCTACTATACGTGTCATCCTCGTAGTGGGGAGGACTTACTCCAGAGGGAATACTTCTTCTAGTCCATAATTTAGGGTGAAGAGTGTTTCCCCGATCGACCCCCTTGGAGTCACCCGATAGGCCCAAAGAACACGTTGAAGCTCCTTTACCCATGAGCCCTTGGCCTTTCCAATCCTCGGGCAAATTTCATCGACGCCTCAATATGTCTATTTCTTTGAGGGTAGGCTACCGAGATGTAGTAAGCTCGCTTTCAAACTGGGTACTATTGTCAATTATTATGGTCCCAGGCCCCAAACCAGGCGATGGTGTTCTTCTAAATGAACCTTATTATGTTGGCATCCCTGGTGTTTGCGAGTGGTTTAGTTTCAATCCAATTGGTGAAATCATTTGTACTATCTAAAAGGTACTTGTTGTTGATGGTTTGTATCCATAATCATTTTATATTGAGAACTTCATATATTACACCATCTTTTATTTAGTTATGACATACGTTTCATTATTACCTCTTTGCCAATTTTATGATTGTTGTACACATATTTCGTTATGATCTCATAACAATTCCATTTTTGTTACAAATATGCATATTCTTAATATTTCATTGCCAATTTTATAATTTTTTTTCTTCTTACTACATATTGCTTGAAAGTGATTGTACACTGTGTTTAGAAGATAATAGTTCTAAGAAATTAGACCATCTCCAAAATCTTATACAACATGTTAAAATTACATTTTCACAAAATAATTTTAGCCAAAACAATTTTTCATGGTTTGACTGAAAATATTAATGTTGTATAATTTTAAACAACTATATTTTTCAAACTGCAATATTAAAAATCACTTTTGGCAAAGATCAGATAAGAACCACTAATTTTATTCAAACTATAACACTCAAACATTAAAGATGAATTATCGAAATATATAAGATCAAATATAGATCAATGACATGACTTTTATGACGAACCAAATATTGCATGACAAATTAATGTTTAAGTATTTTGTCACACGATAAAATAGAATTAGAAATAGAAATTTGATGAGTACCTTTTAAAATATATTAAGTTATATAATTATCTAAATTATATTAAGTTTTATTTTCATTTTTGTAGGGAATGAGACTTCAAAATCAAATTTGTGAAACCGGGTCCCCGAGTGACCGGTTTTTAAACCGGGAGTTTTGCAAGGAAACTACGGGTTGGAACTTGGACATGTAACTGTGACAAGAGAAACTAGTAGATAAGAATCAAACAACATAATCTGTCTCCTCTCTCCTGCATCAGTGTGTGTAACTGGGTAGAGTAAACACCATCTGATGGCCACCCTAACCCACCTATGCTCATTTCCTCATCGTTGTCTCTCTTCTCTTTCCATAAACCCAACCCATAACTCTGTTTTTCCTATGCAACTCTCACTTATCACCACTCGGGCTCGAAGTCGGACCAAAATTTTTGGCATGAGCGGTGGAGACCTGTTGGGTGATTTCGGGGCAAGGGACCCTTTTCCCGCTGAAATTGAGAGTGGTTTTGGAGAGAAAGTTTTAGGAAGCGGTAACACTGAACACAAAATATTAATCCCTAACCTCGCTGCTCTCTCTCTTGCCACACTTACTTGCTCTCCTTTGCACCCTCCCATATCTCAGGATGAGGCTCAACCTCTTTTAAGAAAGGTCAATTTTACTCTTTCTTCTTTCTTTTTTAATTATTACCTTTACCTACCTTTTTTCACAATATCTTGGTGTCGTTGTTGTAACTTGTAAGGCTATAATTTTGTTTTACTACCAGTTTTAACTATGGAGCTACAGGCTAATGGCACTTTGGAGGACCCTTTTGCCATTTAAAATCTTTTCCCATTTTACCTGTTTTTTTATATATTTTAGAAAATTTGATAAAAGGAGAATTAGAGGACCCTACCAGATTTTGATTGAATGGACAAAACTTATTGGCTCTTTGTAAATAAGGTAATATTTGAACTTACTGAGATTAAAGAAAAAATGTTTGAGAAAAGACTACAGTTTCTGCTTATTTAATTTGTAATTTATGTTTTTGCAGCGCATTTGTAATTCTGTTTAGTAAAAGTTAGCAGTAGAAGTATACGGTGGTGTTATGGATTTTGAAAGTTTGTTTGTAGGAACTGTAGAGGTGTTGTATTTGTGGTTTTGTCATTGATTTTTGGGTTGTTGGTAATGGCGAAATACATTATCCAATTTATATTCGTCCACCCTAATTTATAAAAATAAGCAATGGCGAACTTGATTTTCTGACTATTAGTTTTTTCTCCCTCTATTCCCAATTTGTTTCAATCTTGCCTAAAATCCCTATGTCACTAGTGATTTCAAATTAATCTGGAATACCAAGGGAAACGTGACAGTATTTGCAAGCCTCCCAAATTTCCCTTCATTATTTTGAACTGAATTTATAAGCTTCCATGTTAAGTTTTCTTGTAGTTTTCAATATGGAGAAGTCTTGTTTGTTTTCCCAATATTGATGTAAATAAGTATGTATATCTATACATATATCATTTTTCTGTCTTGTATTGTAGGTCATTGGCTGGAGACTTTTTAAAGAAGAAGGTGTACTTAAGCTACGATGTTTGTGGAAGCTAAGAGATTTCGAATGCGGAGTTGAACTCATCAATAGGATAAACAAAGTTTTAGAAGGTACAGGGCACTTCCCTAATCTTCATTTGGAACCGCCCAATCAAGTTAGAGCTGAACTATGGACCCCCTCCATTGGTAAGTGAAAACATATGGAGAGTGCCATTTATTTTTTGATTGTTTTATTTCCTTTTTCGGTTGGCTGCAATTGATTTGAACTTTTATCTGAAAAGAATTATAATGTTAGTATTTCTCTTCTAAGTTGATCATGGTAGAGACTCCAGTTTGGGGTAATATGTACTCTTAACACGTGCGATATTTTAAAGGAAAATGACTGGGAAGGATTGCCTTTTCCAATCAGCTGCACTTCATATGAATTTTTACCTGAAAAGGATAAGCAATTATGGTCCTCAATAGCACACAAGAATTAACTCTCAATTGATCGGATACCCTCTCTCTTTGGATTTCAATAATAATGAGGCTTACATTATATCCTAGATATGTGTGCCACTACACAGATAGCATATCCTATTGCTTTCTCCTAGGTGGGGATGTCTCAGCCGAGCTTGTGGTGAATGCGTGGCTAAATGCCGTGAATGAACCAACCAATCCGTTGGTCGTTGCTTTCCCGCTAGGGCACTCCCGTGCACAAGATCTAGAATGATCATTATATTCCCAAATGGTGGTCAAACCTTGGCGTAGACCCTGGGCACAAGCAAATGACCCACTTTCACTTGTCAACCCTATTCTAAGTACATTGATTCCACCACACCTTGGGTAGCCCTTGGAGTTTCATGTCCCCCAACCGAACGCACTCGATTCTTGGGATGCTCATGTTATTGAACATCTTCTTTATGGTGTCAAGATTCAATAAGAGTATCAAGGTCCCTGTGTATGTCAAGTGTCGGGTTGTGAACTCAAATATTACCGTAAAGAATCTTCTTTAAGAGTTTCAAGACACGGCTCAAACGATGGGGATATTCGGCAGAGCCATGGCCATTAACATCCTTATTACATTTGAGAGAGAAAAAGGTAGTGTAGAGAGAGAAATTAGAAATGGGCAAATGATCTTATATTATTTCAGATAAAACAATACAATTATATATAAGAAAACAGAACTATATCTATAACAAACTAACTAACTAAATTCTAACTAACTGACTGACTAAAATAAAAACAAACTAACTAACTAATACTCTAATAGGCCCCCTCAAGTTGGAGGTGGATGATGAATATCTAACACTCCCAACTTGCTAAGGAAAAAATGGAACTTAGAAGGAGGTAAAGGCTTGGTAAGAAAGTCAGCTATTTGATGACTGGAACTCACATGAAGAACTTTCAAGACACCCTCCTTAACTTTATTCCTAACCACGTGACAGTCAATTTCAATGTGTTTAGTGCGCTCATGAAATACAGGGTTGGCAGTAACGTGAGTAGCAGCCTTGTTATCACAAAAAAGGACAGCAGGACATGAAGGAAATATGAGGAAATCAGAAAGAAGCCTTGTTATCACAAAAAAGAAGACCTGTGATCCAAATAAGTTCACAAGTAGCAGCTGCTAAGCTTCTATATTCTGCCTCAGCAGAAGACTGAGACACTGTCTGCTGCTTTTTGGATTTCCAAGAAATCAGAGAATCTCCTAAAAAAAAATAGTGAAACCAGTAGTGCTTCTCCTTGAGTCATGACAAGAAGCCCAATCAGCATCTGCAAAACCTTTGAGAAGAAAAGATGAAGAAGATGGAAAGAAAAGACCTTGAGCAGGAGCACCCTTGAGGTAGTGAAGAACCTTGTGTGCAGCCCTGAGATGAGGCTCTCTTGGTTGAGAAAGAAATTGACTTAACTTATGAACAGCAAATGAAATGTCTGGTCTTGTAACAGTGAGATAGAGGAGCTTGCCAATAAGTTTTCTGTAAGAAGATGGATCTGAAAGGAGGGATCCTTCTGATTGGTTGAGGTGAGCACCAGGGTCCATGGGAATGGAAGAAGGCTTAGAGCCAAGGAAACCAGTAGACTCAAGGAGCTGTAGAGCATAATGCCTCTGAGAAACCACAATACCCTTTGTTAATCTGGCTACTTCCAAACCCAAAAATACTTCAAAGTACCCAAATCTTTCAGCTGAAATTGATCATTAAGAAAGTCTCTGAGCTGAGTAGCAGCTTGAAAATCATTGCTAGCAAGGATGATATCATCAACATATACCAGGATGGCAATGAAGGAAGAACCTTGTGTTTTGGTGAACAAGCTATAATCATATTTGGACTGAATGAAACCAAGATCCAAGAGGGTTGAAGAAAATTTAGAAAACCACTGCCTACTAGCTTGCTTGAGACCATATAAACTCGTATTTAATTTGCAATATGAAGGGGCACCCTTAACAGTAAAACCTGGGGGAAGAGACATATAGACATCCTCATGCAAATCACCATGCAAAAAAGCATTATTAACATCCAATTGAAGGAGATGCCAATTCTGGACAGAAGCAATGGCAAGTAAGACTTTAACAGTGGTGAGCTTGGCAACAGGAGAGAAGACCTTCTTGTTGAGTATACCCCTTTGCAACTAATCTAGCCTTATATCTTTCTATTGCCCCATCAGATTTGAGTTTAACCTTGTAAACCCATCGACAATCAATAGGTTTCTTTCCAGCAGGGAGATCTCTTAAAGTCCAAGTGTTATTTGCTTCCAATGCTTTAATTTCAGTAGCCATAGCCTCCCTCCAATGAGGAAAAGGAATAGCCCGATGATAATACTCAGGCTCATAAGTAGAAGAGACAGATAAGACAAAAGATTTGTGAGAAGGAGAGAGATGATGATAAGATAAAACTGAAGACAAGGGATGAGGACCACCTGAAACTGTTGGAGAAGAAGGACCAGATACAAGTTTACAGTGATAGTTACTAAGATAAGAAGGAGGTTGTTTGGATGGGGATGATTTTCTGGGAGCAACTGGAACAGGAGAAGATGCTGAAGGTAAGATAGAAACAAGAGGAGAAACTGGGTAAGGGTTAGGGGGAGAAGAAGAAGGAGAAACAGAATCAAACGAAATGGCATGAGGCAAAGAAAGATGAGAAAAAGGATCTTCAGGGACTATTTGTGGGAGAAGGGAATGAAAGGGGAAAATGGTTTCATGAAAAACCACATCTCTGGAGATGAAAATAGTGTTAGTAGAAAGATCCAAAAGTTTGTAGCCTTTGACACCAAAAGGATAACCCAGAAAAACACATTTTTTGCTCGAGGAGAAAATTTATGTCTATGATGGGCTAAAGTAGAAGAATAGCATAGAGAACCAAAAACACTGAGATGAGAATAGGAAGGTTGGACATGGAATAAACACTCAAAAGGAGATTTGTTATGAAGAATAGGAGAGGGTATCCTATTGATGAGGTATGCAGCAGTTAACACACAGTCCCCCCAAAAATGTAATGGAACATTGGATTGAAACCTTAGAGCTCTGGCTATGTTCAAAATGTGTTGATGTTTCCTTTCAACTACAGAATTCTGTTGAGGAGTGTCTACACAACTCAATTGATTGTACAGTGTATCAGTAACAGGAGGTTCAAGAAGAGTTCCATTAACAAACCCTAATTTGTTCTTCGCACGAAGAGCAACAGTCATGGAACGAAACCAGGTATTGAAATTCTCAGCTCCAATCAAAGGTTGAGAAACCAAAATATTACCTGGATTATCACCATTGCTGAGAAAAAATGGTGATGAAGAGTCATCGAATGAAGAAGACGATGAAGATTGCGAACCAGAATTTGCAGAAGTTCCAATATTTGTCATAATGAAAAAAAAAATCAGATAGATTTTTAAATTCAGATGGAGATGGTGAAGATGAACTTCGAAGCTTAGAAAGCTATGAGAAATCAAAGGAGAACGAAGAACATCAATGGCGGAATCGAAGGCTTAGCTCTGATACCATATTACATTTGAGAGAGAAAAAGGTAGTGTAGAGAGAGAAATTAGAAATTAGAAATGAGCAAATGATCTTATATTATTTCAGATAAAACAATACAATAATATATAAGAAAACATAACTATATCTATAACAAACTAACGAAATTCTAACTAACTGACTGACTAAAATAAAAACAAACTAACTAACTAATACTCTAATAATCCTCTTGGTCATCTTCCAATGCAATATCAACAGCCCATAAGGCTCAAGGTTTGCACGCCTAAGGGGTTTGCTTCGCACGGAGATCCACACTCCAACACAGCCACCACTGTTTTTTTCTGCCTTCATCAGTGGTTTGTTTCTATTCATTTATCACGTGCCCCTTTTTCAAGCGAATAAAACAAGTAGTGCTCAACGGGAACATATGGATTTACGCTGTGGGAGAGAACCTCGTACATGAGTGGATTTTTTTTTTTGAAGTTGGGAGTACATGAGTGGAGTTGGAGTATAAAATCTTGGAATGAATTTGTCGGTAGGGAAAGGGCCTGAAAGTTGGCCTGCTTGGATCAAAGAGTTTCTCGAACAATCTGTGATACTCATATTTGATGGTAAATCGCCAAACCTGAGTGGTTCGCCGGGTGGTGGTGGTGGAGGGCATTGAATTGACTCGCAAGGGGGTTGTCTCCTATCTTGGCCAAATTGCTTTAGGTCGAAAGGGGAAGAGATAGTTGAGCCATTGTCAACGTTAACTCTGTGTAGCTTAAATGATGGGCAACATTTGACCATTGTGGTCAAAAGACGAAGAAGGGGTTGGCAGGGACCTCCGGTAAGTGATAGAGGCCCTGTTGGCTCTTAACCCAGGTCTTTGGGGTGGACGAGCATGCTCCTGGTCACAGGTTCGCCTTGCGGTGGGAGGTTCGACCATTGTGGAGGGGTGGTGGCCTTGATTTGGCTTGTCGAGGGTTGGGTTGGCAACACCGTTTGTAGTTTGTTCAGTGGTTGAATTGCGAGCAAAGTATGGTGGTTAATGGGGCCTGATGATCAATTATTCCGTGTTGATGGCGATAGGGATTTCCTGAGCAGGCTCAGTTCGCAATGGTAACAGGGTTTTGCTGTGAGGCCTGCTGATACAGCCACTGGCTGTGCGTTAATATGTGCTTCTCATTGGAGAATCCAAGTGGTGTAATCGTCGATGGAGAGTGGATGGGGGTTAGCGCTGATGATGCTGGAAATAGCACCACCCTTCAAGGTGTTTGTGAGCTCAATTCAATGTTAACAATGGCAGCAAAAGGGGTTGATACACACATAGTAGAAGGAGGTGAGGAGAAGAGGATTCACACCGGAACATAAGTGGTTCAGCCAATCTGGCCTACGTCCACTGTGCAAGTGTATGATGTGTATCACTGTATGAGGGCTCTAATGGCCATAGATACGAACTCTCAAGCTTTCTCTCTCTACTGTGTATTTGGACAGAGTTTCAGCTAGGGTTGCTAGTTTGTGATCCTTTGCAAGGTAGAGGATGGCCTCTATATGTAGTACTTGGGGGGTGTAATGTACCCCCCATGCATGCAATGAGCATGTGTGTGTTGATCTAGCCAATCTGATGAAGACATCTGTCACTGTCACATGTAGAGAATGATGATGAAATATTCCCCCCACGTGTGGGGAATGATTTGTTATAACTGATTTGTGTCCACGTGTCCTTATCCACATGTCAATGAGTACTTAGCCTTCGTGCTTGGTTGTGACCTCGGCCTGGGAGAAGCCGAGGTTGATAAGGTCTAGCTGAACATTCAATCCGAGATGAACCATGAAGGTCTCGTCTTAAGTGAAGCCGAGGCAAGGGATAAAGGTCGGCCCGGGCCGAGGTCAGGCTGGCATGTGCTGGAACATCGGCTGATTTACTGGTGAAGTCGTTCTTGGTTGAAGTATGACTCCTTGTAACCTCGGCCTACCCCCGACCGAGGTTGTCATTACCTGGGTGATCATTCGAATTGTTGGTCCCCTGATTCCTTCAGTCTCCCCTTGATGAGGTTGGTAGTGGTGTCGGCTAGGGCCGACCCTGTTATGGCCGAGGTCTGTTGTCGCTGATCCAAGGCTTTTCCAACGTCGGCCATATCCTCGGCCGAGGTTGATGTCTCCGAGCCGAGGTGACACTTGGGGCATATCATCTCTACACCTCCGAAGTCTTTCTTCCATGTGCCAATGTTCATTTGACACTTGTCCATTGCTGAAGTGTGGCTTGCCTGGCAAGCATGTTTTGTCAGCCGTCCTTTGGGGCTCCCAATGCAATGATGGGCCTTGGGAAACGTGCCCCCATATTTAAGGGTTTAAACCCCCATTTTCCCTCTTTCTTCTTCATTTCTCTCATTTCTGGCACAACTCGTTTCAGCAATTCTCTCTCTCTCTAGAAAAGCTTTGGTTCGAGGCATTTTGGTTGGTGATTCATCGTAGTCTCTTCCTTCTCACCTACTATTTCGTCTTCAGGTATCCTCTGCCATTCTTCTCTTCATTTTCCCTGTTTTCCCCTTACTTTTGTGTTTTCCGGCGAGTTTTGGAGATTTCCGGCGAGGTCTCCATACTTTCAGGCGAACTGTTCTTGCTCTAGGTTTGGTAGTTTGATCCTTAAATTGCTTTATTTCATTAGCCAATCTTGTTTATCGTTTAGGAGCTCCATAAGTGTAGTGTTTGCCTCTTATTCTCAGACCCCTCTACCAACTCCTAGAGGAGTTCCCTTCTCTCAAAGAGAAGACTTCAGAGAAAATTAGGCAAATAGAAAGAGCACAGGAGGAGGCTCGTAGGTTACAGGAATTCCCTCTCAGACCTATCTTTCCACCTCCTCTGAAGGTGATATACCCTGAACCCTTGGAACCAGTTAGCCAAGCAGAGGTCCCTGCTGAACCCATTCCGATGTCTGAGTCTGAGTCTTCAACCTCAGACCCTATGTCTGTGGACTCTTTCCAAGAGGCCATGGACTTCACAACTCAGCAAGATCAGGCCCCTGATCAAGCCGAGGTCTCTAGTCGGGCTTCGTCCCATAAAAATTCAAGCACATCGTCCTCTTCCTCAGAGGTTGAGATTGTTGCGCCGAGTGTGGCTATTCCACCAATACTTGACGTCATTCCCCTGTCGACCGTCACAGGGGCCGAGTTCGCTCAGAGGTTCCCAAGTAACCCTCCAACGTCTGCTCCGGCCGACGTTGAGCTGGATGATGACGATGACAATGATGCTGAGAGTGACGTCGATGTCTCTGAGGCGGCCGAGATTGAGAGTTCAGTTACTGATGTAGACCTTCTCTGCTTCAGATACCTATATTCCATCAGCCCCTCTATAAAGCTCAGGAGACCTCTGAGGGAAGAGAGGGCTTACCATGGCCGAGATGGTGAAATCTGCTTGTACGAGCAGATGTTCAAGTTAGGGTTTCGTCTGCCCATCCATCCCATTATTAGGTCCATCCTTGCCTATATCAACTTGGCCCCTTCCCAGCTATCACCCAATGCTTGGAGGGTAATAATTGGGGCCATCGTCTTATGGAGGGCTGTTCACCATTCAGACCTTCCAGTCCAGGTGTTTGTAGGTTGTTATGTCCCGTCATCTGCCAAGAATCACCCGAGCTACTATCATTTTGTAGCTCGGAAGCCTGAGAAGAAGATGCTCCAGATAACTCAGACTTCCAACCATAACTGGAAGCCTCGATATTTTTTTGCTTCAGGGCCATGGGAATTTGGTCCATGTGCTCCCTCTTCCATGCTAGAGCCGAGGATGCCCCTAAGATGGGGTAAGGTCACAATGTCGGCCAAGGCCGACCCTGGTCTGAGCCTGCCGAACCTTCAGAAGGTCAAAGACCTTCAAGATCAGGGGATGCATGGTCTGCTCGTTAAATTTGAACACTTGATGACCCCCCACTACCTCTCTGAGACTGGTTTAGGGGGAAGTCCTCTTGCTGCGCTTGGTAAGCGTCTTTTATTCCAAGTTGTACCTCTGAGTTTATGCATGTCTGATCCTCTAACTCAGACCTTTCAATTTTGCAGAGCGTCAGAAGGATATCTCAGACGAGCTTTGGGAAATGGCTACACCGAGTTTGACAAAGCTCGCGAAGAAGGCAGGTCTGAATGCTC
This sequence comes from Sambucus nigra, assembly GCA_949130495.1. Classification (NCBI taxonomy): domain Eukaryota; kingdom Viridiplantae; phylum Streptophyta; class Magnoliopsida; order Dipsacales; family Adoxaceae; genus Sambucus; species Sambucus nigra. The sequence continues at coordinate 493,758,540 of OX422213.1, read as the reverse complement.
CTCCTCCAGCTCCCTCAACCTCGAAGGTTCAGGCCACTAAGAAGAGAGGTTCTACTGAACATGCCCATGAGGATCAGAGGCAGAAGAAAAAAGGTGGGGACTCGGCCATCCCAATATCCTCTGCTGACGCTTTGGCTGCTCGTATAGAGCAACTAAAAATCAATGACAGCATCATAGGCCACAGTCTGCAGGCGCTGGATGCCTTCGGCTCTACCATGACCGAGGCAGACAAGCGTTTCTGCCGGTCAATGGATACGCCCTTTCTGGTTGAATTCGGCCTCCACAGGTCTATTCAGGTATGATTTCATGATTTCAGACTTCTTTATAGTTTCCAAGTGTAACCTCTGATTTGGTCTTCAACTCATATACATGACCACATAATCTGCAGGGGCTTGCCGCTATGCACCATCTTTCCAACTGGACTCTTAGGAAGTTACCCCTCATCCAGAAGGGTCAAGAGGCCGAGAAGGTGCAAAGCACTCTGAATGCCGAAATAGACCGCCTGAAGTCTGAGCTAACTGAGTTTGAGAAGAAGGTGCAGAGGCTGGAGAAAGAGATCTCCAAACTTAAGAAGGACCATGTTGTGGCTCTGAAGGCAAAGGACGATATTCTTCAGCAGAAGGTCGACTCTGCCGTGAAGGCAGCCCTTGATGACGCCTCTGAGGGGATATTGGCTAACTATAAAACCTCAGACGAGTTCATGAGCTTCGGTTTTGAGTACCTTGAAAGAGGTATTAAAGCTACTATCAAATGGGCGGCTGTCAAGGAGAAGGAGGCAGGAAGTTTGAAGGCCTCTGACTTTATTGGTCTCGGCTTTGCTAACCCTCAGCTTGCCCAAGCCCTTCAGGAGGTTGAAGAGGAGGTTGCGGCGCCTGCCGAGACTGCCACACTGGACGACACGGAGCTAGGAGCTGACCACAGAGAAGATGGGGCCGAGGTGACGAACATTGGCCAAGGAAATCAGGCTGAGGATGCCACTACTCTTTCTTCTAATCCACTCTTCCTTCTAATCCTTAGGCTTAATTGTGACGCTTTATTTTGTAACCTCTAACTGTTTGTAATCTCTGAAGAACATCGTTAACTCATATTTTTTGAATCTTACAATTGTATGATGACCTCTGAGGAGGATTTTTCACTTCATTTGTTTTGTTGAATGCTTCTTTATCATGTGATGTTTTAACTCTGAAGTCTTGTCACAATGATGTCTGTTTAAACTCAATCAATAGTCTTACCTCAGACCTTGTCACCACAGTAGTGATGTAGGGTCTGAGGTCATCAACGAAGAGGTCACCTTTATAATTAACTTCACCAAATTAATGATGTTAAGGGTCTGAGGTCATCCAATTATGGTGTCTGACCTCAGACCTTGTCACCACTTGATGGTGTTGTAAGGGTCTGAGGTCATCACCTAAGATGTTATCCTCATAATTACTCTCACCAAATTAATGATGTTAAGGGTCTGAGGTCATCCAATTATGGTGTCTGACCTCAGACCTTGTCACCACTTGATGGTGTTGTAAAGGTCTGAGGTCATCACCTAAGATGTTATCCTCATAATTTCTACCATCAGAGCACAATGAAGCAAGAACCGACATGGAAACTGATCTCTTATTAATAATCTCTTCATAAGATGGTACATTTACATAACTTTCTGCAACATCATATGTAATACTTCTTCAGATGATCAGCATTCCAGGGATTGGCAAAAGGTTCCCCTTCTAGGTTTTCTAGCTTGTAGGTCCCGGGCACAACCTCTTCTGTTACTTTGTAGGGGCCATGCCAGTTTGGGTGGAGTTTGTTTGTTTTCTGTAACGCCTTCTTCAGTACCAAGTCTCCCACGACAATGGGTCTTGACTTCACCCTCTGATTGTAGAATTTTGCTGCTCTCTGCTGATAAGCTGCTTGTCTGATTTTTGCGTCTTCTCTTCTTTCTTCGATTAGATCTAGGTCTAGTCTCCTTTCTTCCCCATTTTTATCAGGATCATAGGTTAGGACCCTATGAGTAGGGAGTCCCACTTCTGTTGGTATTACAGCCTCTGAGCCATGTGCTAGCATGAACGGGGTTTCTCCCGTTGGTGTCCTTGCCGTGGTTCTGTAGGCCCATAACACAGCATAAACCTCTTCAGTCCATCTTCCCTTCGCTTCTTCTAACCTCTTCTTGATTCCATCGAGGATTGTTCTGTTCGTGACTTCGGTCTGACCGTTTGCCTGAGGTCGGCCAGGAGACGAGAAGAACTGATTTATCCCAACTCTTACGCAATACTATTCTAAAGAGGAGTTCTTGAACTGGGTTCCATTATCTGAGATGAGAGTGTTTGGGAGACCATGTCTGCATATGATGTTCCTCCAAATAAATTGGAAGTCTTTTGTTCTGTGATCGTTATCATCGGCTCTGCCTCCACCCACTTTGAGAAGTAGTCAATGGCAACTATCAGAAATCGGTATTATTGGCAGCTCTTAGTAGGGGTCCTACTAGGTCAATCCCCCATACTGCAAATGGCCATGGAGAGGTGATTGACGTCATAAGTTGATGAGGTTGATGAGGAATAGTGGCAAACCTCTGACATTTATCACACCTCTTCACGTAAGCTGCAGCATCCTTGGCCAAGGTTGGCCACCAGTATCCCTGTGTGATGATTCTCTTGGCCAAGGGTCTTCCTCCTATGTGACTGGAGCAAGAACCCTCATGAACTTCCTGTAAAACCCGAGGAACTTCGGTGGGATGCACACATCTGAGGAGAGGTAATAGAAATCCCTTCTTGTCTAGGACATCTCCTACTATGGAGAACTTGACAGCCCTATATCTCGTCTTCCTCCTCTCTAGCTTGGATTCGGGTAGCTCTCCCTCTTTGATATATTTGACGAGGGGGTCCATCCATGAGTCTCCTAGGTTCAAATTGAGACAAGGGTTGCATACCTCTTCTTCCTCAATGGTCGCTTTTCCTAAGACCTCGATCGGAACTGTCCTTCTGATGTCTGTCTTCGTAGCCGAGGCCAACCTTGCCAGTGCATCTGCGTGGTTGTTATTCTGCCGAGGAACTCTCTTCAGTTTTGTCTCTTCGAAATATTCTAACATCGTTCTCACCCTTTTAAGATACTTAGCCATCCTTTCATCCTTGGCTTCGTAGACTCCCAATACTTGATTGACAACTAATCTCGAGTCGCTATGAAGTAGGAGTCGTCTTACACCCAGAGCCTTTGCTAATGAGAGACCTGCTATCATGGCTTCATATTCCGACTCGTTAGATGCCTTGAAGTTGAACCTCAAAGCGTACTCAATGTTGGTACCATCTGGAGCTGAAAGTATCAATCCTGCAACCCGCTTCCACTGTCGCAGAAGAACCATCGACGAAGAGGTTCAAATGTCTGTATCCGTTGAGAAGGCCCCTTCTGACATGACTCCTTTCTGGAAGAGGTACCGATCCTCTTCGTTCTCCGCTACTTTGTTCCTGATCTTTTTGGACGCTACCTCTTCCTGATCTGGGAAGACGTTTGGTGTCGTCTCTTCCTGCTCTCGGAAGACACTGTGGTTTGCCCCTTCAGCACCCTCTAGGCCATTCTCTGTGTCGGCCTCTTCCCACGTGAACTCAGCAACAAAGTCTGCGAGGGCTTGCCCTTCGATGACTGTCCTAGGTTGGTAGGTAAGGTCATACTCCCCTAACTCAATGGCCCAGGTCATCAATCTTCCAGACTTCTCAGGCTTATGTAGGACTTGTCTTAGTGGGGAGTCGGTGAGGACACACTACACCAAATCTGCCCATTTGTCAAGGTCATTGACCTTGACAAATCCACCTTGTCAAGGTCAATGACCGTGACATTTCGAGGCGAGACAACTTTTTTTGTCACAGTCGTGTCACGGTCATTGACCTTGACAAAAAACTCGCGTTTTGTGTCACGGTCGTGTCAAGGTCAATGACCGTGACACGTTTGTCACGGTTCTAAACCGTGACATAACCGTGACCCCTCTTGCCCAGAATTGTCACGGTCAATGACCGTGACAATTCTGGGCAGAATTTAAAAAAAATTTGCTGGGCAGTATGGCCACCGCCACTGCCCAGTAGTATATTTGTACCTGTTATAGTAACCTTGTACCTGTTCCAAACATCATATATCCAACACAAACTAAAGATAATGCAAATATATATTCATGACGATATAATCCAAATATTCAAAGTAAAAACAATATACATGACGATATAATCCAAATATAATTAAAATGGACAAACTTAAAAATAATGTTACTACATGTCTTGGATAAAACTGAGGAGGTGAGTAGGCCACACGACATACGAATTGACGCACCCACTAATATACGTCGTGCCGCATTGTTCGCGCAACCACAATAGGGAGTTCTCCTTCCCGGGTATGACATGCGTGACGAGCACCCTGGACTCCATCTCTTGACGCACACGTCCATGGACTATTCCACCCTCGACGATATTCGGGTCCCTCAACCCCCGCCCTATCCGCTGGCCATCAAATACGTCCAATATGAACACGCTCGGCCAACCAATTGTCGACATTGGTCTGTTGGAGGGCGTCAAATAGGGAAGTGGATCGTCGAAGTACGAACGTGTCGGTGATGAAGCAGCGAGGTCCACATCCTCGTCATCCTGCGCCTCGTCCTCCCCACCTCCTCCTCCATCGCCTTCTCCTTCCCTTTCCCTTTCCCTTTACGGTCTCCACCCAACGTACGCTTCATGAATGCGTACATATCTTGGACCGTCGCCTCCAAACGGGACAGCTTCACGTCGTGTGAATCCACCGTTCGAGACAACCCGGTGTCGCTCGTCTCCAATCCGATGATCCTAGATTTGGCCACCCGCGAGCTCACTCCCCTTGTCCTCCCTTTGCGATCAGAGCCAAGCACTTGGCTGAGTGCGTCTGTGGACAAAGATGCCTTGTCGGCATCAGACTGCGACTCATGCACTTCCTTAAGCTTTGCCTGAAACGACAAAAAGCATATGATTAGTAAAATAAGTAAACTAAAAAATTATAACGTAATTAACAATAATTAAACTGTCGGATTACTTACAATCGTGGCCGCGACGCTCGGGGACACCTCCTTGTCCTTCCCCTTCTTCGTCCGAAGAGCCACATAAGTATCGAGCCTATGTGGCTTACCCCCTGGCCCACTCCCTACCCCCTGAAATAAAATAAAGTAAAATTAGTATCGGCCCCGCAAAGTAAAATTAGTATCCAATAATATATTTCTGTAGTTATAGATAAATTAAATCTTACCTGCATCCTATGCTCCACCTCAGCGTAAGAGGTCCGACCGGAGTAGTGCACGTCCGTCTTTTTAGCCCGATTTTCCCTCCCCGATCGGCGAGATGCCAATTGTCGATCCTCGATCTCATTGTCAATGAACTTTTGCCATTGTGCCAATGAGATCGGCTCCTTGGGCGGGACGGATCCGCGCCATTGTAAAATGGACTCTCGTGTTTTTCCAAAGTACCGTGTCCGCATATTTTTCTTCCACGTCTTGTGTTGCTCCCTCAACTGCTCCAAGACGGAATCGCGTAGCTTTGGATCCAAGTTGAATTGTTCCTGTCCAACAAATACAATGTTAGTTGCGAATAAATATAAATATAAATATAAATTGAAATATTCATATAAATATTACCTGTAGTGCCGCCCAAACAGCTAACTTGAGCTCATACGGCACGTCCTTCCAACTCATAAACCCCGGGCCGATGACCGTCTTTAGCAGCTCGAGGGATCTCGCTAAAAGCTCCGACTTGTTTTCGACGGTAATCCCAAATTTTCCATATTTGGGGAGCCTAGCGGCGGAGGAGCCCTCGTCGCCTCCGCTACCACCGAACCCAGACGACATCATCATAAACAGCATCATCATCTTCGCCTTAACATCTGAAGGAGACATTTTTGCTGTAAAAAAAATGTTATTAGTACAGATAAAAAAAAATGTTAATAGTACACATTTCGTTTTACGTAATTGAATTAATTGAATTAATAGTACAGATAAAAAAATGTTCCGTCTATATTATAACGTATGTGTAAGTTCCGTCAATACCATTTCGTTTCAATTTTGTAATATTATGTTTTTTCCAAATATTTAAAGAGTTATTAAATGGGTGCCCCACCCCCACCCCCACCCTCACCCACCCCCACACACACACGCACACCTACGCACACACACACACACACACCCCACCCCTACCCACCCCACCCCCACCCCCTCCCCCACCACGACCGTGACAACTACATATATTGTTTATCAATAAAATTATGACATGAGATAATTATAATTGTAGCATAAATTTCATTATCATGGGTTTTACCTAATTGAATTAATTTCATGAATAAAATTATTATCAATTTAAATGAAAATATCAATTATTATCCAATATTTTTGAATGAAATATTTATTTTTAATGAAAATATCAATTATTATCCAATTATTATCCAACTATTATCAATTATTTATTTTGAATGTAAATAATATTCAAAACCCCACCCACCCCCACCCCAACCCCCACCCCCTCCCGATGTTTATTATCCAATTATTATCAATTATTTATAAAATTGATGTCTACTTTTAGTGTTGTGTATATATGTTAGTTGATGCCATTATATTTTTAACCTAATTAGATTCTAAGGTTATCTCAATTTATATTTTAAGTTCGTATCCATTTGTGATGTTCAAGTAGTTTGAAATGTTGGAATTATATACTATTACTTTGACCGTTAGTTTGTGCACCAACTAAATTGAACATCACACACACACACACCCCACCCCTACCCACCCCACCCCCACCCCCTCCCCCACCACGACCGTGACAACTGCATATATTGTTTATCAATAAAATTATGACATGAGATAATTATAATTGTAGCATAAATTTCATTATCATGGGTTTTACCTAATTGAATTAATTTCATGAATAAAATTATTATCAATTTAAATGAAAATATCAATTATTATCCAATATTTTTGAATGAAATATTTATTTTTAATGAAAATATCAATTATTATCCAATTATTATCCAACTATTATCAATTATTTATTTTGAATGTAAATAATATTCAAAACCCCACCCACCCCCACCCCCACCCCCACCCGATGTTTATTATCCAACTATTATCAATTATTTATAAAATTGATGTCTACTTTTAGTGTTGTGTATATATGTTAGTTGATGCCATTATATTTTTACCCTAATTAGATTCTAAGGTTATCTCAATTTATATTTTAAGTTCGTATCCATTTGTGATGTTCAAGTAGTTTGAAATGTTGGAATTATATACTATTACTTTGACCGTTAGTTTGTGCACCAACTAAATTGAACATCACACACACACACACCCCACCCCACCCCACCCCCTGCCCCCCTCCACCACACACCACCACACACACACACACACCCCACCCCACCCCACCCCCATACAAGTCTAAGGATGTTCTTGATTAAACATGGGAAATCTCATATCGTTTGCAAAAAGTTCATAGATTCTTAATCCCTAGGGTTATGGATATTAAGGGCCTGTTTGGTTTGCAACTATAGTTCTGTTTTCTGTGTTTAAATACAATTCTGATAAAAATCTTCGTTTGGCAACCTGTTTTTAAACACAGAATTATAATATTCCTGTGTTATAATCAAGTTTTTCAGAAAACAGATTTTGGGTGTTTTATAACATCTGTTTTTTTTTATTTTTCAACTCAGAATTATTCATTCTTAATATTTTAAAGCAATTATACCTTAATATATAATATACATACATAATACATTAATGTGTGTAATTCTTATAAATAAAAAATATATATGTACATATACACAAAATTACGTATGGAATAATATAAAGTTAAATAATATTATCAATAGATATATGATACTTATATATAGTTTTATACATATATTATTAATGTATGGAATAATATAAAATATACATATAGTACATATGTATTAAAAAATATTATCAATTCATGTATGTATATGTATATAATTTTATAGTGAATTATATATGCGACATCATTATAAATATATATATATATATATATATATATATATATATATATATATATATAGAGAGAGAGAGAGAGAGAGAGAGAGAGAGAGTTAAACTCCCTAACATACCTCATTAAATATACCTAAAAACACATGATATTAAATGTACGTGTATATAATTTATGATGTATGTATGTATGTATATGTATACATTCATGTATCATGTATGTATGAAAGTTTTATATATATATATATATATATATATATATATATATATATATATATATATATATATATATATATATATATTAACTCCACAACATACCTCATTAAATATACCTAAAAATACATGTTATTAAATGTACATGTATATAATTTATGATGTATGTATGTATGTATGTATACATTCATGTATCATGTATGTATGAAAGTTTTATGTATGTTTATATGTACATACATATATATATATACACACACAAACACACACACGCATATGTATGATATAAATATACATATTTGTCAATTTTGTCAAATTTTCAAAAAATTGTATTTAAAAACAACTTTACTAAACGCACACCAATAATTATAAACACAAAAAACTGAATTTTAAAACTGTATTTAAAAACAGTGTTTAAATCGAATTTTCTGAATAGAGAACCAAACAGGCCCTAAATTTCTTTCACAATTATTTCTTCGATTGCGATGGGTGAAGTTCAATTATATGTTAGAACAATAGATCCTCGCAAGTTGGTCAATCATTGTGCGAATAGGTATGAGATCATAATTTGGAGGAATTCACGTCCAAGAAATAATTTGGATTGTGATACCCCTTGATAGACTTATATGTTTTGTTTACCCGACCGATGAACTATTTTATAATCCTATAGAATTAAGTTTTAGAATCAAGGAATTGATATATTCATTAAAATCGGTTAGTAGAAAATTTATTTAACCAAGAGGGTATCGAAAACATAACGTGGGGAATCATAATATACCGTAATCAACTTTAATAATAAGAACACATTTTTTCGAGTGATTTATAAATAATTAAATTTGAGTGCAATCATGATTATTTAGTGGAATGAATCGTGATTAAATAAATAAAGGATATAAATTAGACGGTTATAAATTGGGATTTCCTAGTATTTACTTTGAATCCAGTTTATTTATTTATCTTTGGTCCCTAGTATAGTCATTGCCCAAGTAGTAGGAGCGAAACTCTATAAAACCCTAGTTTAGCTAAAGCCCGTGAATTATCCCTCCCCCACCACACACCACCACACACACACACACACACACACCCCACCCCCTGCCCCCTCCCCCACCCCCTCCCCCACCACACACCACCCCACCCCCTGCCCCCCTCCACCACCCCCTCCCCCCCCCCCCCCCCCACCTCCTCCCCCAAAACACACCACCACACACACACACACATCGCACCCCACCCCACCCCACCCCCTGCCCCCCTGCACCACCCTGCCCCACCCCCACACACGCACACACATACACACATATATATATATTATACACATACACACATAAATATACACACAAATATATATATAAATGGAAGAGAGAGAGAGAGAGAGAAATTGGACCTGAAAGTAGAGAGAGAGAGAGAGAGAGAGAGAGAGAGGGGGGGAACGGTGGGAGGGAAAAAAGAAGGGGGAAAGGGTTTTTGCTGGAAAAGTTGTCACGGTCGTGTCAATGTCATTGACCGTGACAATTAGTTGTCACGGTCGTGCCAAGGTCAATGACCGTGACATAAAACGCGTGTTTTTTGTCACGGTCAATGACCTTGACAAGGCTGGCCGGCTGAAAGGTGACAATTTGCCCATTTTGGTGTAGTGACAACCATGGAATGGGCTTGGAAGTAGGGCTTCATCTTCCTCGAAGCATGTATCAGGGTGTAGGCTAACTTTTCCATACGAGGGTAATTTTGTTCAGACCCTTGAAGGGCCTTACTGTTGAAATTAACTGGCCTTTGGATTCCAACGTCTTCCCGTACTATGGCTGCACTGATGGCCGATTCGGAGACCGCTAGATACACATACAATCTCTCTCCTACTATGGGCCGAGATAACAACAAGGGAGACCCCAAGTAAGACTTCAGCTGGTTGAAAGCTTTTTCGCACTCTTCGTCCTACTGGAAGGCCTTTCTAAGCACTTTAAAGAACGGAAGACACTCGTCCGTTGCTCTGGAAACAAATCTGTTGAGTGCGGCCACTCTCCCCGTGAGTTTTTGGACGTCCTTAATGCTCCTTAGTGTCTTCATGTCAAGCAAAGCCTTGATTTTCTCAGGATTTGCTTCGATTCCTCTTTGATTGGCGATAAATCCAAGGAACTTCCCAGCTCCTACCCCGAAGACACACTTCGCGGGGTTGAGTTTCATTCTGTACAAGTCCATAGTGTTGAAGGTCTTCTCGAGGTCTTCCACATGAGTGCAAGCTTTTAAGCTCTTCGTCAGCATATCGTCTACATACACCTCCATAGTCCTGCCTATTTGATCTTCGAACATCTTATTCACAAGACGTTGGTATGTTGCCCCCGCATTCTTTAAACCGAAGGGCATCACTTTGTAGTAGTACGTCCCTTTGTCGGTAATGAAGGCCGTCTTCTCTGAGTCTTCCGCATCCATGAAGATCTGGTTGTAGCCTGAATACGCTTCCATGAAGCTCATGAGCTCATGCCCTGCAGTAGCATCTACCATCTGATCTATCCGAGGTAAGGGATAGCTATCTTTTGGGCAAGATCTGTTCAGGATAGTGAAGTCAACACATTCTCCACTTCCCATTGGCTTTGGGCACAATGACTGCATTTGATAACCACTCCGGATATATGACTTCTCTTATAAACTCGGCCTCTTCCAGTTTTTTAACCTCTTCTCGAATGACGTCGTACTTCTCCCTGGAGTAAACTCTTCGTCTTTGTTTTACTGGTCTGGCCTCTTTGGTCACGTTGAGCTTGTGACTCATAACCTCAAGGTTGATGTCAGACATGTCTGCGTGACTCCAAGCGAAGACACCCTGCCTCTTCCTCAGGAAGTTTATCAGCTCTTCCTTGATTTCTGTCTTTAGGGCTTTGTCGACCTGGATGGTTTTTTTCGGTTCGTCCTCATTGAGGACGATGGATTCTACCTCTTCCGTGGCCTCTCCCTTCTTCAACTTTTGTCTCATCTATTGGGTCAAGTGTTTCAATGCTATAAGTGGTGGTTGCCCTCTTATGGGCCTCTCTCTCTTCGACCGAGTTGAAGTAACATTCTCGTGCTATGGTCTGGTCACCTTGCACTTCCCCTACCCCATAGGGGGTCGGGAATTTCAGCATCTGGTGGACCGTCGATGGCACAGCTTCAAACTCCTTAAGGGCCACTCTTCCTATGATGAGGTTATAGGCTGAGAAGACGTTCTCGTCCATTACGAAAAAATTTATCTTCCGGGTCAACCTCTTAGGCCACTCGTCACCCATCCGTACGTCCATCTCATACATGCCCAATGGGTGGACCTTTTCGCCGCTGAAGCCCATCAAAGGATGATGATAGGATACCAGCCTAGCTCTGCTAAGACCCAGGCTCTTGAAGCAAGGCCAAAACATCACGTCTGCTGAGCTCCCCCTGTTCACGAGGATCCTCTGTACCTCGCACCCATGCACCCTTGTTGTTATTACCAAAAGGTCATCATGGGGAGCTAAGATACCTTTAAAGTCAAGTCGGGAGAACCCTACTATAAGGGTGTCCATGTCCACCTTCTTTCTCTTCTGCACTGTATCGGAAGACGTTAGATTTACAACTTTAAGCCTGGCCACTGACTTGGCCTCTGCCACATGAGCTTTCCTGTCGGCCACTTCAGAGCCACCTCCCGCGAGTCCTCCGTATATGGTGTCAACACCAAAGGAGATCATGCCAACCCTCTTCTCCGGGGTGTTGTCATCTTTCGACGGAAGGTCCGGATCGTCTTCATCATCACCTTCTGAATCACTGTCTCCTCTAGCTGGGGCATCGTCACTGCGTCTGTCGTTTTTCCTCTTCTTAGGGTCATCTCTTCCCCCTTTAGGAGCCTTACCATCAACATACTTCCTCAGCTTTCCGGACTTTAACATCTTTTCAATCTCATCCATCAAGGCGAAGCATCTGTCTGTAACATGGCCATGGTCCTGGTGGAACTCACACCACAAGTTTTTGTTCCTCTTATGTGGTGGGGCCTTCAGTTTCTCTGGCCATCTTAGAATCCTGTCATTCTTGATCTCATTGAGGATATGCTCACAACTCACAGTTAGAGGAGTATAGTGAGCGAACTTGTCATCAACTGACCTCTTCTTTCCGTCTTTCTTTCTTTGGGGCTTCCCGCTACTACCATGATTCTCATCCTCATACTTGGCGGCCATTGCCTCTTCGGCATTCATGACTTTTCCCGCAGTCGCCAGTAGCTCTGCCTAGACCTGGGAGGGTCTTCCGCGAGTTTCCACAACAACTTCCCTTTCTGAAGACCTCCTATGAGGGCGGTCATGGCTATATTCTCTTCGTAATCTTCAACCTCAAGCTTTTCTTTGTTGAACCTGGCGATGTAGTCTATTAAGCTCTCGTCCTTGCCTTGCTTGACATACAACAGGTGTGTGGTCTTCTTTTGAGGTTTTATCCCAAAGCAGAAGTTGTGAATGAATCGTTCAGCTAAGCCCTTGAAATTTTCAATTGAATTCTTCGGAAGAGAAGTAAACCAGCTGTTTGCTGCCCCGGTCAAGGTCCCAGAGAAGGCCCTACACTTCATCTCATCAGGTATCGAGTAGATATTCGCCGCCGACTGATACTTCTCAATGTGATGCACAGGGTTGGTGCTACCATCATACTTGGGAGACACCACAGGCGGTTTGAACTTAGCGGGGGTCGGGAAGCTCACTATCTTAGCTACGAATGGAGAGCCTTCTGAGTAACCCCTTTGCAATGGGTCCCTACTTTTGATGAGGTCTCCTATCTTCTCCTCAAGACGTTGAATAGAGTCATTCCAAGGTCTCCTACCATCGGCCTGACCGAGGTTGTCCCCAGCCACCTCCAAGGGATGAACTGAGGGTTCCCTTGCCGCAGCGCAATGTTGGCTGTTGACCTCTTCCTGGTCTCTCATCCTTCCTTCATGAGGTCGGCCTTGGTTAGGCCGACCTTGTCTGTCTCCTCTTTGAGAGCCGGCAGCACTTCTCGACCTGGATAACCTTTGTCTTAGGTCATTCACTGGGCCTAACCTCTCAAAGGCTGACCCTCTGCTCAATCGATCAAAAGCTGATCCTCGTTTTTGGCCCTCTTCACCTCTTCGGCCAACACATCCTCGGCTCTGCTGAAGAGGACGTACCGTATTATTCGAAACCTCATACGGCTCCCAATAATCTTCCGGGACCGCCTCCTCCTCTAGATCGTCATACCTGTCCTCCGGGCAAGGGTTTCCTTGCCTCCCCAGGCGTAAGCGCCTGGGGTCAGCAACAACGTCCCTCCTCCGCTGGGGTGCAGGTTGGTCCTTCATTGGTGCCTGGGGTGGTCCCCTGGCGTCGGGATGAGGCTGAGCAGCCGCCGGAGTGATCATCTCCGGTGAAACTCCAGGTGGCCTCATCATAGTTTGGCTGAGCTGTGCAAAATGCTCCTGCATAGCTTGTTGCGTTGAAGCCAAAGACCTCAAGGCTGCAGCTACCTCCGCCATTTCGGACTGAGGCGGTGCCTGGCTGGAACTAGGACCTCCCCCACCAGGCGGTGGAAGAGGTGTTGGTAATTCTGGTGCCATGTGTTAACAAATAAAAGCTTGAGCAGCAGGTGAGCTTAATACCTTAAAGGACCTCTTTCAATGGTGAAACAGCTCCACTCAAGGGGTGGTATCTGGTTCACCACCAGAGTCTCCGGTGAGGTTAAGCTGAAGAAGAGGAAGAGACAGCTGTAAGGGTTCCCATAGACGGCACCAAAATGATGATGCTGGAAATAGCACCACCCTTCAAGGTGTTTGTGAGCTCAATTCAATGTTAACAATGACAGCAAAAGGGGTTGATACACACATAGTAGAAGGAGGTGAGGAGAAGAGGATTCACACCGGAACATAAGTGGTTCAGCCAATCTGGCCTACGTCCACTGTGCAAGTGTATGATGTGTATCACTGTATGAGGGCTCTAATTGCCATAGATACAAACTCTCAAGCTTTCTCTCTCTACTGTGTATTTGGACAGAGTTTCAGCTAGGGTTGCTAGTTTGGGATCCTTTGCAAGGTAGAGGATGGGCTCTATATGTAGTACCTGGGGGGTGTAATGTACCCCCCATGCATGCAATGAGCATGTGTGTGTTGACCTAGCCAATCTGATGAACATGTAGAGAATGATGATGAAATATTCCTCCCACGTGTGGGGAATGATTTGTTATAACTGATTTGTGTCCACGTGTCCTTATCCACATGTCAATGAGTACTCGGTCTTCGTGCTTTGTTGTGACCTCGACCTGGGAGAAGCCGAGGTTGATAAGGTCTAGCTGAACATTCAATCCGAGATGAACCATGAAGGTCTCGTCTTAAGTGAAGCCGAGGCAAGGGATAAAGGTCGGCCCGGGCCGAGGTCAGGCTGGCATGTGCTGGAACATCGGCTGATTTACTGGTGAAGTCGTCCTTGGTTGAAGTATGACTCCTTATAACCTCAGCCTACCCCCGGCCGAGGTTGTCATCACCTGGGTGATCGTTCGAATTGTTGGTCCCCTGATTCCTTCAGTCTCCCCTTGATGAGGTTGGTAGTGGTGTCGGCCAGGGCCGACCCTGTTATGGCCGAGGTCTGTTGTCGCTGATCCAAGGCTTTTCCAACGTCGGCCATATCCTCGGCCGAGGTTGATGTCTCCGAGCCGAGGTGACACTTGGGGGATATCAAGCGCCATCAAGCTGCTGCTGCTGCGGTGAGACGACGAGGGTAATAACTAACTCTTGTCCAAAGGATGTACTATGCATATAATCTTCAATCGTAATGGAAGCTTACGTTATATGACTATATATAGCCTAGATAAGTGTTGCTTCTAATCTAGGGTAACGGCATAATATGGCTATATGACCACAAAAAAAATAATAAAACCTCAACAAAGCGCTCACACTGTATTAAATAGTGTATAACTACAATTTGGCCCCATTATTTACATGACTTCTAAGTTGATATAGTTACATCATGTATAGAGTTATACGCACCGAAGACTTAACTGAAAAGGATTACTTTTTGTTGTGGACTGCAATTCATTTGAACTTTCATCTGAAACACGATTATGAATTTTGCAGTTTCTCTTCTATGTTGGTCATAGCAGAGACTCAAGAGTTTGGCAAAGAGAATTGATTGCCTTTCCCCCCGTTGTCTCCAAAAAAATATATCTCATATTCAACGTACCTCCAGCGTATTTATTTTATATCCACATAATATGATAGCATGGTTTTTGAAATTTTTTGAAAAATATCTTCACTTTTTAGATGTATGATATATTCCTCTTTCATGTATGCATGAAATGTCATGTAAAAGTGTTTTTTTTTTTAATAAAAAGGGTTTTGTTTTTGTTTTTTTAAAAGGGAAATAATTATTTTTAAAAATGGAAATAATTTTAAATAATTTAATTTATATTTTTTAAATAATATTTATATTTTTAAAATTTATATTTTTAAAATATTTTTTTATTTTATATTTCTAAAATATTTTTTTTATTTTTTCTTTAATTTTTATTTTTTTATCACAGGGGGCAAATTTATCACCGTGCCCTCGGCACGGGCATCCGCTAGTATATATATATAGGGAAAGGATCAAATGAGGTCCTAGTTTGAGGACCCTGAATGAGGACCATTTTTTTAAAATAGTAAAAAATATTTTTGGGCTGATTTTTTTTATGATTTTTAAACATTTCAATAGGGCCATAAAAAAATAATCAACTCAAAATGAATTTTTATGCTATTTTAAAAAATCGGTCAAACTTTGTCAGTTTTTAAGTTGTTAAAAACGAACAAAGTTTGACCGATTTTTTTAAAATAGTAAAAAATTCATTTTGAGCTGATTTTTTAATATGGCCCTACTAAAATGTTTAAAAACTATATTAAAAAAATTAGCTCAAAAATATTTTTTTTACTATTTTATCAAAATTGGTCCGCGCCAGCGGTATGCAAACAGAGGACCTCATGAGATCCGCTCTCTCTCTCTCTCTCTCTCTATATATATATATATATATTTTTTTTCGAATAAAAGTATACCGTGGAGTTTCCATATTAGTGCTTCTTAGTTTTTCTGCAGTCCATATTATAACCCGACTTTAATATTCGTTTCTTATTTTTGTAGAATTATGGAACCCATATAATACATGTCCACAAATTTGACTAAGGTAGTCCACAAACTAAAATGATATGCTAAAATTGCCTTCTCTACACTATCAAACTCTGCTATTTTCGTATGTTATCTTTTCCCCCGCACCTTTCATTAGATTTCGTGTCTAGTTAACTTTTGGATATAGAATTGTTCTTGAAATTCCTATGATCGCGTTTGCTTTTGCATATATTACCAAGCTGCTTTTTCATTTGCTTATTTATAGGGTTGTCCATTAATATCCACATACTTGCATAACCTGAAAAGTGTTTGTTTCCTCTGTTGCAGGAGGTTTGAGTATGAATGATTTCATAGTAGCTGCTAAAATAGATGAGATTAAAACATCAGATCTTGTTCCCAAAAAGAGAGCTTGGGCATAAGCGGGCACTGTTCTGTTTCTTTGAAGAAACCCAAAGATCTGCTAGGTCATTTTAAGCTACCAAAGAAGCTCAGTTAGCTACTTATCAGAACATTTTCTTCTGTTCTACTTTTATCGGTTGCAATCCTTAATCCTTTTGTATACAAATTGTGTATTTGATTTGTTAGTAATCAGTTCTCCCCCGGAAGAAGAATCTGGATATAGTAATTCAAGCATACAATGATCGTCTTGACCATGAGGTCTTCACCATCGGATCACAGAAGGATCCTATTGAGACAAGAGTTCTTTTTTCCCCTCAGTACATTCTCCATTTTATTGTTTAGACTTAATTAATGTGTTTATTTTTTTTTGCTATGGTAAAAAATAATTCCGAAATGTAATGGTTTAAATTCAAGTCTATTTTACACGGTATAGTGCTTGAATGTTATTTTGGATCTACACTGGTTGTGCATTAAAGATAGTGTGTGTCAGCACTTTTTTATACCTATACTATTATATATAAGGGAGCAGGGGGACATTAAAGCTGTCTTAGAAAGTTATTTGGGGTGATTGGTGGTGAATTTGGTAATATCTTGTTAAAAGCGTTACAAAAGTAAACTTCGTTTGAAGCTCATTCAAAGGGTTGTCGTTAAAATGAACTAGAAGTCACCCTTTGAATGACAATAAAGACGTTTGAATACTTGGTGTATTTTTATTTATGTTCTTATGAGTTATGACGAGATTTTTTTCTTCTTTGTGGAAATTAGCATTATCATTAAAAACTCAACAGGAGGATGCATCTAAGTTCAAAGAAGACTCCATTATAGCTCGGCAGTCTTCTAACCGGACAAGACATTTACTAATACTTGATGCAGACATAGCAATGAGATAGGAAGGGTAGTTGCCCTCGCTATGAGCAAAGCTATATGAATACAGCTGCAGATTGAAGGATCGCCTCTTCACTTGGTTGATAAAGATCCAAGCAGCTGAAAAAATTTACCTCATGTTTTATCAGATCATTTATTATAATGATACAATTACTTTGAAACCAACAACTTCGGAAAGTCACAGTCAATGACGAATTGAACCCCTTGTACTACAGCCTTTGTCTCTGTGACTTACGCGTCTAGCAGGGGTTCAACCTTTTTTCGCCAAGCCTGCATAAAATTCATTCGAAGTCCGTAATCACTGCTCCGATTCCTCTATTGGTCCATGTACCACGTTTTTGGACTGTCATTAGCACCGTTGAGTTAATTACTTCCTTGAAATTTTTAAGCACCATGGAAACTTTCGAAAACATCCGCATGGATGTTCTTCTATTCTCACCAGGCTGCGTTCCATTTTTTTGTTGGTTCAAAGTGCCCAATCACCGTGCAGAAAAAAATGAATCGATCATAATGTAAATGTAATCAGCCATCCCAAGGTTCCGATTGTTGCACCCATCATTGTGAAGGAAAAAAACCAATTTCATGGTTCGCCACACTTCACCTGCAAATTTGCAATCCAAGTCAAGATTTGTTTATTGTTTATTTTTGTAAACGCACCATGGAAACTTTCAGAAACACCCCCATGGATGTTCTATTCTCATCATGCTGCGTCCAATTTCTATTGTTTCAAAGTGCCCAAATCACCACTCAGAAAAAAATTGAATCGATCATCATGTAAATGTAAATGTAAATTGAATTGTTTATTTTTGCAAACACAACACAAGGATTAACATTAATTTGTTGTCGGATTAAATTTTGATTTGTTGGGAGCGAATTTGCCTCCGCACGCCACGCACAATGTTTCCACTTTTTGGGTATCCCACATTACCAAACATCTTTCCACCCCCCATTTGTGACGAGCCCGGAAGGGAAGTCAAATTACCCCCCCCGGCTCCCCAAACCCACCCAGCCTCTTTATCACCCACTAAATGCAAGTTACAAATCATTATGTAGAAACTAGTAGTGGCGACTTGGAACATAGCGACTATGATAGAGAAATGGATGGAGTACGATAATAAGAAGAAAAGTTAACATAGTTTGTTTATAAGAAATTAAATGGATCGGTGAGAAAGCTAAATAAATAGAAAATACAGAGTTTAAATTATATTATACAGGAAAAAATAGAAATATGAATGGAGTCGGAATAATAGTTGATAATAATCTTAAGGATGATATCATAACTGTTATTAGAAAAAGTGATTGACTTATACTTGTAAAACTGGTATCAGGTGAAAATATAATTAATATTGTTAGTGCTTATGCACCACAAGTAGGATTAGATGAACACACTAAATATAATTTTGGGAACAAATGGATGAATTAATTCAAGAAATACTTGTAGGTGAGAAAATCTATATAGGGAGAGATTTTAATGGTCATGTCGGAAAATATCGTGTAGGATATGAGATAGTGCATGGATGATAATATTTTTGAAATATGAATGATAGTGAAGAGTCTATCTTAGATTTTGCGATGACTTGCAATTTTGTACTAATAAATACATGTTTTGAAAAGAGCATTGAACACTTAATAACTTATAAAAGTGGAATGCATAAGAGCGAAATAGACTTTTTCATTACTAGAAAGGAGACCGATTAACATATAAAGGTTGTAAGGTTACCCCGGGAGAGAGCTTAACCTCACAACATAGGATAACAGTGTTGTATATAAATATTAAAAATCAATCATGAGTGCGAAAAGAGAAGATTAAACCACAAACTAGGTGGTGGAATTTACAAGGAGAGAAATTAAAACTATTTCAAAATAAAATATGAAATGAATCAACATGGAATATAGAAGATGAGACTAACATAATGTGGAGGTCACAGGTTCAAGTCGCGAAAACAACCTCTATACGGTGAAGCTGCATACATCTACCCCCCCTCCCCCTCCAGCTTTCCGTAGTAGCTGGAGTCTCGTACACTGGGTTTATCCTTTTTAGACTAACATAATGTGAGATAAGATGGTCATATGCATTAGGAGAATATCAAAAGAAATTCTTGAAGAATCGAAAGATAGGGGGTCACAATCTAAAGCAACTTGGCGGTGGAATTAAAAAGTACAAAATATAGTAAACATCAAAAGGGAGTGCTTTAAAATATGATAAACAACTACAAACAAAGAAAATTTTGAGAAATATAAATGGGATGAAAAGGAAGTTAAGAATGGTAAGAGATGCTAACTTAAAGGTGTATGATGATCTTTATACAAAATTAGGAACACAAGAATAAGAAAAAATTATTTATAAGCATGCTAAACTTAGGGACAGAAAACAAAAGATTTTAATAATATTAAGTATATTGAAAGTGATGATCCAAGAGTCCATGTAAAGATGAAAAAACTATTTTGAAAGGTTATTGAACGGAGATAATGAGAGTAGATTGGAAATAAAGGAACTTAGGAAGACACGAGAATATATATTTTTTCTAGAATTAGGACAACAGAGGTTAACATGGCTCTAAAATAGATGAAATTAGGGAGGGCTTTAGAACCAAAATGTTTTCCCTATTGAGGTTTGAAAGTGTTTAGGGGAGGAAGGAATGTCTTATCTTAAAAAATTATTTAATAGAATTATAATGACTAATAGGATGCTTGGTGAATAGATGAAGAGTGTTTTAGTATCTATTTATTAAAATAAATGGGATATACAAAATTGTTTGAGAGTGCGCTTTTGTTCAAACAAAGAAATATTCAATTAAACTCAGTTTTTCAATTAAATCCTAAAACATGCATCTAGGTGTGATTGCAGACAATATGATCATGCAAGAACATTCAATTACAAACAAAACACACAAGTGAGGAAAAATCCCCCAAAGGGGCAAAACCTTTTATTTTCACTATAATTTGTAAATAACGATTTACACGGATTACAGTGAAAACAAGAGTGACATACGAAATAA
This sequence comes from Sambucus nigra, assembly GCA_949130495.1. NCBI lineage: Eukaryota > Viridiplantae > Streptophyta > Magnoliopsida > Dipsacales > Adoxaceae > Sambucus > Sambucus nigra. The sequence continues at coordinate 493,738,003 of OX422213.1, read as the reverse complement.
CCTTAGGTGTCGGTTCCGATATCGTCGGCTGGAACACAAAAATTATTCAATTAAACTCAATTTTTCAATTAAATTCTAAAACATGCATTTAGGTGTGATTGCAGACAATATGATCATGCAAGAACATTCAATCACAAACAAAACACACAAGTGAGGAAAAATCCCTCAAAGGGGCAAAACCTTTTATTTTCACTATAATTTGTAAAGAACGGTTAAAACGGATTACAATGAAAATAAGAGTGACATACAAAATACCCTCAGGTGTTGGTTTCAATGTCGTCGGCTGGAATTTACCGCAAGACCTCCAGATGGGCAGTAATGGAAAAGAAACGACTTCTCCACAAGTTACTCCAGATGAGTACAAACGATCATCTTGAAGGTTTAAAGATTCACATACATATATGGGAGTGGTTATGTGAATAAAGAAGGCATGAAACCTTAAAACATGAAATCTGTTTTTTGGGCTGTAAAACGCAAAAATCGTGTGCGAAAAAGACGTGGGAAAACGTGCTGAAGGCGCACAGATATTTATACAAAAATCGAGGTGGCGGCGGCGCTCGAACGAGATCGCGCGACATCCTCATGTTGCTTGAACGACAGAGAGATGTCGTTCGAACGAGATCTCGCGAGCTCGACGACCGAGGCAAGTCCGCTTCTACACTTAGAAAAATTTCTGCTTTTGTGTTAAAAGAAAATCAGACTTCGAAACATCTTTTCTAAAAAATTCCCAAATATTTATGCAAATATAAACAACTCCAATGAATCATTTTATCAATAATGCGAAGTGGAGTAGTGGGAACGGTTGAGCAGCACGTCGCATGAAGCATGATACACATATGAAGATGGTGGATGCATGGATTCGGATCAAGGTCGTCGTGGATGATCGTGTTGACGTGCCGAATGTAACGGTATCAGACATACATACTGTGATCTAGGACAAATAAAAAATTCCTAGATTCTACCCCGGACATTTATAAAATTATGTCCTTACAAATCTCCTCCTATGTCTATGTCGGTACATACATAAAAAATTCGAATTATGCAATCTCCAAAATGCAAATGACATATAAGATAATATCCCCATTAAACCCTCAAACTGAGAATACTAACTAATGTCAATCAAACTTCAACATCTTCAAGTCTGCGTCTTTTCAGAAACTCTCAAAGTTTTTCTCATCAGGGTGTGCAATCCAATAAATATCAATTTTGTACCTACACACATGAGATAAAGCAGATACCCGTGACACGCAACAGTTGAAATATAATGACATACAAAAATCAAAGATCAATTAAGCTTGAGAAAATTATTGATAAATCAACCAAACAATTTTCCCCATAATTCATTCTCCCCCTTTTTATGATGTCCCCAAATAGACAGATATGAGAAGCACAAATAATTGCAAATGGAGAATGTCACAAGGTAAAAAAAACTTGCTATTTTTGAATTTTTAAAAAATTTTCACAACAAATATACAACAAAGAATCACGCTATGAAAGATCACAAAAATAACCTAGTCGATGATAGCGGAAATGTAGGGGTGTGGTCAAATTCGATAGAAAAATCAATGCATACAAACATGATATATGTGCACGATGAATATAGGACACTCCTAAAGAATGAACTCAACATCTTCCTTAGGTGTAAAAAGATGGAATTATAAGAAATTAACCCAATCAAATCAGCAAATCAAAGCTCAAAGTGATTTCCACACCAATAACGTCCAAAACTATTGAATGCTTTTTCAGGACTTTCAAGGAAGTGCAAACTCGTTTAAATTCTACAACTAAACTCCCTCAGATTTATATTTTGAATAGAGGTGATCTAAATTCTCAAACTTTGAAGAATTTATGGTGAAACCTAAATGGCCCATATTCGGCATGAATTGCTTTTTATTGCCTTTAAATTTTTTTCGGGCTCTTTTAACCTCTTAGGACCCCGGATAATTAAAATTCCTCAATTTTTTAGGGCCAATTTAAACAGCGGCTTAATCGCAAAGGATATATGAATACCTCTCGTAGCCCTTCACCGTTAAGAAAATACCACACCATCTCACCAACTGGTTTTTACATGCATTCCAATCTTGTCAAGTTTTATCGCATATGGTTCATTGTATAGACATAGTTGAGATGGAAACACTCAAGTCAATATGTGATAGACAAGTACAGTAATCAAATAAAGCCGTGCATGTGTGCAATAAAGGAGATAAGGAGCCAAACATGTAGAAAGATATCACTAATCACATCTCAAAGACTCCAAATAATGTAAAGCACATGGAAGCAATGATGTAACATCTCAAATCGCTATCAAACAATTACTTGGATAAATGGAATGAAAGTTGTGACTCGTCTATCTTATATGCTCATCCATAAAAGGTGTAAACAAAATACAAAAATCTTTTTGTGCTTTTCTAAAATTTTTATAAAAAGAAAATCTTTTTAGATTTAAAAAAAAAAAAATAGAAAAAGCAAAAAAATAATAATAATACAAATGATACAAACTAGCAATAGGAATCATATGATGTGAACATGACAATTCATCCTACTCTAGACAAGGACCATCCCCTCAGTTAACTGTGCAAATCCCCAAAGACTTCCTAAGACTCCCGAATCTAAGGGCATCTAAAGGCTTCGTGAAAATATCGGCTAACTGAAGGTCGATGGGAATGAAACTCAGGCATACGACCTTATCCTCAACTAGCTAACGTATAAAGTGCTCGCGTATCCTGATGTGCTTTGTGCGCGAATGCTGGACTGAATTGTGGGACATGTGTATTGCGCTCGTGTTATCACAGGAAATGGTCATGGTGTCCTAAGAAATCCCATAATCCTCTAATATTTGCTTCATCCACAAAAGTTGTGTGCAATAACTCCCGACAGCGATGTACTCAGCCTCCACAGTGGACAAAGAGATGGAGTTTTGCTTATTGCTCAACCAGGAGACAAGAGCAGAACTAAAGTAGAAACACCCACCAGAAGTGCTCCTACAACCATCTACATCCCCGAACCAATCGACATCTGAATAGGTTGACAAACGGTCATCGATATCAAACGAATACCAAATACCGTAAGAAAGAGTCCCACTTACGTATTTGATAATACGTTTTAGAGCGAGTAAGTACGACTCTTTCGGGGACTCCTGATATCATGACCAGACTCCAACACTAAAGGCTATGTCGGGGTGACTGGCAGTCAAGTAGAGAAGACTACCTATCATACTCCAATACAAGGTTTTCTCTACGTCCTTGATCGAAGTGTCCTTACTAAGCTTGATAGAAGTACTCATAGGTGTACGTGCATGCTTAGCAGAGTCTAAACCAAATTTCTTCACTAGGTCTCTAGCATACTTGGATTGGGAGATGAGCATCCCATCCTCTAGCTGACTAACCTGGAGACCAAGGAAGAAAGTAAGCTCACCTACCATGCTCATATCAAACTCCCTTTTCATCTCCTCCTCAAAGTGGTGAGCATGCTGGGAGCACGTGGATCCAAAGACTATGTCGTCCATATAGACCTAGGCAACCAAAATAGCACCGTCATCTCTCTTGACGAACAACGTCATATCAACTCCCCCTCTCTTGAATCCACGGGCTAAGAGACAAGAAGTAAGCCTCTTATACCAAGCACGAAGTGCTTGCTTCAAACCATACAAGGCTTTCCTCAGATAGTAGATGTGCCTCGGGTACTTAGGGTCTTCAAACCCTTTTGGTTATTCCACGTAAACCTCCTCCTGTAGAATGCCATTTAGAAAGACACTATTGACATCCATCTGATATAACTTGAAGCGCATATGATATGTGATGGCGAGTAGTAAGCGGACGGACTCAAGCCTCACAACAGGAGCAAATGTCTCCCCAAGGTCTACACCCTCTATCCATGTGTAGCCTTGAGAGACTAACCTAGCCTTATTTCTAATTATGGTAGCATTTTCATCCATTTTATTCTTGAAAATCCACCTGGTACCGATCACATTCTTCTCACTAGGTCGGGGGACAAGTTCCCAGACATTGTTCTTTTTAAACTGAAGCAACTCATCCTACATAGCAGATATCCAGTGCTCATCCTTGAGCGCTTCTTTGTGATTCTTGGGCTCGACTTTAGATGTGTAGCAGACATAGATAACAACATTCTCTAGATTAGCACGAGTCTTGACCCCTAAAGTGGGATCACCAATAATGGCGGAAGGATCATGACTCTTGCGAACCCAAGCAAGTGTGTCCCTTAGAACAGGAGTAGGGTCCACCCTAGATGTGGGAGACATAGTGGGATCATAAAAAAGGAGTGTTTCATCCTCACTCAAATGGGTGGAGTCAACTGACGTTGATGGTTCATCATCTTGCATAGTAACATTTATTGAATCCATCACCTTATAGCTTTTCTGGTTAAAAACCCGGTACGTGATAATACGCAAATATCGCGTATTTCATCCGTCGAACCTACGCATTTTAGCCCCCTCGGGTGCCTTAATCTCTATATTTAAGCCCGTTAACCAGACAACCTCTGTTTATATTATTAACATGTTATATGAGGTATAATTGGGTTTTTGTAGGTATTTAGGTACCAAGTATGGGATTCGGATGCATTCCGCGCAATTTTCGTACACAACCGCACGTTCAAGGGCAATCCGGTCATTTCACAGCTTGGGCACCTGGCCTGACATCTACACGGAAGTTGTATCTCTCCTCGCTAGCTTCGCATGGCCGCAAACGGTGAGCGATTCCGAGCCCGTATGACAGAGTTACGGCGATTTGAGCGGAGATGAAGTACATGCCAAACCAGGGGATTCTGCATACTGACCTGCTTGATCGATCGATCGAGACTAGGGGTCAATCGATCGATCCTTATTTATTTTGCCACGATTTTAATAGTCGATCGATCGACCCCTGTGGTCGATCGATCGATCCCCTGTTTTTTCCTGCAGATATTTTCTTTTCATTTTCTTTCTTCTTTTCTTTTATTCTAACTTACTACTTAAGCCAATTTTTGTTGTAATAATAGATATACATACATTCATATTCTGATATAGAGAGTTTAGCTAGGGTTTGGGTGGAATTGGATGGTTCTCCTTCATTTCTTCTTGGTTTGACAATCCATTTGTTGTTAAAGTTGACTATTCACCCTCCTCTACCATTAATATAGTTTGTTCTTCATATTTCTTTGCTTTGCAATTTAGTTTCCATGCTTTCTAACTAGTTTACATGCTTTAATTATTTCTTTCCTAGTTCAATTAGTGTAATTCATCATGCACCCTTAGATAAATAGGGTCGGGATTTCATTTACGCCATTTTCAGGCCCCGAGCTCCGAAAATTAGGTTTTGTGTAAAATTGCATTTAATTGAACCTGTGTGAATTAAAGTCGGATTAGTACGCGTTTAACTTTCTATGTCATGCATCGTTAGTCTTTATAGAGATAATTCGAGTTTAATACGCGTGCGACCAATTTTCGGTTACGTGTTTATTCTCGCAACTTTGGCTTGAATTCCTTATTGTGTGAAGTTTATGTTTAATTGATAATGCTCGATTAGATTGCTTTCGAGCCGGAATCTTGATTAGTAGTTGTTTCGATCCGTATGGTTGGATGATATCCCGATCCTCGCTTTACTTTTATTTAGACTTAACTTATTCTTTTCTTGCTTTTACAATTACATATCACCTTTTTACACTTTTATTCCTGAATTTAATAATCTGTTACGATCTGTCAAATACTCTCTGTGGATTCGATACCCGACTTACCGCTATACTCACCCGTTGAGTGTAGTCGTAGTTTAGGTTTTTGTATAGTTCAGGTGAGCCGAACATTAAACGACCGACGCGTAGGTGACTCTCGCGCCGCGGCGAAACCCTGTCTATCAGTACGCTCTACTAAATGATGAATATCCTAGCAATATTCCCTCGTCGCTTCGGGAGTCGAACTTTCCTAATTTCTCTCTATCCCGTAGGATGTAGCATTTACTCCCAATGACACGGAAATATGCAAGGTTGGGCTTCTTTCCAGTCCACAATTCATAGGGCGCTTTAAGTGTGTGTGCACGAAGGTAAATCCTATTCACCGTATGGCATGCAGTAGACACTGCCACTGCCCAAAATATCCTTACAACTTTACGACCTAGAAGCATGGATCTAGCCATTTATTGAATCGTCCTGTTCTTTCTCTCAACAATCCCATTTTGCCGAGGAGTATTCACAACAGAAAACTCATATTTTATTCCTAGGCTATCACAGTAAAGATCTACTTTTTGCTCCGTAAATTCAGTGCCGTTATCACTACGCATTCTATTAATAGTGACTCCGTGTTGGTTTTACAGGACACGACACTTCGTCATTAAAAACTCTACAACATCGAATTTCTCTCTCAGAAAACCTACAATCGAATATCTAGAGAAAGCATCTACCATCACTAGGATGTACCTCTCACCACCCAGACTCTCAGTATGAGTAGGACCCATAATATCCATGTGTATCAACTCAAGTACTCATGAAGTGGTAATGGAATTCAACTTCCCGTGCAGGCTACGAATTTGCTTTCCCAACTGACAGGGTCCACAAACCGTGGAAGTTGGCTTTCTAAGTGTTGGTAAGACACGTACTAGGTCCTTTTTAGCCAATCGCGTCAAATCTCTAACGTTCACGTGACCTAGATGTTGGTGCCACAGATCCATAGGAGTGATCGTGACACAGTTGCAGACAAGTGAGGACTTGGGCATAGTCCCATAGCAATTATCTTCTGTCCTCACCCCTTGCACTAAAAGTTTACCGGCTTGATTATAGACATTACACGCGTCCCGGTCAAACTTTACTACAAAGTTAGAGTCGCACAGCTGGCTAATGCTAAGAAGGTTTGCTTTCAAACCTTTGAGGTACAAAACATTATCTAGCTTAAGAAATCCTGGTAACTCTATTATACCTCATCTTACGATTCTAGAATTGCGCCCATCTCTAAAGGTGACTCTACCATCCTTATAATCCTCTAGGTAGGTAAAAACTGAGACATCACCGATCATATGTCTAGAGCACCCACTATCAAAATACCACTGTGAGGTATTATGTTCGTTGAGACCGACATGAAAAACAAGGGCCTTTTCGCCTTTCTTAGGTACCCAAGAAGTGGTAACCTTTTGTTTACCCTTGTTGTTGTTGGTTTTAGCCAGGATGCGGGAAGCATTCACTGATGATAAAGACATCTGTTGGAATTTCTCCATCAAACTCTGTGATGTGGCTGCTAAAAACTCAACACGCTCTCTCAGACTGGTAAAATATCAGTACGATATGGTGGAGCAGTAGTACGTCGTGTCCGACCCAAACTATAGCAAAACTCCCTGAGGTGGCCTTTTCTTTTGCAGTACGTACAAAAGAACACAGTCTTAGGTGGACCTTGGTTTGCTTTTCTCGATCGAACTCTCCTTGGTGGTTTTTGACGATGGCCATATGGAGTTGTAGTAAACTCAGGAATTGGTCCAGGTGTAATTTGGGACGTGGAGGCACCATCAAAACCTATTCCCTGCCTATCACCAAAACCTAAAGCGGGACCGAGGAGCATCTTTTCCATCTTTCTAGATCTGTCCTCGATTTGAACCTTGACTTCCCGTGCTCTCTCAAGAACATGAGTAAGCTGGGCTACAAGGGCTTCAAGTTTCTTCTGAGTCTCCAAGGAGGAATTGAGATCACTCGTAAGACTAGACACTTGTTTAGTTAAGTCCCCTTTCTCTTTATCAAAACAACTCTCTCTCCCTCTAAACAGTCTCTCTCTTTCTCTAAACTAACTTTCTCTCTCAACACATGCATACTCTCTCTCTCGCTTCTTCTAAATCTTCCTCTAAAGCGGTGATCCTAAGAACTAATGCTTTGTTACGCTTTTTGGTTTTAAATGACTCAGTATATAACTCAACGTAGGCACGTTAAAGATTACTCTCGCTCTCACTTGCAGTATCCTCCCCCTCACTCATTTCGTTCTCACTGTCGAAGTGTCCATGTGAAGCAGCATCCCCATCGTCATAAGGAGCACTAGAGGTACTCACATGACTAGCCATGAATGCGGTGAAGTTACACTTATGTGGTGACTCATCTCCAGAGTCCACCGACTCGACCTCACTATCGTCACTAAGGGTAGCATTAAGGACAACTTTTCCCTTTTCTTTGGAAAGTCTGTTCAGCCTAGTAGCACACTCAAAAGCTCTATGACCCTTACCATCACACTCATAACATCTCTCACCTTCTTTCTTAGGAGGGTCTTTAAAATCTTTTTCATTTTTCTTTTCAAACTTATTTTTCTCAAAATTCTTTTTATCTTTGAAATTTCCATTTTTCTTGAATTTGAGAATTTTCTTGAATTTTTTTGCAAACAGGGCTAAATCATCTAAATCAAGGTCACACTCGAAATCATAAGTTTATATCTCCCTTTTTCTAAATGACTCTACCCTCTTTCTTGCCGACCCCTCACTCTTCCTATCCCGGGAATTAAGTGCAATTCCCATATCTTTAGCCTTGACAGATTTAGGAAACATATCAATTTCATACGTTTGTAAGTCTCCTACTAGTTCCTCTAATTTAAGCGTGATTAAATTAACCATAGAATTTAGCACAGTGACTTTAGGGATAAAATGCTTAGACAATGATCTTAGAATCTTTTTAACAACTCTAGCATTAGGAATGTGTTCACCAAGATTAAAGCTAGTATTAACAATATCAGATAATCTAGCATAGAATTCATCAAAACATTCATATTCAAGCATGGTGATAGTTTCAAATTGAGTTGTTAAATTTTGTAGTTTAGACTCTTTCACAACATTAGTTCCTTCATGGGTAAGTTGTAAAACATCCCATGTCTCTTTTGACGTGGTACACGTCATTATCCGCCGAAAAAGGTGTGACGGATTCAGAAATAGCACTAAGACCCTTAGAGTTAAAAGATGACCATTTAAACTCTTCTTCAGTCCATGCAGTCATCGATTTTAAATTAGTCACGTTGTCAACAGTGATGGAGGGAGGTGTCCACCCTCTTTCAACCAAAAGCCAAACTCTTTCATCTATGGATTTTAGAGAAGATTTCACGCGGCCTTTCTAGTAAGCATAATTTGTCCCGTTAAAAACTGGCATTTTATTATATAATTTCTCCATTTTGAACACGACCTTTTTTAAAAATCAAATTTTCTGGAAATTGATATCTTAGAAAAATTTTGCGGAAAATTACACGGTATAATTGTGTAATTGGCTCTGATACCAATTTGAGAGTGCGCTTTTGTTCAAACAAAGAAATTATTCAATTAAACTCAGTTTTTCAATTAAATCCTAAAACATGCATCTAGGTGTGATTGCAGACAATATGATCATGCAAGAACATTCAATCACAAACAAAACAGACAAGTGAGAAAAAATCTCCCCAAGGGGCAAAACCTTTTATTTTCACTATAATTTGTAAAGAACGGTTTACACGGATTACAATGAAAATAAGAGTGACATACAAAATACCCTCAGGTGTTGGTTCCAATGTCGTCAGCTAGAATCTCCCACAAGAACTCCAGATGGGCAGCAATGGAAAAGAAACGGCTTCTCCACAAACTACTCCAGATGAGTACAAACGATCCTCTTGAAGGTTTAAAGATTCACATACATATATGGGAGTGGTTATGTGAATAAAGAAGGCATGAAACCTTAAAACATGAAGTCTGTTTTTTGGGCTATAAAACGCAGAAATCGTGTGCGAAAAAGTCTTGGGAAAACATGCAGAAGGCGCTCATATATTTATACGAAAATCGAGGCGGCGACATCGCTCGAACGAGATTGCGCGACATCCTCATGTCACTTGAACGACAGAGAGATGTTGTTCGAACGATATCTCGCGAGCTCGACGACCGAGGCAAGTCCGCTTCTACACTTAGAAAAAATTTATGCTTTTGTGTTAAAAATAAATCAGACTTTTAAAAATATTTTCTAAAAAATTCCCACATATTTATGCAAATATAAACAACTCCAATAAATCATTTTATCAATAATGCGAAGTGGATTAGTGGGAACGGTTGAGCAGTACGTCGCATGATGCATGTGTGAAGATGGTGGATGCATGGATTCGGATCAAGGCCGTCATGGATGATCGTGTTGACGTGCCGAATGTAACGGTATCAGACATACATACTGTGATCTAGGACAAATAGAAAATTCCTAGATTCTACCCCTAACATTTATAAAATTATGTCCTTAGGTTGTTCAAATTATTGTGATATTAAATTAATGAGTCATATAATGAAACTGTGGGGTAGAGTTATTGAATATAGATTGAGATTGAAAATAACAATATCTGAGAACTTATTTGGACGTATGCCTGGGACATCAACAATAGAGGAAATTTATTTATTGAGAATATTTATGGAGAGGTATAGGGAGAATAAGAAGGACATTCACATGATTTTTATAGATTTAAAAATGTAAGGACACAAATTTTCAATTGAGTCCATATGTAGTTTTGGCTTAATTCCGGACAAAATCATTTAAGTCATAGGATAAAAGTTAGTTCCTATCAAGCCTATGACGTTTGAACAAGTTGAAGACGTAGCGGCCAAGAATTAAAGTTTTATCCTTGCCGAGTTTCGTGCCACATGTTTCACGTTATCAACATTTGAGGATACCAAGTCTCCAAAGGTATATATATATATATATATATGAGCTTGGAACTTTTATTGGGTGTATTTCATAAAATACATTTTATGAACTTTTATATTCATAAAATCTCTTTAGAACTTTTTTAAAAAGTTTTTAGGCTTAAAAGTGAAAAATATTTTTTTTTGAATTTTCATTCGAATTGTCGTTCGAACGAGATTGTCATTCGAACGAGAAATCGAATGAGTTTTCCAACGACTTTGTCTTATAATCTCTAAATTCTCGTTAGAAATGTCGTTCAAACGAAGTCATTCGAACGAGACTTCGAATGACCTTCAAATGAGTTTGGGGCATTTTTTCTCTGAAATATCGTTCGGACTCTTTCGAAAGACCTGGGTGCGGGAATTTTTTTTTGAGCAGTTTTCTTTTATACACCCACTACCCCATTTCTTTACCAGTTTTATACACTTCGGGGCAACCGTTTTTCAAATGACTTTTGGGACTTCTACAGAGACTTTTGAGAGAAAAAATTCCAACAACAAAAGCTCTTTTATGTGTTATGATTTCTAGATAAAATCTTTCCCAAAAACACATGTTTATACACCCATAGTTTGTTTTAATCCAAGTTCACTCATATATATATTTCTTGGAGAGTTTGTTTGGCACTGGGGTTTCTCTACACTAACAAGAAGAGAAGTTTGAGTTTATTCTCTACCTACAAAGGAGAAGAACTTGTTTTTGTTGCAGCGTTCTCACATGGTGAAAGTCACCATGTGTAGTTGATGATTGTTGTGCCTCCATTGGTGGACTCCAAGATTCCGGTGGACTCCGGAGTTATCTACAAGGCAGAGGTTGAAGAGCGAAGTAAGCGTAGGGGCTTTAAAGAGTCGATTTGAGTGTTGCAAGTCTTCTTGTCGCTGTCTTTGTAAACATACCGTACATAGTATATTCGTTAGGCAAGGGCCATCCAAAGTTTTTCCCATTTAAGCTTTCCTCGTACATCGCCGTGTAGTGTGATTGTGTTTATTTTTATCTTGCAAAAATCGCCATAGGTGCATGCTAGGATAAACAAGATAAAAATTGATTTAATCATCACACTTGTTTAATTTTGTGCAAATTTAAGTTTGGATAATTTGGGTACGTTTAATTTAATTCATGTCCAGAATTTAATTTGATAAAATTTGGTTTGCCTATATAAAAAATTAAAATAAATCATTGTTAAGAAAATTTTAGGACTTGAGTTGAATTAATTTTGTTTAAGTGGAAATTAATATGTTTGAGTAGTTTAATTTCACTTTAAGTTTAATTTAATTTTAATTTTGAAGAAATTAAAACTTGAAGTTTATTTGTTTAAAAGTTGTATTGAAATTTTAGTTGGGAATTGAATTGAACGATCACATTAATTTTTGGAATTTAAAATTTAGGGGCTTTCATGTACGTATCATGATGTGTGAAACCGCTAAAGAAGCTTAAGATATTTTACAACTCACCCACGAGGGAACTAGTGTCGTAAAAGCTTCGAAACTCCAAAAACTCACCACTCAATTCGAGACCATAAAATTGCTTGAAAATGAAACTTTCGATGAATTTTATGCTAGGCTCTCAGATATTGTTAATTTATCATTTAATTTTGGAGAAAAAATACCCAGCGACCGAGTAGTAAAGAAAATTTTAAGGTCCCTACCCGATAGATTTATTCCTAAAGTGACCGTTTTAAATTCTTTACTGACTTTGGCCTCTAGGAAACTAGAAGAGCTTGTAGGTGATTTACAAACCTATGAACTTGATATGTTTTCCTCTAAGACTGAAAAGAAGAAAGATAAGGGCATCGCTCTGAAAGTCCGAAAGGAGGAAAAACAAGTTTCGAATGATGAGAGTTATTTTGACTCAGAAGATATGACAATGTTTGCTAGGAAATTTAGAAAATTTCTTAAGACTAATAAAGAGAGTCTAAATAATGAATATAAGAAATTTGATAAATCCAAGTATAACAATCCCAAGAAGATCCCTTAAAATCATAATGAAGATCTTAATAGGGATGAGTCAAATCGTTGCTTTGGTTGTGAAGGGTATGGACATAGGGATTTTGAATGCCCCACTAAACTAAGGAGAGAGGGAAAGCAACCAACTTCATACAATGCCACCCTTAGTGATAGTGATAAGGAAGAGGGACCCGATTCCCCCATTGAGCGCAACTTTACCGCGTTCATGGCAAGTCATGTGAGCACCGATAATGAATCTTCCCATGAATATATACATTTAAATGACCCTTCCGAGGCCTTTGTTTATGAATCCCAAAAATTTGTTGGTAATGAGAGTGGAGTTGAAAGTGAGAATGAGAACGGTGAAGAGGTTGATGAGAGTGAACTTCAAGTAGCATTTCAAGAATTGTACGCCGAATCAATTAAATTAAAAAGGTCAAACTTGAAGTTAGAAGCTTGTTTGAGAGAGCATGCCAAGGTCATTGATGAGAGTGCTTTGGTGGAAGAGCTTAGGATACGTGAGAGAGATCTTCAAGAGAAGCTTGAGTATATTGAAGGCGAGAGAGATAGATTTAGAGGTTTGATGGAAACAATGAAGAAAAAGCTTCGAGTGTTTGAAGAGAGGAAGGCTTTGATAGAGTCTAGGATCTTAGAATAAAAATAAAAATTGAGAGACTCTAGTAAGGTCAAATTTTATTTGGAATGAAGGTCTGCTAAATTAGATAAAATATTAGGAACCGTCCAAGTAAAAAATGACACTTGTGGTTTAGGCTTCGATTCTTATAATGCTTCCGCTAATAAAGCCAAAACCACTATTTTGAGAGAATCACGTAGGAACATTTCCAAAGGTCAATACTTAGGTACTACTTTTCGTCGAGTCTTTACTTGCTCACATTGTGGTCGAAAAGTTCATCTTAAGAAATTTTGTTTTGATCTAAAAAATGATCCTAGGAAATCCAAGAGTAAGGTCACCGAGGTAACCAAGGTAACCAAGGTCACCTAATCCCAAGATTGTCACTCTTCACTTGTTTGGGTTAGGAGATCCGACTTGGTAACTTTAAAAGATAGGATTTATGTTTCTCATTTGCTATCATGTGAAACCTCCCATGCTAAATTGAAAGGTTAATTGTGTTAGCTTTGTTTACACACTCTAGCGTTTTTATGCTTCATGATATATTTATGCTAGTTGTATGTATGTTTGTCATTTTCTAGCCTATTCTTCATGATTAATCACATGCTAGAATGATGATTTGTGTATTTATTTTATTTATTTGTGTCGTATTGAGAAAAATGGAAAACGATTTTCTTTGCTTTTCTTTTGAGTTGAATTTTTTTTGTGTTTGGTGAAAATTTTTGAAAAAACTCAAAAAGATTTTGTTTTGTGTGTATTTTAGTTTGACACACTTTATGTGGCATATACTTGTGTTTGAATCCTTTCTCTTTCCGCTTCCACATGGCAAGAACTTTTGGTTAAGATTTTCAATCCTTAAAATGTTCTTTATCACGCTTACATGGAGTAGTTGGATTTTGTGTTGCTTAATGGATTCTATTTTTATATATGCCTCATTTCACATATGCATGAGCTCATTTGAAATTTAAACTTCACATGTATATTTGAGCTAAGTGAAATGTTCTCCTATCAATTTAGTCATCTATATATTGTTATGACTATGGAGGGTTTGTGCATTTAAGAACCGTTTCCCGGATGTAAAAATTAGAAAAATATGTTTATCCGGTGTGGTTATTTTTCAATAGAATCGGGCTACGAAAGACAAAATTACTTTGCGTGAAAACCCACTATTGAATATTTGGCCTTAAAAATATGGCATTATAAAAAAAATTATTAGCCAAGGCCTGTTTATTTTAGTTGATAAGTTGAAAAGAAAATGAAAAAGAAAATTATGAGGAGTTGGTTGGATGTATTAACAGGTTTGCACAATGACTTTGTATCCTAGTTATGCTTTTATTATCACGACTCTATTGGTTTGTAGAATCATCAAAATTCTAGGCTTGTGTGCATTGTGTATGTTTGTTCGTTGAATTTAGTCTATATTGTCACATGAGGCTATATCTAAATGTGATAAAGTTTTGCAATCAAATGAGAACTTCGTGAACATGTTTTAGGTGATTGGGTAGATATTCCTTAGTCTCTAGTTCACACCCCTTCATTTTCGTTTACCACATGTATTGTGACACATTTTTTCCATACGAGTGTGAAAAACTTAATGTATTTTGTGTTGTGTGTCGTGTTTATACCTATGTATATGTGTGTGTACGTTAGTGATATTCATTGTATATATATATATATATATATATATATATATGGTATTTTTTATTTTTGAGTCTTTGCCTTGCTTGCTAGTCCATACATGCTTTGAAGTCATAATTGGTATCTATATTGTTGCAAATTTTGGTTGATATCCCATGCTTATGTTTAATACACTTTAGTTGGTATCATTTTTCTCATCGCATCATAATTGGTATCTTTTGTTTTTGAAAAGTGCGACGGTGTGATAATTGATTCAAATTAAATTCGCAAGTTTCCAAGTAAACCTTATTTAATTAGGATCTACTTTTAAATCAAATAAATTCAGCCCTTAAACATGCATCTAAATCAATCCATCAAATATAAAGCACGCGACACCGTAAATATGCTGAGACACAAATTTCACGAAAAAACTTCTTTCGGGTAAAACCTTTATTTCACTATGAATTTAATAATTGCAACTTACAATTACATAGAGAAATCTGCAATGTATCAACGCGCAATCAACTCACAAAGACATGAAGTCTTGAACTCATCAAGAGAATATACGCAGCACCCTCCAAGGACTCGCAGCCCAATCTTCAGTAAAGAATCTTCACGCACCAAGATCCTCAATGACACGTAGCCATACAGTGTAGAGACGAACTCCACGAAAGATGAACAAAAGCAAAGTGTTCTATTGGTTACAAAAAGATTCACAAAGGTTTGGCAAGGATGTGTGAATCAAAACATGAGTCTTGGGACTCAAAAAGGTGAAGACTTGAGCTAATAGAACTCTAAAAAACGTCTCTCCAAGTCTTGCAAAATAACTCCCCCGAAGTTGGCTTTTATAAGAAAACCAAAATAGTTTTAAATTTTTGGAACTCTTGACAGCGTCAGGTACCCCGAATCGGTTCCCCCCCGAACCGATTCACCATGCGATTTGCGGTACCTCGCTGGTTTGGGGTTGAAAAAAAAATCAGCATTCTTCTAAAGAATTTTCTCCATCTTCAAAAGGTCATAACTTCTTCACCGTAGCTCGAATTGGGGTGCCGTTTCTTCCAGTATCTTCGCGACGTCGAGATCTTCAACTTATAGTTGATCAGTTGACCACACCTCCAGAATATGACTATAAAATTACGAAAATTCCTTGAACCTTCCTATCTTGCCTTCTTTCACTGCTTTGACTTCTCTTGCGTATCACTTGCATAAAGTCCCTAAAATCTTGGAACGTGAAGTCATTGAGGCAGATGTGGGACACTTGATGGAGATGATGAATGTTTGATTCCTGAAATTCGAATTGAGGCCGTCGTGTGAGATCGTGAAGAGACGTGCTAAATGTAACGGCGTACGACATACACAAATGTAAGATAACGAACATGATAAATATGTCCTTACAAATCTCCCCCTATGTCTATGCCGATACATACATAAAAAATCTAAATTATCAAATACCAAATTGCCTATACAAATCTACCCTTCCATGAACCCAAAACTGGAAAGATACAAATGAATAAGTCTTCATCGTTTGTTTCTTCAAATCTTTAAAATCTCAAACCTTTTCTCATCAGGGTGTGCAACATATGATCATCAATGTAGTACCTACACACATGAGAAAAATAAAAATACCAAGTGACATATCGAGTTTGAAATGAGATAAACACACATACCAATGTATGAGAAAAGCATAAGTCAAATCTCAAAAACTCCCCCAAAATTCAAACTTCCCCATAAAATGATAATTATTTCTCCCCCTTTTTATTATGTCCCCAAATATTTGGATTCCAACTCTTCATTTCTTTGCATTATAAAAGGAAGCCGGGGGCAAGCCTTTTAACCTACTTTTGACACAAATTTTGGCAGCAAATATATTTTATATTCCTCTTCTTTTTATACACACATTGGCCCTTGAGATTTGTGAGTTTCAACCTTAGATTAGAGGTGTTCTTAGGGCTATTTTGTTGGAGGTTCTTGGAGAAGCTTTTGTAGATCTTTTGTGTTGATCTTGAGGATGTGATCATTGGTTTCTCATCATGGTTTGAGGTATACAACAAGTCTCTCGAATTAAAATTACAACTATCTAACTCGAATTAAAATGCTCTATACATCAATTAAATAATTAATACAAATCTTTCAAATTGTATTAAAAATTCTTCCTAAACAATCCTCGCTAAATTCAATCTCCATAGCGCCCAAAAATCCGCGCTAACTCTCCAACCAAACTCCCTCATATATATTTTCTTTTAGAGGTGTTAAACTAAATTCTCAAACATTGGAGAATTGGTGCAAAAATCTAAATGGCTCATAATTGGCATGAATTTCCTTTTATTACCTTTAAATTTTTCGGGCTCTTTTAAACCTCTTTGGACCCCTGATAATAAAATTCCTCAATTTTTTAGGTCCAATTTAAATGGTGGCTTAATCGCAAAGGATAAAAAATAATCTTTCGTAGCCCTTCACCGTTTTCAAATAAAGCACACAAACTCACAAAATAGTTCTAATATGCACAATTTCCTTATAAAAATTTATCGCGCTTGATTTGTTTTAAGGACAAGATTGAAGTGAAAACACCCAACCAACATGTGATAAGACAAGCACAATAATCAAGAAAATCCGTGCTTTTGTGCAATAAAGGAAATCATGAGTCAGACATGTAGGTAGAAACACTTAATTACATCTTAATGACTACAAACATTATAAAGCAGAAGGATGAATTGACCTATTGTCTCAAAACACTATCAAACAGTCATATGAAAAAAAAGGAATGATGTTGTGACTCGGTCATCCTAAGTGTCAATCCATAAACGATGCAAACAAAATACAAAAATCTTTTTGGATTTTTCAAAAATTTTATCAAAACAAAATCTTTTTGTATTTTTCAAAAACAAAAATCTATACAAAAGGTACATGTCACAACGCTAGCAAAAATATATAAAAAAGCATAACTAGCGTATGACAAACATCCACACACAATCATTGAGAAGAATCATGTGCAAGCAAACAAGAATTAACTTGCCTAAAATCTAGTTCCTCTAAAAGTGATTTCCTAACCCAAACAGTTGTGAAACGACGTGTGGGGGATTTAGGAACCACGTGAACACTAGACATAAACTTCCTAGGACATTTTTCAAGATCAAAACAAAAACGCCTAAGGTGACATTTCCTACCACAATGTGAACATGTGTAAACGGGAGAAATGTTACCTAAAGTGTGATCTTTTCTAACATCCTTGGAATTAGTTGACCCTCTAAAACAAATAATGGTTTTGGATTTAGCATTAGAAGCATGAGAACACGATGAGCCATTACCATCACTATCAAACCTACTTGAGTCCGTCAAATTATTTTTTAACTTCAAAATTTTTTACTCAAGCAAAGAATTAGACTCTTCCAAAGACATGGATTTCTTTATCAAATTTTTAATTAAACTTAACAGTTTATCAGGCTCCCCCTCAATTAAAACAACCTTATCCCTAAGAGTCTTTTCACGTGCCGTAAAATCATCGATTAATTTTTTATCCTCGATGGCACAAATGGGAACCCTAGAATTCTTTAAGTCCTCCAATTACTTCTCTAAAACAAGGACTCTCTCATCACTCTTCTTCTTGACAATTTTCAAAGAATCAAAATCAATACACAAATTACCAAAGTGCTCACGACAAATATCACTTTGAGTTTAAAACGCTTGCAAATATTCAATCTTACTTTTAAAGAGAGAATTTTCTTTTTCCAAAACTTTACTTCTTTTGCAAAGTTTCAAATTCAAATTTTTTAAATTTTCAGCATGGTCGTGAACTTTTTCAAAAATAGGCTCCTCATTAAATGGGCGTTCCATTGGAAAAATTGCGATTTTTCAAAAAAAAAATGATTTTTCAAAAAAAATATCACACGATTTTGCGAAAAATATGAATACTCGATAATTTAGAGTAACCCGCTCTGATACCAATTTGATGACGTGAGACGTTAAATTGTATCAAAAATAAATCCTTGAAAAATCAGGATCACGCGATAAATTTGAAATAGCGTTGCCAAAGCCGTTTATGAAAATAAACTATTTAAGCAACTCCGAAAGTTTGTTGAAGAAACTCTTTACTTAAATCAAAACGATTTTGAACACAAGATGTGTTAACAAAAGTATGTACGAGATATGGACAAGATTTGATAACAAGTTTTAGTAAACAGTTTAAAATGTTTTAAACTCAGCACACAAACAGAAAGGGATGAGAAGATGTAGAAATATTGATACTCAGGATTTTTAACGTGGTAAAACCTCAACCTTGAGGAAACATCCACGACTCCCTCTACGGAGTAAAACAAAAACAATCACTAAAACAAATATATGAGTTACAACCTATTTAACTAACATGCACACAAAAACAAATCTATACAAGTTCAGGATTGTACCCTCTGGCGTCCTTAACTTTTCTGCAGATCTTGTTTGTTGATGTAGTTGTCTCAGTTTGTCAACTCTTCTTTGTTCCAGCACTTTACGTCGACTTATTATTCACCAAATCTTATAGCCAACACTTTGAGTGTTTGTAGTGTGAAGATGTTTGTGAATGGTGTTCTAAATCACATGCATGCACACACACACACTTATTAGTTACAGACGATCCTAACAAATCACATATAAAGTCTATATGCAGTGTATTTGTTATTTTTCTTTCTTACAAAACCAAGAACCTTTTCGACCTTTCAAAATAACCCAGATTCCACGGAGATCTTGCTTAAGAAATCGGTCAAGACCTTTCTCAATCACTTTTGAAAATATTATGTGGATTGAGAACCCTCCAAGTGCGAATCCCACTAGGTCAGGTTAGGTTTTGTAAAAACAGAAATAGAAAAACATCTATTGTTGATCTTTGAAGAAGAAAAATGTTTTAACAGAAAACAATCAACAACGAAATTCTCAAGATGAGAAATAAATGCAACTAAGTGTTCCGTGACATGAAAAACCTCAGATCTATGATTTCTATTGAAAAAGAAACAAGATCTGAGTCTATGTCTAAGTTGGAAATAAGATTTATGAACACAAGGATTTCAGCAACCCAGAAATCACTCAACTCGAACTCTCATAACTCAAGAAACACTAAGGATGGTGTTTGTCTGGTTATGGTGTTTATAGAGAGGTAAGTGGTTTAGGTTTAGAGGTATTTGGACGTAGTTAGGGTTTCTAACTAGGGTTTGGTTTCTCTCTCTAACTTCTCTCTTCTCTCTCTTCTCTCTCCTCTCTCTATTTTCTGAGACTTTTCAAAATGGCAAAAGCTTTCGAAGGCTGAAATGGGAGGCCTTTAAATAGGAAGAGAGGAAGATTCCAGAGCATCGTTCAAAAACAATGGCTGAGATTGAGTCAAGCTCCATTGACTGCAATCCAAGGGCTCACAATAGGCGGTGGATTAAACAGGCTATGATTGGCTTAAGGGATTACACGGGGATCCATTCAAAAGACATGCAGGCCATCGATAAGGGTTGATCCAAGGGCTGATAACAAGCGATGGTATGTCTCTGTAAAGAAACACACCTAGGGCCAATCAGAGAACAGCAAGTGTTGGCCTGAGGACAAATGCAAACGCGCGTCCCAAAATAATTACATAGCTAACCCTAAAGTCTTTAGCGCTTTCGGTTTCTACCCAGAGTAACTTTAGGCCAATAAACACAACAATCCATATATATATAATAACCCCAAGACTTTATAAATCAAATTTTAATTAAATAAAACCTTGTTTAAAATATGTTTTAAATTCCCAAAAAATTATTAAAAATCAAATTGAGGGATTTAAACACACTCACAACATTAAAACACATAGGGGTGCAATATGATATGCAAGAATCAAATTCTAAGTGTGTGAGTGATGGCTATAGTCTTAGGATCATTACATGATAGATAGAAGAAGAAGCAACCCAATCTCTGAAGCTCTTTGGTTTCTAGGATAGACACTATTTTGTCACAATTTCCAAACTAGATGAGCTCTTATACAGTCTAGACTCAAATGAGTCAAAAGTATAAGGGCTTCAATCTCCCCCTTTGGAAATATGAGACAAAATCTCCTTTGAGTCATCTCAACTCGTAGGGCGACAAAAAAAAAGAAAAACTTATTCCTATAAAGGTTCTATCTACCCAAATCCTAGAAAGCAAAAATTACATAACTCAACTATATACAGTTTAACATCCTATTATTACAATGAAGAATGACTGTACAAGAAGAATACCTGCAAAAAATTACTAAGATCAAGCTTTTTAGTATATGCAGTAGACTCAAATTTCTCCCCCATTTTGTCTCAAATGGACAAAGGGAAGGAACTTGGCAAATATAACAGGTATTTACTCAACACAAATCATACCAATAGATTTACGTAAAGAAATGAATCTATTATAATCAAGAGGTTTGGTAAATAAATCTGCAAGTTGTAGATCAGTAGAAAGATAATTGATTTCTAATTCCTTGGTTTCAACTAATTCACGAATAAAATGATGTCTTATTTTAATGTGCTTAGTTCGCGAGTGTTGAACTGGGTTCTTAGAAATGTTAATCGCACTTTGATTATCATAATAGAGATAAAGTGTGGGTTCTAGAATACCATAATCACTTAGCATTTGTTTAAGCCATAACAATTGGGCACAACAACTACCGGCGGCTATGTATTCAGATTCAGCAGTCGAGAGAGATGTGCAGTTCTGTTTTTTACTACTCCATCCTACCAAGTTATTACCAATATAACAACATGCGCCTGAAGTGCTTTTACTATCATCAGTACACCCAGCCCAATCAGCATCAGTGTACCCAATAATAGTGCTAGGTGTGTCATTCGTGTACCAAATTCCTAAATTTAGAGTGCCTTTAACATATTTAATTATGCGTTTAACAGCGTTTAAATGGCTCTCCTTGGGGTTATTTTGATAACGCGCACAAACACAAACAGCATACATGATATCAGGACGCGAGGCAGTCAGATAGAGTAATGTGCCAATCATACTACGATATAAGGTAGAGTCTACAGATGTTCCAGTTTCATCTTTAGATAATTTCTCTGTAGTACTCATAGGCGTTTTAGCACTTTTAGCACTCTCGAGGCCAAATTTTTTAACTATCTCTAATGCGTACTTAGTCTGCGAAAGAAACAAGCCATCTGGTTGTTGTTTGACTTGGAGACCTAGGAAGAACTGTAACTCCCCCATAAGGGACATCTGAAATTCCTGACTCATAATTTCAGCAAAAGATTTTACTTCTGAGGTAGAAGTGGATCCAAATATGATATCGTCTACATAGACTTGAGCGATAGTAATGTGTTTGCCAAAATGTTTGACAAATAAGGTTTGGTCATTTCCACCTCTTTTGAAACCTTTGTCCAGCAGAAAACTGGACAGCCGCTCATACCAGGCTCTAGGAGCTTGCTTAAGACCATATAAAGCCTTTTTCAACCGAAATACATGATTAGGATAATTAGGGTCAATGAACCCTTTAGGTTGTTCTACATAGGTTTCCTCGGCAAGTATTCCATTAAGGAACGCAGATTTAACATCCATTTGATATAATGTAAAATGCATGTGACAAGCTATAGCAAGAAGCAGACGAACTGATTCTAAACGAGTATCGGGAGCAAACGTCTCATTAAAATCAAGTCCTTCTATTTGGGAGTAACCTTGAGCAACTAGTCTAGCTTTATTTCTAATTATCATCCCATTTTCATCAGTTTTATTTTTGAAAATCCAACGAGTACCAATAACCTTTTTGTGATCAGGACGTGGAACAAGAAACCAAACATCATGAATGACAAATTGTAAAAGTTCATCCTGCATAGCAGAAATCCAGTGAGAGTCATTCAATGCCTCATTTACATTCTTTGGTTCCAAGAGAGAAACAAAGCAAGCATAGAGAGCATAATTTCTAAGTTGGGATCTTGTACGTACTGGTTCACCAGGGTTACCAACTATGTTGTTTATGGGATGATCTTTAGAAACCCAGTTAGGTACTTCAGGTGACTCAATAGGTAATGAATTATCTATTTCAGAAGAGTCATTTTCTAAAATATTTGACGATTCTTCTTCTATAGTTAATTCACTAGTCTTGCTTTCTACAGTAGTGTCACTAACAATTACATTTATGGATTCCATTAAGGTCTTAGTGCGAAGATTATACACTCGATAAGCTCTACTGTTAGGTGAATAACCTAAGAATATGGCTTTATCTCCTCTACTCTCAAATTTAGATAAGTGTTCCCTATCTTTGCAAACATAGCAGGTACTACCAAAGGTTCTAAGGTACTTAAGATTAGGCTTTTTATTGTACCAAAGTTCATAAGAGGTTTGTTTCGAATTCTTTCTAAGATAGACTCTATTAATAAGATGGCAGGCTGTACGAATAGATTCTACCCAAAAATACTTAGGTAATTTCTTAGCATGGAGCATGACACGTGCCATCTCTTGAAGAGTTCGATTCTTTCTCTCAGCTATTCCATTTTGTTGAGGGGTCTTAGGAGCACTGAACTCATGTTTGTAACCATTATAGTCACAATATTCTACAATACCAGTGTCTTTGAATTCACCACCTCTATCACTTCTGATTCTATTCACTTGAGTGTATTTTTCATTCTCAATCCGTAAGAGAATCTTTAAAAAGGTTTGAAAAGTATCGGATTTTTGTTTTAAGAAAGCTACCCAAGTGAATCTGGTGAAGTCATCAACCATAACAAGAATATAACTGTGTCCACAAAGACGAACAGTTTGAGAAGGACCCATTAGGTCCATATGGATGAGTTCTAAGGGATTAGAGGTAAGGATATCTTTAACCCTTTTATGAGGTGCTTTAACAATTTTTCCTTCTTGACAGGGACCACAGACAATGTTATGAATAGGTTTAATTTTTGGTATTCCTCTAACTATCTGTTGAGAAGACAATTTACTCAAATTTTCGTAATTAATGTGACCCATTCTGTTATGCCATATCTCGTTGTCATCCATTCTGGCAACATTACAGATTTCAGAACTAGACATGACAGTATAACAATTGTCAGGGGTCCTGAATCCTGTAATTAAGCATTCTCCCTTTTCATTTAAAATCTTGCAATTGTTCTTTGAAAAGGTAACAGTGTAGTTTGAGTCACAGAATTGTGAAATGCTAAGTAAATTAGCCTTAAGACCTTTAACTAAGAGAACATTTTCAAGAAGAGGAAGTCCTTTTTCTTTAAGGGTTCCTTTGCCTATGATCTGGGATGATATACCATCACCAAAAACAACTTTTCCACCATCAAAATGGATTTTATTTAAAAGTTTTGTATCATCACCTGTCATATGCTTGGAACATCCAGAATCCAAGTACCATCCAGAAGATGTAAGTTCAGCTTTTAGAGCAGAAACAACAATGTTACACTTCATCTGGGGTACTAGATCATCTTTTCTAATCCAAATTACCCTGGTTTTTAGTTTGCGCTTGTTTGCTCTTATTTGATAAAATTTGCGAGCATTAGATTTTTGTTGAAAAACATTTTGCGCATGATTTTGAGTAAATTTGAATTCCTGAGCATTTGATTTAGAAAAGGTTCTGGTAATCCTTCTAGTAAATGTCCTTTTAGGTTTAGTCCTTCTATTCCTATAGTTAGAGTTTTTGTCTGGTGGCCTGGGAAGGACATAATTGTTACGACTCCTCCTAGAATAGTTAAAGTTATGATACATAGGAGTGTTGTAGATAGGTTTAATCAGTCTCCTAGCATAGCAATTATCGAAAGAGTGACCATATATATCACAATAGGAGCAATAAAGATTGCTCAGAATAGGGTTTTCCTTAGGAAAGTCTCTAAACAAAGGTTTTGAGAAATTTTGAGGCTGAATTTTATTCCTAGGTAGCACAGATTTGAAAGCAGGTTCACTTTTCCTAATAGGGGGGCAGATATATTTTCCCTTTGGTAAACTTTCATGCTTAGAGCAACTTGCATCTTCAGTGTTAGTGTTTTGATGGTCAAACTTAGTTTTTAGAGAATGAAAGTCTGGACATGTTTCAATAGGTCTTTTGCCTCCTGACACAAACTTGATAGGTTCAACATGTTTAGTTTGTGTCTTCAAATTGGGGCAAAACCCTATTCCAGTTCTATCATCAGAATTGGTTTTAGATTCAGCAACGAATTCCTCAAAACATTTAGAATTGTTTTCAAATTTGGTAAATTTTTTGAAAACAGTTGCTGTCTTTTCTTTTGTTTGTTCCAATTCTAATAATGTCCCTTTGTATTTTTTCTCCAGAATTTCATTAGCTTCAGTCAAAGTTTTCAGTTTTTCATCAAACACTTTAACTTCACTTTCATGAGACATGCATTGAGTAGTATACTCTTCAGCATTCAGTTTTACCATTAGGCTTAGATCCTCTAGCTTTTTGGTAAGATCTTTAACAATCTTTTCTAGTCTAGTACTTTTCTTAAGAGTTTTAGTATATAGAGTGTGAATGTCTGGGAGATCATCATTGTCAGAGTCACTAAGTGAAGTGTGTGAAGTGACCCCTAAGGTTTCATTTCTTAAACTCACGCACCCATTGACATCAGCAGTATCGATTTCCCTTTGACTCACACACCCCGAGGAAGAGGTATTAATGTTCTCAGTAAGTAAAGCATCTAAACCAGTTAAAGTATGATTCAAAGCAACAGAACTAGAATTACTAAACTCATCCTCACTATCAAGCATAGGCATATCATCATTGTATATGATTTTGGCAAAGAAGGCTAAACAAGGATCAAAACCATCAGATGTCTCAAGTTCCTCATTTTCAGAATCACTTGAGTCATCCCAGGTTTTGCAGATATTGGCTCTAGAGTGTTTGTTTTGGGCATTTAAATTAACTCTACAGTCTTGAGCTATGTGTCCTAGTTTACCACATCTATAGCATTCAGTCTTCTTGAGGTCTCTGTGAGGTCTTGTGTTGTCCTTGTTCTGTTTGTCATGAGGTTTCTCATGAGGTTTGTGATTTGAAGGAGTGGTATAATTAGACTTGCCCTGTCTATTTGCAACACTGTTTCTAAATTTAACAATTTTCTTAAATTGTTTTGTCATTAGGGCAATCTGATTATCTAGACTTTCTAAGTCACAGTCCTCATCAGAATCATTACTAGAGGTGTTTAACTCAGGTTTAATCATCTTAGAGGTAAAGCTAAGATTGGAATTGGTATGTTTCCTATTAGTGTGGGTCAATTGTTTCTTAAACTCTAATTCCATTTCCACAGTTCTTAATTTGCTACTGAGTAATTCAGGAGTAAGATTTGTATCACACATCTCCTCAATAGCATATCTTTTATTGTCAAATTTCTGTGGTAATGATCTCAGAATTTTAGAGACAATTTCTTGTCTATCATAAGTTATACCATTGGCATGAAGTCTAGTGACAATATTAGTAAGGTTCATATAGAAATCATCGAAAGACTCAGATTCAGACATGATTAAGGTATTATACTGTTGGATTAACATCTGAGTCTTAGCAGCTTTTACTCTAGAGTCTCCTTCGTGGGCAGTAATCAAGGTATCCCATGCTTCCTTGGAAGTGGTACAGGATGAGATTCTCTTGAACTCATGTTCGTTAATAGACATAAATATAGCGTTCTTGCCTTTGTTATTATTTCGAGAAACCTGTTTCTCTTCTTGAGTAAACTCACTCAATATTTTCTTAATCCTTTCATTGCTTCCATCAGTGGCTGGTTTAGTTGGATAAAAGTATCCATTTTCAATAATATCCCAGACATCATCTCCCAGAGTCCCTTGAATGAAAGCAATCATTCTTACTTTCCAGTAAGAAAAATTGGTTCCATCAAAGACTGGAGGTCTTGTCAAGTTACCATATCTTTCGTTTTTCTCGTCCATAATTGATTTTGAGAAAACAGTTTCAGAAACTCAGGATCTTTTTGAAAAAAGTTCACCAAAAGCTCTGATACCAATTGCAATAGCGTTGCCAAAGCCGTTTATGAAAATAAACTATTTAAGCAACTCTGAAAGTTTGTTGAAGAAACTCTTTACTTAAATCAAAACGATTTTGAACACAAGATGTGTTAACAAAAGTATGTACGAGATATGGACAAGATTTGATAACAAGTTTTAGTAAACAGTTTAAAATGTTTTAAACTCAGCACACAAACAGAAAGGGATGAGAAGATGTAGAAATATTGATACTCAGGATTTTTAACGTGGTAAAACCTCAACCTTGAGGAAACATCCACGACTCCCTCTACGGAGTAAAACAAAAACAATCACTAAAACAAATATATGAGTTACAACCTATTTAACTAACATGCACACAAAAACAAATCTATATAAGTTCAGGATTGTACCCTCTGGCGTCCTTAACTTTTCTGCAGATCTTGTTTGTTGATGTAGTTGTCTCAGTTTGTCAACTCTTCTTTGTTCCAGCACTTTACGTCGACTTATTATTCACCAAATCTTATAGCCAACACTTTGAGTGTTTGTAGTGTGAAGATGTTTGTGAATGGTGTTCTAAATCACATGCATGCACACACACACACTTATTAGTTACAGACGATCCTAACAAATCACATATAAAGTCTATATGCAGTGTATTTGTTATTTTTCTTTCTTACAAAACCAAGAACCTTTTCGACCTTTCAAAATAACCCAGATTCCACGGAGATCTTGCTTAAGAAATCGGTCAAGACCTTTCTCAATCACTTTTGAAAATATTATGTGGATTGAGAACCCTCCAAGTGCGAATCCCACTAGGTCAGGTTAGGTTTTGTAAAAACAGAAATAGAAAAACATCTATTGTTGATCTTTGAAGAAGAAAAATGTTTTAACAGAAAACAATCAACAACGAAATTCTCAAGATGAGAAATAAATGCAACTAAGTGTTCAGTGACATGAAAAACCTCAGATCTATGATTTCTATTGAAAAAGAAACAAGATCTGAGTCTATGTCTAAGTTGGAAATAAGATTTATGAACACAAGGATTTCAGCAACCCAGAAATCACTCAACTCGAACTCTCATAACTCAAGAAACACTAAGGATGGTGTTTGTCTGGTTATGGTGTTTATAGAGAGGTAAGTGGTTTAGGTTTAGAGGTATTTGGACGTAGTTAGGGTTTCTAACTAGGGTTTGGTTTCTCTCTCTAACTTCTCTCTTCTCTCTCCTCTCTCTATTTTCTGAGACTTTTCAAAATGGCAAAAGCTTTCGAAGGCTGAAATGGGAGGCCTTTAAATAGGAAGAGAGGAAGATTCCAGAGCATCGTTCAAAAACAATGGCTGAGATTGAGTCAAGCTCCATTGACTGAAATCCAAGGGCTCACAACAGGCGGTGGATTAAACAGGCTATGATTGGCTTAAGGGATTACACGGGAATCCATTCAAAAGACATGCAGGCCATCGATAAGGGTTGATCCAAGGGCTGATAACAAGCGATGGTATGTCTCTGTAAAGAAACACACCTAGGGCCAATCAGAGAACAGCAAGTGTTGGCCTGAGGACAAATGCAAACGCGCGTCCCAAAATAATTACATAGCCAACCCTAAAGTCTTTAGCGCTTTCGGTTTCTACCCAGAGTAACTTTAGGCCAATAAACACAACAATCCATATATATATAATAACCCCAAGACTTTATAAATCAAATTTTAATTAAATAAAACCTTGTTTAAAATATGTTTTAAATTCCCAAAAAATTATTAAAAATCAAATTGAGGGATTTAAACACACTCACAACATTAAAACACATATGGGTGCAATATGATATGCAAGAATCAAATTCTAAGTGTGTGAGTGATGGCTGTAGTCTTAGGATCATTACATGATAGATAGGAGAAGAAGCAACCCAATCTCTGAAGCTCTTTGGTTTCTAGGATAGACACTATTTTGTCACAATTTCCAAACTAGATGAGCTCTTATACAGTCTAGACTCAAATGAGTCAAAAGTATAAGGGCTTCAAAATTAGCATAACCTGCTCTGATACCAATTTGAAAAGTGCGACGGTGTGATAATTGATTCAAATTAAATTCGCAAGTTTCCAAGTAAACCTTATTTAATTAGGGTCTACGTTTAAATCAAATAAATTTAGCCCTTAAACATGCATCTAAATCAATCCATCAAATATAAAGCATGCTAAATAGTAAATATGCCGATACAAAGATTTCAGGAAAAAAAACCTTTCGGGTAAAACCTTTATTTCACTATGAATTTATAAATCACAACTTACAATTACATAGAGAAATCTTCAATGGATCAACGCGCAGCCAACCCATAAATACATGCAGTCTTGAACTCAGCAAGAGAATATACGCAGCACCCTCCAAGGATTCGCAGCCCAATCTTCAGTAAAGAATCTTCACGCACCAAGATCCTCAATGACACACAACCATACAGTGTAGAGACGAACTCCACGAAAGATGAACAAAAGGAAAGTGTTCTATGGGTTACAAAAAGATTCACAAAGGTTTGGCAAGGATGTGTGAATCAAAACATGAGTCTTGAGACTAAAAAAGGTGAAGACTTGAGCTAATAGAACTCTCAAAAACGTCTCTCCAAGTCTTGCAAAATAACTCCCCCGAAGTTGGCTTTTATAAGAAAACCAAAATAGTTTTAAATTTTTGGAACTCTTGACAGCGTCAGGTACCCCGAATCGGTTCCCCCCCGAACCGATTCACCATGCGATTTGCGGTACCTCGCTGGTTTGGGGTTGAAAAAAAAATCAGCATTCTTCTAAAGAATTTTCTCCATCTTCAAAAGGTCATAACTTCTTCACCGTAGCTCGTATTGGGGTGCCGTTTCTTCCAGTATCTTCGCGGCGTCGAGATCTTCAACGTATAGTTGACTAGTTAAGCACACCTCCATAATATGACTATAAAATTACGAAAATTCCCTTGAACCTTCCTATCTTGCCTTCTTTCACTATTTTGACTTCTCTTGCGTATCACTTGCATAAAGTCCCTAAAATCTTGGAACGTGAAGTCGTTGAGGCAGATGTGAGACAGTTGATGGAGATGATGAATGCTTAATTCCTGGAATTCAGATTGGGGCTGTCGTGTGAGATCTTGAAGAGACGTGCCAAATGTAACGACGTACAACATACACAAATGTAAAATAACGGACATGAGAAATATGTCCTTACAGTTTTTGTGTGGATTAATCGCATTTTATTGTTGCCATATGCTTTAGTGTTCCTGTTTGTGTACCATTAAATGTTTATCTTGTTTCTTCTCAATTCATATCCCCTGTTTAGACTTTAGAGGGAAAAATAGTATTTGCTTTAAGTAAGAGGGAGAAATAAGTTAGTTTACAATTCTTTAACTTTTGTCTATTCCTGAACAAAAAGGGGGAGAAATGATATCTAAGCCTTTAGTTTGGGAGAGTTAACTTAGGGGGAGTTGCGCCATCTTCTTAGGTAGACATTAGTAGATAAAGGGGGAGAATTAATTAAGGGGGAGTGTTTATTTTCTGCATTTAATATTGTTATATTCCTTATGTGTTTGATAGTTTGTTAAGTGTGCAGGCTTTTCATCTTAAGCACCATCTTTAAAGTGGCAAAGCGGTTTATCCTTGGGTCGAGTCATTGCGTCTGTATTTTTATTTTTTTTGGGTGGGATGTTGTGTCTAGACGAGCTTGACGGCGCTTTAGGATTTTTGGTTGGATTTTGTCCAGGAATAGCCAAAGGGGGAGATTTGTAAGGACACAAATTTTCAATTGAGTCCATATGTAGTTTTGGCTTAATTCTAGACAAAACCATTTGATTCATAGGATAAAAAGTTAGTTCCTATCAAGCCTATGATGTTTGAAGAAGTCGAAGACGTAGCGGCCAAGAATTAAAGTTTTATCCTTGCCGGGTTTCGTGCTGCCTATTTCACGTCATCAACATTTGAGGATTCCAAGTCTCCAAAGGTATGAATGCTATATATATATATATATATATATATAGGAGCTTGGAACTTTATTTGGTGCATTTCATAAAATACTTTTTATGAACTTTTATATTCAGAACACCTCTTTAGAACTTTTTTCAAAAGTTTTTAGGCTTAAAAGTGATTTTTTTTTAATTTTCGTTCGAATTATCGTTCAAACGAGAAATCGAACGAGTTTTCCAACGGCTTTGACTTATAATCTCTGAATTCTCGTTAGAAAAGTCGTTCAAAAGAAGTAGTTCGAACGAGACTTCGAACGAACTTCAAATGAGTTTGGGGTATTTTTTTCTCTGAAATATCATTCGAAAAGTCGTTCGAACGACTTGGGTGCGGGAAATTTTTTTTGAGCAATTTTCTTTTAACCACCCACTACCCCGTTTCCTTACAATTTTTATAGACTTCGGGGCAATAGTTTTTCAAATGACTTTTGGGACTTCTAAAGAACCTTTTGAGAGAAAAAGTTCCAACAACAAAATTCCTTTTATGTGTTATAATTTCTAGATAAAATCTTTCCCCAAAGCACATGTTTATACACCTATAGTTTGTCTTAATCCAAGTTCACACACACACACACACACACACACACACACACACACACACACACATATATATATATATATATATATATATTTTTTTTTTTGCTTGGAGATTTTGTTTGGCACCGGGTTTTCTCTTCATCAACAAGAAGAGAAGTTCGGGTTTATTCTCTACCCACAAAGGAGAAGAACTTGTGTTTACTGCGGCGTTCTCACAGGGTGAAAGGCACTATGTGTGGTTGATGGTTATTGTGCCTCCATTGGTGGACTCCAAGATTTCGATGGACTCCGGAGTTATCTACAAGGCATAAGTTGAAGAGCGAAGGAAGCGTCGGGGCTTGAAGGAATCGAGTCTAGTGTTGTAAGTCTTCTTGTCATTGCCTTTTATCGAACCTAGTGGATTCGTTAAGCAAAGGCCATCCGAAATTTTTCCTATTTGGATTTTTCTCGTACATTGTCGTGTAGTGTGATTGTGTTTATTTTTATCTTGCAAAAATCACAATAGATGCATTCTACGATAAACAGGATAAAAATTGATTTAATCATCACACTTATTTAATTTGGTGCTAATTTATGTTTGGATAATTTCAATAAGTTTAATTTAATTCATGTCCAGAATTTAATTTGATAAAATTTGATTTGACCTATATTGAAAATTAGAATAAATCATTGTTACGCAAATTTTAGGACTTGGGTTGAATTAATTTTGTTTAAGTTGACATTAATATGTTTGAGTAATTTAATTTCACTTTAAGTTTAATTTAATTTTAATTTTGAAGAAATTAAAATTTGAAGTTTGTTTTTGTTTTTGTTTAAAAGTTGTATTGAAATTTTATTTGGAAATTTAATTGAACCCTCATATTAATTTTTAGAATTTAAAATTTGGGAGCTTCTGCGTTTACAAAAAAAATGTGCATGATAAGATACCAAGAAATATAATATGATAAATTTGATATAAAAATGAATAACTCATAAATATATTGATATGATTAAGAATTTATATGATGGGACCATGACTATACAAAGTACACCAGCTGAAAAAAATAATGCATCCCCAATTACTGTAGGTTTGCACTAAGGTTCAACACATTTCTTTGGATTTTTCAATTTCTAATAACGTGGCCTAATATTTTTGTTCAAAAACAAACCCTTTTCATTAAGAGTAGAGATTTCAATTTCAAAATAAGATTTTTTCTTTTCAAAATGAAGTCTTTCATTTTGAAATTTAGATTTGATGTCTTCCACCTCATATTCAGTTTGCTAACTACCCTTTACTATTTTTCTTAAGTCTCACTAACTGACTGAGTGTCGTTTGTATCAGTTAACACAAGTATTATCACCCATACACAGATCATTTAACATCGAGTAGTTAGGTCAGTTATAGTTGGTTGACTAGATAACAAAGCTTTAGCACATTCAATTAGATCATACAGTTCATCACACTCATCTTTCTTCAAAATCGGTCAACCCAACTAATTGTATGCCACCACAATAGCACAATAGTCATAAATGTTTCCAAAAAATGCAAGGCACTTGGTTTCAGAGTCATCTTGGTCTTCCTCTATTTCATATTCAGAAGTCATCCCAAGTTTTTGTTAAATTATACTTGTAAAATATGTTTTGTTTAGACTGTGGTTTTGAACTACACTCATCTATTAAGTGACCTAATCTCTTACTACTATAAAATGCAAAACAAGGCATTAAAACTACTCTTCAATCAGCCTATCCACGTAGACAAAACATTCAAGACTCTCAAACCCAAAACTATCCACGCGTCAACAAAACTTTTCCATCCATTGAAATGTACGAAATCATGTGACAGCTCATTATCTCCTTTCTCTCTCCGTCCCTTCATTTTTTAATTCTCATCATCAAGAGGTTTACAACTTTTCTACTACACTCTCTCTCTCTCTCTCTCTCCAACTACTAAACTTCTTCTTCATAATATATTTGAGAAGCACACGGTTGCCACTTCATATCTCCAATACAAGGTATATTCCATTGTTAAAACTTCATAGCCCCTTCATCTCAAAGTCGATTCCTTCACCTACCTCCACAGAAAATTTCTCTCAAACTGGTCTTGGGTTTGGACTTTGGTAGAATGAAATGGGTTGAATGGATGTTGAGGGTGGTAGAACCGGGTTATTGTGTATGGTGGTGTTGGGTTTCGAAGCATGTGGGTCTGGATATAGCAACTCAAGATGGGTCTGCCCCCTCCCTCCCACCTCCAGCAGCAGCAGCGCCACCAATGACAACTTTCAGTATCGTCTGACTCACCCCCTTCTATCTTCTCTTCTTCGGTCCAGTGGTCGGTCGACTACTCCCATAACCATAACAAAAGAGGTTAGTGTAGCTTGGATTTCCAAAATTTAAGTGGGTCATCGCAATCTGAGTTGGTTGGTTGTTTATTTTATACATTGAATTTCTTACTTGCACCCTTTAAATCTTTAAATCTTTTTAGATTTTGTTATTTTGTTTATGTTGCTAAATTAACAAATTTTGGTTTTTTTTTGTTATCAGTATTTTGAAGATGTATAAAAGGTCAATTGAGGAGTTGGGTTAAAATGGATCTAACCATTACAGCTGTTGTCGTGAATGTCAATAATAGATTAGGACTGAAGATGAAGGTGATCGTGGGATGTGTGAGGTGAGATTTGATAATTTTTTTGGGTTTTTAAAGAGTAAATGTGTTGTTGGGCGTTTGTAGAGAACGATTGACATGCATTGGTCTGCACAAGACTGCAGGTTGTCGACGGCGTTGTTTACTGAGTTCTGTTGCATTGGATTACGGAATGTTTGAGAAAAGTTATTTTTCCAGTCTTCTTTCATACACTATGACAAGCGCTGTCCCTTTCTATTTTTCTTTGCAAGTATTTCTCAATATCTATATGTTTATTATATGAACATACTTTAAATGAATCAAATGCTTGATAAAATATTTAAAAGACTCTGTATAAATTTTTTACTTCATGATGATTCAGTGAATCTCCATATTGAGAAATAATGGGGAAATTATTTGTAATCTCTCTCAAAAGAACAATGAGATTGGACGCTCATTGGTCCCTAAGCGTGTATCTTCTACTGATGTATATTTTTTATTTGTAAGATGTATTTTAATTGTTTTACTGTCACGAGAATTGCACCCCAATTTGTTCTCCGTACAACATGCCTCATGAGCACACATAAAGCACTTCATTGCATTTTACACTGTCTGTGAAGAAAGGTAGTTCCAGATAAGGATGCAAAATGAACTTTTGTGAATCCATAGTGAAAAATAATATTTAATTTTGTGGATTCCATTTGATAGCTAAGCGCATAATTTATTTTGCCACAAGACTTGCTTACAGCATTTGGTGTCAGGCCAACATTTAGCTTGCAACATTGGTTCACTTTTTATGTCCTGCTCTTTCCACATTTTAAGATGCCATGAGTCCATTTTCAATCTTTTTGTCCAGTCAATGCATAACATACAAAGTTGGTGGTGTAAATTATGTGAGATATGTGTGTTTGAGTGTTTCTGTATGTTGTGATTCATATGTTAAAAAAGATTGTTCTATTATATGCTTGGATGGGGGGATCCCATACAGGAGCCACTTACGTCCCGTCCCCCCTTCCCGCAGGATTTTTTTTTTAAAAAACATGTTTTTTTTTGGATTGTAAATATTTTATGGTACCACTAAAAAATATCATTTCAAAATATTTTTATTGATATTTAAAAAAATGGGTCAATATTTATGAGTTTTTAAGCAGTTAAAATATTTTTAAGCAGTTAAATAGTCCTTATTTGGGTGCCCCTTACGTGATACTTCCCTGTGCTTGGATTAGTTTTTTTTAGATTTCATAAACATCAACGGAAATATGTAGATTTCCTGTTTTTTTCACCGGTATCTGTAGCGGCGGTGTAGGATAATATTATTAATATTGGATTCAAAGTTCGGACAAGAGGGTACTACACCACTTACTGCTATTCATTGTATAGATTTCATCATTTTTCACTTCAAAACTGTTTTTTTTGTTAAATAAATTTATTTTATAATTTTTTTAAACGTAGTATTTTAAAAATAAATCTAATAGGTAGATGTAAGAAGCATTTTTTTATAATATTTTTTAAACATAAGCATAGGATTAGTGTACAAAATAAATAAATTATGTTTATGCTTTTTAATTATCATTTTTTAATTTAAGGTGAGATTTGAACTAAAATATAAGTTTTGTTTATCATTCATGCGTGATGTCGGTATTGGATCATATGGGGTGATCTAAGCATGATTGTTGTCATCTAAGCATGATTGTTGTCATGGAACACACACACACACATGTGTGTGTTTATTTCTTATTGTATATTAAAAACTACCTTGGTAATTTAATATATCTTTAAGAGCTCAATTATTAGTATATATATGCGTTAAAAATATTTATGCGTGTAAGTTTTAGCAATCTTTATATATAGTATATATATGATTTTTACAAAACGACTATGGAAATAGTATGATTCGCGCATCGCGCGGGTTTATACCTAGTTTACCATAATTATGAAAGGTCATTTTGGACTTGTCAGGGTGTTATTATTACCATAATTAACTGTCTGTTTATTATTTCTGTTATGAGGTCTAGTGTACTAGTTTGATTGATAGTCATCTTGCGGTCTTCTTTTCGCAATATTGTTCCTATATTTCAACAGTCTGTGTAGACATTAGTGCAAGCTTACTTTCAATTTTATCTAGTTCATCAACCTCCCCAACAGACTCAATATCAGTCTCAGGTTGCATTTAAGGAATTTTATATTTCCCTTCATCAACATGAAAGAACTTAAAAGCAACCTTAGAACTAAAAACATATTCGTTTTTCAAAAAATTATTCAAGGTCTTTCCTAAATGCAGATTATAACTCCAATTTTTGCATAAAATTCTTTACCAGTTTACACAATTCCATTAGCATGTAGTTGGGTTATTACATCATCAAAAGGTTCATTATCTTTTACAACTAGAATATTATACTATTGAACAAGCATTGGATTTATACATTCTTTAACTCTAGTATCTCCTTCATGTGCAACAATTAAGGTGTCTCAAGTTTCTTTACTAGGGGTGCAATGACATATTCATTTTAGTTCATTTTTACTAACACTCATAAAATGGAATTTTTGCCTTTGTTGCTAAAATTACTGTTACCTTTTGCTATAAGGATATAAGGATAGATGGATGTGTATAACCATTTTCAATTAAGACCCAGACATAGTCTCTTAAGGTTCCTTAAATAAAAGAAATCATACGTACTTTCCAAGAGGGAAAGTTGAAACCATCAAACATAGGAGGTCTACTGAAATTACCAAGCCTAATTAACTGACTCCTATCCTCCATTGAGACAAAGTAAATAGAGTTTAATAGTAGTCCCTTTAAAATGAATCTTTAAAAAGTCAAGCTCTGATATCACTTGAGCGGTGTTAATTGCACTTTAATATATTTTGCAAAAGTGACTACTGCCGGTTAAACTCTAAATACCTACAAGTTTCAACCAAGAATTCGAGAGGGACCAGTTTAAAATTTCACTTAAACTACTAACTATTAACAACTTAATGAGTCAAATTAGTTAGTTTTAGTCCAATTTATCATCTTGGTTAAATAACATGTTAACAAACAATAAAGATACCAAATTTGTTAGGTAAGTTTCTAATCTTTTACCCTCCTTTTTCTTATGAGATGTTATGACAGAAAAATACAACATGCACGATTTATTTAACGTAGCAAAAAGCCTTCCCGTGGAAAAAATCACTGACCCCGCTAGGATCACCCAGTCTACTTTAAGTCCACTAAAATAAAAAAGAACGAGTTTACAAACAACAAACTAGAAGCTAGTAAAGTATAACCAACTTATCTAACCAGAACTCCTCTTCTTGGTCTGAATCACTTTTACTCTTGTTCTCATCATCTTTGTTGAACTGTCTCCTCTTCACCTTTGCAGATTCCTTTCACTCTCTTAGAATCGCTTAGTGCTTAGTGTAATCGTGTGACTTATACTACCATGAAAGTAAGAACAATATTATATGAGTGTGTATAGTGAACAAACAAAAAATGCATGATATACTTCTTTCTTAAAGAAATACTCTAAGTCAGAGTATTAAAATTTTTAAAGAAAATATTTATGAGATTATATATCAGTTTGTTCAAACAATACAATCAAACTTGACAAGCAATATTTTAATGTAGAGATTTATAAAATACTCTTTATTGACAGTACATACAAGATTGTTTTAGCAAAATGACGTGTTTCATTATTTTCAAACTCTAACCAGTTTTATTTCAAGGCTTATATAAGATTTTAATGTAAAACCTAAATATGTTTCCACAAGTTCAAGAGTTTCAATCAGTGCTTGGTCCAAAATAAGTCAGGTCTTAGGTTCATTTATCCTGGTCTACATGCAAGGTCCTAAAATAGGTATTCAATATCAATTTTAAGTTTAAGAATCAGTTCTTTGCACGTTCATATTATCTTAGATAGATAAATCAGATTTTAGTTAATATCAAATTAACTTAGAAATTAAAACATGTTGCATGTGAGTTAAACATAACGTGAACAAGAAATCAGAAATGATCTAAGATAGATCTACAAAAATATGTGGTTTAGTTTCAAGATTAGGGACACAAATGTGTCGATCTACTGATCACCCTTTTAGAACATAGAAACCTCATAAGATTTTTAGTAGTATCAAAAATGAAGAAAAGGATCTAAGGCAGATCAAATTAATATACACAGTTCGATTAAGACAAAATATAACCAAAGAATTTTTTTACAAAACAAAGTTTATAACAACCAATATAACTATATTAGAGAGTCTTTCACAAAAATAGGTATAACTTTGTAAAATAATAGTTAAGGAATATCTTAAGTTTTTTCAATTATTTTTTACACAGAATCGTTTATCCCTAAGAAGAGTGTTTACACAAAGAAAATCATTTTAAGATGAAACATATATCTAAAGAACAAAATAAAAGACACAATAATAATATTTCAAAAGAAATTTGGTTCGTATGTTTGTGTTGATGAGAAAAACTAAGGAAAAACTAACCACACTAAGGCCTTCTCCAATGTTTGTTTCTTTCTGTGCCATTTTAGGTGATAGAAAAGAAAATAGGTAAAAAATTGGAGTAGCTATTGGCTCAACTTCTATTAAATTTCGGCAATACAAAAACAATTGGATTCACATATATGCCAAATCACTATACATATAAACTACTGTTGAAAATGTAAAAGAAATGAGTTTGTTCTTATAATTCGGAAATATGCCACCTAGATAAAAAATGGATTTCAACTGATTTATAGATTATCAAACCATTGGAGATGGTCTAACAACTCATACAATTTAAGTTTGTGAATGTCTGTGTCTCTCTCTCTCTCTAAAAAATAATTTGGCAGAATTTCCTTACATCTCTCTTCCGTGTAAAATGAGAGACCGAGTGTCTTTATTTATAGGTCAACAGGTGTGACGCGATTGGTCAAGAAAAGAAGCACACGTATTGATCTCACTCAATCTCATCCTATGATAACAAAGAGATCCAACAGCTAATAAAGAAACACAAAATGCAAGGCTGACACGTGTTGCCAGTTGTAACACACAAGAATTCTCTAGATTTCTCTACATATTATGACTGTTTGACCGTATTCCTACACATATAACAACTGTATTTGTAGAGCCCACAAAGTGTGTATAAACCACCTATATTATTTTAATTAAACTAGGATTATTTAAGAAGGTTTTTAAATGCACATATAATTCATTTTAATTCAAAACAAATTCAAATTAATACCAAAAGATTCCAAAAAATTCAACAAAATATTTGCATAAAAAATGAACATAAAATTTTCATGTTTTTCGTATTAAAATGAGCTACTGAAATAATTAGCTAATAGTTAATTATATATTGATTCAAATTTTAAATTGATTTAGATTCTTTAAATCATATAAAAATTAATTAACTACCAACACATACACATAAAAATGATATGCAACAAATCATTGTGTGTAATATGTTTGCGAAAAGTGGTGATTCTAATTTGATCTTTTCTTTAAGCATAGTAAACGTTTAAGAAATTACCTTTCTTAAGCCTTGGATTTTGAAGAGTTGACTTTGTTCAAACCAAAATGGCCCATTCAAATAGATAGCTCTGGTAACTAACATAGACACTAATTACACAAATATCTTGGCAAAATTTGATCCAACTAGATGAAGGCTTATGTAGCTCTGCACTCTCAAATAAATATCTTCATTATGATTTCTTGCTTTGTCTATTCCTAAACAAAAAGGTATACATCATATTTTTTCTTTCATTATAATGATATCTTTATCTTAGGGGGAGACGTCGAACCTAGGTTGATATTGTTTTAGACATTGTTAAAAATTTATTCTTACACGAATTTATACTTGTTATTTTCTCTTTGCATTTGAATGTGTATTTAAGTGTGAAGGTTTACATGTTTACATCATACGACAAAGTGTTCAAGTAAGAAAATCTACTCAGAGTTTATGTTTGTTGAGAGTCTGTACTCTTTTTCCTTTCGAGGTTGAGAATTGAGTCTTTTTAGAGAGCTTGAAGACCCATAGGGTTTTATTTTGGTTTTGTCTTGGAATAGTCAAATGGAGAGATTTGTAAGGACAAATTTTCAATCAAGTCAATTTTTTGTAATTGGCTTGATTTTGGGCAAAACATTTTGAGTCATAGGTTTGGGTTGATGTTTTTCCTTTAAGCCTTTGTCATGTTTGAATGAAGACGTAGAGGCAAAGCTTTAGAGATTATATCATCGTGCTATATTTTGGTGCTCCTTTTTATATTCAAGTTTTAAGTATTTGTCAGGTATGAATGCGTATTTATTTTGAGTCTTGGATATTCTTTTATTGCGTGTAAGTATTTTATAAAATGTTTTTACAGAGTATTTTTGAAAATTTTGCTAGTTCATTAGACAGACTTAAAATGTCGTTCGAACGAGTTTTCACTAGTCGATAGAATGAGATTCCTTAATTCGAACAATATCTGGAACATAACCTTTTGGGTACATTTTGGAATGATGTTTGAAGTTTAGTTTGAATTCGTTTGAACGAGAATGGGAACTTCCTTCGAACAAGTACGGGTGTTTTTATTTTTTAAAATATATGTTTCCAAATCTTTAATTCCTATATTTTTACAAAAAATTTCCTATAGATAGAGATGTGGGATTAGACTTTTAGAGGAGCCTTTTAAGAGTTCTTTTTTTGATAAAATTCTTCCAAATATTTTCTAACAACCCTCATTTTCATCCAATAAGTTCAAGATCTAAGTTTGATCTTACATATGATTTAAAAATCCTATTTGGGCCCCAATTTTATTCTCCGTATCTTTGTGAGATTTGTTTTGTTGCGGGGGACTCTGTATTTGCT
Organism: Sambucus nigra; assembly: GCA_949130495.1. Taxonomy (NCBI): domain Eukaryota; kingdom Viridiplantae; phylum Streptophyta; class Magnoliopsida; order Dipsacales; family Adoxaceae; genus Sambucus; species Sambucus nigra. The sequence goes on along the minus strand of OX422213.1, from coordinate 493,697,377 downwards.
GTGTTGCGATGAAGAATTGGTAGATTCCATGTTCCAATCCACAGATGATTGTTGAGCATTGATCGACGAATATCGAGGTATGTGTGGACTTGTGCAGTATGACATCTTGAGTGGATGGACTCTTATGTTGCACTGTGGAAGAGCTATTGAAGATTAAAAGCGCATCAAGTCTTGTGGGGAGCGAGTCATTGAGTAAGTCATATGTCATCTTATGTAATTTTGTAATTATATGGCTGGTACGTCCGAGATTTTTCTCATTGTGGGTTTTCCTCGTACATCGATAAGTTGTGTGATTGGTTTATTTATTTTATCTGCTAACACCTAGATGCATGTTTTAGGTTAAAAACATAAAACTGGGTAAATCATTTTTTCATAACAAAATGGTTTTAATTAGTGCAAAGTTTTATTGGGTTAATCTATTTAAAAGGTTTGACATTTAAAATTGAAAAATTACAAAAATTGATTTTTTTTGGCATTACCATCCTTGCCTAAGCACACACCATATAGGGCCATTTTTCCTTTACACTTCCTATTTTTGGTCACGTAGGGAGTTTAATTTGGTTTAAAGCGCATATCTTCCTATTTTAGGTCGCGTAGGGGATCTAATTTGGTTTAAAGTGGAAAGCTTCCTATTTTAGGTCGTGTAGGGGAATGATTTTGGCTTGAGGCACATGCCTTCCTATTTTAGGATGCATAGGGGACCGAATTTTTTAAAGCGTCGGGATTTCTATTTTAGGTCGTGTAAGGGACCAAATTGGTTTGGGGCATAGGGATTCCTATTTTAGGCCGCATAGGGAACCAAATTTATTTGAGGTGTAAGGATTCCTATTTTAGATCGCATAGGAGACCGATTTTGTTTAAAGCGCATGGTTTCCTATTTTAGGTTGTGTAGGGGATTATTTTTTATTGAGGCGCATAGATTCCTATTTTAGGTTGTGTATGGTACTGCATTCGATTTAAGCACACGGTTTCCTATTTTAGGTTGTGTAGGGGATCAAATGGGTAGAGATGACTGTTTTGCTTTTGTTCAAGCTAGGTTTTAGTTTTGTTTTCTCAGGTGGAGCTCGAGGTTATATTTGGATGCTCATATGAGTTGAAGTCTTTGTTTAGGGATGTAGGTAATGAATGATTCATGCATATCCAATACCTTTATAACGGGAGTAAAAGGTTTTGGTGAGCTTTTTCTCGAGTGAAGTTAGAATATTTTTGTTAGCTTTATCGGGGGAGTCTGAGGCTTTCTTTAAAAATTTTGCTCGGGTGGAATCCGATGCCCTAGTGAGGAGATCGGGGTAGTTTGAGGCATTACTTTACTCAAGTGGAGTTTGATGCTTTAGGGAGGTTTGTTAAGAGGAGTCTAAGGATTTTTAGGGTTTTTCTAAAGAAGTGTCTGAGGCTTAAGTGAGGCACTCAAGTATGAATGAGGATTTTATTTGCTCAAGTGGAATTCAAGCCTTTAGACATGTTTTCTTAGAGGAGTCTGAGGTTTTTTAGTGATTTGATCTGGTGATGTCCAAGGATTAAATGAGGTGTTCAAGTATAAGTGTTGCTTTTGTTTATTCGAGTGAAGTTTGAGGCTTTAGAGAGGTTTTCTCAAAGGAGTTTAAGGATTTTAAGGGTTTACTCAGTTGGTGTCTGAGGCTTAAGTGAGGTGCTTAGGGATGAGTGGGGATTTTGTTTGCTCGGGTGGTGTATAGGGCTTTAGAGAGGTTTTCTCAGAGGTTTCTATGGATTTACAAGGGTTTTCTCGAATGGATTCTGAAACTTCAGATGGGTGCTCAAAGGATTCTTAGGATTTTGATATTATCGTGTGGAGTCCAAGGTTTAGAGGGGTTATCTCAGAGGAGTCTGAGGATTTGGTTAGGGATTTTATCAGGTGGATTTCGAGGATTCAGAAAGGTTCTTAATGTGAGGCTTCATCCTAGTTGGAGGAAGTGGATGCCTGTTGTAGGGATGTAGGTAATGAATGATTGATGCATATCCAATACCTTTATAACGGGAGGAGGTGTATTCTATATAAAGGGTACGTAGAAAGTGGTTACTCTTTTAGGAACCAAATGGTCTTTTAAGGTTAAAGGATCTTTTGAGTGGGCCACGAGATGATTTCTCTTCAAGAGTTTTATTTTTTTTCATTGAGAGTCATCGATCACTTTTTTAACATAAAGAGTAATTATGTGATGTGGAATCAAAACAAATTTTTATTTTTTCGGGTTGAAATTATGGGTATAGAAAATGGATGGTTACTTGAAAATGGAAGGTAACTTTGAAGACCTTTTTAGATGATTACATTAAAGTTAGATTTTGAAAGTTTTTCTTATGTTCATTCTCTAACATGAAATTATTCCCAGGGATTTGAAGATTTATCGAATGGTGGATTTGATTATAGGGTTTTCCATTAGTTTAAAAGGATTTAAAACTAGGTTATTTATATCGTGGTGCGCCCAATTCCCTGAGTGGACAAACTCCGTATCCCTTAATGGGAATCAAGTGGAATGTAGTTCCAAGGGGTGTGGTGGCTTGTATTTTAACTTGGATGAATGTTTCAAGTTTATAATGTTTTTTTGTCTTGTCTTGAGGGAAATAATTTTTATAGTGGAAAATTGAGGGAAAGGAAACGTGCTTTACTGCCAAGCCTCGTAAGTTGCAGTCTGAGGGTATCGGTTTTTGTGTCATGTTTTAAATTACGAAAACCCTGTGGATTTATAACACTTTATATTCCCTTTTATTAATTGTCATTATTCATCAGACTATGTAAAATCTTTGTCAATTAGGACACAACGACCATGTTTCTTGGAAAAGTGAGTTGGGGTTTATGGTTAGGGTTTCAATGAGCCCGAAGTGATGTCTTGGTTTGCCTACATATATCCAATTCAAAGACAATGGTGTGTCTGTATATGAATTTCTACGGTAATAATATAGTGGAGAATTAGGTCCACCTAGTTCTACCGACTGAAGAATTGAGGGCTTAAAGCCTTTAGTTGACTTCAGGCGGGGTTAGTGCTCGAGTTGCGTATTTTTTAATATGTGGGAATGATTTTGGTTGTATCATTTTCTCTTTATTACTCGTCAGTGTCTTATTCTTTTGTCCCAACTAGCGGTCCTTATAGAATTTGAAGCTTCGCCTAAGTTTGTCTCTTTATCCTTTTGGTTCACTTTCCTTTTGTGTTGGATTTGGGCATTTACTGCTCTTTTGCCTTGTTTTATTATAAAGTATTCCCCTTATTTTCATGATATATTCTACTCCTATTTAGGACACAGATAGGGACAGTGACTTTAAGGTTAAAGACTTGAGAGCAGGTGACCCTAGGGGTAAGCCAAGGTAGTTTCCCCGTTGATGTTTATTTTGATTGAGAAGATAGAGACCCTCTAAATAGGTATGAACTTGACTTTGATAATATGATAGGGATCTAGGTTATCCTTTAGGTCTTGTCCTTCCTCTTGGATGTCTAATTAATTTTTTATTGAAGGTTATGTGAAGCACCATTGGCTGGGGAAGGGCGACACACACACACACACACATACACACACACATATATATATATATATATATATATATATATATATATATATATATATATATATTGGGTACTCTATATTTCCTAAGTTACTGGTCATTGTATCTCTCTCGATAGGAGTTATACAGTCATTTTTTTCTTTGTTAACCTTTTTTAGGCATTTTAAGTATTTTTGGTCCACAAAGTCTCATTATTAGGTCTGTTTTTGGATTCATTTATAATTTTCAATTTGGCACACATAATAAGAAATGTTAAGGGATTATAACCTCTACTTATCATGAGATCAAAGGGAGGAAATACATATTTAGAGAGCTCGGAGAAGTCGGGTCTTAGAGGGATAGGGGAGACTTGGTTTTCAACCAGGTAAACCTAAGAAATTATCGATTATTTCAATGGGGCAGTCTCGATGGTGAGAAGTTATAAAATTTTTAGGTGACCTTGTCGATGCCCCTCCACCCATTTAGGATGTGGTAATAAGTAATGGGAAAGTTTTCAAATCCATTATCATTTTGAATGAGCATAAGTTTTAGCCTCGAAATTTTGAGCGTAATGTATGAATAACTTTTTTTCACTCCCGCAACATATGCATTTGCTCATTGGGTGGAGGCTTTACCATTTTGATGCGTGGGTGTATTTTGATAATTATCAACAAGTTGATAAGTATGTGGGTGAGGTGGGTTTAGACCCATGAAGTCTCTGAGTAAATAATTTGAAAGAGAGAAAAACAATTTAGAGGGGTTGAATTGACGATTCAAACTTGAAAGAAATAGGACCTTACCCGTAGACTTGGGAGAAAACCAAAAGTTAGGAAGATAATGTATGAAGAGAGAATATTAACATCTCAAATTGAGTCCCTATTAGAGTTGATAAACGACGATGGTGGATTTTTTTTGACTCTAAAATCTTGTAAGTGATTGTTTCTCCAATTTTTATTTACTTTTATTTTTTCTTTTATTTTTTCTTTTAATAAAAAGTGTCCACTTAGACTCCGAGAACATACGTGGATTTAGGTTAATCCATAGTCCTTTTACATCACTCATTTCTCTTTTCTATTTTTAATGCCCATCACACGCATATTTTCTTTTTATTTTTTTATTATATTTTCCTTCCTCTTATTTTTTGTTCTTTCTTCCATTCTCTCATTTTTATTCTATCTTCGATCTTAACAAATATTCTTCACACGCCCTATAAAAAAGGACCATTGGGAGACAATTTTGAGCAGGACGAAGTTTAAACACAATTTTATTGAGGGAGAGAAATTTTTAGAGTATATTTTTAGGGGCACCAAAAATATTAAATCTTTGTATTTTCATTTTTAGTGCTCCTAAAATAATTTGTGTACAAGTTTGGGATATATTTTTTTTATTGACATTTAAATATTGAGACTCTAATTTTGTAAGTTGATTATTATAAATGAGATTTCATATTTCATCTTGAAATTTTTGTGTTTTAATCATGATGCTAGTTTAATTTAATTGCTAGGATTATGTGAAATTTACAGTGATTACTTACTGTATATTTTAACTAATTTAATTGACTTAAATTCTCTACTTATTCTAAAAATATTTTAAAAATTAGCTATTCATTAAAATAGCCACAATAGTGATATTTTAAACTTCAATAAGTGATTGTTTTATTTATATTCTTTAATTATTTTTATGTTAAATTGTTTGATAGTCGATGCTTATGTTTGATATTTAATTTTTAAAAGTGATATAAAGAATATGAATTTTTGGCTTATAAAAAGAGATATAAGAATATTTATTTAAATTTTCACGTTTTCAATATTCAAAATTTACCCGATGAGAGTCGGTACACTTTTGAGTTATAAACGGGAATATAGAGTTACACTAATTAATCACGAGCTATTAAAAATGATAAACGAATCCGAAATTCTAGTAATATCTCCATACTTATTATATATTTTATGTTTGCACTCCTTATTTCTCCTTCTTTTGTTTTATTTCTACATCTTATTTCTACACCCAATATGATATAGTTGGAAAGTCGAAAATTAATAAAAATTGATCAAATCTCTGTGGCTCGACTTGTACTTACGTTAGGTATATTATAATAGCTCATGCACTTGAGATAATTTATAAATTTAACAACATGAGTCTTGGGTATGTGCTCATGAACTCCCTTGGAAAGTTTTCATGGGTAAGAACATGATTTGGGTGAGGAGAAAAAGATAGAAAATCTTTTTTGTTTTTTCTATACTAAATATACAATATGTGTATACATATATACTTTAAGTTGTCTGTATGTGGTTAGTATTTTATTTTTTGTATTTTTTATTTAGTAGTATTTTCAGCTGCTTAGAATTAAGTAGAGTTCCTTTGGATTTGGCTGAAATGGGGTGAGCTCTTGAGTTGCATATGAGAAGCGGGGAGATTATAGGTTGAGGGCTGAACATTTACTAAAGATAAAATTTGGGTAGGGGATTCCAATGTAAGGGAATTCTAGTTTGGCGATGAGTTTGAGATTCATACTATTTTATCCTCCATTAAAAATTGGAAGACATAACCTAGACTCCGAGGGTCTTGAACCAACCCCCGATTATTGAAAAAAATTAAAAAATCTTGTCAAAGTGATTGGGCCATAAGTAATTGTTCTTTTTTATCCAATATGGTATGTTACTAGATATTTTTTTATATGCAAAAGGTGATGAGACTCGATGATCAGTGGATCATTTTTCATTTCCATAAATCATGATATTTGGGGCTTCGTGGACTGACAAACCTTTAAAGTACGTGTGAAACCACTTTACCCTATTAATTAATAATTGTGGAAGCCTAATACATATACCCCAGCACTGAACGAACTTCAAACATTCCCTGTCACGGAGACTTTAAGATCGAGAGACAACCTTCTCGGTATACCAGATGGGTAGGCGAAAAGAATGAGGATATCATTGTCTATCAGCCTTTCGATCCACCTTTTTTGGTATTGTGGGAATATGTTTTAAATGATATCAAAATCAATATTATGCACTATGTGATGCAAATAACTAATATTAAACTTTACATACTTTGATGTTTTTTTTATCCTCGAGTTCTTCATGTGCCTCTATATGTTTGGATAAATGCACAATGTTGCATACGGGGACCTGAGAAAGTATTTATATTTCGAGGTACTTTAAAACTAAGGACTCCAAGTTCTAAAAGAGTGCGTTAAGTAGTCATACGAGAGAGAGATGTTAAGAATAATGTAAAGGAACCATATTGATAGTTTGGCTCGTTTGATGTATCCCCAACGGAGTCGCCACTATGGTGTTTTGGGACCCGAGTTGTGACTCTAGTGGGATAACAAGATGTGGAGATGTTGCCTCCATTATTAAGTGAGTTAATGTGATATTCCCTACCGAGATGTGAGAGTGCGTGTCTATCGGTCCAATGTTTCCCCCTGAGATCGGGTCGAATTTGTGGAAGACTAGCCCTGGAAGTTGTTCATCACCATATCTATTTTTTATTTCATGCTCCTGTTTAGGACTAAGCCTAATCTATCTATGCTAGGGATTGTCGGTTGTTTAAATTTTCCAGTTTATTTTATATAGAAATAAACAAAATGGTTAGGTTTATCCCTTTCAGGATATTCCTAAGACATGTGTAAGGACACAAATTTCCAGTTGAGTCTTAATGTAGTGTTGGCTCAATTCTGGAAAAAAAAAGTTGTGTCATAAGATAGTATTGAGTGAGTATCCTCCAAGCCTATGACATGCAAGAGTTGAAGATGTAGCAGTCAAGATTAAAGCTTCATCAAATGCCGAGTTTGTTGTGCCTCATTTCTACGTCATCAACATCATATTCCATAGTCTCCAAAAGGCATGAATGCCTTTCTATATATATATTGGGAGACTTGGAATAATTTGATAAGGGTGTATTTTATTTTAAAATATTTTCAGAGGTTTCTTTAAAACTTTAAAATAAAGTTTCTGGGCTAAAAATAGAATTTTAAGCTTTCTGGAAGTTCGTTCGAAATTATCGTTCGAATGAGTTTTTCGTTCGAACGAGAATGTCGTTCGAATGAGAATGATGTTCGAACGAGAATTCTGATGAGTTTACTAACGATTTTACAATTTATCCACTGGAACTTCGTTACATAGTTCGTTCGAACGAGATTTCGGCGGGAACAGTATGTGGCAATTTTTTGTCACTTTCCCACTACTTTGTCCCACTACTCTTTCATAGAATTTAATGACTTCGGGAATAAAAAATTTCTAAAAACTTTTTCCATCTCTTGGAGAGGTTTTGTGAGCTTAATTGTTTCATAAAAATTTCCCTTGGTGTTTTTTACTCAAATTCATTTATTAAAAGAACAAAATCAAGTTTACACCCAATTGTTTATTTTAATCCATGTTTCTATATATATATATATATATATACATCTTGCTTGGAGAGTTTGTTTGGCACCAGATTTATCTTTACCGTAAAAGAGAGTTTGGGTTTACTTCTACATCCCTCAAAGAAGAAGATTCGTTGTTTATTGTTGCGGCATTCTCATACGGTGAAAGGCACCGTGTGTGGTTGATGGGTTCCTAAAAGTTCGATCGGTGGATTCCGAGACCGCGATGGAGCTCCGTGGTTATTCGCTAGGCAGAGGTGTATACAAGAAGATGCGTCGGGACTTGAAGGAGTTGAGTGGAGTCTTGTAAGTCATCTTGCTTTTATTTGTAAAACAGTACTTAGTAGATTTGAGGCTAGGGCCGTCCGAGGTTTTTTCCCTTTGTGGGTTTTTCCTCGTACATCGCAGCGTAGTGGTTATTTTGTTTATTTTATCTTTTGCAAAGATCACATTAGATGCATGCTTAGGTAAAAGGATAGAATTTGGTTTAAATCACTACTTGTTTAATTTGGAGCTAAATTTATTTGGGTAAAAGTTAATTTAATTCAAGTCATTAATTTTATTGGATAAAATTTGGTTTGGCCTAATATTGCTAATTGGATTAATTTTGTTAGGAAAAATTTCTAGGACTTGGGTTGAGTTAATATGTTAAAGTGAAAAATGTATTTGTTTATTAATGTAATTTCACTTTGAACTTATTTAATTTTAATTTGAAAAGAAATTAAAATTTGGTGTTTGTGTGTTTAATTGAACCATCTCGCTTCCGCATCTTTGTAAAAGGAAATTGAAATTAATTTTTGTTTAAATTTGTTAAAATTGGGGGCCTTGTGTTTCAACAACATGTTTAGGTCTGCTAAAAAAATTAGCGATTCTTATCGTGTGTTTGGGAATCGGCTTAAGAGTGGAGAATGTTTTAGGCACCCCACTTGTTCTTTTGTCTTCCTTATATATATACTTATTATCACATTATACATTTATGATTATTTTTAATTTATTTTAGAACCTATTAAGAGACCTTATTTTGAGAATCATTTATAAAGTAGACATAGGCTTAGGTATGAAAATGGTTTTAGTGAGAGGCGTAGGAACATGACTTATACTTGTTTAGGTAAACAAGAATGCTTGATGGGTAGGAGGGAGAACGACGTATGTAATGAGAGTCCGTCAAAAGTGTTTATGTTTGAGCATGTGCTATATAGATTTGCACAAGGAGTCGCGACTTGAGACTGTTTGATATCTTATTCGAGGTGTGAGAGATGGATAATTGACAATATGGAAGATGAGTGCCTTTCTATGGGGACATTATATCATGAATTATATTGTCGAGACTTTTTATCATGGGAACGACTCAGTATTGCACCTACGTATTCGTGTATTTAGGAGATCAAAGTCTACATAGTTCGGTTGTTATGGTGAGCCATATGAAAGAATTCCAACGCGATGTATGTGCACGTGCGAGGACTTAGCTTGGAGAGGGGGATAATCTATCTTTCAATCAAGAGGTTGACTATAAGGAGTTAAAAATTAAAGTTGACCCAAAGTCGTCAACAAATGCATATATCATGATGATTGTCAGGCGATCACTAACTTGAAGGTGTTGAACAACCTTCAAACTAGTTTGCAGGTGTATTTTAAAGGGTTCCTAGAAATCCTTCATTGCTTATAAGTTTAGAAAGCGGAGGTGTGTGTTTGTGAATCGAGTGGAACATAAGTCGCAAAAAAGGTCTATCTATCCGTTCGTGACATTGATAAAATCCCGAAGGTGTCGTAGGGCTTAGGGCCAATCTGAAGTGATAGAGATGATCACTTAGTTTGAGAAAATGAGGTTTGGATTAGAGATGGAGGCATACCTAATAGATAATATGTCGAGTGTTATTGTCTAAATATGGTATTAGGATATTTTTAGGTCTCAGCTAGTAAATAACAATAATAAACTATAACAAATATAGAAGAAAACATTATAGAATTGAGAGAGATGAGAGATAAGGAATGAGATAAAGGGTTTAACGTGGTTCACCCATGAGGTGCCTACATACACAAGTGTAAAACTATTTTGTATTAGGATATGATACATGCTCTCAAGAGACTCTCTAGGGCTTAGTGTATGCCATTTTCTTCATGTCCCAACTATGGTATATGGTTTGCTATTTATAGTAGGAGTAAGAAGAAGAATATGTGGAATGATTTTATAAGTCAAGCAGTTATAACTTTTTATATTCTTGATGACAACCATTGATGAGCTACTCGCAGATAGTTAGGAAGTTTAACCGATGTGCATATATGTAAAGAGATTGTACATATTCCCACATGTATCTCACTCACATTTTTGGAGAAATATTTTTTCTTCCCGAAGTAATGGTAATTTTGTAACTAAGAGTACAAATTGTGAAGTGTCTGGGGGTACGATGGAATAAAATGCATTAGGTAATGGATTGCCGTCAAAATGAAATGGAAGATATTTTAATCATAACAACTCTGTTGCAGTTGGAGAGACGTCACTAAACTTATAAAGTGTCATTTCCCTCCTTCGTTCACTTCAACCTTAATTCAAAATCTCTTTCTTTGTCTCCAATTTTTTTTTCCATTCGTGAGAGTTGTGTTCTTTCGTGAGAGATGTGTTCCTCCCTTTTTGCTGCAAGACTCCTTCTTTTTTGTATATCGTTTGTAGTTCTTTGATAAATATATGGTTTATACAGTGGATGAGAGTTCATTAGAGCTTACTATATCCACTTATAGAATCCCTTGATCGGTGAAAACTGAGTTATTGGTTAGACCTTGAGACCTCCGTTCTTTAGCTGAGGGCCATTGATTACCCATTTTTCTTATTTCTTAATGTGAGGTTACTTCCCTCCACTCGATTCCTTCTGGAATTTTGTTAATATTTTGATGTAATTCCTTCCCAAGTTGCCCTAAACACTTGGAGGATCATTAATAGGGTTTATCGCTCGAGGTGCCCACAATAAGGCCAAGGATTAGGCCGGCACATGCACAAACAATTTGGATATTTTTCCTTTCTTCTTCCCCATTTTAGTTCTATAGATAACTATATATTTTTGTCTTTTTATTATGCATAAAAGATTAAGAAGAAGATTCCTGTATTTCTGAAGTTAATTTCGCAGATTTGGAAATCGTGTGGTCCATTCAGCAGAGAATTTGTGCTAAAGATCATTCCTGCTTCACTTCGTTCTTTCTTGGATATACCGGTATTCTATTACTTAATTTATTGCCAAACCAACTGAGGAGCCACCCTCAGCCCTCGTTTGTTCAAACGACCCCATTCCCTCTTCTTATGATACCCAGGGCCCTGTTCGGAGTTTTCTCATAGAATATAGGGTGATTTCTTGATCGAGAGTACATCTTCATCATTTGATCATCTGGACATTGCTTTTGTGCTGAGCCACATCCCTTCCATAGGTTAGTGAAGAAAAATATTTCCAACCTCCTTGCTGACATTAGGTCTCCCCCCAGTTGGTAAAAACGCCGAAGTTAAGGATTCCAGTTATCCTGTCCTCTTAGACACATCCCCAACAAAATATCATGAGCCTATCTCTAAGAAGTTAATGAGGCGTCCAATTACATCCATGGAGGTGGATAAACAGGAGCCTGCTGAAAAGGTCAAGGGTACTGCTTAGTCCGTAGCAGTCAATCTTGAGCTCGCTCACTCGTTGATTGGTGATAGAATTCTTCCACCCTAGGAATTGGCTGCCTCCTCTCTCCCTCACTCTAGGCTGGTTGTTTCGAAATATCAAAATTTGGACCTTGTAAGAGTATTATCCATTGTATACTGGTTAAAACATTTCTTCCATTCTTTTTGCTAACTTCCTTATTCTGAATGTTTGTATTCCAGTTCTTAATTAACTACGACCAACTTTCGAGGAGGAAAAAAAACTAAAGAAGTACTCTTCTGATATGGAGGCAACCTTTAAAGGGATATGCAAGTCTTTGAAAGCTATTGGTCGCGCTCATGAGGGAGAAAAAAGAAGTTAGAAGATAAGGTCAAGCTATTGGAGCAGGGGAGGCTCTCAGTGGAACAAAGTGGGACCACTACGAAAAAGGAGGCCGAAGAAGTTAAGAAAGTTCGACCAAGCAAAAACTTATGTGGCAGAAGCAAATTTTAATGCTTCCAAGGATAGGTAGGATGCCTTTACTAGGGGTTGGGATAAGGCATTCTCTAATTCTACCATGAAGATTGAGTATTTAAAGAAATCATCATTGAAGAAGGTTGGGATGTTGCCCTCGCCAAGGTTGGCACTGTAGAGGGATCAGATCCCTTTCTCTTGAAAAATCCTAGCATTCTTTCTCTGATTGAAAAGCAGATGGATGATGATGAGGAGGTTTATGAGTCCATGGCCATCGAGTATCTAGTATTCATTGATCAAGAGGGAGGGAGATTGTGGCAGATAAGGTGAAGATGGGAGACGGATCTCAGTAGTTTTAGGAGTCTAATGCTTTGTCTTGTTTAATATTCTCTAAGGTTTTTTTCTTTGTAAATGTAACATTTTGATGTAACTCCCATTTTCATTTCAATAAAATAAAGTTTTAATCTCCATAACGTTGTCTTGATCAAATTGTTTCAACTCTGCTTTCTTTAGTACATAAAGTTTAACACCAGGTTGGCGTATATGGTCGCTACTCGGAATGATCTTCAATAAAGGCGTAACTGGATATTCAGTGTTGGTTATGAAGAGATGTATGAAGCGGGACTTTATGAGTTTCTCGACCAATTTGTATTGTTGATACCAAATTTAGTCTGCTGACGTGGATCAATTAAATGAAGACATGTGTCAGTTTACATGGCATTCGCAAACATTTATGAACAACGCCTTGGCTACGAGGAGCTCAATCCCCCCCGTTCAACTGTGGCACTCCGAGCAACAAGTGTTCTCCGAGGAACTTTATTGCACCAAGCAACTTAGGCGGTCCGAGCTGTATCTCATACAGAGTATTCATATCCGAATAATCAACAGATTGACTGCGCATTAAATGCTTATTATTATCATGCAGATGTACACGCCTATTTGACAGCTATGTATTACCCTTTCACATTTACAGCCTGAAGGCTATAAATACATTGTATCATCCTCATTGTAAGGGGACTGAGAATTTCTTGGTAAAACCTGTTATCGAGAATTCCAAACAAATAGTCAGCAATAACAAAATAGTGGACGTAGGCCATTCATTCAAGGCTGAACCACTTTATAATTCTTTTATCTTATTTATTTTTATCTGTGATTGAATAATTAGAGATAGTCTAATTTTTTTACATCAACAGATTGGCGCCGTCTGTGGAAAATGACTGTAATTATCATTTTTCACTAAAACAATTAATCACCAATGGCTGATAATCCTGAATCCAGTAATCGAAACGCTGGAAACCCCCCGAATCCATCTGCTCCTCCAAATGTCCAAGATCTGGCCGGAATAATGGCTAATCTGGCCCAGGGCCAGATAGCCATGCAAGAAACTATGCGACAACTCATGCAAACTATCCAGGGTGGAGGGCCGACCCATTCAGGACAACGAAGTGTTCAAAGAAACACCCGTTTACCTTCTTCGCTTACTAGGCATATCGATTCATATCGCACTGAAAGATCTGATGATTTTTCTTATTAGCCGGGTCGAACTTCGTCAGTACGAGCCACAGATACTGAACAACACATCACACTCTCTCCAGAAAGGACTAGTGCATTGGAGAGATTAAGTAGGGTCTCTCCTTTTGATCGATTGGGTCCTAGGAGGAATAGAAGTCCTCATAAGGCTGTGTCGAGGAACTTTCGACGACCATCTAATCTAAGGGAGGGTTCTGCCCAATCACAACCAGCTGTTCGTCATGATAGATCCCAGGAAGCAGATTCAACACGATCAGTTGCTCGAACCAACAGGCCCGAGGAGGGAAATGATGCATGTAAAGGCTTTATTCAAAGGCTGGAGGATAGACTAGGGGAAATGGCTAAGGCCAAGAATCCTCTACAAAGAACTTTTGTCCAGGGGACACCTTTTATCCAGACAATTGTGGATTTTCCCACACCATCAAAGTTCAAAGCACCTATTGTGACTCCTAAATATGATGGAAAAACTGACCCTGTCCTTCACATAGAACAATATCAAGCTGCTGTCGACATCTACGCCGTGCCAGATGAGATGAGATGCAGGGCATTTTCGGTAACTCTTACCGGATCTGCTCAAATATGGTATAATAATCTTCCTCGGGGGAAGATTTCAACTTTCTTTCAACTGGCCGAGCTCTTTATTGGAAATTTCTGTTTTGGAGCAAAACCAGTTAAACGAGTAGCACACTTGTTAAGTGTTAGACAAAAAGCAGGTGAGAGCACCAAGGATTATATAACTCGTTTCAATAAGGAGAAGCTCGAAGTCATTGATTATGAGGAAAAGACAGCGATTACTGCTTTGATAAGTGGGCAGCTGCCCAATAAATTATACTACATTTTGGCCAAAGATCCACCCAGGACCATGTCAGAATTGATGGAAAAAGTGGCCAAAATCATGAATGCCGAAGAGGCTATGGCTGTGAAGAAGAATATGGACACCAAAGAGACCAAGGTGGAGGTTGATAAGGCTAAAAAGAAAGAGCATAAGAACAATGGTGGTGACAAACAGTCAAAAGCAAAGCCATCATGGGAAATATTGAAGAAATTTGAAAATTATAGTCCTTTGAAAGTAGACATAAACCATGTCCTGGAAGAAATTAAAAACAACGAGGAGCTAAACTGGCCAGAGAAAATGAAGACAAATCCTGACAAGAGGAATAAGGCCAAATATTACGAGTTCCATAAAGACCATGGTCACACGACCAAAAATTGCGTAGCTCTTCAGAATGAAATCGAAGCACTCATCAGAAGAGAAAAGCTGGCCAAGTATGTTGATCATAGAAATGAAAGAAAAAGAAACGACAGAGCAAGACAGAGGTCTAGATCTCCTCGTCGAGCAGAAGAAAACAAGAAAATAGATCATGAAGATGATCCAGACCTACCCAAAAGACCAAGACAACTAGAGCGTGAGGTATTTTCAATTCGTTTTGGATCATTTGATTGTAATGTTATTACAGGTGGAGATGCAGGAGGTGGAGACCTTACTGCAGAGAGGAAAGCTTACCTCAATGAGGCTCAAGCTTGTTCATACATTCAACGAATAAATCTAGCTGAGGATGATCGCCCGAGGAAGGTAAATAAAGAAAAACTGGTCATCGATTTCTCCAAGAACGACCTCGCAGGTGTGCTGTATCCTCATGATGACCCACTGGTGATCAGAATGAGGATGAAGGAAGTGATGATCTCAAGAGTACTGGTTGATAATGGTAGCTCGGCGGATATTATGTTCTACTCATGCTTTGACAGCTTAAATCTCAATTTGTCTCATTTGGAGCCTTATCACAGGCCCCTCCTCGATTTTGCTGGCGAGAAAGTTTTTCCACTTGGGATGATCAAGTTGGATATGTTTATCAGTACGTGGCCTGCTTGTCGAACAAAAAGAGTGCGCTTTTTCGTGATGGATAAGAATGTCCAATCAGCTTACAATATCATAATGGGAAGGGTAGGTTTGAAGAAGTTCGAAGCAGTACCATCTACTGTACATCAATGCCTAAAATTTCTAACCAATTTTGGAGTAGGAGTTGTGAAGGGTGACCAAAAAATAGCTCGGGAATGCTACTATTCATCTGTCGAGCAGGAAGAACTGCAGGAATCTAGGAAAAAGACTACTACCTATCAAGTGGATGGAGGTGCAGAGATTGAAACATTAGATCCTAGAGACGAGTCACAACTCGTGAAAGGCCAGGTGGTGGAAGCTACTGAAAATGTCATTCTGGACGACGAGCACCCGGAGCGAACAACTCAAATAGGTTCGTCATTGGATGCCTTACTAAAACAGGAATTGATAGTTTTCCTAAAAAGCAAAAAACAAACTTTTTCTTGGAGTCATGAGGACATGCCAGGAATAGACCCAAATTTCTTATGTCAAGAGTTCAATGTGAATAAGGAGATCAAGCCAGTGAAGCAGAGAAGAAGAGTGTTCAGCCCCGAGGAGAACCAAGCTATACAAGAGGAGGTCAAGAACCTCCAGAAAGCTTGCTTTATTGAAGATGTCAAATATCCAGACTGGTTAGCAAATGTGGTGATGATGAAGAAGAAGAACAATAAGTGGAAGATGTGTGTAAACTTCACCGACCTCAACAAGGCATGCCCAAAGGATCATTTTCCTTTGCTCCGAATTGATCAATTAGTGGATGCTACCTCGGGACATGAGCTGTTGAGCTTCATGGATGCTTATTATGGTTATAACCAGATTAAAATGAAA
The DNA here is from genome assembly GCA_949130495.1 of Sambucus nigra. NCBI lineage: Eukaryota > Viridiplantae > Streptophyta > Magnoliopsida > Dipsacales > Adoxaceae > Sambucus > Sambucus nigra. Next base: position 493,681,208 of record OX422213.1, on the reverse strand, counting down.
CCTGAAGACAGGGAGAGTACTTCTTTTATTACCCCTAAGGGAACTTATTGTTATAATGTTATGCCTTTTGGATTGAAAAATACAGGTGCAACATATCAGCGGCTGATGAACAAGGTGTTTGCCGAGCAAATCAGTCACAATATGGAAGTTTATGTTGATGATATGCTGACAAAGAGCAAGAGAGCTGCCGACCATCTAATTGACTTAGGCCAGACCTTTGATCAATTAGATAAATATCAAATGAAGTTAAATCCCACCAAGTGCATATTCGGAGTACGAGAAGTCATGTTCCTCGGGTATATTGTCAACCAACGAGGAATCGAAGCAAACCCAGAGAAGATCAAGGCTCTATTGGGACTACGATCTCCAACGACGAAGAAGGAAGTGCAAAGTCTCACTGGGCGAGTTGCAGCACTTAATAGATTTGTATCACGAGCAATAGATAGATGCCTCCCATTCTTCAAAACGCTCCGAAAAACGTTTGAATGGAATGACGAATGCGAGAAGGCCTTTCAAGAATTGAAGAAATATCTGGGATCACCTCCACTATTGTCCAGGCCAGTGATGGGAGAAAGATTGTACTTGTATTTGGCAGTGTCGGAGAATGCAGTTAGCTCGGCATTGATAAGAATGGAGGATGGAGTGAAAAAACTGATCTATTACACTAGCAAAGCCTTCCGAGGAATAGAGATCAAATATCCAAGGCTGGAAAAGTTGGCACTAGCATTGATCGAGGCGAGTAGGAGAATGAGGCCGTACTTCCAAGCTCATACCATAGTTGTGTATACTGATATGCCATTGAGACAAGCTCTTTATAAACTAGAAAAATCAGGGAGATTGATGTATTGGGCAGTAGAACTTGGTGAATATGATATAGTTTATGAGCCTAGATCGTCGCTTAAAGGGCAAGCAGTGGCATATTTTATAGCAGAGTTCACCTATCCTGACATCCCCGAGGAGCAAAAGCTGAACACCGACCAACCTGTGGATGTTACATGATCATCAGATTTAAACCCCGACCAACTTAAGTTGGTTGACGAGTAGGAGAAGATGGTCGACGAGCAGCAAGAGATGCTAGAGGAGGATGTAAGGAAGAAACAAATATTCAACCGAGGAACTCTGTCCAACCAAGAGTTTGATAATAATATACCTGTGTGGAATTTATATGTAGATGGATCTTCGTGCACTACAGGTAGTGGAGCAGGGATTATTTTAAACAGTTCGGATGAGATCGATATGGAGTATGCTCTGCGTTTTTAATTCAATGCTTTTAATAATGAGGCTGAATATGAAGCTATGATTGCAGGTCTTAGTTTAGTAAAAACCATGGGGGCAGAGCAAGTCGTTGTATTCAGTGACTCACAATTGATCGTAAATCAAATGCTAGGGGTATATGCAGCCAAAGGAGAATTAATGACCAAGTATCACGCAAGAGCAATGGAGATTTTGTCAAGCTTGATTGCAGTGCAGATAATTAGAATACCAAGATTGGAGAATGCAAGAGCAGATGCCTTAGCTCGCTTAGCTTCAGCCACACACACCGAGCTATTAAGAACAATCCCAATAGAAGTCTTGGCTAGTCGAAGCATAGACGAAGATCTGATGATGAAATTTATTACCCTTGATTTAGGACCATCTTGGATGGATCCTATCAGGGCATATATTGAGGAGGGGACATTACCAACTGATAAACTCGCAGCTAAGAAACTGAAGTTTAAAGCTGCTCGTTATGTATTGACTAATGGTATTCTATACAGACGAGGAATTATAGCAGTATTCCAAAGATGTGTGCATCCCTCCGAGGTGAGAAACTTGATTGAAGAGGTCCATGAAGGGTCCTGTGGAGCCCATGTAGCAGGTCAGACGCTTTTGCAAAGAATAATGACGCAAGGATACTATTGGCCAACTATGAGGGCTGATTGTATAGCCTATGCCAAGAAATGTGATAAGTGTCAACGCTTCTCCTCTATCCGAAGAACTCCCCAAGCATTGTTAGCACCCATTACTTCCCCTTGGCCATTTTCCATGTGGGGAATAGATTTGGTCAGGCCACTTCCAACGACCAGGGGAAGATTTAAATATCTTGTGGTCGCGGTGGACTACTTTACTAAGTGGGTGGAAGATGATCCCCTTATCGATTTGACATATGACAAGGTATACCAATTTATATGGAAGAACATCATTTGTAGATATGGTCTTCCTCATGCATTCATCACAGACCATGGAACCCAATTCTACAACGAGGAGTTTGCTGCGTATTGTCACCAGTCGAACATTTTGAAAACCCACTCTGCACCAGGCCATCCCCAGAGCAATGGACAAACTGAAGTGACAAACAGAACGCTGCTGAATGGTTTGAAGAAAAGACTGGTTGATGCAAAGGAAAATTGGATCAACGAGCTGCATTCTGTGCTGTGGGCTTATCGTATTACTCCACGAGCAGCAACCGGAGAATCTCCATACATGCTAGCATTTGGAAGTGAAGCTGTTATACCTGCCGAGCTGGGCCTCCCCACACACAGAGTGCTGAATTTCAATTCTCCTATCAGTGACTCGATGAGAAGATTAGATTTGGATATACTCGAGGAAGTTAGAGAAGAAGCAGCAATCAAAAATGCTGCATACCAGCAGCGGACAACTCTGTTCTACAACAAGAGAGTAAAGAAATGTGATTTGAAGGAAGGGGACTATGTGCTAAAGAAAGTAATTCAAAAACAAAACAAACTGGAGGCTAACTGGCACGGACCCTACAGAGTAACAGAGGTTGTTCGACCAGGGACGTATAGGATTGAAACTTTAGAAGGGGAGGAGTTTAAGAATGCATGGAACGCAGAGCATCTTCGCAAATATTATCAGTAGTTCAATCCCTATGTAATGCAGTTTTCTTCAATATGAATAAAAGTTTTGGATGTTTTGCCTAATTCTCTCCTTTTGTTGAAATTTTTTCGGAATACTAGTGCTACACACTACGCATCAAGCCCGGGAATAAAAATCCACCAACGACGATTGATTGGGAATAAAAATCCACCAACTACGGTTGGTCGGGAATAAAAAATCCATCAACTACGGTTGGTCGAAAATAAAAAATCCACCAACTACGGTTGGTCGGGAATAAAAATCCACCAACTACGGTTGGTCGGGAATAAAAATCCACCAACTACGGTTGGTCGAGAATATTTATTTAAACGAAGCAGGATCATGTGACGAAAGTCGTCTAATGGCTTAGAATTAAAAAGTGATAAGTCATTACAATAAAAAATAAGACAAATTTTTTTGATACTTGTAACATTTTAAATTACCACCAACTCTAAGTTGGTCAGGAAACAAAATATTACCAACTTTGGTTAGTCGTCAAACAATTACCACAAACTTAGAATGATCAACAATAAAATTTTCACCAATTGATCGACAATATAACACAAGACATTTTGTCTTTTTACAAATACACATGCACATTCATTAGTGAATAAAAGAAATGTTTTACAATGACAATCAAGATTGCAAAGAAAAATAGAAGTTTTTCATTAAAATGATAACAAATTACATAGACAATAAATGACAGATTACATGACAAATCCTATTCTATTGGTTTTTTCCCTTCTGCCTTTGAAACAAGCTCTTCCCCAGCAGGAGGATCGTCTAAGGCATAAGGGGAATTTATGAAGTTCAAATCTCTGAGCATTCGGACCTTCATCACAGATGGCTGATCAAGCAGGTGCTCCGGGCGAGATATCTCGAAGTTAGAGTGAAGATTGTAGTCGCCGAGATGCTTCGAAATCAGGCACTGAGGAATGGCCCGAGCAGGAATCCAACTCATATCAAGCTTAAACGGAGGCACTGGCAACTCGAGCAACCCGGGGTCATAGTAATCTCATAAATAGTGACCCTGTTCCAGTTGTAGCACGCCCAAGGCATTCATCCATCCTTGCTTGTATCCCTCGTTGTTCGACTGTTGGATCCGGTCATCAAGGTGACAGAGAGATTCATTATAACAAGCCATCCAAAATTCTCTGGGATGCTTGTGGAACTGGTAGATCAACCTCTCTAACTTCTCGTGAAGATTCTTTACCAGATTTGTTTTATTCTCCAAGGCAAAATTTTGGGCAGCCAGTTGCTTGTCGAAGATCTAAATCTTCTTAGACATCTCAACTAATGCTTGATTCTTCGCCATCAACTGGAAGGCCTGATTCTCCAAGGCTGCCTGCGTTCTAGATTCTTCAACAGTAACCCGAGCAGCCCTTGCTCATCCCCGAGAAGCTCTTGCTCGTCTTCGAGCAGAAGTAGAAGGCCCAACCCTCTTTAAAGTTTCCAATTCGTCTCTCAAATTGGCATTTTTGACCTCTAAGAAAGAGAAACCCTCGTCGTTGACAGGGACCAAAATGCTCGAGGTAGATGCTGCAGATTTCAGCTGAGATATCTCTCCTCGCAGGTTATTATTTTCCTGCTCTAGCAACTTCGCGATCTGCCTATGCTCTTCGACCTCAGTCTTCAGAGTTCTCTCCTTCATATCATAAGCAGTGACCAACTTATCATATCCTCTATCAGCACTTAGTTGCTGATACTTTTTCTCATATTCCTGGTGCAAAAGGGTTGTAGACTCCTTGTATTGTTGTTGAAGTTCCTCGAGAGTGCCCTGGAGGTCTTCAATCATCTTATAATATGCCACATTGTTGGCCACTGCACGGTCGAGCAGGCATTTCAGATACTGGTAGGCTTCTACTGCTCGCTCAGAAGTGTCTGGACCGAGGATATCGATGATTTGAGATTCGTTAAGATCTGCATGGCCAACCTTGAAGTAGTCATTGCATCTTTTCATCAATTATGTATCATGGGCTGACAAGAGCTCCATTCTAGCCATAAACTAGTAAAGAAAAGAGATAGAAATATCAATGAGAATGCAGACATAGCAAGAAGAATAAAATAGAATGATAATAAGAGCAGAGCAAGAAAAAGGGAGTTAAGATGCACAACCAAAACTTCAAATTCTATTACATCATGAAAAGAAGTACATAACCCAAAGTTACATTCAACAGAAAATAAAAAGCAAAGAGCCCGAACAACTCTACACCTTTTCCTTGCTCCCTAAGATTTCCTCAGGAGGTCTGGATGAGGAGGTAGGTTGCTCGGAGGGAAGAGAAAGCTGCTCGGTAGAGATATTGGTTGGCTGGGGCTGCTCATAGCGAAATTAGACAGTAGGGACTTGGTCCCCAACTATCATCGAAGACTCTTAAGTGGCAGCTTCGTCCTCTTCTTCTTCGCCAGGAGAGGGAGGAGGACCATGAGTATGACGCTGAAACAGATCGGAACCCTCAGAGACCTTTAGCTCTTGAAGAGCTGTAACCCAGCCATCTCGGAAGTATTCTAGACTAGCAAACTTCATCTGAGAAGTCATGGCAGATAGGCCTTTATTCCAACCTTTGTCCCAGCCAGTGCTGAAGGACTTCTTAACATAAAGTTTTCTCTTTGTCTTCTCCGAGGAAATCTTCTCAGAAAAAAGTTCCTCGACAGCCTTCATCTTTCCTTCCAGCTCCTGCTTTTGACGATCAATGTCACGAAGTCTGCCAAGCTCCTCTTCAGCAGTTTTTAGCTTGGTCTCAAGCTCTCCAGCATTTTTGAGCTTTTCCTCAAGCTCATTATTCGTCTTCTCAACTTCATTCATTTTCCTCTCCAACTCCTGAGAGGCCTCCACATCTTTCTCCCTCTCTTGATCGATGGATTTTAGTTGCTTCTCCCAAGAAACTTTGCCTTCATCATATTTCTGACGAGAATCCTTTAAGGACTGTGTCAGACCTGTAAAAAACTCCTCCACACCTGACGAGGATCTCGAAGCTTTAATAGCTTCATCTTTTCTCAGAATGGTGTTAAAACAAGTTACCAACTGGAAAAAGAAAATAAGTGTGTAAGTCAGTGCAAGGACATAATATGGAAAAATGAAAGTTTAGATTAGTAATACTTACTGAGGTAATATGTTGAGCTGCCAAGGTGGTAACCTTCTCCCGAGAAAGATTGTCTTCAACACCTTGGATGTCGGGGATAATCCAAGACTTCACCGAGATCATGGCACAGCTCGGAGCAACAAAAGTGGGAACACCACTTCCAGCAGTTAGAGGTTGAGAGATGGATTCAGCCAATTTATCCGAGGTGCTTTTCTTCAACTTCCTCGTAGGAGCAGGAACATTTTCGATCAAGGATGTGGTCTTGGTCGGTGATATAACTATAACCTCGCTTGGAGGAGAGATAGCAACGACCTTGCTCGGAGCCACAGGGGGTTTCTCGGCAACCTTCTTAGTAGCATCTGGAGGGGGTGCATCAATTTTTCTTGTCCCTTCTTCTGGGACATCCTGCTTGATTTTCTTTGCCTCTCCAGTAGTAGAAGCAGACTTATCAAATAAGGCAGGAGCTCTTCTTCTATTCATTCTGTCACTAAGAGGAATGTGCGATTCAGGTGAAGAACCTTCAGAAGTTGGTGCTGGTTCTATGTCACTTATCACTGGACGAGCGGTAAAAGATGAAGTGTAACTCTTGTACTGCAACAAGTATGAGGTTGATCTGATATGTTCGTCGGCAATGGTTTGTTGCAAACCCCAGATAAGTTTCAGATGCTTTAAATTAATCTCTGTCTCCTTTGGGGATCTTCTTTTGCTGTCAACTGCAAATAGATAAAAAATTAAAATATCAATGACGCATTTTATCAAACACAAAGAAAACATAATTTCAAAAATGAAATAAAATAAAAACAACCTATCCCATTGCCATGGGGAGGGCATCTAGGACCCTGATATACATCATTTCCATTTAATGGAGCATGTTGCCAATTTTTCATAACAACACCATGCCCGAAGTAATCCCTGTTGGCATCTGGGAGATTGACAACTAAAGCCCTATTTAGAAACCTAGTTTTTAAGTAAAAAGTACTGTCACTGACAACCCATCTATAGCAAAACATAATTTCTGGAATTCCTAAACGGGTTCCATGAATCTGATTTAACCTATGGACTCCATTAACTATTCTCCATGTATTGGGGGCTATTTTTCCAGGTACCACGTTAAAATATTTATAGAATTCCAAATAAAAGGGATTGGGAGGAAAGGAAAAACCACATTCATCCACAAAAAGTCTGGGGAACCAATGTCCCTCAGCCAAAGAAAAATAATCTGAAGGTTCAGAAAGTTCTTCCAGAATGACCCATGAGGGAATAGAAAAATCAGAGAGAAATTTATTAAGTGACTCAACGAGGTAAACCATGATGAACAAAGAAAATAAAAGAGAAGGAAGAAGATCTTTCAGGAAAAGGGTGGATCAGATGACAACGAAAAATGGAAGAAATGAACGCATAAGATAGAGAAGAAGTGAAGAAGTTCTAAGATGCAAATTTGAAAAAGTAAAAGATGATCGAATTTTTTGAAGCGTTTAAATACTTTACCTCAGTAATAGAGAAAAACAATGATTACTAGGATGAACGATTGCGTATTGGGCGACTAAAAAGGAGAAAGGGGCATAAAAAATGAAGCGGTTATGGAAATTCGAAATGCTTTAAAAGCCTGATACTATGTACTCAAGAAAAGAGTTATGTACAACGAAAGTTTGCCTTAAATCCATAAAGTCTAGGCATAATGTTCCATACTTCTCTTCAGCATCAAACTATGAAACATTAGGGGCTTCTGTTGATATCAAATTTAGTCTGCTGACGTGGATCAATTAAATGAAGACATGTGTTAGTCAACATGGCATTCGCAAACATTTATGAACAACACCTTGACTACGAGAAGCTCAATCCCCCCCGTCCAACTATGGCGCTCCGAGCAACAAGTGTTCTCCGAGGAACTTTATTGCACCAAGCAACTTAGGCGGTCCGAGCAGCTTAGGCGGTCCGAGCTGCATCTCGTACTGAGCATTCATATCTGGATAACCAACAGATTGACTGGGCATTAAATGCTTATTATTATCATGTAGATGTACACGCCTATTTGACAGCTATGTATTACCCTTTCACATTTACAGCCTGAAGGCTATAAATACATTGTATCATCCTCGTTGTAAGGGAACTGGGAATTTTCTGGTAAAACCTATTATCGAGAATTCCAAACAAATAGTCAACAATAACAAAATAGTGGATGTAGGCCATTCATTCAAGGCTGAACCACTTTAAAATTCTTTTGTCTTATTTATTTTTATCTGTGATTGAATAATTAGAGATAGTCTAATTTTTTACATCAACATGTATCAAAACAAGCAAAGGATGTTTGTTTGAGTCCGTGTTGTCTTTTTCACCATACAGTGGTGAGCAACACTGCTTATCATGAAATTATTCTTAATCTCCATCGAAGTTATAAGGAAACAGTAACAAGTCTTTCCACCGTCTACAAGAATTTTTTTTTCGACTTGCAAAAGAGCTTATTATAAAGAAGCAGTGGGTTTGATCAGAAACTACTATCCTTATCTCCGGCTTATTCTAAGAAGGAATTTATCTTTAACTCAGAGCTAAAAAGTACAAAAGAAGTTCCCAAGTGGCTCGAGAAGGAGAACAATTCATTATGTATTGAGCTTTAGGGCTTTAAGAATTCAACATTTGTGAAACAGAATGAAGGTGCTTCTTTCTTTGAACAAGAGAACTCCCATTTAATAGAGGAGTTAGAGAAACTGAATAAATCTAAAGGCAAAGGTCAATCCTTTCACCATCAGGATAGGATTTCGCAAATAGTGGAGGAAAATGAACTAATAAGACTCTGTTCGAATAAGCTACAATCATAAAGAATCAATCATCGACCTTCAAAAGGTTAAATGAAAAAGTTGATCTCCTTATGTATCAGCTCCACAAGAAACATATGGATGGATGGTTATAATGAAGCCTTAAAACACATGAGCTCAGAACTTGACTATGAGTGCAAAGTCAATTACAAAGAAGGTTGGCTCAACGCTCTCACAGTGATGTAGTTTTCTAAGCAAATTGAATTATGGTATTTTCATGATTCGAGCTACTTGGAGCACCCTAATCCTCCCTTCAAAATGGATGTTTCATGGTTTCCTCCAGATACTATTCTTGTGAGTTTGATCAGAAAATATCATGAGGATTATAGTCTGCATGAAGATGATGAACTTAACTGACCACTACACTTGACTAATAGGGAATGCTATAATAGCCAGATAAGACTTAGACATCCGAGTAATACTTTTACCCTTTATGGCTTGGATATTTCCTCCATCTTGTGTTGAGAAGGAATCAAACGAGAAAACTCATCACCTTTGATATCTTACTATATTTTCATTTTATTGGCTTTGACTGTTAGTTTTTTTAGAAGTGGCCTAGTATTAGTAATTTAGTCTTATGATTATTTGGTCGGCTATTGGCCGACTAAGCTTCTTTACTAGTTACCGGTGCCGGACGGGTTGTCCCACCTTATGTTCTACTAACATGTAATATTGTTTATATGAGATCTCATCATTTTGACCAAGTGCTGATGTTAATTACTAGTGGCGACCAAATATGATAGGATTAGTCCTTACTTATAGCCAGTTATGATTGGTCTTTGTTATCCATATGCCTGACTGCACTGGATTTCCTTAATTTGGTTTGGTAAACTTCTCGTTCTTGACCCTGTTGGGCTATATATGATTTTTTTGTTAGGATCTTCTTGTCTTGACCTTGTGAGGTCATACATGAAGTTTTTTATTCGAAATTTCTTGTTCATGACCATGTGAGGTCATACATGATGTTTTTTTGTTTGGAGACGATGCTAAGATGACTTTGTTTTTGTATTTTCAGCATATTTCCCATACCAAAAAAATAAAAAGAAAGGAGTCATAATATTTTATAGGAATCGACAATCTTGATTGATTACTGAAAATGGGTTATAAGGAGTTGAAAATACTTTGGAACGACTTAAAATTTATTTTGACTACTGATAATGCTTCCTCAAGTGTTATTTATTCCAAGGGCTCTTGAACTGTTCCTCTTCTAGTATTTCAATTTTGTAGGTCCCTGGTCGCACAATAGCAAAAATTCTATATGGACCGTGCCAGTCTAGCTCTAATTTTTTTCCTTATGGATTACTTTCTTTAACACATAGTCTCCTTACTTAAGATTGCTCAGCTTCACTCTTCTGTGGTAAAACCGAGTGGTTCTAGATTGGTAGGTTCCCACTCGAAGTGTTGCGTGCTCTCTGACCTCTTTACCTATGTCTAAATCTAAACTCCTCATGAGGTCTGTCTTCAGTGAGTCAAAATTAAGGACTAGTGACTTGGAAGTCCAAGTCGTGTTAAGACCACAACCTCTGTTTCAAAAGCTAACATATATAGCTATTCTCGGTGTTGTTATGTATGCCTAGTGTATACTTTGGAACTCATCGATCTAGTTTCTTTTGGGAATATACAATAATATTTTTATTACGATTAGCAGAGTTTTATTTGTTACTTCTATCTGCCCGTTGCACTATGGATGACCAGGTGCAACATGTAGTTTCTGGATCTTGGAGAGAATACAATAGTCTTCAAATTCATGGTTATTAAACTGCATGACGTGGTTAGTGATAAAGGCGTATGGCCTTCCATAATGGTAAATAATGTTTTTCCAAATTATGTGGAATACTTTTTTTTTATGGCATTTCCACCAGATGTTTAACCTCCACCCAGTTCGTGAAATAGTCAACTGCAACAATAAGATATTTGAACCTTCCTTTTATTTTTGGCAGGGTGCCAACTAGGGCTGTGTTTCGACCGGATCGGATCGAAAAATGCCTCTTCGAAAAAACATTGATTTTTTCGGAAATAAAATAACTATTTCGATTTCCGATCCAATTTTTTCGAAAAATTAAAAAAAAATTCGAATTCGAAAAAATCGAAAAATACACAAAAATAGGGAAATTCACAAAATATATTAAAAATTCAGAAATTTTGGAAATTCCAAAATTTCAAAAGAATAAATTATGGATTTTCGATTACTCGAAATTCTCATTTTAAAGAAACAAAGAAAATGGCTTAACCCAACATGTAAATACATGAGGATTTGGCCCATTTTTTCATTTGTATAGAAGTTAGGAAGATAATCTCCTTTTACATAGCATATTTTGGAGCCCTCTCCTTCTCCCAACCGATGTGGGATATGAAAAACTTTCAAAAAAATGAAAAAATTGGAAAATCGAAAATTTTGAATTTTTTTTGATTTCCGATTCGATTTTTTTCAAAAAAATCGGAAATCAAAAAATTGGAAATCGTCAAACCAAAATTTCATTCCAAATTCAGAAAAAATCGAATCAAAAATTGGAAAAATTAGAAAGTAAGGAAAAAAAACACAACCCTAGTGCCAACCAAGTCAATACCTTACATAGCAAAGGGCCAAGGGGATGTGATCAGTGCAAGCGAAGCCCCCAGTATTCTATATATTACGGAGTATTTATGGAAATTATCACATCGTCTCATATAGTCCGGACAATCTGCTTTCATAGTGGGCTAGTAGTAGCCTTGCATGGATACTTTCTTGACCAATGATCTTCCAACTAAATGTGCTCCACAAGAACCTTCATATATCTCCTTTACTAAGTTACCGACCTCAATAAGAAGGACACATATGAGTTAGGAAATAATGAAACCTCTTCTATATAAGAGTCCCCTTTCTTGGGCATTCCTCACTACTTTGTATCGGAGTCTGTTGGACTCCTTCGGATATGTCGATATAATTTTTTTTCAAAGTAATTTTATATTGGATCCATTCATGATGGTCCCATGTCTAATGCAATTATATTGTTACTCTCTTTGTTCGTGATCTGATGCGTGAGGATTTCCACTGGAATCGTTCTTCTTAGCTCCGTTCTGGTAGCAGAAGCATGATAAGAAAGTGTGTCTTCTCGGGCATTATTAGCCTTAGGGATCCCAATAACCATAAATTCAAGGAACATTGCTATCATATTTTGTGTTTTGGCCAGGTATTTTTCCATGGACTCCTCTTTTATTCCATAAACTCCCTAAACCTAGTTCACTATCGGCTCAGTATCACTATGTGCCTTTATTTTCTCATTGACAAGAGATGAAGCTAGGCTAAACCCTGATATGACTGATTTATACTCTGCCTCATTATTAGAGGCATCAAATTAAAATTCGAGGGAATACTCTACGTCAATGTTATCTGGTGTGGTGACACTACACCAAATCTGCCAGATTGTCACGGTTATTGACCTTTAAAAGTTGGACTTGTCAAGGTCAATGACCGTGACAATTATGGGGGTGACAACGTTTATTGTCACGGTCATTGACCGTGATAAGTTCATTAGACTTGTCACGGTCCTTGACCTTGACAAGTTTTGTTACGGTTAAGAACCGTGAGATTTAATAAAAGCATTATCATGGTCAATGACCGTGACACGTCCGTGACAAGTTTCCTTTGTCATGGACTTTTCACGGTCAATGACCGTGACAATTCTGGGAAAAATTGAAAAAAATCTGCTGGGCAGTATGGCCACTGCCACTGCCCAACAATATATTTATACCTGTTATAGCAACATTGTACCTGTTCAAACATCATATATCCAAATGAAATAGAGATAATGAAAATATACATTCAAAACAATATGCATCACGATATAATCAAAATATAGTTCAAATGGAACAACTTAAAATAATTCAATTCAAATAATAATGTCACTACATGTCTGAGGAGGTGAGTAGGCCACACGATATACAAATTGATACACCCAGCAATATACTACGTGCCACATTGTTCGCACAACCACAATGGGGAATTCTCCTTCCCGAGTATCACATGTGTAACGAGCACCTTGGACTCGATGTCTTGAAGCAAACGTCCATGAACTAGCATACCCTGGACGGTATTTAGGTCCCTCAACCCCCGACCTATCTGCTTGCCATCAAATATGTCCAGTTTAAACACGCTCGGCCAACCAAGTGTCGACATCGATCAGTCGAAAGGAGCCAAATAGGGTACTGGATCATCAAAGTCCACACGTGGTCCACATCCTCGTCGTCCTGCACCTCCTCCTCCACCACCTTCTTCTTCCCTTTCCCCTTACGATTTCTTTCCAATGAACGCTTCATGAATGAGAACATAACTTGTACCGTCGCCTCCAAACAGGACAACTTCGCGTTATGCGAGTCCACCGTTCAAGCCAACTCGGTGTCGCTCGTCTCCAATCCAATGATCCTAGATTTGTCCACGTGCGAGCTCACCCCCTTGTCCTCCCCTTACAATCAGCACCAAGCACTTGGCTGAGTGTGTCTGTGGACAAAGATACCTTATCGGCATCAGACTGCGACTCATGCACTTCCATAAGCTTTTCCTGAAATGACAAAAAGCACATGATTAGTAAAATAAGTTAATAAAAAAATTATAACGTAATTAACAAAATGTGAGCTGCCGAATTACTTACAATCGTGGCCGCGACGCTCGGGGATACCTCCTTATCCTTCCCCTTCTTTGTTTGAATAGCCACATAAATATCGAGCCTATGTGGCCTACCCCTAGGACCACTCCCTGTCCCCTGAAATAAAATAATGTAAAATTAGTATCGGCCCCTCAAAGTAAAATAATGCAGAATAATATATTTATGTAGTTATAGAAAAATTAAATATTACCATCATCCTATGCTCCACCTCGGCGTAAGACGTCTGGCCGGAGTAGTGCACGTCCATTTTTTTTGCCCGATTTTCCCTCCCCGATTGGCGAGATGCCAATTGTCACTCCCCGATCTCATTGACAATAAACTTTTGCCATTGTGCCAATGAGATCGGCTCCTTCGACAGGACGGATTCACGCATTCGGATAATGGACTCTCGGGTCTTTCTAAAGTATCGGGTCCGCATATTTTTCTTCCACGTCTTGTGTTTCTCCCTCAACTGCTCCAAGACGGAATCGCGTAGCTTTGGATCCAGGATGAATTGTTCATATCCAACAAATACAATGTTAGTTGCGAATAAATAAAAATAAAAATAAAAATAAAAATAAAAATAAAAATAAAAATAAAAATAAAAATAAAAATAAAAAAAAAATAAAAAAAAAATAAAAAATAAAAATAAAAATAAAAATAAAAAATAAAAATAAAAATAAAAATAAAAATAAAAATAAAAATAAAAATAAAAATAAAAATAAAAATAAAAATAAAAATAAAAATATAAAAATAAAAATAAAAATAAATAGAAATAGAAATAGAAATAGAAAATGAAATTGAAAGCGAAATCGAAATTGAAATTGAAATATTCATATAAATATAAATACATTACCTGTAGTGCCACCCAAATAGCTAACTTGAGCTCATTTGGCAGATCCTTCCAACTAGTGTACCCCGGGCCGATGATCGTCTTTACGAGCTTGAGGGATCTCGCTAATATACCCGTCTTGTTCTCGATGTCCATCCCCAATTTGCCATATTTGGGGAGCCTAGGGGCCGAGGAGCCCTCGTCGCCTCCGTTACCACCGAGCCCAGACGACATCATCATAATCAACATCATCATCCTCACCTTAATACCTGAAGGAGACATTTTCTATAAAAAAAAATGTTGTTATTAGTACAAATCAAAATGAATTAGAAGAAGACATGCAAATATGTACAACTACTACAAATCCAAATGAATTGTTACTGTTGAACACCTCAATTCTGAATTCGAAAACAATAACATCTATCTCATAATATGTACAATTACTAAAAATTCGAAACATCCCCACCCCCACCCCTAGTTCCCACACACACGCACACTACACAAGAGTGAAAATGATAAAGTGCAAATCAAGTAAAATCATTAAAAATGGATTGATAAAGTACAAATTGAAAAATTGTTTCAAATTCGGGTTATGATAAAAAATGGATTGATATTCAGTAGGAGTAGCCAAGTCATCCACACTACTATTTAGATGCTTTGGCGCGTGTAGGACAATTGACCATGGCTCGTTGTTGATATACTCCGAGTAAAACACTTGGTTAACCTTTTGAAATGCACAAACACATGGCTCATCGCTCACGTGGTCATTGCTCTTTAACTTGGACAAGTCAACCTTGACAAAATTGGTGATAGGATCAACTTTACAAGCATTTTTATCCTCAACTCTTACCCAGTTCCAGTAAAATACAACCTCTTTGAGGCTTATATAATCCAATTTCTATATATTTCGAATTACACCATAGTAAGTCATTTCAGCTTCAACTAGGTTTTTATCTTTTGCGCTCGCTCGAAAGAAAGTAAGAGACTTGTATGAAATGCCCAAGTTTTTACATTTGTATTTTCCTTGTACACTTTTTGCACCGAATACGTAACCGTTCAATTGATAATTTTTATACTCTTGTGCCACGAACAAGGGTCCAATGGCTAGACGATCAAGCCTTGATGTCGCATCACCCGTCTTTAAGAGCTGAGAATATAGATAAATTAATTAGATTAGTTATAAAGTTTGAGTGTAATGTAACATTATATAACAACCATTTTCATTATAATTACCTCTTGTGACAACCACAACCTAAATTTGCTGTCTAATTGTACCATTATTTTTCGTCTTATATTGTTTTCACAGGCTTCATATTTTATGCATATTACAAAATTAATCATGTATAAAATAATCTAAAATATTCTAAAATAATGTTAAACAATAAAATAATTTAAACTTGCTTTTTCCATTCTTTGACATCTTCATGTGTATCAAATAGATAACGATCTACTTGTTCATGTTGAAAACTCCTTAATTTTACTCGTTTTCCCATCACATGACCACCATCATCGACGAACTCATCAGTGTCATCAACGCTGGTCGAGTCAGGCATATATTACCGAGTATATATTTATGACTCCACAGTGATGTATTCCTCTGCAATTGATCCTGCATTGTATCACGTATTCTTGATGTAATCTTTAAAAACTTTCATCAATCTTTCAAACGGATATATCCACCGATATCTAACTGGACCATAAAGAAGTACATCGTCGTATAGGTGTACCAACAAGTGAACACTTATGCCAAAGAATGCTGGGGGAAAGTATTTCTCCAACACACAAATCGCTTCGATCACTGCCAATTTTGCGGCCACTATGTGTTCTCGATTGACTACCTTCTCACACAAGAGTGAGAAGGTAACACTAATTTGCACAATAGCCCTCCGCAAATCCTTGTGCTTGGAGAAACAGTGCTTAAACAATAGAGGAACCAATTCCATGATCACATGCCAATCGTGGGACTTACACTTATGTAAATCATGAGTAGCATAATTCACAATCCTTTACAAGTTGGACGAAAAATTAAATGGGCCCTTCAAATTATATATTGTGTCTAAAAGAACCTTCCTTTCCCCACTCGTCAAAGTAAACGCACCAGGGGGAATTATTGTCCTTCCCCTACTATCTTCATTAAACCATAGTTGTGGCTTAAGTTTCAACGATTTAAGGTCTTTTCGTGCATTTTCTCCATCATTCAAATGACTCCCCCCAAGACAAGTGCCCACAATATGTTCAGCGAATTTCTTCTGTGCATAAATCACATCCAATACATGGAGCACCGAGTTATTCTTCCAGTAAGGCAAGTCAAATAAAATTGACCTCCTAGACCATGCCTTTCTTGTCTCAGTTTCATTCCCAGATGGGGTCTTCTTATGCTTGACATTCTTAAATTTGGGATTCTTACCTGGCATATTAGGGCCACATTAAGAAAATTTACTTTTAATTTCTGAACCTAAAAATTGTCTCGGCTGTAGCCTATGTTCAACCCTGCCCAATAAAAAATTGGAACCTTTCTCAAATATGAAACTATGAGATGGGGGTAAAAACCTCCTATGGAAATGGTATATATTTTTTTAGCTAACAGATTGACGAAGAGATTCAATCTCCTCTCCACAAATAGGACACCCCAAATAACCATGTACTACACAACCGGATAATGTCCCATAAGTTAGAAAATCATGAATTACCCACATCAACATAGCTTTCAGCGTAAACTCTTCTTTTCTAAAAGAGTCAAATGATTGCACACCCTCTTCCCAAAACTCATTTAATTCTTCTACCAAAGGATCTCGGTAGACGTCGATGTCATCACTTGGTGCCTTTGGCCCAGGTATCAATAAAGACATCATCGAAAATTCAGGTCTCATATATTGTGAAGCAAGGAGGTTGAGTGGGGCTAGGATCACTGGCCATACATTCTGATTGGTGCTTCGATTTCCAAATGGATTGAAACCATCTGTTGATATAGCCAAATGAATTTTGCGTTGTTCTCGAGCAAAATCGGGATACTCATAATTCATCCTCCTCCAAGCTATAAAATCACTAGGATCACGCATGAGATTAACCCCCTACTTCTTTCCTAGCATGCCAAGTCATTACCTCCACTATCCAGGGTACTGTGAAAAATCGCTATAATCTAGGCCCAACGGGAAAATATTTCAACACTTTTTAAGGCACTTTTGAGCTTGTGCCTTCCTTACCAGTAGATTGGACATATCTAAGTTCATCGGATACCGAACAACGATCAAGATTTTCATACTCCTTTCGGTGTAGTATGCAGTCATACACACAAGCATGAATCGATTGATACTTCATTCCCAAACCTTTCAAACTGTTCTTCATAACATGATAGCTATTTGGAAGCGTATTCTCCTTGGGTAGTAAGCCCTTGACCCATTTTAGAATTCCTGCCACGCTAATTCCAGACAAACTGTACCGTGTCTTCAAACTGTGCAAACCAACCATGACATGTAAAGTTATTTGATCTTTCTCACAAACAGAGTATAACGGTTGGGCCGCCTTAAATTTTAAACTTTGGTAGTCATCGTCAAGGTTTATCGTGATATCTTTACGAGCACTTGAACCTTGTACGTCATTAGTAACCTCATTCTCCTCTGCTTCATAAACTCCGTACGTATTATTAACTAAATCCTCTAACATATTATGATCTACATCATCCCTTTCTACATCTATCCTACTTGTTAAAGGTTGTTGTGAAGGTTGTTTGGGGACAAAAGGAACTTTCAATTCACCGTGAAAACTCCAAAATCGATAAATATCTTGCATACCCCATCTTAACAAATGTAGTTCAACTATTTTCCACTCAAACACCTTACGATTCTTGCACGTAGCACACGGACACAAAAAAATCTTCATCATTATGACATCTCTTTGCGTATTTCACAAATTCATTAGCATCTCTGCGAAACACATCCCCCATTCTATTTGTCCCACCCATCCACCCTTTGTATTTCGGATATCCCATCACAGCTACCACAACTAATCACCTATTAAAGGTAAGAAGCATATATTCATGGATTAGTATAAACAAAACTTAGATTTATAGTATGTTTCATTTAATTATGTCTTATTTATATTCGATTTTTAAATTTCAATTTCAAATTCAATTTATAATAGAAATTCCTATTTCCTCCATCTCCTCTAAAGGGTGAGTGGGCCTATCCCATTCAAGACCGCATAATTCTGTAATATACTTAACAACTCATGCACATTGTTATTATTTGAGAAAAATTTGGCAGCATATCCCCATAGTTCTCCAAGTACACGACTTAGAGTGGCAAGTGTGAGTGCTATTTCAATTGATCAATTGAAATAACAGTCACAGTTGTCAATCTAGTATGTACCTAGAGAACATTAGGATACGACTGCAAAACTTCCTCCAAAAGTAACAACTTTAAGCCACTAAGAATATTATTATACAAAAATTATGCAGTCTCAAACTATCTAAACGGGACAATTCGAGAGATCTCATTACAGGGGTGATGACTCTCGAACGGGTCTAAGGGCTATTGAATGCGTACGCATGAGAACTAGAAGGCTAGTATCTATGCGCACTATATGTAATTTCAAGTATGTTTCATTTAATTATCATACTATATATATATATTATTCGTTATACAAAGTATTTTTCAAAAAAAGTTGAAAAATCCCACCCCTATATGGACAATAATACAGTGGTCATGCCACTTTTAAAATTAACCAACCCAACATCAATCCACTATAATCCAACCGCAATGGCAACAACAAATGTGTATCATGTACTCCTTCTAATTCATCTACTCAATTAATTCTTTTCATCAATTAAACTAACAATTAAAGTATACAATTATTAAATTACTAATTTTCAATGAGGGGCAATCCTACTTGCATATGAAAGGGGCACTAATTATTAATTTACAAAAAAAATTAACAACCAATCAATATTAAATCAATCAATTCTTTTGGAAGGGGCACTACAATATGAGGGGTAATATATAATAAACCAATAAAAATTTAATTAAAAAAAACACACACACGCACATATACACACACACAGCCCCCCACCCCTTGCTCGCCCACCCTCAGCCCCTCCCCCTCCCCCCACTGCTGCTGCCCACCACACACACACACACACACACACACACACATATATACACACATAAACACACACACATACACATGCACATACACCCCCTCCCCTCCCTCTAGCCTGCCCCCTCTCGCCACACACGCATATATACACCACACACACACACACACACACACACATGCACATTTACACACACATATATACACACACACATATATACATACATATATACATAAATGGAGGAGAAATAAAGAGAGAAAATATACCAAAGTTGTAGAGAGAGAGACTGTGCAATCTCTAGAGAGAGCGAAAAATGGAGGCAATTAGAATCGGTGGGAAAAAAGAAGAGGGAGGGTTTTTTTACTGATAGAATTATCACAGACATGTCACGGTCCTTGACCGTGACAACTTTATAGGATTGTCACGGTCAATGACTGTGACAAGTTCGTGACAACTGTACTTGTCACGAACTTGTCATAGTCATTGACCGTGACATGACCTTTTCACGGTCAATGATCGTGATAAAAACTGCATGTTTTTTTGTCATGGTCAATGATCATGATAAGGTTGGCCGGTTGAAGAGTGCCAATTTGACCATTTTGGTGTAGTGTGATTATCAAGCATGATCCACTGCTTGAGGCACATAATGAACCGTCTACATACATCTTCTAAACATGATGGTCTTCTTTGAACTATCCTTCTACTATGGTCCCATAATTGAAACTATTTCTCTAAATTGCAAGAAAATTCCTCTTGTTTAGTCGATGATTACGGTATATCAGTGATCTAATCATCTGGATTGATGCTCAGGCTATCTCCCATAGGAGTCTACTCATTTGGTTGAAGTGGTGAGCTATCTTTCGAAGAAGTATTCTCTTTATGTGATGATAAGATCTATTTCAAAGAAGTCTTGTTTGTCTTTTTCCTTAGTGAGATCTCTTCCTTAGAAGTCTGCTTGATGGGTTTTCTTTGTACGTGAACTCAACAATGAAATCTACTACGGCTAGGCGTTTTATCACCGTTCTTAGTTCGTATTGTATCTTATGCTCTCCTACTTTTACATCCCAAGCCGTAAGTCTACATGATTTCCCATGCTTATGAATGGCCTTTCGTAGTGGGAGGCCTGTATAAACTATAATGGTGCAAGCTTGGAAATATGGCTTTATTCTTCGAGATGCCTACATTAAAGCTAAAGCTAGTTTCTCTGGCCTTGGATATTGAATCTCCACTCATTAGTATGCTTTTCTTGTATAATAAATGAGTTTTTGGCCCCATTTTCTAGTCATACCAACGTCGAGCAAACTACTAGCTCAGATACATCTAAGTATAAAAAGAGTTTCTTTCCCATGATAGGCCTTGAGAGCAAGGGTGGGGATCCCATATATTCCTTTAATTATAAGAAGGAAACTTCACATTCCTCATTTCATTCAAATGACCTTCATAGTGCCTTAAAGAATGGAAGGAATTTTTCGGTAGCTTATGAAATTAATCGATTTAGTACTACTACCCTACATGTTAACTTTTGCACCTATTTCTTGTTTATTGGAAACTGCATGTTGATCAGTGCTTGGATTTTGTTTGAATTTCCTTTAATGCCTCTCTGGTTTACTATGAAGGCGAGCAACATTCCTTCCCGTACTCCAAATACAAATTTTCTTGGATTAATCTTCATTCGGTGTTTTCTAATTGGTTGAACATCAAACCCAAGTCTCTAATATGGTTGGCGACTATCTTTCTATTGGTGAGCATGTCATCGATGTTAACCTCTATTTTTCTGCCTATTTGTTCTTCAAATACTTTATTCACCAACCTTTGGTACGTTGCCCCAAAGTTCTTAAGCCCAAAAGGCATGCCGTTGTAACAGTAGGCACCTTAGCTGGTTATAAACAAATTATTTTCAATATCCTCTGGTTTCATCTTTATTTGATTATAGCCCGAGTTTGCACCCATGAAACTGAGTAGTTCACGTCCAAAAGTAGCGTCGACTAATTAATCAATTCTTGGTAAAGGATAATAGTCCTTTGAGATGACTTTGTTCAAATTTGTAAAGTCAACACACATATGCCATTTTGTTATTCTTCTTATGAACATCACTACAATAGAAAGTCACTATGGGTACTTGACGTCTTTAATAAATATTGATTTCTATAGCTTCTTTGTTTCCTCTTGTACGACCATGTTCTTTTTGTTACTAAATACATGTTTATTTTATTTGATCCATTTGGTATCCTTTAATATGTTAAGTTCATGACCCATGAACTCTGCATCAATCCCCAATATATTTTCATGACTCCAAGCGAAAAATATTCTTTCGATGCCTAAAAATCCACCAACTCCTTTCTGATGGTAGGGTTCAATGATAAGCCGATTTGTGTTGTTTTCTCTAAGTGTTCACCATCCTAGATCATCGCCTCTACTGCATCTATGACTTGTCCTTTATCAAGCTCTGCCTCTTCACGTGGATCCAGTATTTCTATCTGGTAGGTAGTGGTCAGTTTCTTTTTTTTTTCTCCTGGTCAACTAATGTATAGTAGCACTCTGTAGATTTCATTTGATTCCCTTTAACTACGTCGACCCCATAATGAGTGGGGAACTTTAAACACTGATAAACATTAGAATGCACTGCTTTGAATTTTTCAATCCAACCCTATCGAGAATAATATTATACGCTGAGTTAATGTTCTTGTCCAGGAAAAAAATATGGATCTTCTCAATTTGAAAGGTCGACCAGGTACCAATCATAATTTCCAAACTAATTGTTCCCAAAAGATACAATTTTTTTATCGAGAAACTAATGAAAGGCCTATAGTTGGCTTCAAGTTTGCTATCTCTTTGTCCCAAACCTCTGAAGCAATTGTAGAATAATACGTCGACGGAACTATCGTTGTCTACCAAAACCCTAGCCACTTTTCCTTCGTGGTCCATTATCATGACAACCAGGGGTCATTATGAGAATAAATCACTCCTGACATTTCATCTTTAGATAATCGCACCACCAAATGATCTTTGTTTACTTTCGTCAGATGGGTGCATAACTAGTTGGGTTGATTTTTCGTATATAAGAACAGGCTTTGGCTCATTTCAGGTAGGCTTTCTTCTCCACTATTTCATCTCCTCCGTCTGCATCACCTCCTGCAATAAATTAATTCCAAAAGAGATCATTTTTACCTCATGCACAGGATCCTTAGGTCACCTTGCCCAGTCCGGATCATCTTTGGAGTCATCATCCCTTCCTCTTTTCTTGTCATCTCCTATTCTACAAGGGGATTCTGACCGTGTCCTGGGTTCCTTCTCGTCCGGATGATCTGTTCGGCCACCTTTATCCACGAACTTTGTCAGTTTCCCTCTTCAAATCAAGTTTTCTATCTTTTTCTTCAGGGCTATGCAAGTTTTATTGTTATGGCCATCATCTTTATGGAACTTATAGTATTTTCTTTTATCTCTTTGGTTCGGAATAAATTTCATCTTTCCAGGCCATTTTAGGTCTCTTATCCTACGGATCTCTTACAAAATATGGTGAACACTAACGGTTAGAGGCGTGTATTTATCATATCTCTTTGTCTTCTCTACCTTTTCATCCTTTTGATCTTTCTTCTTTGATATGTTGGTGGGATCGATCTTGGAGTTATTAGTCTCTTTAGCAGCCATAGTTAGGCCGCCAATGGATCGAATTTTATCCAAATCCGAATCCAATCCATTTAAGCGGATATGAATCATGCCTAAAATTTGATTATTCAATTACCCGATCATCCGTTTACCCGTTTATTAAATGGAGCAGATTTGGATTCATATTCTCCGATCTATTAATAATTCGATCCGATTAATATTTTTAATATATATATATATATATATATATATATATATATATATATATATATATATAAATTATATATAATATATTTCCAATTAATATATATTGTATGTTGATACCAAAAATTATTTATCTACATGGACCATTTAGATACTGACACGTGTTATACAGTGGGAGATTAACCATAGTCATTAAGGATGGAATACCGATCAATGCCAGGGATACCGACCAACACTAGGGATGCTGACCAATTATGACAGGAAAATGCCAATAGTTGTATACATGAATGATTGTACATATGTAAATTTCGTAAATGTCTATAATATAAAGGCATTCCATCCTTTGATATTCCAGCTCTTGTACACCCCCTGGGGGTTATAAATATATTGTAAACCCTATATACAGGACACACGTGAAAAGAGGAAATTTAACACGCCCAAAGCAATTCACAACAGTGGACGTAGACTCTTCCTTTAAGCCGAACCACTTTAAAAATATTTTTTCTCTTTTACTTATATTTATCTGTGATCAATTAATTAGCCTAGTCTATTTTTTTGCATCAGCAGATTGGCTCCGTCTGCGGGAATGATATTTCTAATCGATCTCATTCAATCAAACATCTAAATGGCTGAAATTCCTGAATTAAGTCTTAGGAATGAAAAAATTCTGCCTGCTCCTCTGCTCCTCTATCAGCAAATGATTTAATCGGGATTCTGGCCAGTGTTGTAAGAGGCCAAGAGGCCATGCAAGATACTATTAGGCAACTTGCACAAACCCTTCAAGTCAGAGCACCCGCTCTATCTGCTCAAGGAAATATGCCACCCCCACTAAGAGGTGGTTGATGTAGCCACACGATATCAGCAAGAGACGTCTCCTACCATCCAAGGTCAGCTTCATTACTCCGGACATCAGAATCTTTTCATACGCAATCTTATTCTCTAAAGAGGCCAAGTTCCTTAGAAAGATTAAGTCGTGCATATCCCTTCGATCGTTTGGGACCTAGGGGGAACATAAATGTTCCTAGGGAAAGATCTGGTAATACCAGACGACCATCTAATAAAAAGGAAAGCAAAACTCAATCTAGATCAAATGCCCGAAGAACTGTTACTCGTACCGAGCAACAGATTCAGGAAGAAAGCTCAGTAACTAATAAAGTTCCAACACATAAATATGGTGTTGCCAATGATGCATGGAAAGGCTTCATACAGAGATTGGAAGATAGATTGGGAGAAATGGTGAAAACAAGAAAACCACTACAAAGAAGTTTTATAAAACGGTCTCCATTTGTGTAAGCAATTGCGGATTTCCATACTCCATCAAAATTCAAAGCTCCAGTAGTAACACCCAAATATGATGGAAAAACTGATCCAGTCATGCCATCCCCGACGAAATAAGGTGTAGAGCATTTTCTGGAACCATTATTGGATCTGCCCAAATCTGGTACAATGGTCTCCCTAGGGGACAAATTTCTATCTTAAACCAACCGGTCGATCTATTCATTAACAACTTTTGCTTTAGCGTAAATCCCGTGAAAAGGGTGGCACATTTACTTAGTGTGAGATAGAAAGAAAGAGAGAGCACCAGAGATTACATCACTCGTTTTAATAATGAGAAACGATAAGTAGTAGATTATGAGGAGAAGACTGCAATAACATCCCTCATGAGTGGATTACTCCCCCCAAAAATGTATTACACTCTTGCTAGGATCCTTGGAAGACGATGGCAGAATTGATTACTAAGGATGCAAAGATCATGAATGCCGAGGAAGTAATGGCAACTAAGCATAGATCGGGCAAAAAATTGATGGAAAAAATGATAAGAAAGATCATAAAGAATCCAGAGAACAGAGGGAATCAAGACAGAAAGGAGTTTTGGAGTGACTCAAGAAGTACAACAATTACACTCTGCTAACTATGGGAATTCACCATGTTTTGGAGGAGATCAAGCATAATAAGGATGTGCGTTGGCCTGATAAGTTGATAAGTTCCCCGACCAAGAGAGACAAAACTAAATATTACGAATTTCACAGGGATCACGATCACACAACGGAACGTTGCATAAATATTCAAAATGAGATTGAAACTCTCATCCGAAGAGGAAAATTGAATCAGTACGTTGATCGACAGAACAACGAAGGAGGTCGGCGTAGATCAAAATCTCCTTGCAATCCTAGAGAAGAGAAGAAAATAATTCATGAAGATGATCAGGATAATGATGCTGATCTCCCTAAAAAAACCCAGCAACCAGAATATAAGGTATTCTGTATTAATTTTGGTTCTTTTGATTGGCAAATGATTACAGATGGAGACGCAGGAGGAGGAGATCATACAGCAGAGCAAAAAGCTTACCTCCATGAGGTAGAAGCTTGCTCTTACATACAAAGGATCAACCTTGTAGAGGAATATCAACCAAGGAAGGTTAATTAAGACAAACTAGTAATTGGTTTCTCTAAAAATGACCTTTCAGGAGTACTGTATCCTCATGACGACCCATTGGTAATCAAAGTCAGAAAAGAAGAAATCATTATATCTAAAGTATTAGTAGATAATCGTAGTTCGACGGATATCATGTTCTATCCTTATTTCAGCAACTTGGATTTTAAACTCAGCCAATTAGAACCCTATCATCGATCACTAATAGGCTTTGCAGGTGAGAAAGTCTTCCCTTTGGGAACCATTAAAATGGAAGTGATGATAGGCACCTATCCAGCTAGCCGAACAGAGAAGATCCGTTTCTTTGTAATGGATAAAAACATCCATTCAACTTACAATATAATCATGGGAAGAGTAGGGCTAAAGAAGTTCAAAGCAGTACCATCCACTGTTCATCAATGCTTAAAATTCTTAACTAATTTTGGTGTGGTCATTGTGAAGGGTGACAAAAAATAGCTCAGGAGTGTTCTGATTCTTGTACCGAGGAAGAAGACTTGGAAGAATAAAGAAGAAAATCACTACCTACTAAGTGGATATTCCTGAGCTTGATGAAAAATATGAGGTTGAAACCTTAGATCCAAGATAGGAAACAAGGCTGGAAAACGGACATATTGTGGAAGAAACTGAAAACAATATGTCAGATGATGATAAATCGGAACGCACCACTCAAATAGGGACGACATTAAATCCTGTTCTTAAATAGGAACTAGTGAGCTTCCATAAACAGAGAAAGCATGTGTTTGCTTGGAGTCATGAAGACATGCCTGGGATAGATCCCAATTTCCTTTTTCATGAGCTCAACGTAAATAAAGAAGTTAAACTAGTCAAATAAAGGCGAAGATTATTCAGACCCGAGAAGAACCAAGCCATACAGGAACAAGCTGACACTATAACAAAACTGGGCTAATGGTCACGGACTTTATCCCTGACCAGGCAGTTTGGGTCACGGATTTGGTCCGTGACCAAATCAGGCGTGACCAGTTTTGGTGGTCATGACCCAAATCCCTGACCTACTGCCTGGTCACAGATTTACCATAGTCACAGATGTGGTCACGACCCATAGCCCTGATCGTATTTGTAAGCCTGGTCATGGCCCAAAATCATGACCATCAGGAGATTTAAAAACCATCTGGTCACAGTTTACATCCGTGACCAGTTTTCTGTGCAATCCAAACTTATCACGACTTTAGGTTGTGACCATGCTTACATTATATAAAATATTGTCACGACTTTGGGCCGTGACTATACTTACTGTGCATATAACTTTGTCACAGCTTTAGGCCGTGAACAATTTTAATAATAATAAAAAACATCCTCGAATCGAGAGGCTAATCGGTCAGTTGATGCAAGTTCTCCGTGGGTGACCTCGAGGGGGTCCCGTGCTCTCAAATCGGGGGGTCCCGTGGCCACACAGTCACGGGACCTGTGTAGGCATTCTCAAATATGGGCCGTGCTCCAAAATCGTGGGTCCCATGACCACGCAGTCAGTTTGTGAGGGCTATGTTGGTCTAGGTCGTTTGGTGGGAGTTGCGTGGATTCTCCCTTTAACGACACGTTTTTATGCCTAAGTGTAGGTATTATGAAATATGGGCTAATGGTCTCAAACTGAGGGTCCCATGACCACGCGATTGATTTGTGTGAGTTATATTGTTCCCGTGCGAGGTGTTGGTGCCACTCACGGGGCCGTTCGGGGGGTGCTAAGGGGTTCTAACGGCATGTTTTCAAGCCTAAGAGTGGATATTCTCTGTTTTGGATTTTTCTCTCAAATCGAGGGTCTCATGACCACGCGATAGGTTCGTGCGGGATACGTTGGTCCCGTACGAGGTATTGGTACCGCTGATGGGGCCGTTTGGGGGGCGCCAAGGGGTTTCACCCCCTAATAGCACGTTTTCAAGCCTAAGTGTGGATATTTTCTGTTTTGGGCTGTGCTCTCAAACTGAGGGTCCCATGACTATACGGTTGGTTCATGCAGGATACGTTGATCCCGTGCGAGGTGTTGGCACCACTCACGGGGCCTTTTTGGCGACGCTAAGGGGTTTTCCCCTCGACGACACGTTTTCAAGCCTAAGTGTGGATATTGTCTGTTTTGGGTCGTGCTCTTAAATCGAGGGTCCTATGACCAAGAGATCGGTTCGTGCGGTCTACGTTCGTTTTGTGCGAGGTGTTAGCGCCGCTCATGGGGCCGTTTGGGGGGAGGGGGGGGGTGCTAAGGGTTTTCGCTCCCCGATGACACATTTTCAAGCCCAAGTGTGAATATTATCTATTTTGGGTCATGATCTTAAATCGAGGGTCTCGTGACCACACAGTCGGTTCTTGTGGGCTACGTTGGTCCTGTGTGAGGTGTTGACGCTGCTCACGAGGCCGTTTGGTGGGCGCTAAGGGGTTTCGCCCCCCTGACGGCACGTTTTGAAGCCTAAGTATGGATATTCTCTGTTTTGGGCCGTACTCTCAAACCGAGGGTCCCGTGACCACACGGTCAGTTTGTACGGGCTACGTTGATCCCGTGCGAGGTATTAACGCCGCCCACTGGGTCGTTTGGAGGTAACTAAGGGGTTTCTCTCCTCGACGGCACATTTTCAAGCCTAAGTGTGGATATTCTTTATTTTGGGCCACGATCTCAAACCGGGGGTCCCGTGACCATGCGATCGACTCCTGCTAGCTACGTTGGACCCATACGCGATGATCGCATCCCTAAAAGGGCCGTTTAGGGGGGGGGGATTAAGGGGTTTCCCCTCTAACGGCATGTTTTCAAGCCTAAATCTGGATTTTCTCAAATTATCGTCATATTCTCAAATCGGGGGTCCTGTGACCACACAATTGGTTCCTGTGTGTTACATTGGTCCCTTGCCCGGTGATCGCTCCCCTAAAGGGGCCGCTTGGGGGGCACTATGGGGTTTCTCCCTCTAATGGTTCGTTTTCAATCATAAATGTGGATTTTCTCAAATTATCATAATTTTCTCAAACCATTCCGTGACCACGCGACCGATTTCTGTGAGCAATAATGTTTGTAAGGGATTAATTTCAAGGTGCAGGGAACTCAACATTACAAGGTTGCCTCACAGGAAGATTAAGAGCTTGACAACCCTCATTGAGCTTACAATATTTAATAATCGGTCAGTCCCCCCCCCCCCCCCCCCCCCCCAAATCTACTCTTTGTATTTTGGAAAATTCATTTAATAATCTTCAAATTGAAATCCTGTGTTAACATGATAAAATAAATATAATGTTGCATAAATATCATGTTGATTAGTAAAGCACTAATATAGTCAACAACGCACTAATCAATCAAACTATGCAATAACTTAAATACAAGAACACGCCAATCAACGATACTAAAAAGCCAGTTAAACTCAAATTAAATAATTTTGTCTACTAATATTATTACAACATAAGAAAAATATTACCACATCTTCATCAAGCGATAAACTAGCCAAGTGGTAACAGAGTCTACATAATTTTTCAAAAAATTCCCTTCTCCACTGTTGACGTGCACCGCAACAGTTTCACAACCCTCATATACTGTATCAACCAAGATCTGACACTCACCCTCCTGTAAAGGTCAATTATGTACTAATGTTTATGAGCTTACAGATCCCAACGACAAATTTATCTCTCAAGTCCTGTATATAGTATTTCTCTCCATAGTCACCGTGGGTTGTTGATGATGATCCAAGACCTATGCCATGCTGAGTCTCTGAGAAAGGGAATGTTGAAGGAGGAACCGGAATGTGTGGGGGGAATGGAGAACGAGGAAAATTTTGAGGAATCCCTGGCATCTGTGGAGGGAAACCGGGATGCATTGGGGGCTGTAGGGGCATACGACCGATTAAAAGGGACACATTCTATGAAAGTTTATCATTCACACCTCCCAATTCATTTTGAAGCCCCATAATATCCCCTTAAGTCCTAGATTGACATTCATCGTTGGACGTGAAACGCATATTAATAGAAGAAATCTTGTCCACGAGAGGTGCGGTGTGTTTAAATCTTATTTTTGACATATTTGAACCTCTCGTCCTCCCTTTGTGGTCCTTCCCAAAGGTTTGGGCGATGGAATCATTGTCAATATCATCGATCGGTCTTGAATTTGACTGACTACGGATAGACTTTATTGATTCTAGAGTCTTGGCTAAGTGAGGAGGGTATTTATTATCTTTATCTCGTCTGGCATGCACGTACAAGTTGGACCTATTCGATGTCTTTCCTTCATCCGGGCTACCTTTCGTAACGATCATCCACTCGTTCGTAAAATCTTCATAAGATTTCAGGCCAAGCCGATGGACATCGATTTTTTTGGCCCTAATCTACTTATTTTTCTCCCTCTGTAGCATTTTGGAGTCCTTCGCCCGATTCTCCAGAAAATCATTCCATTGAGAGACTGGCATATCAACGTTTGAGGTGACTTTGTCTTTTAAAGCTAAAATATCGGAGCTTGATGCTCCCTTAGGAAATTCTTCTACCTAAGGTTTATCTGATATGTTCGGAGTTATTCAACAACCCGAGAAAGCACCTTATTTTTTGAGTTAGGCAAAAATGAAAACTGTTTGCTGAGTTGCTCATAGATGTCATCTTTAATAGCTTTATCTACGAGGTTCCAATTGTCAAATCCTCCCACTCCCACATTCATTTTTTCTGAGGACAAACACTGGGCTTTAAACTATTGAATGTGATTATTATCCCCCTTGGGGTTATTTCCTTAAAGAGAGAACCCAATAGGCTTCTTCTCAACTGACCCGATAGTTTCAGGAGTGTTGGGCGTGTCTATTGGATTAGTGGGAGTGCAACTCGAAGTAGGGGAGTGAACAGTTTGTGGAGTAGGGGAGTGAACAGTTTGTGGAGTTGAGTATTGCTCACCAATTTATGATGATAATTATCCTTGTGGTTATTGGTTGTTGTTGTTGGTTGGAGCATTGCTACCATTATCGCCCGACATTATCTATAAAAATAATAAAATTTAAATGTGTATCTATAATAATAGATGCATAATTTCAAAGTTCAATGTGAAAATACAAATAATTATTTTTTTTACCATATATTATAATCTACCTGTTCATGGTAAGACTGTAACAAAAGTTCAATGTGTCTGATCTCTATCCATTCTGGATTTATTTTTAAAAACCTATGGATTTTTGCACGTGGCCAATTAGGAGGAAGAGTATCTATAATGGATGCATAGATGTCAGCGACATGAACATGAAATCTCATCCTCTTTAGCCTATTGGCAAGATCGAGTTTGACGTGCACATGTCGTGAGACATCACAGTCTTCGTCAGTGCTCTTTGTACGTAATTTTATCTATAATGGGTGAATTTTTTTTTGGCCTTGTCTAACAGGGTAAGCAAGGTCAGTGCTCTATCGGGATTATGTACTCAATATATATATTGTACAGCTTTATCCCAATATTGTGGCAGGGAAAACAGAATACGATCGAATAAGTACTCTTGCTGAAAATGAACTCCACGGTTTGTAAGGTAGTTAAATTGTTTAATTTTCCTATTACCATACCAATAAATCGGAGTACCCACTTTATGAGGATCATTAATAAAAGAGGTACGAGTGTGGACCAATTGCGACCTTTCATACTCTTGTTGCCATCGATTATCATCGTGACTAATTTTTCCTGAGAAAATGAACGAGGGCCTGAATATGATTCCTATAAATAATGACTCTAATGAATCATTAACTAGTTATTATCTACGAGGGCGTGGATATGATTCCTATAAATAATGGATCTAATGAATCATCAACCGTTAATTTATTATGTATTGAATACCTACTTTTGTCATTTAAGCCGACTATCCCTAAAATTAACCCTTATGTTTGGTATTTTTTTAATGGAGAGGTATTTTTTAATGGTCCGATATTTTTTTAATGGAGAGGTATTTTTTTAATGGTCTAGTATTTTTTTAATAGAGAGGTATTTTTTCATATTTCAGCCTCGAACTTAAACCAACAATATCTATTTAATTAAAATTTGCCCTAGTTTGGAAATTAAACCAACAATATCCATAAAATTAAAATTTGCCCTACTTTGAAACTTAAACCAACAATATCCATTAAATTAAAATTTACCCTAGTTTGAAACTTAAACCAACATTAATCATATATATGTATTTTTTTCTATAATACACACACACATACACATTTACAGTATACACACATACATATACACAATACACACAATGACAATGTATACACAACTACATCCATATACACAATACACACACGTATACATACACACACATATACACAGACGTATACACACACACACACACATACACACACACACACATACACAGACGTATACACACACACACACACACACACACGTATTTACAGTATACACACACATAAATATATATATTTACCTTTGATATTGAGAGAAGGAAATCGCCGGAAGAAAGGGAGGGAAATCGCCGGAGAGAGGGAGGGAAAATAAGGCTTTAGAAGTTTTCGAGGGAAATGAAAACCTGTTCGTCATTTTTGAAGTATAAAGATCATGGTCACGGCTTAGGGCCGTGACCCTATGACATGACCCCTTTATTTTTTTACACGTCAGTGTGTAAATAAGGCCATAGTCATGGCCGGAAGCCGTGACTCAGATAATTTACTAGTCACAGACTTAAGTCATGACCATGTCGTTGTGTAATGAGGTTTGTGGTCACGGCTAAGGGCTGTGACTCGTCCCTGACTAAAATTGGAGGGAAACTTAGCGCCATAATGGTCACGGATGGGTCAGGGTCTAAAGCTGTGACCCAAGGGAGTCAGGGTCTAGATCCATGACCAACCACAAGACAACCCATGACCACATAGATTCATGGATTTGGCCATACCCGTTTTGACAATAGTCATGGTTTTAGACCATGACCACCTAGTTACGGATGTGAGCCATGACTCCATCTCCATGACCATTTTCGATATTTGGTGTAGTGCGAAAAGCTTTAGAAAGTAGCTTTTATTAATGAAGTGAAATACCCAGACTAGTTGGCCAATGTAGTTATGGTAAAAAAGAAAAACAAGAAGTGGAGAATGTGTGTAAACTTCACAAATTTAAATAAAGTATGTCCAAAGGATTATTTTTCTTTTGCCCCGAATAGATCAACTTGTAGATGCTACATCAAGACTAGGGCTGTGTTTCGGCCGGATCGGATCGGAAAATGCCTATTCGAAAAAAATTCCGATTTTTTCGAAAATAAAATAACTATTCCAATTTTTGATCCGATTTTTTCAGAAAATTAAAAAAAATTCCGAATTCGGAAAAATCGAAAAATCTGCAAAAATCAGAAAAAATCAGAAATTCACAAAATATATTAAAAATCCAGAAATTTCGGAAATTCCAAAATTTCAAAAAAATAAATTATGGATTTTCGATTACTCGAAATTCTCATTTTGAAGAAACAATGAAAATGGCTTAACCCAACATGTAAACACATGAGGATTTGGCTCATTTTTCATTTGTGTAGAAGTTAAGAGGATACTCTCCTTTTATAGAGCATATTTTGGAGCCCTCTCTCTCTTCCAACCGATGTGGGATATGGAAAACTTTCAGAAAATCGAAAAAATCGGAAATCGGAAAATAATTCCAAAAAAATCGGAAATAATTCAGAAAAATCGGATCGGCATAGTTTCGGAAAAATCGGATCGGAAAAATCAGAAAATTGGAAATTCAGAATTATTTCTGATTTCCGATCCGATTTTTTTCGGAAAAATCGAAAATCGGAAAATCGAAAATCGGCGAACTAAAATTTCATTCCAAATTCGGAAAAAATCGGATCAGAAATCGGAAAAATCGGAAAGTTCGAAAAAAAAACACAGCCCTAATCAAGACATAAGCTACTCAGCTTTATGGATGCTTGTTCTAGTTATAACTAGGTAAAAATGAAACCCGAGGATAGGGAAATCACTTCTTTCATCACTCCCCAATGAACATACTGTTATAATGTTATGCCTTTTAGTTTGAAAAATGCAGGTGCTACATATCAAAGGCTGGTCAACAAGGTGTTCGAGGAGCAGATAGGCAAGAATATGGAAGTCTATATAGATGATATGCTTACAAAGAGCAAAAGTCATCCAATCACATTGCCGATCTCAACTAAACTTTTGAACAACTTGAGAAGCACCAGATGATGCTGAATCTGACCAAATGTATTTTTGGAGTGCAATAGGGAATGTTCCTCGTGTACGTAGTAAACTAAAGGGCAATCAAATAAAATCTAGCTAAGATCAAGGCACTAATTGAAATACGATCTCCAACTTGCAAGAAGGACGTTCAAAGACTGACCGGATAAGTAACAGGCTTGAACAAATTCGTATCCCGAGCTATAGATAGGTGCTTGCTGTTCTTCAAGGTGCTCAGAAAAAACTTTGAATGGAATGAAGAATGTGAAAAAGCTTTTGAGGAGTTGAAAAAGTATTTGGGATCACCTCCATTGCTCCCCCGACCAATCATAGGTGAAAAATTATAACTATATTTAGCTGTTTCTGAGTCAACTTTGAGTTCTGCATTGATTTGAGAAGAGAATGGAGTTCAAAAATTCGTCTACTATACCAATAATGCTTTTCGAGGAGCAGAAATTAGATACCCTCGTTGGGAAATATTGGTATTGGCATTGATTGAAGCATCTAGACGCATGAAGCCCTATTTCCAAGCCCATACAATCATAGTTTACACTGATATGCCTCTAAGGCAGGCTTTGTATAAACCAAAAAATATGGTAGATTAATTTACTGGGTTATGGAATTCGGGGAGTATGATATCATATATGAACCAAGGTCTTCTCTAAAAGGCCAAGCAGTAGTAGACATCATAGAGGAGTTCACTTACTCTGAAGTTCCCGAGCAGGCAAAATAAAAATCAAGAAGAAGTAATGTTACCAAGAAAACTCCCGAAGAACTTTCTTCAGAAAAAGCGAGTGCAGACCTACCAAAATTCTCTTCCCGAACACAGTAGATGACCAGGAAGTATGAAGAAGCAAAGAGAAAAATATTACACTACGAGAGTATGGCATATCAAGCATTTGACAATAATGTTCCCATATGGAACTTATATGTTGATGGGTCATCGTGTTTAACCGATAATGGAGCTGGTATAATACTTAACACTCCTGGTGGTATTGATATTGAATATGCACTACGTTTTTAATTTCAGGCATTAAATAATAAAGCAGAGTACGGAGCTCTTATTGTGGGCCTGAGTTTCTCCCACTTATTGAGTGCCGAGCAAGTTAGGACTCTCAACTGGTAGTAAACCAAACACTAGGCATATACAGAGCTAAAGGAGAATTGACAACCAAGTATTTATTCAAGGCGATGGAAGTCATTATAAAATTACCAGTCGTTCAGATGGACAGAATCCCAAGGTTGAAAAATGCCCGAGCTGATGCCCTTACTCGACTAGCCTATGCTACTAGAATTGAACTACGACAAACTATCCCTATTGAGATTTTGTCCAATAGGAGCATAGATGAAGATTTGATGATCAATTTCATTGCCATAGATATGGGGGCATCCTGGATGGACCCCATCATAGCATATATTGAAGAAGGAACTCTACTAACATATATGGTTGAAGTAAAGAAGTTGAAGTACAAAGCAGCTCGGTATGTACTAAATAAGGGTGTTTTGTACAGGAGAGGACTAACAGTCAATTTGTAGAGCTGTGTGCATCCATCAGAGGTCCATGATCTAATTCAGGAAGTGCATGAAGGATCATATGGAGCTCATATAGCAGGGAGAACAGTACTCAATGGTATTACTGGTCAACAATGCGAGCAAACTGTGCAACTTTTACCAAAAAGTGTGATAAATGTCAGCGATTTTCCATAATTCGCAAAATTCCACAGGCTACTCTCACTCCAATCACTTCACCGTGGTCATTTTCCATATGGGATATAGACTTGGTCGGGCCATTTCCAACCACCCAAGGAAGATTTAATACTTAGTGGTTGCCTTGGATTATTTCAAAAAATGGGTGGAGACAGAGCCTTTGATAGATATGCCTTATGAAAAGGTCTATCAATTCATATGGAAAAACATCATTTTTAGGTATGGGTTGCCCTATACTTTCATTACCGACCATGGAACACAGTTTGACAATGATGAATTTTCAAATTACTGTGCTCAATCCAATGTTCAAAAATTACATTCTGCTCTAGGACATCCTCAGAGCAATGGAAAAACTGAAGTTATGAACAGAACTTTGCTTAATAGGTTAAAGATAAGGCTTGATGATGCCAAGGGAAATTGGAAAAATGAGCTACACTTTATGTTATGGGAATACCGAACAATACCGCGAACAACAATTAGAGAATCCCTATATATGTTAGCATTTAGGACTGAATTTGTCATCCCTACCGAGCTAGGATGCCATCCCATAGAGTTTTAAATTTTAACTCTACTGTAAGTAACTTAATGAGAAGGTTGGATCTAGACATTCTGGAAGAAGTAAGATAAGATGTTGCCTATGAAATGCGGCTTATCAACAAAGAACAACCTATTTTTACAATAAAAGGATGAAACCGACCAACTTGAAAGAAACAGATTATGTGTTGAAGAAAGTGCTGTAGAAAAATAACAAGCTTGAAGCTAATTGGCACGGGCCCTACCGTATTTCGGTAGTGATCCGACCTGGAACCTATCGAATTGAAACTTTGGAAGGTGAAGAATTCAAAAACCCATGGCATGTAGAGCATCTCAGAAAGTATTAACAATGATGTTGTAATCAGTTTAAAATCAACTTGCAGTATCAATAAATCTTCAGTTCTTTCCATTTTTATTGTTATTTTTGGGGAGTACTACTGCTATGCACTACTTTAGCTACTTGATAAATAGTTTTAAATTTTAAATTGTTGCTCGGTTCAGAAACTTGTTGCTCGGCTCAGAAAATATTGCCCTGAATATTGCTCGGCATAAGAAATAAGTTGCTTGGAGTAGCCACAAACTTGATTGTTGATACATGAAGTCTAAGTCAACAGGATGTTTAATCCTCAAGAAACTTGGTCCACAAACATAAGGATAAAACAAAATCTTTATCCTACAGGGCAAAGTACAGGAAGAGTGTTGCAAAGATTCCTCAAGAGGAATGTAAGAACATATTCCACAAACGCGTGGTCACACCACTGGTATTTACTGAAAAAATCCAATACTTTGGTGCGTTAGTAAAACCTTTGGAGACACATGGGTAACTAGCCCTAAATTTAGATTTTTATCTAAGTATGCTAGTATAACCTATATCTTCTTCTAATAAGCTCTAAGTTTAGATTTTAATCTAAGTATGCTAGTATAACATCTGTACTCATTGATCATTGGTACTCAACTTAATCAAAGTGTATCAATAGAATTAATGATAAAGAAAGGATTAACATTCAACACAAGATAAGTTAATCAAATTTCCATTTCATTCAAGTAAAGTTATTACATGATTGTGTTAACAAAACAAAGTGCAAAGCTTTATTCTGCAGGATGCTTTCCTTCAGCCTTTAAAACAGGATTCATTCCAGCAGGAGGATCATCTAAAGTATAAAGAGAGTTGATGAAGTTAAAATCCTGAAGCTTTCTGGTATTGATGCTACTAGGACGATTAAGCAGGTGAGGAGGTTGGATGATTTCTAATTCATCATGAAGCTCGTAATCCCCCAAGTATTTTGAAATCAATCATTGAGGAATATGATGGACTAAAATCCAATTGACATCTAATTTAAAAGGAGGATTGTCAAGATCAAGCATGCCTGGATCATACCAGTACCACAGTGAGCTATTATAATCCACTTTCATCATTGTCAAAGCATTTATCCAACACCATTTATAGCTCTCATTCTTAGCTTGTTGAAGCTTATCATCAAGATGACCCAAAGCTTCATTATACCCATCCATCAAGACTTCCCTTGGTTATTTATGGAATTGAAAGGTTAATTTGTCAACCTGGGAATGCATTTTCTTCAACACTCCATCCTTAACTTGTAATTGAGAAGATTGAGTGGATAGTTGTTCAGATAAAGTCTATAGCTTCCGGGACATCTCAACAATAGCTTGATATTTAGCTTTTAATTACACGGCTTGATTGGTAAGGGCCTGTTGGGTCCTAATTTCCTCTGTAGTACCTCGATCAGGTTTGACTCTAGATCGAAAAGATGAAGAAGCAGGTTTTATTTTCTTCAGAGCCTCCAACTCCTCACCCAACCTTGTGTTTTCAGCCTCTAAGAAGGAATGACCCTCATCTGTAGTAAAAATAGTAGTGGATGACTTCAGGGCATCAAGTTCATCTCTTAAGTTATTATTTTCTTCCTCTAAAAGCTTGGTGATGTCCTTTGCTTCATTTACTCCATGTTTCAGCAAGAATTCTTATCTTCGAAAATGAGAAGAAAATTTATCCAACTTTTGCTGAAAGCCCCAATCTTCACTAAGAGCCTGGAATTTCTTCTCACAATCCTCATGCAAAAGTTCCCTAGCTTCATTATGCTCCTCTTATAACTCTTCAATCATTTCAAAGTAAGAAAAGTTATTGGCTACTGCCCGATTAAGAAGACATTTCAAATGAACATAAGCCTCTTTGGCTTGCTTAGATGCCCCTTCCCCGAGCAACTGCAGTAGGTCGGCGTCAGTCAAAGATAAGTGACCCATTTTAAAAAGCTCATTACACCTCTGGAGTTGCTCAGAGTCAGTAAATGAGAAGTATTCCAGTTTATCCATAAACTATTAAGAAGAAAAAATTCATCAATTAACAAAGTGCAAAGTATTGAAAAACACAAGCAGAGGAATAAAAATATTTCTTTTTTCATTAATAAAAAGGGAAGTACAGATACATATTTAAAAAAGGAAAATAAAATTTGAATTTTACACCTACTTCTTATGTAGTTTCTTGTGTGTATGCTAAATGCAATAAAGAAGATATGACTTTTCTATGGGATGAAATTCATACTCTGGCCTCGATGGGATTTGAATCTTGGGTTATTGGGGGAGACTTCAACATAGTGTCCAATCAAGATGAGAAGATGGGTGGTAATCTAGTTGATCGAAAAGCCATTATAGATTTTAATTCAACCATGATCAATTCTAATCTTCAAGAAGTTCCTTTCTCCGGTGCAAATTTCACTTAGTGTAATAATAGAGATGGAGTCGCTAGAATTTGTGCTCGTCTTGATAGGGTTCTTGGAAATGATGGATGGTTCAATAACCATTTTTCTTCAACTATGGAACATTTACATCGCACTAATTCGGATCATGCCCCTCTTATTCTTAAATTAACTTTCAAAAATGACCTTATTCCCAAACCGTTCAGATTTCAAAATATGTGGGTCACTCACCATTCATTTCAGGACACGGTTAGCAAAGCTTGGAACTGTAATGTTTCAGGACCTCCTATGGCTTCCTTTGCTCATAAGTTGCGGATAGTGAAAGATACTCTTAGAGAATGGAATAAAAACACTTTCAATAATATTTTCTCTAGGGTTCAAAAAGCTGAAGATGATGTGATTCTTAAAGAGGCCTTGTTTGACAATGATCCATGCCCTTCCAATAGGGAATCTTGACACTTGACTCAAGCTAAATTCAAAAGGGAGCTCGAAATTGAAGAAATTTATTGGAAACAAAAGGTGAGGCTGAAATGGGTTAAAGAAGGTGATTTTAATTCAAAATTTTTCCATTCAGTAGTTAAAAAGAAGAAAAATAAACTTCTTTTGCATCAAATAAAAAATTTGGAAGGTGAAAATATTTGTAATCCTATTGAAGTGGAAAAGGAAATTGTTTCCTATTTTCAAAGTTTACTTGGGTATCATTCCGTGTGTGTTGATGATTATTCTATTTTGGAGCACATTCCTAAAATGATTAGCTCGGAGGACAATCATGTGTTATCTAATACTCCGGATGAAAAGGAAATCAAGGAAGCTATTTTTTCCATGGACAAAAATAATGCTGCGGGACCGGATGGATTTAATGGCTTTTTCTATCAAAAATGTTGGAATATTATTGCTAATGACATTACTTGTGCAATCCAATCCTTTTTTTGTAGGTAATGAAATTCCAAAAAGTTGGTCCTCTACCAATATTGTGCTTATTCCCAAAGTGGATAATCCCAAATAATGTTCAGATTTGAGGCCAATAAGCTTGTGTAATTTTTCTAATAAAATCATTTCTAAAATCTTAGCTAACCGTGTTGGTGATTTGCTTTCTAAGATTATTTCAGATTCACAAGCAGGCTTTATTAAAGGGAGAGCGATTTCAGATAATATTTTTCTTGCCCAAGAAATGATGTCTCAATTCAACAAAAAGTCTAGAGGCTCCAATGTTATGATTAAGCTGGATATGGCAAAAGCATATGATAGGCTTTCCTGGGTGTTTATAACCAAAGTGCTTCGCGCTTTTGGTTTTTCAGAAACAGGGATCTACATGATTTGGCGCATTCTTTCAAACTGCTGGTATTCTATTATCATAAATGACCCGCTTTCTCCCGCCTTATTTGTTATAGCTGCTGAAGCTTTAAACCGAGGCATACACCATCTCATGTTGCATGGTCTGATTGATCACTTCTCAATCCCTAGTGGTTTCCCGTTGATCTCATCGCTTTCATTTGCAGATGACATTTTGATTTTTATGAACTGTAACTCAAAATCTATCACAACTTTCAGGAAATTCATTACAGTTTATGAGAACTGTTCTGGCCAGCAGGTTAATTCGATGAAAAGCAATATTATGTTCCCTGCTACATGTAGCAGTATAAGACGTCAAAAGATTTCTCGCTTAGCTAGTTATAAATAATGCTTTTCTCCGCTTATGTACTTGGGTGTTCCGATATATTATGGAAGGAAAATAAACTATTTTTTTCATGGTATTTTATCCAGAGCAGTGGAAAAAATCAAACTTTGGAATCACTCATCAATCTCTCAAGCAGGTCGGCTGCAACTGATTAATATAGTGTTGCACTCTATGGGCCTTCATATGCTTTCAGCTCTTCAACCCACCAAAACATTTTTCAAGGAGTTCAAATCCATTTGTTTAAATTTTTTCTAGGGTACCTGTGATGACTCATTCAAACACCACTGGGTTTCTTGGGAGGTAATCTCTCGTCCAAAAAATGAAGGTGGCCTCGGCATTCGAGATCTCAATGATATTTGTGATGCATTTGCTTGTAAAATATGGATTCGTTTTTTTCAAAACAATTCTTTGTGGGCTAAATTTATGCACATCAAATATAAAAAATTATCATCTCAAAATTTTAGAGGTGTGCCATTCTTTGCTAGTGTCACCTAGAAGCGCATGCAACTGGTTGGGGATCATTTTGAAGATACCACTTCTTACTCAGGCAATAATTGGTTTACAAATGGATTCTCAATTACTAAAGCATGGGATCTTATTAGGGAAAAACATTGTTCTCAATTCTCTTTCTCAATGATTTGGGATTCTAGAATTCTCCCAAAAATATCCACATATATGTGGTGTATATTTCATAAATCCATTCCTTTGGATATCAATCTCAAGGACATTTTCATTCCTATGGTCTCTAAATGTAGATGCTGCTCATCATCTCAAGAAGAACAAGTTGATCACTTATTCATTACTAGTGACATTGCTCGGGATGTTTGGACTCATTTCGAAAAATTGATGGGGTTTAAATTTCATAATTTTTCGCTTCGATCAAGACTCATGAGTTGGTGGTTTAATTATCGTGACAACAATATTAGATCAATTCTTTGCAAGATTCTCCCATCTTATATTTGTTGGAGGATTTGGTGCTCAAGAAATCATGCTACCTTTGAAAATTCCATTATGAACTCCAAACTTGTCATCCAATCCATTCATTATGACATTGTTTTGATTTTCAAGGCTAGGCTGTTTAAAGTCCATGTCAATAGATTTTTTTACTCTTTTATGGAGGACTTTGACATTTCTTCCATTTGATTGTTTGCCGTCGGAGAAAGGCTATTTTTCTCCAAATCATCAATAAAATTTTTATGGTCTGTTTAAAAAAAAAAAAATCTGCCTGAGGATTAGCTGAAGAAGAAGCGGGAGCTGAAGGAAGAGGAGGATTAACTTTGGAGGCGTATTAGAATCAACATCTTAGTGTTGATCGACAGACTCCACCAGATTTACTGGAACCCTCATCATTAATTTCCTCATCCAGGTTTGGAGGAGTCCTAGGATCATGTCGCGAGAATAACTCAGAATCCCTTGGAGTGTCACCTCCACCAGAGCAGCAGACCAGCCATCCTTGAAGCATTTCTTCTTCGCAAACTCATTTTGCAAAAAGACTGCACCAAAAGCCTTATCCCAGCCTCTGTCGAAGTTAACCTCTCTGGCCTTAGCCGTCTTCACCTTCTCAGCACCCAAGTCCTTTTGTAGCTAGGCAGACTTGACTTTCTCAGCAATCTAAGTCCTTCTGCAGCTTGTCATCCAGACCCCGAGCAGTCTCAGCAGCTTCTTTAACAACTTTCATCCCCTCCTCCCATTTCTT
Source organism: Sambucus nigra (assembly GCA_949130495.1). Classification (NCBI taxonomy): domain Eukaryota; kingdom Viridiplantae; phylum Streptophyta; class Magnoliopsida; order Dipsacales; family Adoxaceae; genus Sambucus; species Sambucus nigra. Next base: position 493,639,226 of record OX422213.1, on the reverse strand, counting down.
TTGTTCATTAGCCAAGGCCTTTTGGGAATCAAACAATGAATTTTTCAACTCGTTGAAAGCTTCTTCAACTTCACCAAAGGAAGAATCTATCAAAGCCTCATCTTTCTCTAACATATTATTGAAGTCAACGAGGAACTGCACAAGAAAAACAAGGAAAATTAGTATTGTGAAGAACAAATCAAAAGATAGAAAATTAAAGAAGGAAAAAAGAATATACCAGGGCAAGTCTTTGAGAAGCCATGTCAGAACTCTTGGAGCGAGGTAATGCAGCAACAGCACTCCTGTGGTCTAGCAAAGTCCCAGACTTTATTAATTATCTTACTAATCCAGGGTCAAGGACCACTGGAGAGGTAGAAGAAGATATGTCGACCAACTCACATTAGTCGGGAAGAGCAGAAGAACCTTATGCTAACTTAGAAGGCATCCCTTTCTTTATTCTCTTCAACGAGATCTCTTCAGTTTGCTTAGTTGGGGGCTTCTTCCCAGTCTCATTTTTATTTTTGACCCATGTATCAGCTTATTTGGAAGGGGAATTGGCAATTATGTCTCCCAAAATGTTGGGAATCTTCCTCTTCCCCATGGATACAACGAGGGATAAATTTGAATCTAAAGAGGAAGGGGAAAGGGCAGCAATATCACCACTGCCAGATGCAGTGTCTGAGGAAGTAGAATGAGGTTCCTGCTCAAGGTCAATCACAGGGGAAGGAGTAGGGCGAGAAATAAAGGAAGAGATTGTGTTCTTGTACTGCAGTAAATAAAATGCAGACCTGACGTGCTCCTCGCCAATCCTTTGATGAAGTCCCCAAATAAACTTCAACTCCCTCAGATTCACTTCACTTTCCTTTGGGCACCTTCTCTTCTGATCATCTTCAATAAGAATTTATAAAGCAACAATTAGTGTAACATTTAAATAGGTATGTATAAGGCAAAACAGTTAAAAGAGGAATAACCTATTCCATTGCTAAAAGGAGGGCATCTAAGCCCCTGGTACTCAGCATTTCCAGTCAAGGGGTCTATTGCCAGTTTTTTACAACAACCCAATGCTCAAAATAATCCCTATTGGGCTCTGGAAGATTAACTACTAATGATTTATTTATAGCCCTAGTCTTTAAATTGAAAGTAGTGTCCCTAATCACCCACTTATAACAAAACATTATTTCTGGAATCCCCAGATGGGTTCCATGAATTTGATTCAATATATACACCCCATTCACAACCCTCCAAGTATTGGGGGCTACCCTAGTTGGGACAACTTCAAAGTATTGACAAAATTCAAGGCACAGTGGGTTGGCAGGAAAAGTAAATCCACATTCAGCTATAAAAATAGAGGGAAACCAGTGGCTCTCAGCAAGAGAGAAAAAATCACCAGGTAAAATAGCGTTTTCCAAAACAACCCAAGATGGAATTTTAAATTCATTTATGAATTCATCAAGAGAACCAACAGAGTAAACCATAATGACGAATAGAAGAAAAAAGAAAGAATTCTTTCAGGAAATAAGGATTCAACAAGAACTGAAGAACATAAAATGATCGCTCAAGAGAGAAAAAGAAAGCTTAAAGACACTGTAGCGAAAAACACTCAGAAGATTTGAGGTAGCAACAATTCATGGATTTTCCCTCTCTTTATAGGTTGCCTCAAAAACTGGAAAAGTAATGATTAAAAAGGCAGAATCGATTGAACTGGTGGTGGCTAAAAGACAGAAAAGACGGATTTTCTAAAAACGATTCGTTAAAGTTGAGGATAATTTCAAAAATGTTACGCGCATTATATTTCCATAATTAAACTATAAATTTTTTCAAGTAGCGGAAGTCGGCAACTGACCAGGCCTAAAATTGTTGCCCGAGTAACTTTAAGAGCCAAATGCTCCATACTTTTGTAAAAACTTCAAGCATGAAATTTTGGGGGCTTTTGTTGATACCAAAAATTATTTATCTGCATGGACCATTCAGATACTGACACATGTTATACATTGGGGGATTAATCATAGTCATTAAGTATGGAATATCGATCAACGCTAAGGATATCAAACAAAACTAGGGATGCCGACCAACTATGACAGGCAAATGCCAACAGTTGTATACATTAATGATTGTACAAATGTAAATGTCTATAATATAAAGACCGCATGGGGGTTATAAATACATTATAAACCCTACATACAGGACACACGTGAAAAGAGGCAATTTAACAAGCCCAAAGCAATACATAACAGTGGGCGTAAACTCTTCCTTTAAGTTGAACCACTTTAAAAATATTGTCTCTTTTACTTATATTTATCTATGATCAATTAATTAGCCTAGTCTAGTTTTTTGCATCAACATTGTATTTAATAATATTTTAAATATATATTATAATCATTCTTTATTTCATTATCTATTTTTTTAGAACATTTGCAAAATAAATTTATGAAATAAGAGTTGAAAATTAAAATGTTTCAAATCAAATGGTCAAAAGTATAATACATTGGATAATCATATAATCGGATCGGATCCGAATCTGTTTAACATAAATGGATATGGATTTGGATTTTCCTGATCAGATCCGTCGAAAAATTGAATCGGATCCGAATCCCTTTAACATAAATGGATATGGATTTGGATTTATCTGATCCGGTACGAATCCGAACCGTTTACAGGCCTAGCCATAACCTCCTCGGCGTTCATAATTTTACCTACTTCAGCTAACAGCTTGGTCTTAGTTTTGGGTGGCTCATTAGCCAGTGCATAGTATAACTTATTAGGTAGCAGACTGATTATCAATGCGGGTTGTCTTTTCCTCGTAGTCAATGTCCTATAGCTTTTCACTATTAAATCGGGTGATGTATTCACGAGTGGTCCCTCTAATCTTCTAGAGAACAATTAGCAGATGATCTACCCTTTTGGACAGTTTGGCTCCAAAGAAGAATTTGTTGAAGAAAAAATCAGCCAATTGTTAAAAGCTAAAGATTTTTCCTCGTGGCAGATTATTGTATGAGATCCATGCCGACCAGGTGATCTTACTGAAAATGCTTGACAACGCATATCCCGAGGAACTGAATAAATAGCGACGACATATTAGTAATGTTCCACATGTAGTATTAGATCAGTTTTATCATTATACTTCAGAGTTATCACAGGTGGCTTGAACTTACTAGGTGTGGGGTAATTCATAATTTAAGGTGTGAAGGTTGATCCTTTCACGAAACTCTTGTGTAAGGGATTTTTTGACTCGACTATTTACCTCAAATGATCATCTAGTCATTGGATTAGTCCCTTCTATGGTTGGTCATCTGGATTATCCTTGGTCGTGATGATTTTATTTTCTCAGCCATTATTTTGCGCTCTCTCTTCCTGGGAAGTCTGTTCGGCGCGCGCTGACCCTCATCCACTAATACTTGACTTGATAGATCCTTTTTGGCGATCTATGAACCCCCTAGGCTCTCTGTAATGTCTCCCTCTAACTACTCAGGGACCTAGTTGATCAAATACGGAGACCCTGCTTAGCCTTTACAATACTCTTAGTCTTTTCTTGGAGAATGATTGCTCGTCATAGTGATCAGTGGTCCTCAGGGACAAGCACTACACCAAAAATGCTATTCTGGCATGCTTAGATAAGGAGAATCTGGCACGGTTTAGAACCGTGCCAGATTCTAGCACTGTTTATTTATAATCTTGCACGGTTTAAAACTGTGCTAAAATCTGACACGGTTTCAAAATGTGCCAAAAATGTGTCAAATTTAGAAAAAGTAAGAAAGAGAAACAATATTTGACATTTCATTTGAATTCATTCTACCTTTGTGCCCGCTCACTCTCCCACACTCTCTCTATGCCAATATCGTCTCTCTCTCTCCAAGAACGTTTCTCCGGCTACCTCTCTCTCGAACAAGTCCAATAGACACGCATGACCCATTTTCAAGGTCATTCACCTCCTTGTTAGGTAACTACGACATTTACTCATTGGATTTTCGCTAGAGATTTTTTTTGCTGAAATCTATTGTATTGTGGAGTACACCCATATCACAGTAGTTTATAAAATCTAGTGTTTGTTTGTTTATTTGTACCAGAGGATGAACAAGTATATACTTGTTTCTTTTGAAGATGAACACGTTCACAAATTCACAAATTTTAGTTTTCATTTTTGAAGATTTAAACAATTTTCGGTTTCTTGTTTCTTCAATCTGTTCGAGTTTGAAGATATGAATTTGATTAGTTTTTTCAATCGATTTTAAAGTGGGATGAATTTGGGCGATTTAGAAGGTTATTTTCAAACGATTAATCGGTTGGATTTGTGTGATTTTAGGTTTGTGGTGTGCTGGATTTGATCTTAAGTTTATTATCCAGAATAATTGATTAGTTTTTAAGTTGGTTCTTGTTGATTTCAGGAAATTAGAGACTGGACTGTTAGGCATGCTTACACGCATAGAGATTGGATGGAAAAATTCTTACCATCCTTTTCAAGCAGGTAATAAAATTGAGTGTGGGTTTGAAGGAAATTTCTTCAGTCTTTTTAATGTTTTGGGTTTTAATTTCTCATGTGATTTTTAATTTTGGGGTATGTTTTGGTATTTCCATATATGTACTGTTTAATGTGTGTGTACAATATATTTTCTTGAGATGGGTACTTTTGTTCGGTAATTTTTATGATGGATTTATGATTGTGATTAGAGATTTTTATGATGGATTACTAGTGTGATTATATTGACTGCCGAAGAAAGCACATTGGTAGGGATTGAGATTACTAATATGATTATATTGTTGAGTTTGAGGATGATTTTAGCACTCCAAAGAAAATAAAACAGATCAGAATAGGGATTTATGATTTTGTGTGCTGTATACAAATGGCTCTTGTATATTTTTTTCTTTTCTTTTATTTGTAATATGTATTATTGACGCATATTTAAATTGTGATTCCAGACAGTGGTCGGTCACTAATTATGTGAAGTTATTATCCATCATATATATGTTTATACATGTTATATGTTTTCTTTATAATGAGCACATTGGGTTTGGGTGCAGCTCTCCAAGACGGGCTCGAAGTCCACTTAGACGCTCTCCTATTAATTGTAGATGTAGCCGTTCAAACTTTCGAAAGCCCGTTCGTTCACTATCAAGATCAATTTCTCCACCCATAAGGTAACAACATAATTTCTAAATCTTTATTATTTGTGGTAAAATTTATAGCGCGTCTTATTTTGGTGCATCTAGAGAGGACAAGCACCCGCAGCAAGATGTGGGAGGTCATCCTCCAGATCTACTGAGCAGGGTTGTAGCCAGGGGTTGGGGTGAGTCAATTTTTTTAATTTCTAAGGGGTAATTTTGATTATGCAATTATCTCAAGGGGAAAATTAAAAGTTAAAATATGTACTAAACATTTTTTTTTAGATTTGAGAAATGTTTGGATCCAAATTTTACTTGGTAAAATTTCTCTTAGTAAACTCAAATGTTGGGAAAAGTTAAAGGTGCATTGGGAAAAAACATTGTAACTATGTGTGATGAGTTTGTGCTAAAGTTTTCAATTTGTGTGATGAGTTATAGAGGTTTTATAGTTCATGGGCTCAAAGTCTAATGTAATATATTTCTACTTTCGTTTGTCTTTGTGGATAGTGAAGGCCGTGTCTTCTATGCACCTAGGATAATGAACTCGTCCATAGGATTTAATCATTAGAAAGAATCTGCAATTTTTTTCTCCAAAATTGGCAACTCGATTGACCAAAGTTCACACTTAAATCGATATGAATGATCGAACGATTATCAAGAATACTTCGTTGCTACTGAGCAAAGCAATATATTTTTATTATACAAAATGGAATCATTTTGTAACAAATGAGGTCCTACATTTTCTCCACATTCAACACCCTCTAAAGATCCCATATTATGTCATCCAAATCAATGGTTTCGTTTTCCTTGCTTTTTTCCATGGGAATCAAATCACACGATTTGCCTTTGTAAGTCCCAGTCCACCAACTTGAGAAGTTAAGAGAAATATAGGAGCTCTATTACCCTCTTGGAAGTTATTAACAATCTGCAATCTGTCAGTCGCTTCAGTGGTACCATCAATCCTCAAGAACTCATAACCTTCAGATGCAAGACATTCCTGAATGAGATTAAGCATCTTGTGTGTATGAAAAAAGATAAGAACATTGTGATCCTTGGGGATTAAATTGCGTAGCAAAGATAATTTAAAAGAAATTTTGAAAGAGACTTCATGCTTCTCCACAAAGTCAATTTTCTCAATGACATCAGCTAAGTGCATCATCAATTTTTCAACCATACCCTGATCTTCCTGGTTTAGCATTGAATCCATCCCATCCAGTACGTCTTCAGTAGCTCTCTTCGTCAAGAGAAGTAGATGATTGCATATTTTCTCTAAAATTGTGAGTGCAACCAATGGTGATCCATCAAATGCTGAAATAACCAACTCAATTTGCAAAAAGGTTTCATATAGTTTTCACTGGCAACTACTCAATCTTAACCACACAATAATCTCACTCTTTTTAGAAAGCTTGACAGCGTTTGTAGGATCATCTTCACGAAACACTTCATTTTTTAAGCGACGCAAAAAATAAGGTTGAATATGTGCTCGTACTTCCTTTTCAATAGCTGAACCAATGCTCTTGTCTCGATTAGATGTGTTTTTGTCATTACCATGGAGAATGGAAGACTCATATTTCTCCTTAAACCATTTCTTGTCACCTAGAAGCTTAGGACAACAGAAGTTGAATAAGTCCCATAATTCCTTAAGATTCTTTTGTATTGGTGTGCCACTTATAATAATACGATGTACAAAAGGTCTCAAGTAAAATTTTGGCCCTCTGAGTATTAGGATTCTTTATGACATGTCCCTCATCAAGAATCATGTAATCCCATAGGATGTCATCCTCACCTCAATCGTTAAAGATGTAATGATGTCCGCATAAAGATTTTACATTGTTCCGAACAATATTATAAGTTGTAAAAAGTATACCTCTGTGTTGAAGTATATCTTTAAGATCATATTCTCGAGCTTTAACACAAGTCCCGGAATATTCTATTGTCTTCTCAAAAAGCCCCATAATTGATAGTTCTTTAATCCAATGGAACAATATTATTTTGGGTGCAGCGACTAATATTTTCTTAGTTAAACGTGAGTTAAATAGCCCAGTTAAAAATCCACATAACTGCGTTGTGTTCCCTTCATTTAAGATGACATCTGAAGAACCCCCAATCAAGTCATGAGTTTTAGGAATCTGCAGTTTCTCGATTGAAAGAATATCAAACTTTAAGCTTAATTCATTGATAATATCCCTGATTTCTCTCCCACCATCATGGTTTCATCTATCGTAACATTTTTCACCAGAGAAGGTGAGTCAAAATCACCAATGACATCGAAATTTGGTTCATTATGTTCAGTGATGTTTTTTCCCTCTCCATCATGATCATCTTTTGATGAAACTTTACAGAGGCAGATTCTACCTTTAATCTTAAGCTTCAAAGGTTTGTCCTCTTCTGGTTGAGAACTAAAATCATTAACTCCAGAATTTGTAAATTTGTCAAGGGAAGCTATATTCTTACTATTAATGTGATCACGAGGTAAAACTCCGCCTTTATTTTTTTTACCTTTGATGGCTTTTCTGCTACAGGAACTTGACAATCTGAAAAATTCAGTCGATTACTATCCGGCCTATTCTCTCAATCATCATCATCATCATCTCTCATAAAAAGTTTAAAGCCTTCAAGCGAAACCTTAGATGATTTCATTTCAGTAAGAGAAGGAGAATTAAAATCAGATATTCTGGATAATTGAGGGATATAATTGTTGTCATCTATTGACACTGCTTTGCACAGACGTCTTCTTCCTTCAAGTTTGACCTTCGCTTCATGAGGTGGCTTAGGTTTGGAGTGAGAAATGAAGAGGACTTGGAGTAAATGATTATGACGTTGATTTAAACTCAACGATTCTACTATCTTATCTGGCTCCACCATTCAAATTTGATTATAATTCTGAAATGAAGTATTCTGCAATTTTGTGTTTAGTTGTTCAGAAATTATGATATAATGTGAATAGGTAACATAAGCAATAGCATTTATATGATTTTTTAAAATTTTTTTCACTCTTCTATTAGCATTCTTTTTAGCATTTCCTCTTATATTCCACATGGTGAAATTTAACATTTAAACATGTTGGGGATCTGTAGAAAGGCCAACAACATCTGTTTGAAATTTAACATTTAGACATGAAATTTAAAATGAGAGAGGGAAAATGAGAACAGGAATGAGCAACTGATAATTATATTGCAGCATCTGATGTCTGCTTCAGACCGCTTTGGTCTAGATCGGCTGAAGCAATTATGTGAAGCAAAATTCTGTGATGAAGTCACTGTAGAAACTGTGGCAACAACTCTTTCGTTAGCGGATCAGCATCGGTGTTCAGAGATCAAGGCCATATGTTTGAAATTTGCAGTAGCAAACTTGGGAGTGGTTATGCAGTCTGAAGGTTTCAAGTATTTAAAAGAGGGATGACCTTCATTATTATCTGAGATTCTCAAAATAATTGCCTCAATTGATGAAAAGAGAGGTCTACCCTTGGGTAGGAAGAGGGGTGGCAACAGTATTATCGGGATGGATTTAACAGCATCAAATGAGGCTTCACCTACTGAATCCATGAAACCCAATGTTAGGCGTATGCGAAGACGACCCTAATTTTCTTACGAGTCTTTCCTTGTGCAATGAAAGCTTGATGAAATTAATTATGCTACATATTCAATCTATTGGAATTAGCTACATAGCTGCTACATACATACATAGCTATATTACTGCTATACAGATAGATAGTTTCTATATAACTGTTACATAGCTACTATATAGATGCTATATAAAAACTATATAGCTGCTATGTAAGTGTTTAAAGTGTTATTTGGGAAAGGGCCTTGAACCTGCAGAACATATTGTACATTCCAATTTCGTGTCATGGATTAATTTTTTTCATCGGTTAAAGATAAACAAGAAATATTGACACCATATTATTTGTTTTGTAGTAAGAGGTCCGAGATTCAGGAGTATTTTGCTACAGGGTTTTCGTTTTCATATTCGAGGACTACATCAAGGTGCCGACATCTCTCTCTCTCTCTCTCTCTCTCTCTCTCTCTCTCTCTCTCTCTTATTTTATGGATTCAAATTTGTTGTATTTTGAATTTAAGAATTAATGGTTCAGATTTGAGAAATAAACTTACATTATAAACCATTAGGAAATATTACTTCTGTCGTGCTTAGGATTGGATTGAGTTTATTTTATTTAAAGGCTCGTGCTCTTGTAGAAAAATCATATTTCTATCAATACTAGTTCATTTTTTTAACACTGTGCTGGGAAGCCCTTTTGGTTCCACAACTTGGTAGCCCTTTTGGTTCCAAAATTGGGAAACCCTTTTATCTACATATGGAAGATGCGTTTGTTGATGGATTCTATGGGCGTGCAAGTGACACTATCAACCATATTGGCATTTATTGATGCGCTTATTGCTGTTGATATAGGATTTCCTTCAAGAAGAAAGGATTGTCGTTATGAGTGATCACACACGATAGAGAATGATGGATTAGCGAACCGATTGATTGACCAAAACCCGAGTGACTCTTCTAGCATACATAGCTTATTTAAAAAGTGGACCTAACATAACTCGCTGACGGTCGCAAGTATAAATGTTTCGGCCAGTCCAGCCCAGCCCATATACGCCTTCACCATTGGTGGCATGATTTCGTCCTTTTTCTCCCCTAGTCACGAGGAAATGAAATTAAGATGTCAGCGGTATGGTGGGAAGCTAACATTCATATGTTGGACACTTGATTTTGGGTATGGTGGGAAGCTAGTAGAGGTAGGAGAGATATCAGCGGGTGATGTTTTTAAAGATAAAAGAGATCATTTCAAACGTGGACAATTATTGCGATTGAGGTTTTGATTATTTTCTCTATTAAGAAGTTGATTATAAATTTTTATCTTTATTTGTTTTATTAACCTTTTGAATAATTTAAATGTAGGGTTTCCAAAATTCAGTACTAAGATGTTGGATTGAATTGAACCACTAGATTCATCGAGGTAAATTTTTGATTATTTATTAATAGTTTTGTTATGCGTTTATTGTATTTGCAATTCTTTACTCAGTTGATGGTTTCATATTGACATTTTGTGAAATCTACTTCCTGCTATGCCCAAATGTGTTCAAAAGTAGATTTCTCCTAAGATCGGATCTCCGAATCTCTGTCCAGGGTTTGGATTGGATATGAGAATAGTGGTAAATTCGATTAATCTCTCCCTGTTGATTTTATCTCTAAGAACATAAAAGAAACTACTAAGGAGTGGGTTAGAAACATTTTTGGGAAGAAAAAGTCTAGTAATAATATAGCTACTACAAAAGCCTCATAGGGCAAATAGTCTACAAAGAGCATTATACAAGGAAACCTTGAATTAATCATACAGAATCCCCAGAGTTGTTAAAAATGATGAAACCTCTTTAAACATTTACATATAAGCTAAAACTTTGGAGGAAGGTGAACTTACAAAGCCTTTTATAAAACCAATCATACAACATACCCCCACTACTAATAAGAATGTAGTAACCCCTTTAAACATCAACATAGAAGCTAATTCTACTCAAGTTAATTCATTAGAGGAATGTGACCCTACAATGCCATTACAAACATATATAGTTGACTCTACAAGTTCCTATTCAATTGAAGACTTTTTAAAACAAGATAAAACTCGAGAAACAGAAGAAGATCATCTTAAAGAACATATAGCGGAGATTGAACATGACATGGTTCTCAATCTTAATTTATCACCAATAAAACCTCCTTTCCCCATGTCGTTAGGTAGTGAAAACTCAAACCGACCCTCAAACAGCCCCGTAAGAGGCACAAAAACCTCGTACGGGACCAATGTAACTCGTAGGAACTGACCGCGTAGTCATAAGACTTCTGGTTTGAGAATATGACTATAATTTGAAAATATCACGACTTTAGCTTAAAAACATGCTGTTAAAGGGTGAAAACCTAAAACAACCCCCATATGGCACCGTAGGAGGCACTAACACCTCGCAAGGGACCAATGTAACTCATAGGAACTGACCGTGTAGTCACGGGACTTACGGTTTGAGAATATGATGATGATTTGAAAATATCAAGACTTTAGCTTCAAAACGTGCTATCAAAGAGTGAAAATCCAAAACAACCCTCAAACGGCCCGTAGGAGGCACTAACACCTCGTACGTGATCAATATAACTCATAGGAACTCAACGCGTAGTCACGAGACTCTCGGTTTGAGAATATTATGATAATTTTAAAATATATAGATTAGGCTTAAAAACATGCCGTTAAAGGATGAAAACTCAAAATAACTCCCAAACGGTCCCGTAGGAGGTACTAACACCTCGCACGGAACCAATGTAACTCGTAGGAACTGACCCCGTACTCACGGGATTTCCTATTTGAGAATATAACGATAATTTGAAAATATCTAGAGTAAGCTTAAAAACATGTCGTTAGAGGATGAAAACCCAAACCGGCCCTCAAACTGCCCCGTAAGAGGCACAAACACCTCGTACGGGATCAATGTAACTCATAGGAACTAACCGCGTAGTCATGGTACTTCCAGTTTGAGAATATGACGATAATTTGAAAATATCAGGACTTTAGCTTAAAAACATGCTGTCAAAGGGTGAAAATCCAAAACAACCCCCGAACGGCCCGTAGGAGGCACTAACACCTCGCACGGGACCAATGTAACTCGTAGAAACTGACCCAATTATCACAAGACTCTCGGTTTGAGAATAGGAAGATAAATTGAAAATATATAGATTAGGCTTAAAAACATGTCGTTAAAGGGTGAAAACCCAAAATAACTCCCAAACGGTCCCGTATGAGGCACTAACACCTCGCACGGGATCAATATAACGTGTAGGAACTGGCCGTGTGGTCACAAGACTCCCAGTTTGAAAATATGACGATAATTATAACTCGTATATCCAATTTTTCATTTTGAATACGATTTTTTTAAAATTACTTACTCATATCATCTCTTTTTTGTATCTTATTTTTTGCAGGATAACATTTTATCGTTAGCTTTTATCCACGTAGAACACACGAAGAAGTCAATAGCTTACAAAAAGGGGGTTATTTATTTAATGTCATTAATGTTTAGAATTTTATTTTTTATGTGTTATGGTCGTGCGTGTTTTTGTAATTTTATTGTTAACTTTTTACGACCGTGCGGACTTTTGTAATTTTATTGTTATATTTTATGGTCGTGCGGGCTTTACATTGTGCAGGTTTTATACTAGCAGATTTTAGAATGTCCAGAAAATAGAGGAAACTGTGGACAATGTTTTTTGGTCTGTGAACTATTATGACATGTAATATTTTGAAGTTTGTATGTAATGTTTATCAACAACGTGCGAGATTTACAATTTGTGAATTTTCTTGATTTTGTTTTTGTAAATAATAAATAGTTATCCTTCCAGATTTGGAATTTGATGATTTTCCTGATTTGTTTTCAAATAATTTTTTTTTCTTTGATCCAAAAATTTGGCACAGTTCAAAACTGTGCCAAAAGTGTACCAAATTTTGGCACGGTTTTGAATTGTGCCAAAAGTGCACCAAAATGTACTCAATCTGGCACAGTTATAAACTGTGCCAAAGGTGTGCCAGAAATATTAAATTCTGGCACGGTTTAAAAGTGTGCCAGGAGTGTGCTTGTATGACCAAATAACCGTACTAGAAAAAAATGGCCATTTTGGAACACCTGATTTTCGCATAGTTCAAAACCGTGCCAGATTTGATCTGGCACAGTTTTAAATCGTGCCAGATTGCTATTTTTGGTGTAGTGAAGGTGTCTCCTAGGCGATATGATGTGACATCTTGTAATCTAAAGTTTTTAAATCTACTTTTTTTCTTTTGCGATCTTACATTGATCCTTATAAGGTTTTGTAACGCTCGTTTGTGATCGAAAGGCTTCCTATGTCTATAGGGGCAGGAAAGAACATTTCACCTCTACTGTTACAGAGTTCTCATTCAGATGGTGTGATAAGGTCTGCTTTAGGCCTTGTTTGACTAGCATGGAGCATCTGAGTCATTTTCTTCATTATTTCCTGTATTGCTTCTTGACCTTTGGCTATGCTCATCAAAATTCCTTGTATATCCCCTATCCCCCAAGGATTGGATGGAGGAGCACTTTCATTCGCCGTGATACTTTCTGGATTATCCCCCATTTCCTATAAAGGAGTTGACATGCGTATTAATCGGACTTGAATTGGAAACAACAGATGGCTTATATATTCGTTTTCCACAGACGACACTAATTTATTATTCTCTAAAATTAGTAATAAGATATTTTTTAGTCTTAGCTAGTATATGGAAATCATAAAATATAATAAATATGAAGAAAGAGGTCTGAAATTGAGAGAGATGAGATATAGAGAATGGGACAAAGGTTTTATTGTGTTTCATCCCAATAAGGTGCCTACAATTACAAGTGTAAAGCAACTTTGTATTAGGATAGGGTACAAGATCTCAAGAGTCTCTCTAGGGTTTACTGCATGCCATTTTCTTCATGTACCATCTATGGGATATGCTGTGATATTTATAGTAGGAATAAGAAGAAGAAAAGGTGGAATGCCTTTATAAGTCAAGCATTTACACCTTTTTACATTCTTGATAACACCAATGATGAGATGACCATAAATAGTTCAGAGGTTTAAACCATATGCATATATGTAATTAATAGATTGTATATATTCCCGTGTGTATCTCAGTCACATGCCTTGATTGTCTGAATTATTGATGGTTAACCATCCCGCCGACAACGAGAGAATACTGAGACGGCCAAGATAATGATTTAATGACAATGCCCTAATGAGTATTTGATGATGCCATGTGTCATAATTTCATTGGTCCATATTATACTTTAACTTTATGGCACAACATTGAGAGATGTATTATAAGAATTTGTCTCACGGGTTTAACTCAGTATTACTCCTATGTACAAAAGAGGACTTGGGATAAAAGACAACGTAATTCCAATAAACGAGACATATTTATGGGTGTAGGCGATAGGATACGGGGTATACTATATACAACATTATGGTATTTAGTGAGCCCAGTCCTTATATAACATTTCCGTTGTGAGTTGGAGTATTATATTAGTATATTAAAAATACACAATCAAAGACAAGTGTTTGATATGTATTCCAGGAAAAGATAAATTCATGGGTGTTGTCACTGGAACATAAATATTCGCTCGAAGGAGTGGTTAAGAGTATTCGGATGTTAGGGTTTTGTTTTAGCAAAGTTTCAAAATAACTCGGTTCACATATATTTTCTTGAGCATGGTTTTGAAAACTATATTTTCATGTTGTAATTTAGTTGTACCATGTCATTATTGTATGTTTAACAGTAGCATGCAGCTTGCGCAATGGGCAGGGTCATATCATCGAGATTCAAAATTCAAATATTTTAGAAAATGACTTACATTAACAATGTATTATTATTATTATAAATCTATATAATTCATATTATTACAACATATACTAGAAATAACATGCATTGTGGATAAAAAGTATGAATTCTGATGCTAATTTCGAAAAATCAATAACTTGTATCATAATTTATATTTAGTTCTCATGAAATAATATAAATATGTGACTTTAACAAATTAGATTTGTACATAGTGATGAAAAAAACAACACTGTTTGTACTATTTTTTCACTCTACACACACATTTGCTGACAACACATTAGGTAAAAAATCTTAAGAATATTAAGAATCCAAAAACAAAAATATTAGAAATGATTATCACTAAATTATTATGAATGACTAAACACAATAACACAAACACTATATACAAATTAACCTTCAAATATGTCATTGAACTCCATATAAATAAAGACCATACATACATATATATATATATATATATATATATATATAGATATATATAAAATAAAGGAGGAGGCTTTTTTTTCCATGTCATAAAAAGACAGTTGTGACATGACTATAGGTTTTGTATCTATTGATTTTAAATGCTCCCACGTATTTGAGATGTGAGAACCACTGGAAAGATATCATATTTAATGTGCCATTGGATACCGTGAAATAGTCACTATCATAAGCATACCTAATTAGAGCACAAGGCTTAAGGGACTGCACTTTAGTTCAAATACTTGGTGTCAACCCGCGCGATGCGCGAGAAAATTTTAAAAAAATTATATAATTGTGCATCATTAAATAATTTAATTCCCCCAAAAAAATGTCACTACAAAAAGCAAATGACCAAAAATCCCCACTGAAGCAAGCCGAGACAAAAACACTACCACATAATCCACTAAACAATAACAACCAAGAGTCAATTGGGTTCTACCTGAACCAAAGGAAACCCTCGAGACCCGAAAAGTATGACTAATCCAAACAGTAGACCAATTACAGATCTCCAAAACTAATGGCAATAAACAGAGCGGGTATGACTCAAGTCGTGATCCACGCAAAACCACACCCGACTGTCACCGAAAAACTGGTAAAAAAAGTGGGTATGCCTGACTGGCACTAACAATAAACAAAGTGGGCATGTAGACATTTTTGTAGAGATTAAAACTTCTATAGAGCTCTCGGGGCACAAACCTGAGCTTGTATCATCCCACCTCAACCCAAACCAAAGAGGGTATCATCTGAGAAACCATCAAAACATGCCGAGATTTGATCGAATTGACTTCATGATTTGAAAGAAAAAGAAAAATACGAATACATAGCTAACCTTGAAAGAGAATCAACACAATATGTCATGTAAAAGCTTTACGATTGAAAAAAATTGAATACATAAAAAAAAGACACCTAATCCTGGACGGGGCCATATTTATATTTTTTTAATTTGACAATTTCATTCTTTTTAACATTCTGCACACATACCATAGCTTAGGATTTTGTTCACTTAATTCTGCTTCTTTTAACTCCGTCAAAATATCACGTGCCTTAATTCCATTGCAACTAAATAAAGAATTCATCATAAACGATATGGAGAAATGAGCAGCTCTTTAGTTTCTCAACTCTTCTAAGTTCTCATCATCTTTTAGTTTACGTATACCGAATTCAAATCCATCAATTGAAGTGTAAAACCTTTATTCTCATTACCAGGAGTCGCGTTAACAACATCATAAAACGAAGTCTAGGTTCAAAATGACATAAAATTTAATCACTGAATAATATTTCTAGGATAAGTAATTAAACGCTAGTAATATAGACAACCAATGCAGACAAGCCCTTTTCTCATAGTTATGTTTGTTGTGGGCTCACATAGCTCCCCAATCACCACGATGCCATCAATATCACGTACGTACCCCACCTTTTGTCCCCACTCTTTCTCCTCCAGTTCACTTACCCTTACGGTTCCATTCTCCAGTGCCCTCTGATCAAACCATAAATAGTCATCCAAAATTAAAACAAAAAGCAAACCCAATTGGTCCAATAGAAATACCAATAAAATTACCTCGTAGCCGCATCGACATCTGGGTAATCAAGTCACACTTCAACCTATTGCCTCTCACGTGATGACCTCAGAGATTGGCCCATGCCAGTTAGGTCATCCGTTTCATGTTGGTGCATCGAGGTAAAAGCTATTCAGAAGCGGATGATTTGAGATTATGTTAAAAGTGAAGTGTTTCAATAAGAGGGGGGATTTGGGTTTATACAAATTGACAAAATGAGAGAGGAACAATTGTAATATAATAATAGGGGTGGCTTTTGAGTTTCTCTCTCATTAAGTGTTGGTTTGTAATTGGAAGAGAGGAACAATCATTTCAATTTGGAGGAAGAAGGCCTTCGTAAAATGGATAGAGAAAAAAGGGGTTTTCTTATGTGCCATGTGGATACTCTATTTGTTAAGAACCATTAAGTGATGTAATGCATTTTATATTAGTATATAGATATATAGATTAACCAAATACGAACCACGTCATTTACTACCTGAATCTTATTTTATTGGACTATACAAATTAGCATTTTGACATAATGATTACCACTTATGTTTTTTCCCTCATATTTAATTAGGAAAACTCAAAAGGAACTTAACTGTCCTTATTACAGTTCCAAAAACTGTAATTTTTTTTTGCTTTCACCTTTATAAAAAATGGAAACCTGACATGGTTGAAATTTTCAAATTAAATTATCAATCTTACACCATGCTTCTCGAACCCCATATTTCTGTCTAGACAACTCATTTCTATGCTCTAGCTCACCCCTAGCCATTTTGTTCTAACCTTTTCGTAGATCCCTTAGCTCCTCCCTTTTCCTCTCACGCTACCTATTACAAAGGTAGTAAACTCAATTCTTATCCCAAAATTGTTTATACACACTTCATAATCCTCCACAATAAATAAGACAATTTTCTTATGCCTAAGATAAATTGAAAAGGAACACTAATATCTACCACATGTCTGGTAAAAGAAATTATTACAACCCAGTTTTTACAAGAGAAAAATCTAAAATGAAATTATTTCACAAATGACATCACCAATTTGACTTTAAAAAATATCCAAAACATTAGCTCGTGTCATGTACAACAACAAATGATAATACTTTTAGAAATTAATATTTAAAATTTTGATTAACTTAGCATTTAAGGCCTTTTTTGTGGTACCTTCTTTTCCATAATACATAGAATGAGAGAAAATTTGAGAAAAGATAAAACATATACTAACCAGTTACCTAAACATTTATAAATTACTTAGAAGTTTCTCTCCCCTACTCAACATATTCCTTATGACATCATTAAATCAACCATCAATAACACCCTAAATCCTATACTGAACCTCCTAAATACAAACTAAAGAAGATACCACATGTTAGACAGATGTGTCTAAATACCAAAAGAGAGAGCACGTCATCCAAAACCACCATGGGTGGTCAACAAGCCGAAAACCCAACTCCATCAAAACAGGTCTATAAAACCCAATAATTAACCAATAAAGAAAGGTAAAAAAGAAAAAAATGATCCCAAATAAATTCATTATAGTAAAACATAACCATCCCTCAGAAACTAAAAGGACCACATGCATGTAAATTACAAATTTCGTAAATAAAAAACGAAACAAAACATTCTCTTATCTTAAAAACACATAAATACCCTTAAAAAAACTGATAATCTCTTATCCCAGTTCTCTCTCTTATAACAACAAATGAACTTTATTTTTCAATAAGAAATTGGCAAATTCAGTGAAGCTATAATATGTACGATTGAAATACCAAACTCATAATTATTGCCAAATAATCATAGCATAATTCTAAATAAACTCCATTGCAATCCAAGGTCAACACTTACCCAGACAATGCTTGAAACCAAGCTCACCAACGTCCCTATATTTCTTTCCGCAATAGAAATAAAGCAAGCAAAAATGCCTTATGAATCTTTTGTGCGTAAGCTATTGATAACTAAAAACTGTGTTCAATATTAAAGAACCAAGTTAGTTAGGGATGATATAATGCATGTCATGATAAGGTTAGTTAAGCATAACACAACCGAAGGTAATAGCGGGTAAAAAATTCATTACGATAAATAAAAAAATAAAAGTAAATAATTAAATTGAAGCATTGAATTCCTATTAGAGTTATAAAGCCCAATAGTTGCAAACCCGCCCGATGCGTGGGTATGATATGTATGTACGCAAATGGAGGTGTCGACCAACATCAAAACCTAATAAAAAAATCAACTATCTACTTTGTGTTTGATGACATTAAATTACATCAATTCTATGGACCAAACATATTGTGTAACCCATAATTGCAAACACATAATTCAATCTAAATCTAAAAGACATGTGTAAGTTCCTGTTACAAACTTAACGTTTATAGAAGAGATCTGATATGGCTTATCTTCTTATACAATACTACAATGTAGATTGACTTGTACTTAAACTCTATGCTCTGCCAATTAGTGATATAAATAGATATTGATCAATATATATTGTAATTTATTATCAAATAGAAGATATAGGAAAATTCAATAACAAATAATGATACATACTAAATTATAAACTCTGAGATGATGTTGGAAGGAAACCCAAGGCTAGATCCGAGTCATGAATATTGAACCATTATCACAATAGATCCATGAAGTGCAAGAAATTAGTTGGAGAAAAAAATAAAAAGTTTTGGAAAGAGAGGAATAGAGAAATGAGGTCACAATATTTATACAGTAAATACGACACAGATATGAAATGAAAAGTTATCAAAATAAGAGATGCATTGAAGTTTATGCAGAGACAAACCAACAGACAAATGATTGCGGCATCACTTTATAGTTTACAATCTAGATTGATAAGAAGATATCACAATTTAATGGATTCTTGTTAAAAACAACGTTGGCTAAAACATCATGTCCTCATATAAGATCTGCCATTTACCCTCTTTAGACCTCTTTCTTGTCTAAATGGTTACATGACCGAACTACTAATCGTTTGGCATCCTTAACATAAGTAAAAAGATCACAAACTTAGATCATTATTTGAGATAGAATAAAAACCTAGAAATCAAGAATTTGGAGGCTTATTGATCTCTGTTTCACATCCACATAACCGAATATGGATCATAACATAATACCTTATAAAACATATGAAGAAAAACTTTTGAGGAACCTTCAATGACCAGGAAGGGTTTTAAAGAATGAAATAGGATTGAAAAGATAAAATGGTACATATGGTGAGAATTTGAAGAGTCCACAATTGAATCCTATATCTAAGAGCATCCGCACTGGTGTGCGTTGACGAAAGGTAAGTTAACCAGCATGTGTGACTGCGTGTGTGCCTTTTAGCTTTCGCCCAAATGGGCAGCATGCAATGGGGGGATTCCTACGAACTTCTATAGTTCGTAGGAACTTCTTACGGACAAATGAAGTCCGTAGGAAGTTCTTACGAACTATAAAAGTTCGTAAGAAATTTAACGGTCATAAAACGGTAACATTTTTCTCCGTGTATTTATTCACGAACCTTTATCATTTCCTTTTATCAATTCAGTTATATGCATCTAACTCCTCCAGAAACCCCATCTCTCTTCATCTTCTTCATCTTCTTCCATCCATCAGTTATTTTCATCTCTTCCATCCATCAATTATTTTCATCTTCTTCGTTATTAATTCCTCCATCTTCTTCTCCTTATTTCCAATTTTTTTTTTACATATTTCTCACCAAAACAGTCCCATATAGTCTCTAAATACAGCAGTCCCAAACTTTCTACATATTTTCTCCAAATTTCTTCATATACTCTAAAAAATAATCCCATATGATCCCCAAATTAATTTCAAATTAGTCCCAAATTAGATTTAGAGAATCCTCCAAATCAGATCTTGTCAACACCATGGAATTAGGTAGAAAATGGAAAAAATACATTAATATCAGGAAATTAAAAAATACGGGTCGACTTTAACAACAATTCTCACTCCTTCCGCGCCAATTCAACCGTCGAATCTCGTAATTGGAAACTATACCCGTATTTACGATGGTGTATCACACGCGTCGGACGGCGAAACTCCGATAATAAACGAAAATAAATTCGAATTTTGGGAGAATTGGATGGGGTTAATGAAATTGTACAAATTGATTGGAGACAAAAAAAAGGATATCAAAGCAATCGACAGTGCCAGTTTTATGTTGATTTTTTTTTCTATGGTGATGCCCAATTCCGATCAATGTATTGTGACGGCGATGATCGAACGTTGGTGGGACACGACGCATACCTTCCAACTACTATACGTCGAGCTTGCCTTCACTCCGCTCGACTTCACAATACATTCCAGTAATAATTTTATTTTATTTCGTTGTACTTATATTCATAATTGTTTCAAAATGTGAAAATAATATGTTGTACTTAAATTCATAATTAATCGTTTGAAATATATTTTATGGTAATTATGTTCATAATTATTTAAATATATGACAAAAAAATTTAAATATGTACCAGCATTCCGATTGTGTCAATATATGAAAATAATTATTTATATTCATAATTGTTTCAATATGTGAAAATAATTTGTTGTACTTAAATTAATAATTGATTGTTTGAAATATATTTTATGGTTTTTATATTCATAATTATTTAAATATATGACAAAAATTTTAAATTATGTACCGGCATTCCGATTGTTTCAATATATGAAAATAATTTGTTGTACTTAAATTCAAAATTAATTGTTTGAAATAGATTTTATGGTAATCATTTCATAATTATTTAAATATAAGACAAAAAAATTTAAATATGTACCGGCATTTCGATTGTGTCAATATATGAAAATAATTATTTATATTCATAATTGTTTCAATATGTGAAAATAATTTGTTGTACTTAAATTCATAATTGATTGTTTGAAATATATTTTATGGTTTTTATATTCATAATTATTTAAATATATGACAAAATTTTAAATTATGTACCAGCATTCCGATTGTTTCAATATATAAAAATAATTTATTGTATTTAAATTCAAAATTAATTGTTTGAAATATATTTTATGGTATTTATATTCCTAATTATTTAAATATATGACAAAATTTTTAAATTATGTACAGGCATTCCGATTGGACAAGGACGACCCATTCAAAATCTACGAATTGAACAATATACCCATTTTGGTAATACCATAAATGAATTTTTCTCAGAAATTCATATACAGAGATTTACCAGTGCGGGAATTCCAGTTTCCGACCTTAAAAAATACAGAGAAAATTTTGTCAAGGTTGAACCTTTACCAGATTATATGTGCCCAATCATATCTCGGGTATTTTGGTTCTATGTATTCGGGAGTGTATTTTTTCCAAATGCTCACTCCACTTCCGACCTCGGCTATTTACATTACCTAGAGGATATTCCTGCCATCGGCACATACGACTGGCGTTCGGCTATTTATGCGCGTATTATATGGTCTTTGGATAACGCCAGTCGACGATCGTTAACTAGCGTTGAATGCATGTGGCAAATACTCGAGGTATATTTTCGTTTCATCTTATTTAATGAAATTTATGTTTCATTACAATATATGTCAACTTATTCTAATGAATTAAATTTATTGATAAATTTTGCAGTGTTTACATTACGAGTACATGGCCACGACATGTCCTATTCTCGTCGATCCGTCCATCGATGTGTAGCCCCGCATATTTCGTCGGTCGAGGGGGAACATAAAGAAAGTAAAGGGAGCACAACGGTTTAACATCTCAAGCAGTCAACATCAGCTTGAGATTGTGACACCCCGACTAATTAAATACCGGGTAGCTACTCCTTTATTAAATTAATTCAAAATACCAAGTTGGCTCAGTTAATAGCATCACTGTCGAAAACATTTTATTATTACTAACCACCTAGTATTTAAAAAGTAAGTTGCCAAATTTTAATTAAAGTCTGATTAACATGCAACAAGTGTAATGAAGAAATAAGTAACACCATACACCATACTGAAGTAAAACGAATAACCATCACATAGTGTAAATAAAGTCTGGAGGAAAACTCCTCACTACAAATCCCATAACTGAAAAGTAAACTGAATACTGAAACAATACATGCTAAAGTCTGAAAACTGAAATGTAAAAGATGCTCTGATAGAAATGGGCAACATGCCCTACAACTGATAGATAGTGACTCTGGAATCCAAAAGATAGAAGCGTCTACAAGCAAATCCCTGTAGCTTCCACAAACAGCTACATCTCGTCACCTGAATGAGTATCCTATGCTTGGTGTCCTTGTGGCTGGGCACCTAAAATGGTTTTACAAGAAAAGTAGATTTGAAAAGCAAACGGGTCAGAGCCCGAATGTGGAGTTATATTTTAAAAACCTGCAAGTGCTTTAAAAACATTTAAAACATTAAATGCAAAGTACATGTTAGGACGTGCACTCACATGATATTCTCACCTCTCGTCTAACTGTGCACTCCTAACGTAAGTACCCATCTATAACGGCACAACCCACTAGCTAAGTGACATCAACTCTAGCTAGACGATCATAGGTCCTACCCATATTACTCGGTTCTATTAACATTATAACGCTCGTAATTAAGTAGGGGTTTAACGTAAACTCAGAATCTCAAAATGCAATATATATCACTGTAAGTTAACTCGTTATATTTCTCGAAACAATACCGTAATTATATTCACAACATTAACATGAAGGTTCCCATTAATTAAGTGTATATCATCCGCATCATAAATATACAATATAAGCACCCCGAGAACTAAGCTGTGGTGCACACATACTCTGCTATCCATCCCGGTACATCACGTACATAAGGATTACATATTCCGAATCTCTTAGGAATAGTTCACAGATAACAACATCACAAACAATGGAGGCAAACACAGTCACATCACATAGGTCACGCACATACCTACGCTCCTACGATCAGCGGACTTATTAATATCCCAATAAGTCTTTCTATGACCTATGTTCATCAAGGTAACCAGTCTAAATCCGGGCAACACAAGGATTAGAGGGCCCTAAGCGAACGCAAACCTCCCGTGATAGCAAGTATGGTAGGTATGTCATACACACAATTCATATACCAATACTAAGTAAACACACGTCTTAGTAATACCGTAGTTTAATCGTAGTACATATCGCATTCTTGTACTAACTATAATTATCACAATTTACACTATTCCGGTTTATAATCATACGCGCCATAATTTTTGTCACGTCGTAGTAGACACTCACGTCTCAACCCAAACCGTCCATTTAATATAACTCGCGTATGTAGTTTACTCCTCGTAATAACCCAAAAGTCCCAAATCTATCCTTACATCATTAAAGGAAGGTTATCTATATCCTCGAACAAGTTTACGGGACTCCAAAAATCAAAACAGTCCAAAAAGGACCGAACTGTCAACTCGTTAGAAGTCTCGTTCGAACGAGACTGTTCGAACGAGATCCCTCTGTCAACTCGTTAGAAGTCTCGTTCGAACGAGGCTGTTCGAACGAGATTCCAGTTCGTTCGAACGAACAGTACCTTCTAACGATATTTCGTTCGAACGAGATATCGAACGAAATCCCTTTTCGTTAGCAGCGACTGGTCAACTCGTTAGAAGCTCGTTCGAACGACCTGGGTAGGGGCTTCTAACGACCTTCCAGTTTCGTCCCAGATTTTTCCCCATCTCGTTTTTACTCCATTTTATCACTCCTAATCTCTTCCAAAGTTCATCCCAACAACGTTTTAGGGTCTCTAATTCTTCCTAAACATATTCAAGTCAACTCCTAACATGTTTTCAAGGATTAAATCTCTTTAACATCAATCAAAATATAAATCTCTACACTTTTTCCCCAATTATTTCAAGAACATGAACCCTAACTTTTGAATCATGAATTAACTCACTATAAATCCATTTTAATTCCTTCCTATCACAGATATCATGAGAATAATTATCTACCTATCATTCTACATGCAATTCTCCTCAATATTTTCAAGTTCTAAGCTCCAAACTACATGGGTTTTCATTATCTCTCAAGAACAGTTATAATTCATCAATTTTCTAACATGGAAGAAACATTCTACGAATTTAAATATGATTAAAACACTTGCCTTGATTGGATTTCTGATTTTGGTGTTGGTTTGGTGAAGATTTCTGCAGATTTTCCTCTCTCCAAGCTTCTCCTCCAATGGTGGCTTAAGGTGGCTAAGGTTTTCTTTGGGAAAATTAGAAAACTCTTCTAATAACCTACGTAGCCTTCTAGGTTAATATGGTTTGGTTAATGGGCTTAGTGGGTTAAATCCACATCAGATTAAAACTCCCAATTTTCGTCACTTTTAATTCCTCAAAAAGTAAAATTACCAAAATACCCTTTATGATGCCGGTATGGCCTAAAAATACCCCGGAATCCAAACTACACCCCCGGCTAGTGTTTTCTGACTATCTCGACCCTTCCGGACGCGTTGGTGCACTCAAAACGACCATACGGATTATAGATTTTAAATTCACTTTTATGATTAACATAATATACCATGACGCGGCGGTCACACGCGTCTCAATAAAATTCTAAAATGCCGTATATCAATCTCACGACAAATTTTATAATAACAAATACATATATCAAAACATGTATGCACATAATCAAATACCAACTCGCATCTCGTTAGTATTTATAACCCGGATTAATTTTTAATTAATACGCATTTAATTAATTAATCCCAAAAATAAATATAGCCAAAAGTACGGGGTATTACATACTTCCCCCCTAATAACTGAATTTCGTCCCGAAATTCGAAACTAGAAAGTACCTGCTAAAAACAACTCTGGATAACGTTCGCGCATCTCGTCCTCACGCTCCCATGTGGACTCCTCGACATTGTGATGTCGCCACTGAACACGCACTAACGGAACTATCTTTGACCGTAGTTTCCTCTCGCTTCGGTCCAAAATAGCAATCGGCCCCTCCTCGTAGGAGCTATCCGGCTGGAGATCGATGTCCTCCACAGCAATGTGAGAATGAGCCAGATTATCTCTAAGGTATTTTCTCAGCGAGGAAATATGGAACACATCGTGAATCCGATGCAAATGCTCCGGTAACCCAAGTCTATACGCAACCGGTCCGATCCGCTCAATAATAGAAAACGGCCCCACATACCTTGGTGCCAACTTCCCCTTCTTCCCGAAACGCATAATCCCCTTCATAGGAGATACTCTGAGCAAAACCTGGTCCCCCACTTGGAACTCTCTGAAAAACCTCTTCGCATCAGCATAACTCTTCTACCTGTCTTGAGCTACCCGAATGCGACTCCGAATCAACTCAATCCTTGCCGAAGTATCCTGAATCACTTCCGGCCCAAGCAGTTTGTTGTCCCCCACCTCTAACCAACATGCTGGGGAATGACAAGGCCTACCGTACAATGCCTCAAACGGAGCCATGCCAATAGTGAACTGATAGGAGTTGTTGTAAGCAAACTCCACCAGTGGAAGGTACTGCTCCCATCCACCCCCGAAGTCAATAATGCACATGCGTAGCATGTCCTCCAACATCTGATTTGTGCGCTCAGTCTGCCCATCAGTCTGCGGATGATAAGCCGTACTCAACCGCAATTCCGTGCCCATGGCCTCCTGGAAACTCTCCCAAAACCTCGAAACAAATATCTTGTCTCTGTCAGACACGATATTCAGGGGCACACCGTGAAGTCTCACAATCTCTGAAATGAAGAGCTGGGCGTACTGTCCCGTAGTGTAGTCAGTCCTTACGGGTAAAAAGTGAGCGACCTTGGACAACCTGTCCACAATTACCCAAACGGAGTCGTGACCCCTTTGCGACGTAGGCAACCCCGTGATAAAGTCCATGGATATGCTCTCCCACATCCACACCGGGACCTCCAATGGCTGTAGCAATCCTGCCGGTCTCTGATGATCCACTTTTACAAGATGACAAGTGGCGCATTTCGAAACAAACTCAGTGATATCTCTCTTCATACCGCTCCACCAATACTGGCGTCTCATGTCTTGGTACATTTTGTCCCCTCCGGGATGTACCGCGAACCGTGAGCCGTGCGACTCTGCCATCACATCGTGTCGCAATTCCTCCCCTTCCGGAACTACCAATCTCCCATTGAAGCGCAATCCCTCGTCTGAGCTAACGGTATAGGACTCGGCTCCCTCTGCTAGTAACCGAACTATCTGCTCCTGACAGAACGAGTCATTGGCCTATGCCCGTACTACCTTCGTGACAATCTGCGGTGTAACGGTCATCACAGACATGAAAGATCGGGCCACTGCATCCTGGTGTCCCAATTCCTTCCACTTAGCCTTCCACACCTCTGCCACCTCATCTGCTGGCCTACGGCTCAACGCGTCTGCTACCACGTTGGCCTTACCTGGGTGATACTGGATGTTGAACTGGTAGTCCTTCACAAACTCAAGCCACCTACGCTGCCGCATATTCAATTCCTTCTGCTTGAACAGGTACTGTAGGGACTTGTGGTCCGTGAACAGTTGGAACTTTTCCCCCAAAAGATAGTGCCTCCAAATCCGTAGGGAAAATACCACTGCTTCCAACTCCAAATCATGCGTGGAGTAATTCTTCTCATGAGGCTTAAGCTTACGGGAATCATAAGCTATGGCCTGTCTCTCTTGCTGCAATACACCTCCCAGTCCTTGCAATGACGCATCGGTGTAAACCAAATACTCAACTCCCGGTCTCGGTAATGCTAACACAGGTGCTGAGGTCAATTTGTCCTTTAATTCATCGAATGCCAACTGACAGGCATCACTCCAGATGTATGGCACACCCTTACGAGTCAGATATGTCAAAGGACCTGCTATCTCTGAGAAACCCCGAATAAACCTCCTGTAGTATCCTGCTAGACCCAAGAAACTACGAATCTCAGTCGGTATCGTGGGCTGTCCCCATTCCCTCACCGCTGATACCTTCCCCGGATCAACATATATTCCCTGGTCAGAAATAATGTGTCCCAAAAATTGGACTTCCTTCAGCCAAAACCCGCACTTCTCATATTTTGCATACAACTCGTTCTGACGAAGTGTATGAAAAACCTGCCTCAAATGCTCGGCGTGCTCCTCCTCTGTCTGGGAGTAAACCAGAATATCATCAATGAAGATAATGACAAACTGGTCTAGGAAATCCCTGAACACTCTGTTCATCAGGTCCATAAACACTGCTGGAGCGTTGGTCAAGCCGAAAGGCATAACCCGAAACTCGTAAGAACCATATCTCGACAAGAACGCAGTCTTCGAGACATCCTCCTCCCTGATACGCAACTGATGGTATCCCGATCTCAAATCAATCTTCGAGAAGAAAGAAGCTCCTCGCAACTGGTCGAATAAGTCATCGATTCGAGGCAACGGATACTTATTCCATATCGTGACCTTATTCAACTCTCGGTAGTCCACACACAATCTCAGTGAACCGTCCCTCTTCTTCACAAACAGAACTGGAGCGCCCCAAGGTGAGGTACTCCTGCGAATAAAGCCCTGACCTAACAGATGCTCTATCTGATCCCGTAACTCCCTCATCTCAGCTGGAGCCATACGGTACGGTGCGCGTGCTATAGGTCTCGTACCCGGTAGCAAATCTATAACAAAGTCTATCTCTCGACTGGGGGGTAAGCCTGGTATCTCCTGAAACACATCCGAATACTCCCTGACTACTGGGATAGACTCTAAAGGAATCACTACCTCCTTAGAGGTATCCTCCTCAATGTAATACAGATGAGCGGTCGATCCTCCCTCTGGGCGAGGCATCGCCACTATAAACATCTCTTGCCCCGGAATGGCAAAAACAATGCTCCCGCTGAAGCAATCAATCATGGCCCTATAAGCTACGAGCCAATCCATCCCAATAATCACATCGTGAACATGCATATCTAATACTAACATGTCTGCAGGTAATACCAAACCACCAATCTCTACCCCCACTCCCCGGCATATAAAGAAAATAAGTGACCCACTCCCCAATGGTGAGTCGACACACGTCACTGTGCTCTCTGCCGTAGCTAATAATCCTAAAGCTTTCGCGAAGTGTGTAGCTATAAAACAGTGTGTAGCACCCGTATCAAATAACATCCGACCCATAGTGCCATGGATAGGAAACGTACCCTCAATCGCAGGCGGTGCCTGTGGAACTGCAGCCTGGTGGACGTTCTAGACACGTCCATATTGTAGCTGCCCCTGCTGAGCTGGGACTGCTGGAATGGGTGGCAATGCTGCCATCTATGGCGGTGCGGGAAGAGCGGCGGGAAACATAGGCCTCTGTGGCTCCTGGCGAGCACCCTGCTGCTGCTGCTGCTGTGGGGCCCTGCCCCTATCAGGACAATCCTGTCGCTTATGGCCAGTCTTGCCACAAACAAAGCACTTCCCTGGGAAGTTCCCTCCTCTCTGTCCCTGTTGTCCCCGGCCCTAGTGGCCGTTACCATTCCTCCCTTGGCCCTGCTGGCCTTGGTGAAACTGCTGCCCATTCTGTCCCTGTTGGCCCTGATGGCCGTTTGGACCCTGATGGCCCTGACGAAAACCTCCCTGTCCCTGCCTGTAGTTCCCTGATCGGAACCTCTTATTATCCCTCTGCTGGGAGCCCTGCTCATTCTGTCTCTGCCCCTGACCAGATTGTGCCCCGCTGGCACCATGTCCTCCAGTCCTACCCTGATGGCTAGACTCCCCCGACCTCTTGCCCTCAGCCATATGAAAACGGTGGTCCTGGCAGTGTAACAATGCAGCGTTAACCATATCAGAATAAGTGGCCAACGATAGGTTCCCTAGCAGATGCTGACGGATCCTCCAAGTCAACCCGTCCGTGAACTTCTCAATCTTCTTCTTCTCTGTTGGTATCTCGTCTGGAACGATGTTCAACAGATTCGTGAACTCGGCCTCATACTTGGCCACGGTCTTACCTTCCTGCTTCAGACTCATCAATCTCCTCCTCATTTCCGTATGAACAGCTGACGGAAAGTACTTGCGGTCGAACCGCACCCAGAACTCCTGAATCGTGAGAGTATCCCTCTCCTCCATGGTGGTAATAGACTCCCACCACTGTAACGCAGATCCAACTAGCTTGAAAGTAGCTAGCACCTTCTTCTGGACATCCGTGCACTCATACATCCTCAAGTGCCTCTGCATATCCTTCCTCTATTGGCTCGAGACTATCACATCTGAGCTACCTGCAAACTCTGGCGGATGCGCTTTCTGAAAAGCGTCACGTACACGCTCCCAAGCAGACGGGAATGCATTAACCTGTACTGGCGCGGCAACCGGCGCCTGAGGTGATGCCTGCTGAACAACGGCAATGGCGGCATTTACCGCTTGGGCTACTATAGCTGCAAATTCAGCGGCGTTCATCATGCCCTGAACTGGAGCGGGCTGGGGTTCGGGCGTTGCATCCCTGGGAACTCGTCGTGCACGTCGTGGAGGCATCTGAAATAAGAACAAAGTTTATAAGTTCGCTGTTTATAAACTTAAGATAGCAGAAGAACGAAGCATACACAAAAGAGTACAACAGTCCTAAAATATAGGGCTCTATATCAAAGAAACTTAGCGGAAACATAATAAGCCGTCAGATCCTAAAGGACACTAGAACCTGATGCTCTGATACCACCTGTGACACCCCGACTAATTAAATACCGGGTAGCTACTCCTTTATTAAATTAATTCAAAATACCAAGTTGGCTCAGTTAATAGCATCACTGTCGAAAACATTTTATTATTACTAACCACCTAGTATTTAAAAAGTAAGTTGCCAAATTTTAATTAAAGTCTGATTAACATGCAACAAGTGTAATGAAGAAATAAGTAACACCATACACCATACTGAAGTAAAACGAATAACCATCACATAGTGTAAATAAAGTCTGGAGGAAAACTCCTCACTACAAATCCCATAACTGAAAAGTAAACTGAATACTGAAACAATACATGCTAAAGTCTGAAAACTGAAATGTAAAAGATGCTCTGATAGAAATGGGCAACATGCCCTACAACTTATAGATAGTGACTCTGGAATCCAAAAGATAGAAGCGTCTACAAGCAAATCCCTGTAGCTTCCACAAACAGCTACATCTCGTCACCTGAATGAGTATCCTATGCTTGGTGTCCTTGTGGCTGGGCACCTAAAATGGTTTTACAAGAAAAGTAGATTTGAAAAGCAAACGGGTCAGAGCCCGAATGTGGAGTTATATTTTAAAAACCTGCAAGTGCTTTAAAAACATTTAAAACATTAAATGCAAAGTACATGTTAGGACGTGCACTCACATGATATTCTCACCTCTCGTCTAACTGTGCACTCCTAACGTAAGTACCCATCTATAACGGCACAACCCACTAGCCAAGTGACATCAACTCTAGCTAGACGATCATAGGTCCTACCCATATTACTCGGTTCTATTAACATTATAACGCTCGTAATTAAGTAGGGGTTTAACGTAAACTCAGAAGCTCAAAATGCAATATATATCACTGTAAGTTAACTCGTTATATTTCTCGAAACAATACCGTAATTATATTCACAACATTAACATGAAGGTTCCCATTAATTAAGTGTATATTATCCGCATCATAAATATACAATATAAGCACCCCGAGAACTAAGCTGTGGTGCACACATACTCTGCTATCCATCCCGGTACATCACGTACATAAGGATTACATATTCCGAATCTCTTAGGAATAGTTCACAGATAACAACATCACAAACAATGGAGGCGAACACAGTCACATCACATAGGTCACGCACATACCTACGCTCCTACGATCAGCGGACTTATTAATATCCCAATAAGTCTTTCTATGACCTATGTTCATCAAGGTAACCAGTCTAAATCCGGGCAACACAAGGATTAGAGGGCCCTAAGCGAACGCAAACCTCCCGTGATAGCAAGTATGGTAGGTATGTCATACACACAATTCATATACCAATACTAAGTAAACACACGTCTTAGTAATACCGTAGTTTAATCGTAGTACATATCGCATTCTTGTACTAACTATAATTATCACAATTT
This sequence comes from Sambucus nigra, assembly GCA_949130495.1. Taxonomy (NCBI): domain Eukaryota; kingdom Viridiplantae; phylum Streptophyta; class Magnoliopsida; order Dipsacales; family Adoxaceae; genus Sambucus; species Sambucus nigra. Next base: position 493,607,778 of record OX422213.1, on the reverse strand, counting down.
ACACTATTCCGGTTTATAATCATACGCGCCATAATTTTCTCACGTCGTAGTAGACACTCACGTCTCAACCCAAACCGTCCATTTAATATAACTCGCGTATCTAGTTTACTCCTCGTAATAACCCAAAAGTCCCAAATCTATCCTTACATCATCAAAGGAAGGTTATCTATATCCTCGAACAAGTTTACGGGACTCCAAAAATCAAAACAGTCCAAAAAGGACCGAACTGTCAACTCGTTAGAAGTCTCGTTCGAACGAGACTGTTTGAACGAGATCCCTCTGTCAACTCGTTAGAAGTCTCGTTCGAACGAGACTGTTCGAACGAGACCCCTCTGTCAACTCGTTAGAAGTCTCGTTCGAATGAGGCTGTTCGAACGAGATTCCAGTTCGTTCGAACGAACTGTACCTTCTAACGATATTTCGTTCGAACGAGATATCGAACAAAATCCCTTTTCGTTAGCAGCGACTGGTCAACTCGTTAGAAGCTCGTTCGAACGACCTGGGTAGGGGCTTCTAACGACCTTCCAGTTTCGTCCCAGATTTTTCCCCATCTCATTTTTACTCCATTTTATCACTCCTAATCTCTTCCAAAGTTCATTCCAACAACGTTTTAGGGTCTCTAATTCTTCCTAAACATATTCAAGTCAACTCCTAACATGTTTTCAAGGATTAAATCTCTTTAACATCAATCAAAATATAAATCTCTACACTTTTTCCCCAATTATTTCAAGAACATGAACCCTAACTTTTGAATCATGAATTAACTCACTATAAATCCATTTTAATTCCTTCCTATCACAGATATCATGAGAATAATTATCTACCTATCATTCTACATGCAATTCTCCTCAATATTTTCAAGTTCTAAGCTCCAAACTACATGGGTTTTCATTATCTCTCAAGAACAGTTATAATTCATCAATTTTCTAACATGGAAGAAACATTCTACGAATTTAAATATGATTAAAACACTTGCCTTGATTGGATTTCTGATTTTGGTGTTGGTTTGGTGAAGATTTCTGCAGATTTTCCTCTCTCCAAGCTTCTCCTCCAATGGTGGCTTAAGGTGGCTAGGGTTTTCTTTGGGAAAATTAGAAAACTCTTCTAATAACCTACGTAGCCTTCTAGGTTAATATGGTTTGGTTAATGGGCTTAGTGGGTTAAATCCACATCAGATTAAAACTCCCAATTTTCGTCACTTTTAATTCCTCAAAAAGTAAAATTACCAAAATACCCTTTATGATGCCGGTATGGCCTAAAAATACCCCGGAATCCAAACTCCACCCCCGGCTAGTGTTTTCTGACTATCTCGACCCTTCCGGACGCATTGGCACACTCAAAACGACCATACGGATTATAGATTTTAAATTCACTTTTATGATTAACATAATATACCATGACGCGGCGGTCACACGCGTCTCAACAAAATTCTAAAATGCCGTATATCAATCTCACGACAAATTTTATAATAACAAATACATATATCAAAACATGTATGTACATAATCAAATACCAACTCGCATCTCGTTAGTATTTATAACCCGAATTAATTTTTAATTAATACGCATTTAATTAATTAATCCCAAAAATAAATATAGCCAAAAGTACGGGGTATTACAGAGATGCTGTCACTCGAGTCCATTATATGGCAGCCATACGAGACTTCTGCCTACTGTGACTCTGATGTCATCTTATATGCTCGTGAGATATCGGGGTTACAGATGATTTTTTAGGATCTCTTATTTAAGGGTTTTTGGTACTTGCGTGACCAGTCCATCCGACAATTGACTGGGAGGATATGTATAGCAGACAACCCACCATCGAGTTTGTGTTGTGTCTCAGAATATGATTTTCAAGCAGCTGTTGCCAAAAATTGGCCTCTCGAAAATCAACACATAAGAGATGTGTCCCAAGAAGAGTATAATGCATATTAGAAGGCAGCAGCACTTGGGCCATTACTACCGCCGATTGCCAGATATGTTAATGTAGATTTGATTGGAGTTGGTTCAGTGGAACCTTCGACGTTGCGAATCCCGCGAGCACCAGCACCGACAAATGAACCGCATGTGTATAAGACACAGTTCTCCATGGGAAATTCTACGCACGTTTAACCACCGAGGCATAATTGGACGGTTGACGTAGGCCTACAGGAGGGGGCTTCATATACTATAGATATCCCGAGACCTGAGTTTTCAACCAACGCACCTCCAGCTCAATCTCTGACATAGTTAGAATGGCGTGAGTCCTACATCGAAGCAGCAGATGACATTCGAGGTCGTCATTTAATATTACACGAGACACATTAGCGAGAGGATCAACTCAAAGCACGTGATGACCGTATTGAGGAGTTAGAGCGTAGACTAGCACGTTTTACTATGCCTAGTCATGGGTTTGAGGAGGGTGGTACTAGTTCTAGTCGTCCGAGTGTTTATAAACCACACCTAGACCCATCCTCTAACCCAGTACCGACATATGAGCCGCAATAAGCTTGGGGTAATTTATTTGGGTCTGACCCTTACACGGGTTCACATGCAGATTTAGGTACGAATTTTGAGTTCGGTGGGGGGCGCCAGTGATGTATAATGTACTATTGAAAAATGTTATGAATAAATTTTGTATTGTTGTCTCAATTTAATTGTGATGATAATTGTTATCATGTATAATGTCTCATATTTATGAAAAATGTTATGATGTATAATGTCTCGTATTTATTTTCATTTATTACACATGGAATGATGACAACTAAGTTATTACAGTGTTGTTTACTTTATTAATCTTGTAAAATATATGCCACGCAAAATATATGGTAAAATATTATAAATATATGGTAAAATATATGGCACTCAAAATATATGGTAATAAAATAATCATCACAACAATTATTTCGATTGGACTTTATCATTTATTACTATTGAAATAATGACTTAAGTAGTACAAACACTAATACATATATGGTAAAATATATGGCACTCAAAATATATGGTAATAAAATAATCATCGCAACAATTATTCCGATTGGACTTCATCATTTATTACTATTGAAATAATGACTTAAGTAGTACAAACACTGATACATATATGGTAAAATATATGGCACTCAAAATTTATGGTAATAAAATAATCATCACAACAATTATTTCAAAACAAATTTATCATTTATTAGTATTGAAATAATTACTTAAGAAGTACAAACACTAATACATTATCGAAGTGATTATTAGGAGTATGGGTTCAAACACTTAGGTCGAACCTAGTAGAAGTACAACATAATGGTTTCCCATTGCGCACTACACATTTAGGTAAGTTCGTTGCATATCAGAATCAACATATTCTTCGTTATAGTTTGATATATTAGTTCGTACTCTTCCCCATCATTGTCATATATGCATTGCAAAAAGTAATCATAACCGGAATTGGTGTGGTCGGAAATATCATTATCTGATGCCAACGTAGAGTCATTTGTAACAACCCGCTCAAAATAATAACGGGTGGCCAGCCCTATACTACATTAAATCAGGAGTTTCAGATGGTCCAGTCTCAACATCAACTGTCGGTACTATATAATATATGACTAACTACCCGATATCATATAAGCGAGATGTTAAAATTTAAATAAAATGTGCAACATACAACCAACTAACACTACTAATAAAAGAAAGAAAGATGCATGAAAGAACTATGAGAAATGAAATGCTAGAATAAAACGAAATAAATAACTACAAAAAGTAGACCCGAATAAGCTGTCGGGTCACAGCCAATACAATATACCGGAATGGAATAATTATAAACATGTACATAAATATCCCTTGGGTACAAACCCGATATACAACATGAATCCTACACAGAATTTTAAAGAAGTAGGAAGCGGCTACAAGATACATCCCGCAACAGTCCGCACCTGTCACGGCTCCCAAGACTCTGGATAGAAGGTCATCCGGCATCCATGCGGTAGGAAACCTGTAATAGTATATATATATACAGGCTGGAGAGAAAAGTAAATGGGTCAGAGCCCGAGTTGTGAAAAATATTTAACAAGTGTGTTAACCGTGCATAATAAATATCGGTGCACTTATTTCATAATTAAAGTGGAATCGCACTCTCCTGGAACCCTAACTCACCTCTCATCTAAAGGTGCGCACCTATTCGCGTCCTCAAATTTTAGTTAAATTACCCCCATTTATTAGGACAACCTAACTTAACATAGGCCTAGTATATACCCATGAGAATTTTCCTTCCTATCTTAACCCAAGAATCCACTCCTTTATAAACCCATTCATATTTGTTTATAAACATGTATGCCATGTTAGGCTTAATGGATTCCGGTTTATAATTTATTCACTTATCATTCTTAATACGTTACCCATTTATATTTGGGTTGAAACATATGATTTAATTTCTAATTTAATAAGCATGCAAAATTATTATTGACACAACTTCCCTCCAATTTCAACGCTGCGCTGCGTTTCGTGCTTGGGGTGTCTCGCAAAGCGAAATCCAAACAAGGAACCACCCCGTTGCACTACTCCTTGTCAACGTCGATCCTGGAGATCCATTATGCCACACATAAATATCGACAGAACTTCTCACTAATCTTAACAATGTACTACGTTTCGTGCGTGGGGTGTCTCACAAAGCGAAATCCAAACAAGGAACCACCCCATTACACTACTCCTTGACAATGCCGATCATAGTGATCCATAATGCCGTACATACCATATAATGCTACCACTACTACAAAATCTCCAATAATATCCTTGGGATGATGTAACCGAAATATTCCTTAAATGCGATACATCAACCCCCACCAATCTAGTACACCATAATCATCCAAGATGTACTCCACAAAGATTCTATATCCTTTCATCCATAGGATATATAAATACATATATATAGGCATTTTATTCTCACCATATATATACATATACCAATCATCCATACCCATGACCAAGTGTACATATCATATCTGATGTACAATGGACATGCACATAATCCACCCGGCTATATATATCGCCGATAAAACTGCATCAATGCTACCATCTTCCCAGCGCCCGACTCACGTAGCAACTGGGGACCACCTGGTGGGTATCAACGACACCCACCTCGTGATAACTCACACACACGACGTCCCGCGAAGCGGTCATAGCTCCAACCGGCAATGAGACGAAACATACCCACCACGTCTCATCCCAAAATATATATCTATCGTATAATAACACACGGGACGACTATGACCTGGGGAATATCCACACCCTACTCTATATGCCAGGATGCTCACCCTCTGCGCGAAAACTTCCCAATGATAGCATGAGCGGGGTATGCTTAACCACATAAGTATATATATCGCTCACATGCGCAATATACATACATCCATATGATCCCACCATATGACCAAATAGTAAACCATCATATACGGTTTAAATATCCATACCATGTATGTCCACATCATAAATATATCCATATATTCATATTTATATATAGATATACGTACATATATTCACACATCGCTATATCATTATATATTAAAAACTAATTCTCGTTCATATGTATAAGATATATAAACTCGGCTATAAGTATACATAATACTCAATATACAAGCCGTCACCACAAACTCATTTAATTTACCTTGATATGTGAATACAATCCTTCACTTGAAACATAGTCCATCATTTTTCCTATGATGGATAGTCTCCCAAAATCATATGTATATATCTATACATATATATTCAACATTTGGGTTATCACCCAAAATTTTGTGTAGGAAACCATCACCACACATACCATCTATATCTGAGAGCACATTAAAGACTCCAGTAATAATTTTGACTATCGGTATACACCTAACTAATAGTCTATAAACCTCAAACTCAGTATTATTGTCATCAGATAAATCCCATTTCTTAGGGAAAATACCCGTTGTAAGTCACACACCGATAAACAACAACTACTCCAACTAGATTTTCACATTCTACTCTAGTTGGAAATATGATCCTGTAACTCTCGATTCCGACTACGGTTCAATCACTTTTGTGAATCCCCTAGTCTAAGATCTCTCGGATTTATTTATTAAAATTTATCATTTCTAAGGGTAGGCAATCGCTCTCTTCCATTTGACCCCAAATTGTATCTTAATACTATCCTATCCTTATAAGGATTTGACATAAATGTCGGCCTAGAAATTTCACCACATACATGGATATATTCGTCTCCAATTATTCCAAGAAGTCCCCACTATCATATACTAAGTGAGAGACCCCCCTATAAGTCTCCAAAATATCTCTTACTTCATAAGAGAAAGCCTCAAATTAATAAACCCAACCAAAAAAGGGCTAGAGGCCATCCTAGAAAACCCCCCTAAAACAGCCCATTAAGGAAGCCCCTAAGAATAAACTCCAAAAGAAAAAGGGGAAAAAGATTTCCCATTCTAGGGCTAAAAACGGTCGACCGGTCTCAGATCCCCGGTCGACCGCGGGTTCAAATTTTGTCTACGAAGAAATGCAGTAGGCTTTTCCCTTAAGGCGCGGTCGATCGGTCCCCAGACCGCGGTCGACCGGCCATACCAGTTGCCTTGGCCAATTTTCCAATTTCAGCAAACCCACAACCCTCAAACATTCACATATCATCCTCAATCCCCCAAATCTTTAACCCAATAATATTTGTAACAAGAAAATCCATACTACATCTCATCCCAACCATTTATATGTCATCAAACCATATCTAAACATTGATTTCAAGATTTAAAGCCAAAAATCTAGGTTTTGATATTAATACCCAAAAATCCATTTATTTAACCCACAAATCATGAAATGAAATACACAAATAGCTATTTAGCAAGATTAAACACTTGCCTCAGATTTGTAGAGGTTGAATCATCCTCGATGTTGCGGTTGGGCCGGAAATCTCCAAGCTTTTCTTCCTTTCTCTCTTCTTTTCTTCTTCTTTCTCTCTTCTTTCTCCCTCTAGGGCTTTTTCTCTCTCTCTCAAATGAGAAATGGCTTCATCCATAAGCCTCCAAATTCTTTAAAACATAAACCCAATTTTAAATGTTAATACACAACTTAAATGACTCGTTTACTCCAATTCGAGCCAAACATACTTAAAAACATTCTGGAGCCGAAATAAAACCCAATGACAGTCATTTTGACTATCTAGACCCTTTCGGGATTGATGGTATCCTCAAAATCATCATTCGGAATACTTTAAAATGTCCTCTATTTTTGGGCCTAAGTTCCCAAATTTTGAAATTCTCCAATTAATTAAATTTTATTTTCCCAAAAATTTCATTTCTCAGTCTCCAAAAATCGAGGGTTGTTACATCGTTATATATGTTAATTAATTGCTCCTAAATGTGACGACCTGATAGCATCGCGCGTTGTGCTTTGTGATAACGTTGTTGGTGCCTCTCCATCTTCCATATCTCTTCCTCCAATAAATCAAGACAAAACATATCCGCTTCTTCGGGATACGATATTGTCCAAAGTGCGGCAACCCGATTTTTTGGCACGGATATGTGATGGTAATGGCAAAGCACCTCCAGGTCACACCTTTCATCATATTTATCTGGCCATGTGAGGTGTTCCCAAGGATAAACAACTCCGTCTTCAGGTTTCGAATTGGGAGAGATTATGAATATATGACCAAAGTCATTGAGAAAACGTCGAGAAGTATCAATCGGATATGTTTGAAAAATTAGTCTTTTCCCATACCAATCGTTACCAGAAATATCTGTGTAAGAGCCATTGTAAATGGATGAATAGTAGGGAGATGAAGACATCTTTGAAATATAAGACAATGGTAGATAAAAAATTGTTGCAATCCTTATTTATAGGTAATTTAAAACCTTCGAAGTTATAATTTTATTTTACAATGGTAACAAATATTTATAATATTACAAAGGCACACATACCAATGGAAAAGATAAAGTAACTTAACATAAAGGTGATGACGATTGTAAAACTATACTAAACAAAACTAAAGTAAACTATAGTAAATTGACAACTTAAAATGTAGCACACTTACCAATAACAAGATAATATCTGTAGCACACTTACCAAGATAATATCTATAGCACATACCAATAACAACCTGAACCCATGCAACCCATAGAGCACACTTACCATCGAGCACACTTACCAAAATATGAATATCATACAGTATATTTACCTATGGCAAATTACATACACATGCAACCCATCGAGCACACTTACCAATAGGACACATAAATTAAGATTTTACCTATAGGATATGATACAGATAGTAACCTGCAGACAATCTACACATAATTAACCTGCTGGCAATAATATAACACACATGAAACATTTAAAGTAAATAATAGAGCACACTTACCAATAACAACCTAAACCCAAAATATAACACACGTACAAATGCAACCTTTAAAGTAAATTATTATTAATAGATTCGTACCGTAAGATTACCCAAGAAGAGTATAATATTTATGTGACATCTAAATTAAATTGTAATCAAATTATATCATGGACTCCTCTAGTTCTAGCGATGAGGGACGAAATATTTTGCTCCAATATGCACAATTTAATGAAGATGGATCATTCGATGATTCAGACGAGGAAATGATTATTATGATGGAGATTACCCGGTGGTGTGCTGAAAAAAATATAATTCGCGATGGAAAAGAACTCGAAATGAGACGTCGAGTGAATCGTAGGAGAGAAAGGGGGCATGCAACACTATGGGAAGATTACTTTGGGGAAGATAAGGTATATAACGAGTATTTTTTTCAAAGAAGATTTAGGATGCGGTATAGTATTTTCAATCGCATCCTTGAATCTGTTTGCCTTTATGATAACTACTTTGTTCACAAGAATAATGCTTGCGGTCGTCAAGGTTTAAGCTCTCATCAGAAAGTGTTGGGGGCAATTCGACTGTTAGCTAATGGGGGTTCCTATGACGTGTGGTCTGAGCAGTACGCTATGAGTGAAACCACTCTATTAGAAACTATTATTAGATTTACAGAAGCAATTGTGAGAATTTTCGGTCCCGAGTAAGGCAGAAATTCGACATAAGGCGACGTCACAAGGTTACTCTAACAAAATGCAAATAGAGGTTTCCTAGGAATGCTAAGCAGCATTGATTGCAAGCACTGGCGTAGGAAAAACTGCCCCACAACATGGCACGCTTAATATAGTGGACGTAAAGAGTGACCTACGATAATCCTTGAAGTGGTTGCCTCGTACGACCTCGGGATTTAGAAATCGTTCTCTGGTGTTCCTGGTTCTTGCAACGATTAAAATGTCTTGCACCGGTATAATGTCTTCCAGGAATTGTGCAATGGGAGGGAAGCTCCCATTAATTACACTGTTAATGGAAATTCATACGACATGGGGTACTACCTTGGTGATGGCATTTACCCTCCCTACGCTACAATAGTTAAAACTTTTAGGAACCAACAAGGGATTACACAAAAATAAAAATTATTTTGCAAGTACCAAGAAGCGTGTAGAAAAGATGTTGAACGTGCTTTTGGTGTACTACAAGCCCGATTCGCTTTTGTTCGGGAACCTTGTAAATTATGGAATAGGGCATCACTATCAACCATAATGAAATCTTGCATAAAAATGCATAATATGATTATTGACAATGAACGTTGAGATTGTCCATGGTAAAATGAATACGAACAGAATGATGTAACACCTCATATTTTGAGGGTCCAAACTAATTTCTGCGACTACCTCACGCGAGATGAAAAGATAAGAGATTCAACTAAACATCAACAGTTACGAAATGATTTAGTGGAGCACATTTGGAACACCCACGATGATGAAATGGTGGGTTGAAGATATGTTAGCGTATTTCTGATATTAATTGTGCCTATTCGGTTTATTAGTTACATTTTTAATTCGTAATTATACGATTTTTAATTTGTAATTATACGACTATTGTATTTAAACTAAAATTAATAAACAGTACTGACATTATATATATTTAAATGTTGACATTGGATTGATTAAAATGCAAATTGGGTCAGTGTACATATACTGAAAGTAAATGACGAAAATAAAATAATGAGGATTCAATACAACTATAATAAATACTACTAGTCATTAATTGAACCGCTTGGACTTGACATAGGGTTAGATGACCCGGTATAGTTCGATTGTAACTCAGAAATCGCAGCTTCGGTGGCAGCAACCATCGTTGTTAGGTCGTTGAACCTTTTATAATGAAACTGCTTTTGCATATCATTCATATTGTTCATATCTAGCTCCATGATGTATGACCTCTCTCGGCCTGGGCACACGAGCTGATTTTGTTTTTTAGTGATATCATTTTATTTTTTGGCGAGTTGATTAGCTCGCTTCATCTCGATGAACGCATCCATTTGAGAGTCAAATTTAAGGGCACGATTATTCTTCCACTTTTGCTTGGTTTTAAACATTGCATTGAAGTCTTCGCAATGTTTGAGTGCCGTCGTGTTACAATCCAAGCTGTCAGAACGTTCTCGTTGACGTGCAAGTTATTTCTCACCCTTCCTGCTTGGGGGTCTATCCAGTACGTCTCGTACCCACGGAGTGTCATCTTCGCGTACAGGTGTAGGGCTGTCGTCGTTCCCCGCTGTGTTTTTCAAGTCAAATTTTGGTAAATCTTTTAAAATTTGATAATAGTTATCGAACGTGAAATGTTTATTGGTTTTGGCGCGGTACGCGTCGCGTGCATTAATAACCGCTTGGAACTCATTCGTCCCGCTTCCCATATTCTTGATTTAGTGAGAAAGCTTTACAATATATAGCATTATTTGATGCGATATATGATTATAACGTGTTGATAGCATGGATCTCGTACGAGTTATTATAATTCCATGCGTGACGTTATACTCATCTTTCACGGTGTCCCAAAATGTGCCCGATGATATCGAGTTTCCTTCAATACTTCGGCCTATATATTTAGCATACATGGTACATAGTACTTTGTCCTCAAAAGGAGTCATATTAGGTTGTTGAGTTGTACCAGAACTAATCGGTTGAGAGGAAGACATATTTTTTTGTAGAAATAAAATATACTAAGAATGGAAATAAGGAAATCACACGGAGGAAATTATACTCTCAAAATTTATAAAGGGTGAGAATGAAAATTTGTGAGGAAGGTGGGCTGTATTTATAAAGAAACTCTACCAACGGCCGTTAAATTAACCAGAAGTAAAAACAACTTCCTACAAACTTCTTTTGTTCGTAGGAATTATTACGAGCTTCTGAAGTTCGTAGAAACTTCTTACGAACAAAAGAAGTTCGTAGGAACTTCTTACGTACAAAATAAGTTCGTAGGAAGTTTCTACGAAGATCAGAAGTTCGTAAGAAGTTTTTACTGCATCGATAGCAATCCAGTAACTTTGTAAATCCTTTACTTTTCCTCCTGCCAACTTTGCCAATTACCTCTCACCATTGTACGTCTCTCAATTTGTAACTTTGCAAATTTCTTTGTCTAAACTCCCCACCATTGTGGATGCTCTAATATCTAAATATGAATATGGTCTCCTCTCAGAGGATTGACAGGTGTACTGCTCCATTAAGAATACACATCTTCTCTCTCCTTCCATTTTATTTATTCGTCTCTCTCACTCCACCCTTTCTCATTCCTCCATGACTCCTCATTTCCCTGTATTTCAAGAGTTTAATTCCCTCTCCATCTCTCCCTAGGCCCTCTATATATTGACAATCGACGCCCAACCCAGTAGCGTCAAAGAAGATACATGTGGGGGTTATCAACGAATAATGTGGGATTGCTAATGCTTTTAGACAAGGGACCTCGCATAGTGCAGTGGAGATGTATTTAGAGTACGCAAGTGTGAAAGTTTCCTCTTCTTCACGACTAAATTTCCATCACACTGTTAGCTCTTTGCATTCCTTTTCTGGGTTCTCCGTTGCCTTTAGAATTTGCTCAATGATTTTTTTTTTACTTCAATTGATGTGAAAATTGATGAAATATGTTTTACCTTGCCGGTTTGATAAAAAAAAGTTTGGATACGATTTGTGCCATTTAGGCATCTCTGTTTATTGAATATGGTTTGTTGGAAATTTGTAGCTAAGTGTATTAATCAATGTGTCTTCTTCTGACCATTTTCTCTCTCCTATATATTACAAATCCATGTATGATAACTCAAACCTAATATATATATATAAATATATATATATATATATATATATATATATATATATATATATAATAAAGTAGCTTATGGATGATATTTTATGTGTTTTATATATGATATTTTATGTCTTTTATGTGTTTTAGGCATATATTTCATGCATGCATGGGCATGCATGAAATATCATGCAAAAAGCAAAACTTTTTTTAAAGGGTTTTTATATATACTATTATACTATTATTTTATAAATATATGCTATTAAATTTAATCATTTTTAAAATATTTTTTTAAATATATATATTTTTAAATTTAATTATTTTTTATTTTTTAAAAAAATATTTTTTTAAATGCCCAGGAGCAACTTTAGCGCCGTGCCATAGGCACGGGCACACACTAGTATATATATATATATATATATATATATAGCATGGGCACACACTAGTATATATATATATATATATATATATAGAGAGAGAGAGAGAGAGAGAGAGAGAGAGAGAGAGAGAGAGGCTCACATACATCATGCTCTATACATCACACCGTACATCACGCCTAATTCTAGGCCCTAGAAAACTTTTTTTTAAATTATATATTTTTTCCTTGAAATTAACCTTCCAATCAATCCATATGCAAAAAATTAGGTTAAAATATATTTTGTAGCTATTTTTTAAAAATCCACAAAAAACTGCTGGCGCATACCCTTATAAATAAGGATTTTTACCAGTTTTTTGTGAATTTTTTAAAAATATCTACAAAATGTATTTTGAGCTAATTTTTTTGCACATAGGTTGATTGGAAGGTTAATTTCAAGGGAAAATATAAAATTTGAATTTTTTTTAGGGCCTAGAATTATGTGTGATGCATGGGTGATGTATAGAGCATGATGTACTATAGCCTGACTCTCTCTCTCTCTCTCTCTATATATATATATCAGTCCTGCTTTTGTGCGGACCAGTTTGCATTTTAAGAGTGCAGACTGGACATGTGTCACCTGACGGTGAGCCCAAAAAAGAGAGAGATTGTGCTTATAATTTAGACGATAATTTTTAGGTGCACCATTAGGTGACACATGTCCGATCCGCATTCTTATAATGCGGAATAGTCCACACAAAAACATAATTTATATATATATATATATATATATATTGATTTTTTTCTTCTTTCCAAACCAACAACTAATCTGACGATATGAAGTTTGACTGTATTAGTATTAGTTGGGTGTTGCGAATGTGCTGTGTATGTTTCACTTTTATGCAAGTTATTCTTTTGATGGTAAGCATGTAAATGTTATTTTTTGCTTTCTCTAGACATCTGTTGGCCCCCCTTTCATACCGTGCAAATTCAAGCAAATATGAATTAAAAATTGTAATGATCTTTAAATAAAACATTTACCACATTAAAAATACCCTAAGCATTGGGATAGTAAATTTTATTGGAAATGATGACAAAATTTAAAAATTCTAAATGAAAAAACTTTATATACTTAAACAAAGGTTTTTGCCCCAAAACAATCCTTAAAAAGGTGACGTGAGCGTAGTAAAGTTCAAATACTTTGGTGTCTTTTCCTCATTCTTATTATTCACAATGCTTGCCACATAGCTCCTGTTGGAACAAATTATATTCAACGATCTATAATGTTACAGGTAAAGAAATTGCAAATAAGAATTTTTTTATATTTATTAAAAATTATTAATTTAGATTTGATTTTTCTTCAAAAAATCAATAATTTAGCTTAAAAATGACCTGGTGTGTGAGGTATAAAATAATGAACAGAAAATTAAAATTATAGTAATTGCTTGAGCTTGCAATGAATATTACAACAACTTAAAGTAAGCATTTCCCTTTTTATATTATACACTAAGCAACCCATTTCATATGATGTATGAGAAATATATAACTAAACATGTTACTTTATAAGATTATTTATTAACCCAATTTTCATTTGATATGATTGTATCAATTTCTTTAATTAACACCTTTCTAATCATAATGTAATCCAACAAATATAGATTCTTTGAAATATATACTAACAAAACGAAAATTAAAATATCTTTGGTAACTAACTAGGTTATATTATGTATCATTTTTTGTCAGCATAATATATTGAAGCAAAGGTAGTGTCCCTTTTATGTTATGCGTGTATTTCATATGGGAGTTGTATGGCAAATGTTTGATGAAATGTATAAGAAAACGTTTGTTCCAAATTATACATTTAACTGTTCATTTTTCAAAATTTTTATATGTCCATATGAGATCACAATTACATTCCTCTCAAGTCCACAACCCTATCTTCATATTTTGGAATGGGAATAAAATTTGCTGGTGCTATTACTATCATTTCGGTTGGAATGGTTATAATATGTACATTGTATGGGACACGCTATGCTACATATTTTGGATAATTGATATATTAATATTTATATAATTAACAAGATCAATTCATATTATTTTTTATTAGAAAATTTACCCCATTTCTTACCATATAAATTTTAAGTGATTTTTATAATGCGTCCGCGCATGACACGTAATATAATCTAGTTCATTTTTATTTGCAACACCAATTTTGGAGAGACGTGAAGTCTATTAAGAAAATTGGGGGCTCTTTATGAGATGACATGTGGTGAAATAAATTGCGACGTGGATAGTTTAAAAAAAAGGAGAATTCAATGTAGTATTGCGTTTTAGGCTTCGTTTGATACGTCGTATAAGGGTCCGGATAGGATAGAATAAGAGTCGGATCGGATAGGATAAGGATGCACCGTATAAAGCTTATTCCAATACTGCGTTTGGAACAGTTCCGAATAAGAAGACGTGATAGGATATAATAATACAGTCATGTGTTTGAAATGCTCCGGATAGGATTAATTTATCTCCAGTTTTTCAATAATACCCTTCTTTTGTATTTAATAATCAAAAAATACAAAAATATATTGTTATCACATATTTTAACTCAATAATATAATATTTAATTCCACGTGGAATGTTAAAAAATAATATTATGAGATGAAAATATATATTTGTATTTATAATTTTTACACACTCAACCACTAGTAATCACTTACACGCATACAAAAATCATGTGTACACAAACTAGCCGCCAGAAATAATGAGATAGCAAAACTGGTTGCTTACTATCTTCTCTTTCGATTCAAAACAAATCAGATGCAGAAAATTGATTGAAGTCACAACTGAATAACATCGATTTTACCCAAAATAGTCGTTGGAAACATACAAAAACAAATAAATTGAATTGTACACAACTTTTGAACTTGTCTAGCATATAGGTTAATAATACATTAAAAAAAATATGTGTAACAAAATATTAGCGGTGAATTAACAACACATAACTTTCAACTTGTCTAGTAGGTGAGTTAACATAATATTTCCATCGATTCAAACCAAAATAGTAGTTCATGATAAAGCAACAAATAGAAAAAAATAGAAAAAAAAATGAGGAAGTTACCTACCGTGATGAAAAATATGAATGGAAAGTTATGTGAATCAAAGGGATCGCCGACTGCTATCTAATACTTGAGATAGTGCAAGTTGCGTGAGTTTTTTTTCTAACTTAATAAGGGTAGAGTAGTAATTTTTAATCAAATTTTGACACCGTATAATTTTATACGACCTTGGAGGTGGGATTTTTTTATCCCATTCCTTGTGGGATAAGGAGCTCACTTTGGATAACTTATTCCATCTCATATACCATCCTAAATTACACCAAACATTGAATAGGATAATTTTATCCAATACGAACCTCTTATACGGTGCATCAAACGAGGCCTTATAGTATTAGATCGCAGTATTCATCCACTGCATCAGATATGGTATATTTTTTCCTACTTCTTTTTATTCTACTATTCATCCACTTCAGTTGTTTAAATTTTTTAGCTCAGTAGGAGCGGTGGTGTTTAGTTCGGAGTTTTAATTTTAAGTCATTTGGGTGGTTCACGAAGGGAGTTTTTCAAGCAGGATAAATATGTGTTGTTCATAAACCTAAGATGTGGTAAGTGTAAGTTATTCTTTCTTATGTTTTTCATTACCAAATTTTAATTTAACTTGCAAGTTGATCCCATAAGCTCAGTAATCCTAAAGGGACCGCAAGTTAACAACACTGCTTTGGAACTTGAGACGGAAGAGCCACTGTTCACGGGCAGAAACGGCGGGGCTTCTTCACTCCTCCGGTGACTGGAGCTGACTTCCTGGTGGACTTGGTAGCCAGATGATTTCTCGGGGCCTTGCCTCCTGTCGACTTGTGGGCTGTTTGCTTGGTTAGAGAGAAAGTGAAGTTATTTTTTGATGGGTTGGATCTTGCGATTTTGTTTGATATCTATGGGTTGGATCTTGCGACTTATGAGCTGTTTGCTCTTATCTATGTTTTTCTGATTACTCTCCAACAACTTTTTTTATTTTTTTATTTTTTATGTTTTCATTCTGTTCTTCGGTAGCCATTTCATGTATTTTATTTTGTTATTTCATCCTACTGTTAGTACTTATATAGAAAATTTCACATTTTTTTTGCTTATATGAATCATTTATACTTTTGGTTGACAATAAGCAAAAGAGTGAGCATGGAAAACAAATTTTACCTAGTTTTTTTCACATGAGGCTATCAAACAATCATTAGGCGAAATTAAAGTCAATCCAATTAATTTATTTAAAAACAGTTTTTATATTATATTAAAAAATGTTAAAAACAGTTTTTACAATATTTTTATATTACGATTTTTTTAAAAAATTTGTAAAAGATTTTCTTAACAATTTTTTATAATATTAAAAACAGTTTTTAAAATATTACAAAAGAATTTTTAAATATTCAGAACAGTTTTTTTAACTATTTAAATATTTTTTAATTTTGTTTTTAAACTTTAAAACTGTTTTTATATTATATTCAAAACAATTTTTAAAAATGTTAAAAAATATTTTACAATATTTTTATATTACGATTTTTCAAAAAAATTGTAAAACATTTTCTTAACAATTTTTTTATAATATTAAAAACAGTTTTTAAAATCCTTCAAAACAATTTTTAAACATTTACAACAGTTTTTTTAAACTATTTAAAGCAGTTTTAAAAAATATTTTTTTGAACTTTAAAATAGTTTTTATAATATATTCAAAACAGTTTTTAAAAATGTTAAAAACAGTTTTTACAATATTTTTATAATACGGTTTTTAAAAAAAATTGTAAAACATTTTCTTAACAATTTTTTATAATATTAAAAATAGTTTTTAAAACATTGCAAAACAGTTTTTAAATATTCATAACAGTTTTTTAATTATTTAAAACAGTTATTAAATTATTTTTTAAAACATTAAAACCATTTAAGAAGTTGGCAAATTTGTCAAATAGGTAAGTAAAATTTGGCCACATATTGTGCATATGAGGTGTTGTACATTGGCAAATAATGTCACGGCAAATTGTGCAATCAAACAGCCAAAATGTAAGCAAATTTTCATATTTGTCAACTTTTTGGCATTTGCCTAGACAAAAAGCGCCAACCAAACGGACCCTTAGTTTTTTATGATGGCATATTCTCCCATTATATTTCGACCGACTTTGGCTCTCCCATTATATTTCGCACTTCATCTCTGAAGGTAAATTGGTTGGGACTTCGTTTTCTTGGTTGTGGGTATAAATTTCACTTTTTGCGTTTTGTGTACATATTTTGGTTTACAAGTGTATTGCGTGTATTGTGCCTGACAAAAAAAGAGAACATTTTCGAAGTTGCTTATGTCTGTGTCATCTAGCGAAAACTGTTTTAACTGAACCATTTTTGCATCAAACTGCCATACCCGTTTGCATGTTATTTGAAACCTTTCAGGATTTTTTTTATAAAAACTGAAACGGAAAAAAACACACTGAAACCAGAAATAAGAAATAAGAATAAAAACTCCAGATCGAGGATGCGTTCACTGAAATGAGAAACAAGAATAAAAACCGAAATGAGAAACAATGAGTGTGTATTCTTCACCACGCCTTCACGTTCACAGTGTATGACTTGGTGGGTACAAAGATGGGTGTTCAGTTTTTTATGCATGTTCAGAGTCTATAAATGGATGTTATTTGGTCAGAAGAGTGCACTAATAGGGGTGAAAACGAATATTCAAAAATTCGAATTCATTCGCTATTCGTATTCGAATTTAGCGAATATTTATTCAAATAAATATTCGAAAGAGAGAATATGGATAACTATTTTTAGTATTCGAAAAAACGAATACGGATGATGATAGTATCCGTGGAGGATAATCCGTATCCGAGGCGGACTATTCGTATTAACGGATATCCGTTTCAACGGATATCCGCATCCGTAACATAAATACATATTTATTAATTAATATTATTATTTATTTAATATTACCACCCTAACTAACTAAAATATATTAAATTTAAAATAAACCTTCTAATATCAATTTTTAACTCACACGCTAGTACACTACATACACAAAAACTCACTCTCCTCTTTTTTTCCCATACCACAAAAACTTACTCTCTCCAACCCTACCACCTTAGTAAGCGACGCCATCCATTAACGCTCCAGCTCCAGCTCCACAAAAACTCACGGTAAGTTAATCCTTTTGTTTGTTGATTTTTTTTCTTCGAAATCTGAGATGCGTTGATTTTTTTTAAAATCGTTTGCTGTTTGTTGTGGGTTTTATATGTTTTCAGTTGTGGGTTTGTGCCTGAAAATCGTTGGTTATTTGTTGTGGGTTTATACCTGAAAATAGTTGGTTGTTTGTTGGGGGTTTTATGCGTTGTTGTATTCAGTTGCTGTTTGAAAATCTGAGATGGGTTTATATGTTTTCAGTTGAATACGCTTATACCTGTTTGCTGTTAGTTGTGGGTTTTATATCTGATTGTGGGTTTTAAATCTATTTGATTGTTGATTTCTGTTTGTTGTTTACTTATTCAACTGAAAATCACAGATGCATTGCTTACCCAAAAAATATTCAGTGTTGCTTATGATTTTTACCCAAAAATATTCAGTGTCGCTTACAAAATAACATCCCATCTTTATTGTAATATATTATTTGTTTTCTCAGTTAATATTTTAATTGAGTTACATTTTTCAAGTAAGATGATGCTTCACTTCATTTTTATTCAAACATTAGAAAAATTGACGAGGATAAAAATTTCAATGGATTATCACTAGGCCTGTCAATTGAGCCGAGCAGGCCCGAAACCCGCTTGCTCGGTCCACTAAATTTGTATCGAGCTTTTATTGAGTTTGAGCCGAGATATTTAGCCCGAATTCAATTTGAGCTAAGCGAGCGAGCGAACCAATTTCAAGCCCGAACTAGGCTCGGCCCGAAATAATCTATCTATCTCTCTATCTATCTATCTATCTATCTATCTATCTATCTATCTATCTATCTATCTATCTATCTATCTATCTATCTATATAAAATTATTTTATTTTCTATGATATGTAAAAAATATTTTAAAACAAAATAATTTAATCCTTATGCAAACAAACTATTGGACTTAATATTAAAGAAACAAAAATAAGGTGGGTCATTTCTTAATTTAATTTACTTAATCTTACGGGACTGTAACAACCTGCCCTTTTGGAGACCATCAAATTCCCTAATTAGAAATAAATTAGCAATTTGGAGACAATTAAATTCCATAATTGAGTATAAATTGGAATTTGGAGAATTTCTCGAAATAGTGATTTTGGGATTTTTTAAGGATTTAATGATTATCGCAAGTTGAGATATTTACTATTGGGGTTAAGTAAATATGTCGAGGTATTTTAATGATAGGTCGTTGTTGAGAAAAGCGACACGAGGTAAGATTTTAAAGAGAAAACCCGCATTTACTTTTATGGGTTAGAATAGTGATTTGCGATCAAGTACCTTGGATGGGAATTTGGACTGCGCCACGAGTCTCAGAATGTCCGAGATAGTCGAAAAAGAGTGTCCGATTGTCGAAATTGAGTTTCAGGGAATTTTGGAGTTAAATAGGCTTGTAATTGAGTAAACGAGTCGTTTTGGGGGTATTAAGGGATTTAACCCTTTTCTCCTTATAAAAGGAGGGAGAGGGGGAGAAAAGAGAAGAGAAAAGAGAAAAAAGAGAGGGAAGAGAGAGAGGAGGAAGAAAAGAGGAGAAAGGGGGAGATTCTGGCCAGCCTCCGCGGGATTCGGCTCGAGGACGTCAGATTTTATCCACGAGGCAAGTGTTTACTAGCTTTATTTATTTTTGAGCATAAATATCTCATATCATTGTTGGTATAATAAACCCTAATGATTTTGGGTTGGGTTTTCTTGGATAAAATGGGTTTTCGGGAGATAAAACCAATAAACCCCTAATATATGAAAATTGGAGAAACTTAGAAATTAATCAAAATTAATTGGTGGTTTAGGGTTGTAGGATGTTTAAAACCCTTTATATATGTGTAGTTGTAGTTAATTGAAGTTGTAGGCTGTTGGTTGAGGCGACAAAATCTTGGGAGAAGCTTTAATGGCTGAAACAGCTTCTCGGAGAAGAAGCTGCCCGACATGATCGATCGAGCCATCGATCGATCGACGGCCAAGGGTCGATTGATCGACCCCTGCTGAAAATAGGAAATTTTCTTAGGGAGAATTGGATGGGGTGAATTCCAATTCTAATTAATTCGAGGTCATTTATGTGATGACATAAGGAGTCTTTTAGGATTATATGGCCCACAAATTAAAAGAAATTAAGAGGCCTACATGAGGGTTTAAATGTATAACCCTTAAACTTTATTTTCGAGAAAAATTGAATAGTTGATAAGTTGAGATGTTGGGGTCCCTTAAATAGGGTGGGGTTCCCTAAATGATTAAATATGGACAATAGGTAGTCCTTGGGTTCATGGAAATGAAATCCATAACCCATTAAATTTAAGATTGTCTGGGAGAAATAAATCCCGAGGACATTTCTCGTAGGCATATAGGCCTACATAATTATGCGTATAGAAAGCATAATTATATCGATTACCGTTAAGTGTATCCTAGGAGATAATTAGGATAATTGGGGATGTAGATATATATATATTCACTTAGAGTTAATTGGTATAATTGGAGACATCCGATAAAATCCTTAGTGATGATTAAGGTATTTATTAGTTATAAAATTAAGGAAATACTTTGGATTTAGAATCATGCTAATATGAATGCATGATTATGATTCCTGGAGGGAATCTTTGGGATTATTGGTCATCGCTAGATGCTATAGGCCATCATGGCCGTTTATATATTCTAGGAGGAATATATGGTATATGTATATACTATGTGATTAAGGTATATATATATGATACGATGGTAATGATTTTGAAAATATAAAAATGAATATTTTCAAAATGAAAAGACAAATGATTTCCATAATTGATAAAATATGGATTATACACACGTCCCTAAATCGCTATCATAAGGGAAGTTGCGCGCGTTATGGTGAAGCCCCCTGGCTATTGAGCAGGGTGGATATAGTCCTTTAGGCCATATGAGCGATTATATATTTGTTTCTGCGCTGGTTAGGGGATTCTGGGTGTGGTCCTGACTTTCCCGTAGGCATATGGACGCTTCCCGACGTTGTTAGGTTCCCAGGTTGTCTTGTATAGATAGGTCCTAGAAGATGATAGCCATTTAGGGGCACGTCCAGTGGGGAAACCCGGAGGGATGGTCTTAGATTTATTAAAGAAATTCATGATAATGAATTGACTTTATATTTATATTTCCTGAGTATAAAAAGGGAAATGGGTTAAAGGTTTTGGCTTCGGTAACACTCCCGGATGGAAGAAGGGATGTGGAAGCATATGGTATGATCAAAGCATTTTCATGATAATGAAAATGGCTTTGGGTACATTTCCTGAGTATAAAAAGGGAAATGGATAATTTAAAAAGGAAAAGCATTTTTATGATAATAAAATTGGCTTTTAAAAAGATATATGTTTTGGTAAAGTAATTCATGCTAATGAATTGGCTTTAAATACATTTCCTGGAAATGAGAAGGGAAATGGAAGGTTTTGATATGAGTATAGAATGCACCTCAGTCCGGGAGGTAGATCCGGATGTGTATTATAAAGATGAAATGAATTGGTAAACCTCAGTCCGGGAGATATTATCCGGATGTATATTGTAGATGTATATATATATATATATATATATATATATTTATACATTTGTTGCGTGCTACGGGCCTAATGGATCTCTACCATTAACCCTGCCAAGTAGTAGTGTATCGGGGGGGGGGGGGTTCCTTATTTGGATTTTGCTTTGCGAGACACCCCATGCACGAACTTAGTGCAGTGTTGAGAATGGAGGGAAGTTTAGCCCTTAGCACTTGGACAATCTGGGGTAGATGGTAGATGGGTAAATTAGACTAGTTAGGCGGGGATAGCTTGACTAGGGTATGTTGTTAGGGTGCGTTAGGTGTGCACTATTAGAGAAGGGGTAAGGGGTATCTCATGGGAGTGCGATACCAATTTAAATATGAGATAAAACTATTTTTTTAAAAATAAAGCATTTATGCACTTGCAGAATATTTTCAAAATTCGGGCTCTGACCCGTTTATATACTTTTCCTCTCTTGTTGTATGTATATATATATATATATATATATATACAGGTGTCCAGACACAGGGACGCCTGGATGGTATTTCTTTCGAGTCAGACGTCTGCTGCAGCAGCTGTGGATGCTTGCGAGTTCTCGGTAGACGCTTCTTTCCTTGTACTCTAGATAGGAGGTATTGTATAAACTTTTGAGCCAATGGCTCAATTGCATTTAGTTATTCTCTTAGCAGCATTCGATATGGTTGTATAATTTGAACCGAGTATTCGGTTATTTTATTTCACTTTATTCTCCTTTCTGTTTCATTTACGCTTAAACTGTGTGTATGTTTTATTATAATTGTTTAAAAAGAGTAGTTAAGTAAAAGTTTTTAACGCTCGCCTAATAGGATATTAGTAATTAAATGAATTTTCGACAGTGATGCTAAGAATGATCCATATGTGACTCCTGTTTTGATTTGATATAGGAGTGATCGCCCGGTATCCCATTAGGCGGGTTGTTACAGAGACTTGTCAATATTAGTGCTGAAATCTATTTTTTTAGTACTGAAATTTGTTATTTAAGTGCTGAAATGTGATTTTTTAATGCTGAAATGTCAATATTAGTGTTGAAATCGGTTTTTTCTATTGCTGAAATATGTTTTACTAATGCTGAAATGTCAATATTAGTGTTGAATTCTATTTTTTTTGTGCTGAAATATATTTTTTTATTGCTAAAATGTGTTTTTTATTGCTGAAATACAAATATTTATTATTAAAATAAATAAATAAATATGTATTAGAATATTCAATTCGAGCCTGCTCAAATCGGCCCCGAAGCCGATTTATTTTGTGAGCCGAGCTTGAGCCAAGCACTCTCAAGCTCGTTCGGGCCGAGTTTGAGCTTGAGACAAGTAAATAAAAATCGAGCCGAGCCTGATCAACAATAGGCTCGGCTCATAGAGCCCGTTTGATAGGCCTAATTATCACAGTTGAATAAGAAAATGCACATAAAAGGTTAGTACTTATGCTCGAACCTTCTTTTATAATTTAATTTGATGTTTTATACATTCCCTATATCTTACATGGAAAATTATATATTTATTTCATTGATTAAATTAGTGTTCAATAAGATATGTGTGTCTTAATGTATCTTAAATAATAAAAACGGATAAGGATATTATCCGAATTCAAAAAATTCGAGAGGATACAGATAAGGATAGCTGAAATTATTATCCGGGCAGATACGGATACGGATAGTGCGGGGAGTTGGCGGATACAGATGTGGATAATATGGTATCCGCTCTGTATCCGTCCGTTTTATACCCATATGCACGACACATTGGCAGATGGCTCAATGCCTTTATAAAATAGTAATTTCATACCGAGTATTTATAAAAGTTTTAACTAAAAAAAATTGAACTCTTAATAATTTCAAAATATTTTTCAAGAGTGAAAAATATTTTACTTCTAACCAAATGGCCTATTAAATATTGTTTTTACATATGATTTTTCTTCTTTAAAATATTTTATTTCCAACCAATTGGACTATAAAATATGTGATCTTGCCTCTTTAAAAACTCTTAATAATTTCCATTATGTGTTGTTGTGATTGGGGATTAAAACCCTACACTAGGAGTTAAATATTTAGTTTTGGCCTAATGCGATGAAAGTGTTTTTTATACATGAAAAAGACTTGAAACTATATTTTTAATAATTTCCACCCAATTGTATGTGTAAAATTAAAATTGATAGGAGTACAGGGTGAGTAATTTCAATAATAGTGAGTACGAGTGTATGTCCAAATAATTCTTTGAGTGTAATTATTTCGAAACTAATTTAAGTCCAAATAATTACTTTAATTTACAATATTTTATTAGTAAACTTCAAATACTCTTGCACAAAATTATAATTATATTAGGTGTTTGTATTTCGCTAAATCTTTTGATAGAAAATTTAAAGGTGTCGTTAGGCATTTAGAAATTAATCTAGAAATAAAAAAATTGATAGTGATTCATTTGTACAACAAGTACTTATTGATGTCTTCTTATTATGGTGAGTTTACAATTTTATTTTATTACAATCATATTTTATTTCATCACTGAGTAGGATTACATTGTATATGGTTCATGGTATGTTCTAGCGTGTTGCATGTAAACGTGACGAGTTTGTGGATTGTGGGCGCAACAAAATATTTTTACTAGCACCGTGTTCATGTGAGAGTTCCGGAGAGATAAATGCACCGATACAAATTTAGTACCGTGCCATCGGCATGGGCACACCATAGTATATATATAATAGTGGAGAAAACTTATACTTCTTTGGTTAAAAAGAAAGTTAACAGAATAGGTCTTAACACAAAAAGGTCCCAGTTGATGATAAACATGTGAGAACTATAGATAGAACTGAAGTTAGTGTCACCTACAACAAATAATGCCTAAAAAATAATGGAAACTAATTTTTAAATCTCCCATTATCTGAAAGAACAAATGAAAATTACATATCATTTAAAGTACTCCAATTTCATCGAACACATGACATTATCATTGTCAAATTAAACACTAGACAACTCTTTGTAAGAAAAAAATTGTATAAATGAAAAATAGAATTATGCAGAAATTTGACCTATAGGTTTATTGTGAACACATATGAACAGCTCCTTATACACACTTGGTGAATGGGTTTCAAAAGCATGTTCCCCTGATATATGAATCCTTCCAAATCCAATGAACCATTTTGAGATGGGGAAACATTAGTTGTTGCCTTGAAAAATTCCATTCAATGTCTTGCAGAGAATGGCCTATTAAAGTAAAAAATAAGTAGTATCCAATAATATTGTATCAATAAAAAAACTTCACTTTTTTTTGTCCAGGATATTTACAATCTTTAAGCCTTTCATTACCTCTAAGAAAAGATCCTAACCATTAATCCCTTAAAACCATTTTCACCAAACAGAGCGTCAACCTCTCTCTTTACATTATACTGGATATTTTATTTTTTAGTACAAAATTAAATGTATATCAAAACTACGACATATAATCCGCCCCCCCCCCCCCCCCCCCCCAAAAAAAAAAAAAACTACAAATATGAAATATCACAATCAAAAGATATTTTGATTATAAGAATATTTCACACTATTTGTTGTTCTTATGTTAGATATTCAAAATTTCAAACCCATTAATTTTGATACCCTTAACCTAAATCTAAAATCGTTACTTTGGAACCGTTAAAATCCAAATAAACTTTTGAAACCATAAAACTTAATTTTTTTGAAATAAAACTCAGTACCAAATATAAAAATTCACAACACTAAAACCCTACCATTAAAACCTTACATTTAAATCCATTAAAATTGCTAAGGCTCAAATCAATAAATGGAGGGAGAGATGCAAAGAGATTACTACCGTAAGCTTGGTTTATCGAGGTCTTGGGTCCTATTTCATATTCTAAATTTGGAGTTAATAAACCATAAAGACCTGAATTAATGTATCTGGAGAATGAAGGGTGATTTTGAAGTCCTTAATACTGGTTAGATCTGAACCATATCTCTTGTTCTCGTCTATAAGTTTCTAGAGAGACAAGGGAGATATATTTACCTTGTGACTAGAAAAAGTTAGATGAAGATAAAGTCCTTATTGAGAGTTGGCTGCAATGAGGTCCACCACTGATGTGAGATCCTTTAAATTTTTTCAGTAAATACAAAACCAAACCCAATAGGAAGGATATAGTGACTCTGATTCAAGAAGCTAATTGTAGAGGTGTTATACTGCAAGAAACTTTTAATGGGAAATCATCAAGGAAATAAATGGGAGAGATGAATCTGATTATATATATACATAGAGAGGGGGAAAGAAATAGTCAAAAACATTAATGATTTAGGAATCTAGATTTAGAGTGTAACTCGGGAGAGATGAAAAGATACTTGTTGGGAAACACACAAAAGATACTATTTTTAGAGGAAGATAAATAGAGGATACATATAAAGAGAAAGACAAAGAGGTGAACTTATTTAATAAATGTAGTCTCTTCAGCATTCCAAATATGAGAAATAATAAGATATTAATGCACTATACGTTGCACATCTGGGTTAAAAGTTAGAACTAAAGCTACAACTTTATATATATACACTAATTAGAACTAAAGCTACAACTTTATATATATACACTAAGGATAAGATTATGTTATTTCAACTTAATAGACCGAGGTGCTGGGTAAAAACTAGGCTTTAAAATATAAAAGATGTATTGCGACTCATTCCCCTAACGGATGACGGTCTAAGTGATCTAAACAAATATGGAAAGTTTATATAATAATATATTGTTATGGGATTAACTGGATATTTTTATAGAGTTTCTTTACCCTTGTAGCGCGAGCAGAATTTGTCCTGGGGGAGTTTACCCTATGAGGTATCACCGTTGGGTAGAGGTTCATTCATAAGAGTCAACTTTCAGAGGGTGTATGCTGAGAGGTTGGTCTCTATTTCTCGGAGGAAGAGACTTTTTGCAAGTCTAAACTTAACTCGAGAGTTATGATAGAGATAGAGATTTAAGAAAGTTAAAAAAAAGAAAATCAATGTTGGGTTTTGGGGTGTTTAGAGGGTTGATATTGTCGGGAAGAGGTTATGTACAACATGAGATGTAGGAAAACGATTTTGGCACAACATGTTAACATATAAAATGTATGAAATGTTGTACCACTTGCGTACGAGGTGCCGGAAGATCCACCGTCTTGACTTTGTGGCGAGTTATGTATGTTTTATGTACAAGAAAAACTTTATGCGATATATCGAAAGATGTACCTTCGTATATATGGTAGAAAATTGACCAATCATTAATTACTATGGTGAGTGGGGTTGATTTTAGGCGCGCGCGCGCACACACACACACACACACACACACACACACACACACATATATATATATATATATATATATATATATATATATATAGTGTATGAAAGTTATACCGTTGCATACAAGGTGATGGAAAAAGAACCAGGCTTTCGTAACATGTAAAAAAGCGATAAATAAGTAGTGCTTATACAATGCGTGTAAGTTTGTACTCTTACAAACGAGGTGTTGTACTGGGCCATGCTTTTAATTATTACCGCAAGCATTTTTAAGTTTTATGTACAAAATAATTATATACAATATATGTGAAATACCTTTGCTTACAAGGTGTTGTACTGGCCCACTCTTTGAAAGATAATGAGTTTAATTACTTTTTTTACGCACAAAAGTGTGTATGTGTGCATGTATATATATGTATGTGAAAATATGCAGACATGTTTAATAGTTCTAACAAATCAAGGGAAAATATTTGGTTTCGAAATTTTTTTATATTGTACAAGAAAATGGCCAAAATGGGTTTTTAAAATAAACACGTGGAAAACCACGATCAAACATGGTCAACCACCCTAAAATATCGAAAGGCTCATGAGCACAAGCGTGTTGGTATTTTCAAAATATTATTATGATTTTCATACTCAAAGTGATGATCAAAAATTTAGTTTTGGGGGGTTTATGTATAACCAAACAAATCTTGGGGATTTTATTGGGTGTATGTGTGTGTATGGTAGGTAATGGGCAATATTAATAGGGAGGTAACATATGGGAACAACGGGTTGTTAGGTTTGGGATAAAAAACAAAAGAGGAGAGGGGCATAATGTGGGTTAAGACAAATATGGATTATAAGTTATATAAAGAAAAAAAGTAAAGTCAAAACGGGCTTACTAATCTCTTTATTCACAATCTGGGTAGAGGTGATGGTTGTGGTCGAGGTGGTTTGGGATTGTGCCGGAGTTGTGCCAAAGGTGGTTTGGCAGGAGGTTTTGTGTGGAAAAGGTGGCGTGACTTGGTGAAAGATGGTGGTTATAGTGGATGAGGGAGGAGGTTGATGGGTGGAATAAAAGGTAGACGTATTATTCATGGGGAGAAAGAAACTCTCCAACCCCTTTGTGTTGTTGTGTTGGTGTCCCTTTTATGCTTCTCCTCTCCTACCTCTTTGGGGGAACGTTTGATTATTTCTCCTACCTTATTTTCCCTTATATGTTTATTATAACGTGACACTTTTAATTTAATTAATCCATATTTAAAGTTTTAACCCCTAAAAATTTATTTATAATACTAACCCTTAAACTTTATTTGTAATTTACCTATCCAACATTTTAATATTTGTGAAAATTTAACATACATTTTTATTCAAGGATCCTACTTGAGTTTGAGATGTTTAGGGTTTCTTATTTACCGAAGTCTGAGTTTTTTTAGAATTTTTCCCTTGTGATTTTAGGAGGCTGGTGGTTATGAAAATGATTCATCGTTAAGGATCAAGGTGTCTATAAATATATATAATTTGACAAGCCTATAACACTGATGAATAGTCTGCATTCCAATCGATGGGTACATTGATTGAAACCATTCTCGATGCCCCAACAAGGATAATCCCCTATGAACAACACTTTGTCGATATTTTGGCTTCACTATTAGGATCAGTGGATACATTAATATAATTATAATTGGATACTAACTTCTAATTTTGTGTCATGTTATCTTGTTATCATGTCGTGAGGTTCCACTGACAAATGGGTTATCTAACGATTCGTGCCATGCATAAATACAACAAGTAAATAAATACAAAATTTTTATTCATATACATATGATACAAATAGAGTTTTCATAAAGGGTTAAGTAAATAACAATAAAATAATAATTCAAAACTAAATATTTGTCTACATCAAGTAAAAGACCCTTCAAATTTGAATTGTCATCAAGAGCAGACTGAAACTCTGTAGGGGGCTTTAATGTGTCTTCTTGAGTAGTCAAACCCTTTGGTTCATGCATAACAACATACCAATTGTCATTGTTTATGTACTTTGGGTACAATACTTTCTTTAAGTTTTAAAAGGCACAAAAAAGGCTCGTCAACCATGTGATCCATACTCTTCATCTTTGATAAATCTACCATGGCACGTTTTGAGACATAATCAATTTTACAACCATTAGTAGTGTCCTCCAGCTTCACCCAGTCACAATAGAAGACCGTTTATTTAAAATATAAGTAATATAGTTCTAGAATTTATTGAAAAATCCCGTAGTAGGTTAATGCCGTATCTTTTAGATTTTTATCTCTTTTGCTAGCTAGACAAGAAGTTAAGGCATAATTTGTAATTTTGATATTTTTCCTCAATAGTTTTTCCTCGCATTGGTATAAGATGAATTCAAAACCGTTGGTGCAAAAATTTTTATACTCCTTAGCACAAAAATTAGGACATTTGGCTAGGCGTGCAAGCCTTAAAGAGACATCGCCTCTTTTTAAAATATTCATCTATTAGTGGATCTGCACTAGGACATGTTTTGCAGTATATACAAAAGTAACCACAACAAAAGAGGTGGCAATTATTTCTTTTAATACCCATGCCCTAAAATCGTTCATCACGTCTATTGGACCTTTTTGCTTATGATTTTGGGAAATTTTGGTCTCATACTTCCTATTAGTTTCATGAAATTATAAAATTTAGATGATAATATAGAGAATATTGATAATCAAATATAAATATGTTATATATGTAGTGTGAGTACAAAAAATATCACAATAAAGTGATACACGAAAACAATCATAAAGGCATAAAGTAAAGAGCAAAATACAACTATGTACGTGGTTCGGTAACTTGCTTACGTCCACGTAGAAGTTACTGTTTTTATTAAGTGTCTCTCAAAGTCTCAAGTTATAATCCTTTTTCCCCGGTTCAGGGTGTACGATTTATATCCATATGTGTTCTAATGTATCTAAAATACTTCAAGTATAATCTAATTTATGATTTGGTCCGGGCAGCGTGTTAATCCATTCGGGTTGGTTGGCTACTCTCATGAATTGTATTAAATAGGCTCCCACAATTTCTCCTAAAATCTTTGCGCTAACAGTTTGGGTCAATAGATTTTAAAACAAGTCCAAGGCCCAAGGCCTGAAATAGTGTCCAAAATCGGCATGTCACACTTGTAATTTTGTAAGAGCTGAGGGGTATGCTTGTCCTTAATAGAAATTAAAGCGTTGAGATCTTCCTGGGGAAGCGCGACTCATCATTTAAGATTTTTGAGATCGGTTTATGTGTAAACTTAACCGTAAGTTCACTACTTTTGGTCGTGCTTGTGCATAATTCGTCCTTAATCTTCCCTTCTTGTTTTCTGCTTAAAAAATCAGAGTTCTTCTTCTTCTCTAGAGCTTCGTTGATTCTTGTAAGTCTAGCTCTTCCATTCTCTAAGATTTTCTTTGGAACTTATTTCATAGCTGTAGCAAGGGTTTTTCTCCTTTGTTCATACAATCATGACGATGATAGATAACAAAATAGTAGATGGATTTAGGCATCAGGACAATATCCCTTACTGGGTCCCTCCAGATAACTCAAGGGGGGTTTAACATTTCCCCTAAACGAGTTGTTCCTTAGGTTCTTTAGAAAATTTAAAATCGTACCCGCTCAGTGTGCCCCTAATGTTTGGAAGATAGTTAATGGGGTCCATAGAATAAATACCCTTTATGGAACAAAATTAGGCCTTATCGAGATATATTTCTGCTATGTGTGGTCGCGAACCAAGGAAGACCTGTTGTAATTGAAACACAGAAAGGCTAAGAAAGTTCTAGTAGTAAATATTCTAAATTCTCATAAGGATTATTGGGAACATGGTTATATTTCTAGGAA
The DNA here is from genome assembly GCA_949130495.1 of Sambucus nigra. Lineage (NCBI taxonomy): Eukaryota > Viridiplantae > Streptophyta > Magnoliopsida > Dipsacales > Adoxaceae > Sambucus > Sambucus nigra. The sequence continues at coordinate 493,576,462 of OX422213.1, read as the reverse complement.
CTGGCAACGTCCTCCTGCTGTTGAGGGTGAAAGGCAACGGGGCCCTATAATTTTTTATTATGGAGAGGCCTAAATAGGTCGCTTATTCTTTTTTCATTCTTTCCTTTTATTTGTTTACTTTTTTTATCCCCGTCCCCTTAGCTGATGTTATTCCTCCTTTGTTTTTGCAACTCGTGCCAAAAATCAGGATCTTGATATTAGCGAGGTTGATGCTAATGAGCTTGTGAAAGCTTGAAGAATTAAGGAACGGTTAGCACACGATGAGCATCCGAGGTCAACGACCTTCTTGTTGGAGTAAAAGAACACAAGAACTAGTTTTTTTGCTCATCCGATTGATAAATTTCCAACCTCAAAAGCTCCCGAGGTCAGTCCTTATGACCCCCATTGACTACACCAAAATGCTCATTTAGTAACACACTATTATTCCGTTATTGTCACTGACACCAAATAACCGTTATAACTCTCGAATAAGTGTTACTAATAATAGTTCCTTATTTAAAAAAAAATATTTTCTTAGAAACAAAGGAGGCTCCAACCCAAAAATCCAAAACATTACCCGCAAAAGACCTGCCAAATGAGAAACTCCCCCTGCCAAGATTGACCCTGCCAAAACTGCCAAAGACCTGCGAAGATCGACTCGTCAAATGAGAAACTCCCTCTGCCAAGATCGACCCTAACTTTCTCCAAATTGACATGCCCTAACATTCTTCTACAATCCCTAACTGTAAGAGTCGCGGTTTGGACGTATCTAGGGTTTAGACTCATTAGGAGGAGTCACGGTTTGTAAGATTTCATTCTAACTCTTCTTAATTTACACTTCATTTTAGATTCATCTTGAAATAGTGTGTAGTTGTGTGTTTATAAGCTTTTATTTGTCTTATATATATATATATATTTATGAGTCTCATTTTAGTGTTGATGCTACATTTTATGAAATGGGTGTGAGTGTTAACTGTTTAAATGTTTCTTAAATTTGGGTTTGATGGGATATTCACTATTTGTTGAGTATATTGACTATTTTCTGCAATGAATTTTAGTGTTAGGGTTTAATGCCATTGTTATGGTGGAGATTGTTAGCTGTTTAACTGTGTGTTGAATTTGGTTTTGATGGCATGTAAGTGTTTGAAGCAATGGTATATTGATAATTGAAGTTGAACAAGTTTAAATAAGATATATGGGAATTTGTTTGTTTGCTTTGAAGATTGAGGAAAAAGAAAGTAAATGAATCTTGTCTATTTGGGCTTAATATTGTTTTTCAAGATGGAACATAACATGATTATTCGTTGATCGTACGTTTTAGGAAATGGTTGTATATTAGTTGTTTCAATGTTGGATAATGTGGTTGGGGTTTGATGCCAATTAAGTGTTGAATGCTATGGTGAGTTTTTTGGCTCTAAATTTGATGCTGGGAGGTGAATTAATGATGTTTTGGTGGGCAATTCCCTGATTTAAGGATGTATATGAATGGACGACAATGCTTTTGTTAAGTTGTTTGATAAATGAAATCAGAACTTTATGTAAGTTCATTGTGTAAATTGAATTTTTATGAAGATTTAATATGGGAGAATTTGTTTAGTTGCATTAAGAACTGAAGAAAAGAAAAGTAAATGTGTTCGTAGCATTTTTTTTAAGCTTTACAACTTTTATTCCCCCCCCCCTCGCGGACATCATTTTCCATGAAAATTTGGAAACTTTACCTTATATATATATATACACCATCCTTTCCATACTAACATCTTTCAAATCAAGTACGTGAGTTACAAAATGTTAGTTTGGGAACAATCTACAACCAAAACTGTTCCGTGTAAAATATTTTCCTTAACATCTTAACCATCAAAAGGACCCTAAATTAATTTTGACTTTTTGTGCTTAAGTTCAGTTGCAAGATAGAACAAAACTTGATGTTGCCGAAAATTTAACAAACTTGATGGAGTCGAGCCTGTTTTTTCACTTTACAATCCACTGATTTTTTTAATCACTTATTCTTGTTCCTTCCATTTTAGGAGTCCCCTTTCTTTAGTTATATCAGCAAGCTTTCTCCTATAAAGCCTATAAAGGGAGCACCGGCTGCACAAGGCTTTCCTAGGATTAGTTCTCCTCATCTTGTGTTCACATCCCCACGAATCAATCCACATCAACAGCCAAGTTTTCTAAAAAGGTTCGTTGTGGAAATAGTTTATATTAACAATAAATATATACTTTTCATAAGTCTTTTTATTAGCCAGACATCATTTGTATCTGATAAAAGATATGTTCAGGGCGCAAAACCCTCAATCGTCCAGTGCAGAATTAGAGGATGATTGAGGCAAGAGTATTGCCACATTTACAAATGAATTAGTGAAATCTAATACCCAACTAAGCAGTGGGTTGAACCCTCGCCTTGAGAAGGGACGTGGCAGTCCCTCAAAGTGTGTTGATGAGTATTTGGCTGGTCTTCTGGCGGTGGAATGTGCACATGCCAGATTAAGCTCGAAACATTTTGAAAATTCCCCCAAACCATTGAATGTTTTAATGGTTTCAAAGGAATCTGTAGCTTCACAAGAGATCATATACTATTCTAGAAAAGATGTTGACATCTCAGAGAAACCAGAAGAGGTCCATAAAAAAAAGGCATCCTCTATTGTGAATTTTGTTGAAGTAGATGGTAAGCAAAGAGGTGGCGATGTGCCAAGAACTCTATACCAGAAAGTAGAGTCCGATGTGTCTTTAGGACCTGCTTTTGATGACCAAGACTATGAACTTTCAATGACCGAGGTAACTGTTAAAATTATCTTCTGGTTACATTAAACTGTGAGGATATTGTCACTTGCTTGTGATAATAATAAATAATGCATTGTAATAATAGTCTTTGTTAAAATAGATTGCAAAATTTAATGTCCAGAATGTAGGAGGTCGTAATAAAGTTGATTGGGCTTTTACCTCTCTGACTTTTTACTGACAGATATGTGGATTGCTCAAGCTTATGAAGATTGTAGTGATACAACTAGAGCAGTGTCAAGTGAACCTATAAAGAGTATGATGTTGCATGATCCCAAGGTAAAGTAGTTTATTATGTTTTAAAGGTGTCAGTGAAGTTATCCATATAGTATAAATCATGGACTTTATTGATCGTCATCCTTATGTTGTTTATTTATCACACACGAGGTCGTAACAAATCTACTATTTTTTGATGAGTTGCGATGTGCAAGGTTTAGGAGAGACTGGCCTCAATAAGAATTTTTTAACATATTTAATAAGCTTTGCCCTGTCTGGCTACTGTCTTTCAGCACCTCTTTTGGCTATGAGCCTATATTTATATATGGTTTTCCGCATAAAATAGTGGATAACATGGATAACAAAACTTTTTAATAACGAACTTGCAATTAATCACGTGGAAGATCTTCAATTCAACTATCACAAACATATATGATTCAACGATTGATTTTTGAAAAAGAACATGTATTATTTTAAATTTATTTCTATGGTCATTAAGGTGATTGTGTCAACTTTGGTAACTCAAACGCTCCTCGGTAGCACGGGTTCAATTACGGGGCATGAGTGTGGCAATTCGTCAAAATTAGGCCTGAGTTATAGAATTCGGTGTGGGTTCTTGTACTGGTGTGATAGCGATCTCGAAGTATTATTTGTGTTTTTATACTAAACAAAAGGTCATTATGGAACGAGATGCCTAAAATTGGATAGCATACTGCCTCTGCAAATCTTTAAGCTTTTAGAGAAGTTCTTGAAAATTTTTGGGTTCTGCTGTGGTTCACTGAAATTGGATAGCATATTGATTTTGAATCACGGTTGAATACATTTCTAGAAATCAAAGACATGTAAAAAAAACATCTGATGCTATATGTGCAGATCTTTCAATAGGTCATTGAAATACACTTAAGTTTGTGTTTCTTTTAAAATATGTATATTTTTAAGGCAATTGAATTGTTGAACAAATTCCAGGTAGTAGAACAATGAGAAGGACGATTGAATTTGGAAAGACTCATGTGGTTAGGCCGAAAGGCGAACACCAAGCCACAATGGTTTGGTTGCATGGCCTTAGCGATAATGGCTTGAGGTAACTATTTGCTACTCTCCCATCGTTATTGTCCTTTTCAACATAGTAATGAGCCTAATTACTGTTCTTTTTGACAAACTATTGATTAAAATTGAGGTGGTTATTATTTTCTACATATATGTATATTCCTTTCTTCTTTCTTTTATATGAAATGGAATAATAGTATAAAATTTTGCACGAAACTTGTTCCACTATTCCACTCCGTTAACACCCTCATCCATAATGTTATATTGACGTTACGAGAAACTTCTAATCCAGAACGAAGAACCAACGAGAAAATTTTAACCCATAATGAAGGACCAATCGGTACTAGAATGAAAAGTCCAAATTTCAAACTAGTAATGAAACAAAATAATTTATTAACGGCATTTTTCTTCAATGCCATTAGACTACTTCACTTTTCTCTGGGAATGATTGATTTTGGAATATTGGGGTCCAAGCAATCCAACTGCCGAGACCAATATGATTTTCAACGAACTTTTCTTTTTGTAAAATATAAAGTTATCATAGAAATTTCCCCTTTATGGAAATCAAACCTCTTTCTTGATAAATTAGTTCCATAGCGTGTTTATTATGAGATAGTTATGTTGTTCTGATATTGATTTGTCAATGAGCAGAAAACACGTAATTCATCCTTCATACCTTAGTTGATCTTTGTCACTATTGAACTCTTGCTTTACAAGCATCTGTGCTGATATAGAAGTCTCGAAGCATGAGCATTGGTCATCGTTAGCACCTCTTCCATTCGAACTTGTCATTTCAATCGGACAGAAGGCCAAGGAGGATTCTTGGAATGGTGTAATGTTCTCCCATTAATTTCAGATTTTATTATTCGTATGCATCTGTATCTCTGACTCAATAGGATTTAATTCTTTGACATGGATCAGGTAGCAATGATTCGGACACAAGAAAACTTTTTCGCGATTTGAGAGATTTGAGTAGTGAAGGAAATATCGAAGGCATGCTTTCAGTTGAAATGGGCTTAAGGTGTCTTTGAAGGTTTTTTCTTATATCATTAACTTCAAATTTCTTTCTGTTTCAACTGATAACTTGCCACAAGTTTGCACTTGTCGCAAGGAATAGACAACAATCACTAAGTTTGCACTTGTGAGAAGCAACTTTCTTTCTGCTTCAACTTTCACTATTTTTACGAAATCAACATTTGCTACATAAGTTTGCACTTCCTCCCAATTACTATTTTTATGGACTAAAGACAACAGTCACCAACTGGCTGATGATGTTAAATTGGATTGTATGATGCATACCATGTATCCATGTAATTGCACAATTATAAGAACTATGCCTTTTTTTAATTTCAACTAGGCGACACCAACTCTAGGAGCTGCATATTCTATTTCGCTTGTTATGAAGATATTTGCTATTTGTTCGATTGAAATAAGTGTAGTTACAACACCAATGGCCATCACAACAGGGGCAACTGACGTGGTATGCAAATTTCCAAATGGAGATGAACAATTGTTAGATTTGCCTCGTGTATTGAGATGAATTTCACATGTATTGAGATGAATTTTCAATTAATGGAATTTGGCCTATTAATTTTATTGAGGTTATTGTCTCGTTGTGTATTAGTGTTGTTGTTGCGGACTATTTGTATTGTTGTACTATTTTTTTATACCTTAAACAGGTGGAGTACTATAAATAAATGAGATTTTGTCCATTTTTTTTAAATTTAACTTTTTTGTATTGAAATTAAATCGGATCAACAATTATTTTATTGTCATTATGTTAGCATTTTTGAATATTGTACATCCTAGTGTGTGTGTGTCTCTCTTTCTCTCTCTCTCTCTCTCTCTCTCTCTCTCTCTCTCTCTCTATATATATATATATATATATATATATATATATTATTTTTAATATTAGTAACGAACCTATACCGTTACTAAATGTGTTACGAAAATTGTGTTAGAAATGTGTTACAAAATTAGTAACACTTTAGTAATGGTAGAAAAGTGTTAGTAACAAAGAATTTAGTAACACTTTAGTAACGGTAAAATAATGTTAGTAACACAAAATTTAGTAACACTAAAAAAGTGTTAGTAATTTGCTTCCCCATGCCTTTTTTCTAACACTTTTTTAGTATTAGTAATTATTTTAGTAACACTACAGTAGTGTTACTAATTGACTATTTTGGTGTAGTGATTGTGATGGAGGAGGAAGAAGACTCTAAGGAGGTGGGAAAAAGTTCTGAGGAGGAGGAGGAGGAGGAAGAAGAAGAAGAAGAAGAAGAAGAAGAAGAAGAAGAAGAAGAGGAAGAAGGGGAAGAAGAATAGACATAAGAAGATATGGCCCCTTTGATGAAAAGAAGGAATTTGAAGCTCCCCGATGATGACGATGATCAATCCGTCCTATCTGATGGTCTTAAGTCCCTGAAAGAATTTGATATTGGGTCCCTGAGGACTAGTGGCTCTAGCCCTCTGGACAAGGGGAAGGAGAAGGAGAAGAGGAAATAAGTAAAAGAGAAGAATATATATATATATATATATATATATATATATATATATATATATATATATATATATATATAGAGAGAGAGAGAGAGAGAGAGAGAGAGAGAGAGAGAAGGTAGAAGAGAAAAAGTGAGAAAGGAGGCCAAAAGAAGGTTGGATCCCGTTATAGTTGCTGAAGGGGCTAGCATGGGTGATGCCCCCTACTTTGCCCCTGATTTATTGAAGAGAGCGGTGCTCGCTGCTGACTGCAAGTGTTCCTCAAGGTTAGGGTTGACCCGACTTTCCTTAAAAACTTCTCAGGGGATGGACCTGGTAAGTCCTTATGCTCGAACTATTTCACTTTTTTCTTTTTTCTCTTTTTTCGTGTTAACTCTATGATTATGTTTCTCTTCCTGCAGTTATTATTAGATTTCATAACTCTCCTCGATGACCATGCTGATAAGTCTAGGAAGGAGAAGCAGCTGAAAGATGGCTTGAAGGCTGAGAAGAAAGCCTTTACTGAAGATCTCCTGGTATAGGAGAAAGATAAAGGGAATATGTCCAAGGCTTTCGATGAGCTCGACGGGTCCTTGAAGAAGGTGGTTGCTAAAAAAGATAAGTTTATTAAGGAGAATTAGAGCTTTTAAGCCAAGGTCACCAAGCCGTAGGGTGGTCTTTCTCAGGAAAAGCATGTCAGATACCATGAAGACTTTAACAAGGCCTATGATGATGCAAGGGGTATCTCGCATATGGTTGCAAAGTTGCCTTCAAAAAGGGTTGGGACTAAGCCCTGAAGGTAGATGGAATCTATACTGAATTCGAACTCTTTGGTCTTCACTCCCCTGTCCCTGATCCATACAAGGAAGATAAAGAAGGAGACAATCAACCTACTTCCCATATAAGGGATACTTCTGCTGAGGTCGGTGCTGGTGATGATGATGGTGGGGAGAAAACTATTACTGACAAGGGAAAAGCCATTGTGGAAGATGATCAGGTGAAGAACCAAGGTCCGTGGACTAAGAATTTTTCTTTCTTCCTTGTACTTCTTTGTCTTTTGTAATGTAGGGTTGTTTTTGGAAACTTATTTGTACTGGACCTTAGCCTCCCTTTTGATTATTGAAAATGGAATCCTTTTCTATATAATCATTCGCTTGACCTATGTGTGCTAATTTTTTACTCGTGATCTGGTGATTATTTTTTATAATTTGTTGACTTAGATCGGTACATTCCTGCTAACTCCCACCTGGGGCAAATGCTTGGGCTAGACATCATCTTAAAGGCCTGCAAGGCCTTCGTGAATATTTATAAATCCTTGAGGGTAAGAAATCAGTAATACAAGGACCAACCTGAATTGGTTGCTAAGATAAGATACAATCTTCAAGAGATGGAGGATATTGGTGCCTCAATTCAAAAAGAGGTTACTGATTTGAAGGTCAGACTTCTGGTTGTCAGCAAGGTGAATCAAGTTAGCGAGTTGATCCAGAAGGAAAATAATCATCTAATAAAAGAGATTGCTTGACTGAAGGAAAACACCTCGCTGGGTTTTCTTTAGTGCTGTGAGGATATCCTTCGTTGTCCAAGGGGTAGTTCGAGCTGAAACCAAAGCTCTGTAAAGAGAGGTCGCTGAGCTCAAAGGAGATGTTCGGTGGACGTATATGATTGCTTATGGACTTCAAATAGATGTGATAAGGTAGAAGCACTTATTTCAAAGAGGACCTTGATAGGTCTGGGTAGATGGTTATGACCAAAGTTGGACTGATGCCCCAGTAAGGCTAAAGGAGGCAGAGGACCATGCCTTTTCCTGGGGGTGTCTTAACACCCTTAGGGAATTAAAAATGCCTAAGGAGTCTAACTTGTGGTATAAATAACAAATCAACTGCTCGGCCTATCTCCACAATCTCTTTTGAGGGATGACCAGTGGATCCCAATAAATGCTATTCCTGTTCAGTTTTGGAGCATCATTTGGAAGATGCTGAAGAGGAGTTTGTCCCCCATCCGAATGATGGTCGAAGAGCGTGTGTTGTAGACTACCTTGCTCGTCTCCCTGGACCATCATGAATATTTCATTTTTTTGCTGTTGATGTAAATGTAACTCCTCATTTCAATTAATGAAAAGTCTTATTTACCCATTTTTGAATTTTGAGCCTGTGTTGACTAAACATGCATATTCTGCTTCACAGTATAATTTTTAATTGACCACCTTGGGTTATTTATTATTTTTGGTTTTATCATTTTGAGCTTTCTAGTTGACAAAATGGTATTATGTTGTTTTGTGTTTGAACATTCTCCCAGTCCAACATGCCTTAGCAGTGTAGTTCCATCTACTTTACCTTTTAGGTTGTGTCGTCACACTTCCTTAGGCCTAAGCAGGATGATGGTGATAATGTACCTGGACGCTGGGCCATTCGCCCGAGCACGTTTTTTATGACCAATAAAGTTGGCGACCAACCTAAGTCGGCTTTGTTGCCTAAGGATCCCTTGTAGGGCTTTTGTAGTTGCTGAGGCAACCCATGTGATCCCTTGTGTTAGTAATAAGAACCTGAGGGATGTATTAATTGAAATGCGTCTATCTACTTGTTATAATTGCTATAAACCCTGCACAACATGTTAAGTTCCCTCATTGAAAAGAAGTTGAACAACTTAACGTAATCTCAGGATTTTGGCCATGCATGATGGAGTTATCGTTTGGAAAATGTGTGTATTAAAGAGATGTAACCAAGAAGAGTTAAGCAACCAATGCAAAGTATGAAAGTGAAGGGGCCAATTGACCTCTATTCATTAAATATTATCTGACAAGCAACCTAAGTTTGAAAATAAAAATTTTCTTAAACTAAATGTGCTAGTAAAGATAAAGAAGATTTAAACGTAAAACTTCTTGAGATCGGCTGCATTCCATGACTTTGGTATCTCCCTGCCTTCCAGCGTTTCCAAGCGATATGATCTTTGAAGGTCATCTCTGATTACTCTGAAAGGTCCTTCCCAGTTTGGTCACAGTTTACCATTTGATGGTTTTACGACACCGCTGAGGACTTTCCTTAGGATGTAATCACCTATCAGAAACTTCCTCTAATTGACTTTCTTGTTGTATTGGCTGGCCAACAACTGTTGATAAGAAGCCAACTTGATCATGGCCTGCTCTCTTCGCTCATCTGCTAAGTCAAGTTTAGCATCACTAAGACCTTGGTAAATCAAGGTGCTTCTCATGGTGGGGATACTAGCTTTTAGTGGGATGATGGCTTCCATTCCTTAGGTGAGTGCATATGGTGTCTCCCCGATTGGTCGCCTTGGGGTGGTGAGATACGCCCATAGGACACGAGGGAGCTCATCCACCTAGGCACCCTTATCCCTTTCCAACCATTTTCTTAGTCCATCGAGCATGGTTTTGTTAGAAGCATATGCATGTCCATTGCTTTGGGGATACACCAAGGACAAATTTCCAATCGGGTCAATTTGTAGTATTGGCTTAATTATGAATACAAAAATTTGAGTAATAGGATAGAATGTTCATGTTGTATCCTTTCAAGACTTTGACAAGTGTATGTTGAAGGCGTAGAGGCCAGAAATTGAAGAATACATCCTTGCCAGTTTTTGTGCCAAGTTTCACGTCATCAACATTTGGATTCCAATGTCTCCAAAAGGTATTAATGCAGTAATATATATATATATATATATAGGAGGTTGGAATAATTTTTATGGGTGTTATTTTTCTAAAGTTTTATCAAAATGACTTTTTATTTTTTTCAGAAAATCATTTTAGAACTTATCATAAAAGTCTTGGGATTAAAAATTTAATTTAGGATTTTTAGCAAAGTCATTCGAATGAAACTACGATCCCGTTCGAACGAGATGCCTTGGTCGTTCGAACGAACTACTACCGACATTGTGCCATTTTTTCTCTAAATTTTTGTTGGAAAGTCGTTCCAACAAGGTCGTTCACACAAGGCCGTTCGAACAAACTATCGAACGAGATGTCTTATGAATTCTTATTCAAACGAACTTGGTTGCTGTATTCTCGTTCGAACAGTGTTGTTCGAACGACATCAAAAAGTCGTTCGAACGACCTAGGCGCGGGAATAATTTTTTATCAGTTTTTTAATTTTAACGATCCATTCTACCTATCAAAGAAGATAGGGTTTCTTCTCTACCCCAAAAAGAAGATTGGTTTTCCCTGCGGCGTGATCAAACAGTGAAAGGCACTGTTTGTGGATTGACGGTGAACGAGCCCCATCGGTGGATTCTGAGAATACAGTGTCCGTGGTTGTCAACTAGGCGAAGGTTGAAGAGCGAAGGAGCATCAATGCTTGGACGGAGTCAAGTCATTGTTGTAAGTTTCACTTGTCGCGTATTTTGTAAAAATTTCGTACTTAGTGGACTTTTAGGCAGGGATGTTCGAGATTTTTCCCGTTGTGGGGTTTCCTCGTACATTGCGGCATAGTGTGTTTGTGTTTATTTTTTCTTGCAAAATTCATCTAGATGCATGCTTAGGTTTAATCAAGATAAAAGTTGGCTTAAACAAAAATTAGTTTAATTTGGTGCTAATTAAATTTTGGGTAAGTTTAATTTAATTTAATTTAATTTAATTTAATTTAATTCAAGTCATCATAGGTAATTTGGTAAAATTTGTGATAAGTTTGTTTGGCCTATATTTAATCATGAATTAATTTTTGTTAGGCTATTTTGGACCCGAGTTAAATTAATTTGATTTAAATGAAAATTTGGAATTAACTTTGTTTAGGTTAAGTTGAAATATTTATTGAGCTAATTTTAATTTTGAAGAAATTAAATTTTGAATTTTATAATTGTTAAAATTTGAAAAGAAATTTTTAATTTGGAATATAATTGAACCATCAAATAATTTAAAGTTTAAAATTTGGGGGCCTACGTACCTTTATAAGTGGTATCAGAGAATTTTCACCATTCAAGTGGTATCAAAGTTATGAGTCCAAAGTTATTTCGTTTAGGACCTTTTGAGCTTGTTTAAAAAAAAAATAGAAATTTCACCGTTTTCAAACTTCCTTATTTTTTATGGTTCAAATTATGCGTATTGTAAAACGCGAATGAAATCGGCACTTAAGTCCTAAGATGAGAGGGTTTGGCAATCCGTAGTTATTGGGTGGTCTCCACCAACCTGTCTAGTTGAAAATGAGCGTGTACATAAACCCGTAGAGAGATGGAGTGAGAATGAACTTAAATCAAAAAATTTTAATTCCCGTGGTTTAAATGATCTTTTTAGTGCGGTCACACCAGATGAATTTTGACCTATCATGACCTGTGAAATTGCTAAAGAGGCTTGGGATATTTTACAACTCACCCATGAGGGAACTAGTGTCGTGAAAGCTTCAAAACTCCAAAACCTCACCACTCAATTCGAAAGCATTAAAATTCTTGAAAGTGAGACCTTTGATGAATTTTATGCTAGACTTTCTGATATTATTAATTCATCTTTCAATTTGGGAGAAAAGATACCCGACAACCGTATAGTAAAGAAAATTTTAAGGTCCTTACCCAATAGGTTTATTCCAAAAGTGACTGTTTTAAATCTTTACCCACTTTAGCCTATACGAAACTTGAATAGATTGTAGGTGACTTATGAACCTATGAACTTGACATGTTTATCTCCAAGGAAGAGAAGAATAAAAATAAGGGCATCGCTTTGAAATCCAAAAAGGAGGAAAAATAAGTTTCGAATGATGAGAGTGACATCAATTTCGATGAGATGACGATGTTTGCTAGGAAGTTAAGAAAATTTGGTAAGTTTAATAAAGATAATATTAAAAGGGATTTTAAGAAATTTGATAAGTCTAAGCATTACAATGCCGAGAGAATCCCTAGAACTCATAATGAAGATCTTAATAGGGACGAGTCGAATAGATGTTATGGTCGTGAAGGTTATGGCCATAGGGAAAGGGAGTGTCCCGCTAAACTAAGGAGGGAGGGCAAGCAACAAATTTCATACAATGCCACCCCTAGTGACAGTGACAAGGAAGAGGTGCCCGATTCCCCCTATTGAGCATAACTTTACCGCGTTCATGGCAAGTCATGTAAGTGAAAGTGAGAAATCGAGAAATCGACCAACGATGACATCTTAACACATGACACTTCCGATGCCATTGTTTGTGAATCCAAAAAAATTGATGGTATAGAGAGTGGAGAAGAAAGTGAAAGTGAGAATAAGGAGGAGGTTAATGAGAGTGAACTTCAAGTAGCTTTTTAAGAGTTGTATGCCGAATTAATAAAATTAAAAAGGGAAAACTTGAAGTTAGAAGCTAGTTTGAGAGAACGTGCCAAGGCTAATAATGAGAGTGCTTTAGTGGAAGACCTTAGGACATGTGAGAGATCTCTTCGTGAGAAGATTGAGTATGTGGAAGGTGAGAGAGATAGCCTTATAGGTTTAATAGAGGCTATAAAGAAAGAGCTTCTTGAGTTTGAAGAGAGTAGGTGTTTACTTGAGTCTATAATTTTAAAGTTAGAAGAGAAGTTGAGAGACTCAAGTCGAGTCAAGTTTGATTTGAAATGTAGGTCCAAAAAATTAGATAAAATTCTTAGAACCATCTAAATTAAAAATGACGTGTGTGGTATTGGCTTAGATACTCAAAATGATTCAACTAATAAAGCCAAAATCACTCGTTTGAGAGAATCTTCTAGGAACACTTTGAAAGGTCAATCCTTAGGTACTACTTTTCATCAAATCTTTACTTGTTCACATTTTGGTCGAAAATGCCATCTTAGGAAATTTTATTTTGATCTTGAAAAGGTCCTAGGAAGTCCAATGATAAAGTCACCAAAATTCCAAATCCCGAGAGAGTCACGCTTTACTAGTTTGGATTAGGAGATCCAATTTGGCGGCTTTACAAGATAAGATTTTTGATTCTCATTTTCTTTCATGGAATACCTCCCTTGCTAAATCTAACGGTTAAATGTGTTAGTGTTGTTTACATACACTAGATTATGTGCATCATGATATATTCTTGCTAGTTGTATATTTATTTGTCATTTGCTAGTTTTTGCTTCAATATAAAAAAAATATTGCTAGAATTATGACTTGTTGATCTTTCATATTTTTTTCATTCTGTTTTGTCTCATTGAAAAATACAAAAAGATTTTTGTTTTCTTTTGAGTTGAATTTTTTTGTTTGGATTAAAAAAAAACTCGAAAAGATTTTTTTGTGTATTTTTAGTTTGTCACACTTTATGTGGCATATACTTGTGTTTTAATCCAATATCATATCCGCTTCAATGTGGCTAGAACTTTTGATTAAGATTTTCAATCCTTAAAGTGTTATTTATCATGCTGATCAAGTAGTTGGATTTTGCGTTGCTTAAGGGATTCTATTTTTATATGCCTCGATTAACACATGCACGAGCTCATTTGAAATTCAACGTCACATGTATATTTAAGCTAAGTGAGATGTTCTCCTATCAATTTAGTCATCTACATGTTGCTATGACTATGGAGGATTTGTGCCTGTAAGAACCATTTACCGAACTTAAAAAATAGAAAAATATTTATCCGTTGTTGTTGTTCGTTTATCAATGGATTCGGGCTGTGAAAGTTCAAATTACTTTGCGTGAAAAGCCACCATTGAAAAAAGGCCTAAAAGAAAAATTGGCATTATAAAAAAAATAATAGCCAAGGCCTGTTTAATTTAGTTGATATGTTAAAAAAAAAGAAAAGAAAGAGAATATTAATGAGGAAGTTTGGTTGGATGTATTAATGGGTTTGCACAATGGCAATGTATCCTAGTTATGCTAATTTTTGTCATGACTCTATTGGTTTGTAGAATCATTAAAATTCTAGGCTTGTGCACATTGTGTATGTTTGTTCCGTGAGTTTAATTTATCTTTTCACATGAGGCTACATTTAAGTTTGATGAAGTTTTGCAATCAAATAATAACTCAGTGAACATGTTTAGGTGATTGGGTCTAAATTATTTTGTTGCTAGTTCACACCCCTCCACTTCTGTTAACCACATGTATTTAGACATATTTTTTTCCATATGAGTGTGAAAAGCTTTATGTATTTTGTGTCGTGCGTGGTGTTTATACATATGTATATGTGCATGTGCATTATTGATAAATATTTGAGTATATATATATATGGTATTTTTGTTTTGGGTCTTTGCCTTGCTTGCTAGTCCATTTATGCCTTGAATTCAAAATTGGTATCTAACTTGTTGCGAATTTTTGGTTGATATTTCATGCTTATCATAAGACATTAAAATTTTATCTTATGTTTACGCATCATAGTTGATTCATATTAATATTTATATGGATGCGTTGCATTTCATCATTGACCATATCCTATTTATATACCATCGCATGTTTATCTTCTTTCTCCATATATCTTATCCCTTGTTTAGTTTAGGGGGAGAATTTGATTTAGTTGGTTAATTGGGGGATAAATAAGTTAATTTTTGATTCTAAACCTTTGTATATTCCTGAACAAAAAGGAGGAGAAATGGTATCTAATCCTTTGATATTTTGGGAGATCAAACTTAGGGGGAGACTTATTTCTTAGGTAAATCATTGTTAGATAAAGGGGGAGAATTAATTAAGGGGAAGAATTTATTTTTTCGCACTTAATCTTTTGATATTACCTAAGAGTTTGATGTTTTCTTTAAGTGTGCAGGATCTCATCTTTAGCGGCATTACTTAAAGCGAAAAAGCATTTCCTATGAGTAGAGTCAAGGGTCTCTATTTTTATTTTTTTTAGATGGGACTGCGTCTAGATGTGCTTAACGACCCTTAGAATTTTTATGTTTGGCTTTGTCCCGGAATAGGCAAAGGGGGAGATTTGTAAGGATGAATTTCCAATCGAGTCAATTTGTAGTATTGGCTTACTTTCGGACAAAACAATTTGAGTCATAGGATAAAATGTTCATGTTGTATCCTTTCAAGCCTTTGACAAGTGAATTTTGAAGATGTAGTGGTCAGAAATTGAAGAATACATCCTTGTCGAGTTTCGTGCCAAGTTTCACGTCATCAACATTTGGATTTCAATGTCTCCAAAAGGTATGAATGCATTAATATATATATATATATATGTATATATGAGCTTGTTATACTTTTTATGGATATTATTTTTATAAAGTTTTGTCAAAACGATTTTTTATTTTTTTCAGAAATCATTTTAGAACTTATCATAAAAGTTTTGGGCTTAAAAATTGAATTTAGGATTTTCTGCAAAGTTGTTTGAACGAAACTGGGATCTCATTCAAACGAGATGCCCAGGTCATTCGAAAGAACTACTAATGACATTATGCCATGTTTTCTCTAAATTTTTGTTGGAAAGTCGTTAGAACAAGGTCGTTCAAACAAAATCATTCGAATGAACTATCGAACGAGATGTATTATGAATTCTCGTTCGAACGAACTTGGTTGCTATTTTCTCATCCGAATGACATCAAAAAGTCATTCGTGTGACATCAAAAAGTCATTGAATGACCTAGGCGCGGAACAGTTTTTTGTGAGTTTTTCAATTTTAACCCCCCACTCTACCTATCAAAGAAGAATGTTTGGGTTTCTTCTCTACCCCAAAAAGAAGATTGGTTTTCGCCGTGGCGTGCTCATACGGGAAAAAGGCACCGTGTGTGGATTGACGATGACCGAGCTCCATCGATGGATTCCGAGACTGCGGTGGAGTCCGTGGTTATCAACTAGGCAAAGGTTGACAAGCGAAGGAGCATCAATTCTTGGACGGAGTCAAGTCATCGTTGTAAGTTTCTCTTGTTGTGTATTTTGTAAAAACACCGTACTTAGTGGACTTGTAGGTAGGGCCGTCCGAGGTTTTTCCCATTGTCGATTTTCCTTGTACACCGCGGCGTAGTGTGTTTGTATTTATTTTATCTTGCAAAATTCATCTAGATGCATGCTTAGGTTTAATCAAGATAAAAGTTGGCTTAAACAAAAATTAGTTTAATTTGGTGCTAATTAAATTTTGGGTAAGTTTAATTTAATTTAATTTAATTTAATTTAATTTAATTCAAGTCATCATAGGTAATTTGGTAAAATTTGTGATAAGTTTGTTTGGCCTATATTTAATCATGAATTAATTTTTGTTAGGCTATTTTGGACCCGAGTTAAATTAATTTGATTTAAATGAAAATTTGGAATTAACTTTGTTTAGGTTAAGTTGAAATATTTATTGAGCTAATTTTAATTTTGAAGAAATTAAATTTTGAATTTTATAATTGTTAAAATTTGAAAAGAAATTTTTAATTTGGAATATAATTGAACCATCAAATAATTTAAAGTTTAAAATTTGGGGGCCTACGTACCTTTATAAGTGGTATCAGAGAATTTTCACCATTCAAGTGGTATCAAAGTTATGAGTCCAAAGTTATTTCGTTTAGGACCTTTTGAGCTTGTTTAAAAAAAAAATAGAAATTTCACCGTTTTCAAACTTCCTTATTTTTTATGGTTCAAATTATGCGTATTGTAAAACGCGAATGAAATCGGCACTTAAGTCCTAAGATGAGAGGGTTTGGCGATCCGTAGTTATTGGGTGGTCTCCACCAACCTGTCTAGTTGAAAATGAGCGTGTACATAAACCCGTAGAGAGATGGAGTGAGAATGAACTTAAATCAAAAAATTTTAATTCCCGTGGTTTAAATGATCTTTTTAGTGCGGTCACACCAGATGAATTTTGACCTATCATGACCTGTGAAATTGCTAAAGAGGCTTGGGATATTTTACAACTCACCCATGAGGGAACTAGTGTCGTGAAAGCTTCAAAACTCCAAAACCTCACCACTCAATTCGAAAGCATTAAAATTCTTGAAAGTGAGACCTTTGATGAATTTTATGCTAGACTTTCTGATATTATTAATTCATCTTTCAATTTGGGAGAAAAGATACCCGACAACCGTATAGTAAAGAAAATTTTAAGGTCCTTACCCAATAGGTTTATTCCAAAAGTGACTGTTTTAAATCTTTACCCACTTTAGCCTATACGAAACTTGAATAGATTGTAGGTGACTTATGAACCTATGAACTTGACATGTTTATCTCCAAGGAAGAGAAGAATAAAAATAAGGGCATCGCTTTGAAATCCAAAAAGGAGGAAAAATAAGTTTCGAATGATGAGAGTGACATCAATTTCGATGAGATGACGATGTTTGCTAGGAAGTTAAGAAAATTTGGTAAGTTTAATAAAGATAATATTAAAAGGGATTTTAAGAAATTTGATAAGTCTAAGCATTACAATGCCGAGAGAATCCCTAGAACTCATAATGAAGATCTTAATAGGGACGAGTCGAATAGATGTTATGGTCGTGAAGGTTATGGCCATAGGGAAAGGGAGTGTCCCGCTAAACTAAGGAGGGAGGGCAAGCAACAAATTTCATACAATGCCACCCCTAGTGACAGTGACAAGGAAGAGGTGCCCGATTCCCCCTATTGAGCATAACTTTACCGCGTTCATGGCAAGTCATGTAAGTGAAAGTGAGAAATCGAGAAATCGACCAACGATGACATCTTAACACATGACACTTCCGATGCCATTGTTTGTGAATCCAAAAAAATTGATGGTATAGAGAGTGGAGAAGAAAGTGAAAGTGAGAATAAGGAGGAGGTTAATGAGAGTGAACTTCAAGTAGCTTTTTAAGAGTTGTATGCCGAATTAATAAAATTAAAAAGGGAAAACTTGAAGTTAGAAGCTAGTTTGAGAGAACGTGCCAAGGCTAATAATGAGAGTGCTTTAGTGGAAGACCTTAGGACATGTGAGAGATCTCTTCGTGAGAAGATTGAGTATGTGGAAGGTGAGAGAGATAGCCTTATAGGTTTAATAGAGGCTATAAAGAAAGAGCTTCTTGAGTTTGAAGAGAGTAGGTGTTTACTTGAGTCTATAATTTTAAAGTTAGAAGAGAAGTTGAGAGACTCAAGTCGAGTCAAGTTTGATTTGAAATGTAGGTCCAAAAAATTAGATAAAATTCTTAGAACCATCTAAGTTAAAAATGACGTGTGTGGTATTGGCTTAGATACTCAAAATGATTCAACTAATAAAGCCAAAATCACTCGTTTGAGAGAATCTTCTAGGAACACTTTGAAAGGTCAATCCTTACGTACTACTTTTCATCAGATCTTTACTTGCTCACATTTTGGTCGAAAATGCCATCTTAGGAAATTTTATTTTGATCTTGAAAAGGTCCTAGGAAGTCCAATGATAAAGTCACCAAAATTCCAAATCCCGAGAGAGTCACGCTTTACTAGTTTGGATTAGGAGATCCAATTTGGCGGCTTTACAAGATAAGATTTTTGATTCTCATTTTCTTTCATGGAATACCTCCCTTGCTAAATCTAACGGTTAAATGTGTTAGTGTTGTTTACATACACTAGATTATGTGCATCATGATATATTCTTGCTAGTTGTATATTTGTTTGTCATTTGCTAGTTTTTGCTTCAATATAAAAAAAATATTGCTAGAATTATGACTTGTTGATCTTTCATATTTTTTTCATTCTGTTTTGTCTCATTGAAAAATACAAAAAGATTTTTGTTTTCTTTTGAGTTGAATTTTTTTGTTTGGATTAAAAAAAACTCGAAAAGATTTTTTTGTGTATTTTTAGTTTGTCACACTTTATGTGGCATATACTTGTGTTTTAATCCAATATCATATCCGCTTCAATGTGGCTAGAACTTTTGATTAAGATTTTCAATCCTTAAAGTGTTATTTATCATGCTGATCAAGTAGTTGGATTTTGCGTTGCTTAAGGGATTCTATTTTTATATGCCTCGATTAACACATGCACGAGCTCATTTGAAATTCAACGTCACATGTATATTTAAGCTAAGTGAGATGTTATCCTATCAATTTAGTAATCTACATGTTGCTATGACTATGGAGGATTTGTGCCTGTAAGAACCATTTACCGAACTTAAAAAATAGAAAAATATTTATCCGTTGTTGTTGTTCGTTTATCAATGGATTCGGGCTGTGAAAGTTCAAATTACTTTGCGTGAAAAGCCACCATTGAAAAAAGGCCTAAAAGAAAAATTGGCATTATAAAAAAAATAATAGCCAAGGCCTGTTTAATTTAGTTGATATGTTAAAAAAAAAGAAAAGAAAGAGAATATTAATGAGGAAGTTTGGTTGGATGTATTAATGGGTTTGCACAATGGCAATGTATCCTAGTTATGCTAATTTTTGTCATGACTCTATTGGTTTGTAGAATCATTAAAATTCTAGGCTTGTGCACATTGTGTATGTTTGTTCCGTGAGTTTAATTTATCTTTTCACATGAGGCTACATTTAAGTTTGATGAAGTTCTGCAATCAAATAATAACTCAGTGAACATGTTTAGGTGATTGGGTCTAAATTATTTTGTTGCTAGTTCACACCCCTTCACTTCTGTTAACCACATGTATTTAGACATATTTTTTTCCATATGAGTGTGAAAAGCTTTATGTATTTTGTGTCGTGTGTGGTGTTTATACATATGTATATGTGCATGTGCATTATTGATAAATATTTGAGTATATATATATATGGTATTTTTGTTTTCAGTCTTTGCCTTGCTTGCTAGTCCATTTATGCCTTGAATTCAAAATTGGTATCTAACTTGTTGCGAATTTTTGGTTGATATTTCATGCTTATCATAAGACATTAAAATTTTATCTTATGTTTACGCATCATAGTTGATTCATATTAATATTTATATGGATGCGTTGCATTTCATCATTGACCATATCCTATTTATATACCATCGCATGTTTATCTTCTTTCTCCATATATCTTATCCCTTGTTTAGTTTAGGGGGAGAATTTGATTTAGTTGGTTAATTGGGGGATAAATAAGTTAATTTTTGATTCTAAACCTTTGTCTATTCCTGAACAAAAAGGAGGAGAAATGGTATCTAATCCTTTGATATTTTGGGAGATCAAAATTAGGGGGAGACTTATTTCTTAGGTAAATCATTGTTAGATAAAGGGGGAGAATTAATTAAGGGGAAGAATTTATTTTTTCGCACTTAATCTTTTGATATTACCTAAGAGTTTGATGTTTTCTTTAAGTGTGCAGGATCTCATCTTTAGCGGCATTACTTAAA
Source organism: Sambucus nigra (assembly GCA_949130495.1). NCBI lineage: Eukaryota > Viridiplantae > Streptophyta > Magnoliopsida > Dipsacales > Adoxaceae > Sambucus > Sambucus nigra. Next base: position 493,555,916 of record OX422213.1, on the reverse strand, counting down.
GCGGAAAAGCATTTCCTATGAGTAGAGTCAAGGGTCTCTATTTTTATTTTTTTTAGATGGGACTGCGTCTAGATGTGCTTGACGACCCTTAGAATTTTTATGTTTGGCTTTGTCCCGGAATAGGCAAAGGGGGAGATTTGTAAGGATGAATTTCCAATCGAGTCAATTTGTAGTATTGGCTTACTTTCGGACAAAACAATTTGAGTCATAGGATAAAATGTTCATGTTGTATCCTTTCAAGCCTTTGACAAGTGAATTTTGAAGATGTAGTGGTCAGAAATTGAAGAATACATCCTTGTCGAGTTTCGTGCCAAGTTTCACGTCATCAACATTTGGATTCCAATGTCTCCAAAAGGTATGAATGCATTAATATATATATATATATATATATATATATATATATATATATATATATATATATATATATATATATATATATATATATGTATATATATATATATATGTATATATATATATATGTATATATGAGCTTGTTATACTTTTTATGGATATTATTTTTATAAAGTTTTGTCAAAACGATTTTTTATTTTTTTCAGAAATCATTTTAGAACTTATCATAAAAGTTTTGGGCTTAAAAATTGAATTTAGGATTTTCTGCAAAGTTGTTTGAACGAAACTGGGATCTCATTCAAACGAGATGCCCAGGTCATTCGAAAGAACTACTAATGACATTATGCCATGTTTTCTCTAAATTTTTGTTGGAAAGTCGTTAGAACAAGGTCGTTCAAACAAAGTCATTCGAATGAACTATCAAACGAGATGTATTATGAATTCTCGTTCGAACGAACTTGGTTGCTATTTTCTCATCCGAATGACATCAAAAAGTCATTCGTGTGACATCAAAAAGTCATTGAATGACCTAGGCGCGGAACAGTTTTTTGTGAGTTTTTCAATTTTAACCCCCCACTCTACCTATCAAAGAAGATAGTTTGGGTTTCTTCTCTACCCCAAAAAGAAGATTGGTTTTCGCTGTGGCGTGCTCATACGGGAAAAAGGCACCGTGTGTGGATTGACGATGACCGAGCTCCATCGATGGATTCCGAGACTGCGGTGGAGTCCGTGGTTATCAACTAGGCAAAGGTCGACAAGCGAAGGAGCATCAATTCTTGGACGGAGTCAAGTCATCGTTGTAAGTTTCTCTTGTTGTGTATTTTGTAAAAACACCGTACTTAGTGGACTTGTAGGTAGGGCCGTCCGAGGTTTTTCCCATTGTCGGTTTTCCTTGTACACCGCGGCGTAGTGTGTTTGTATTTATTTTATCTTGCAAAATTCATCTAGATGCATGCTTAGGTTTAATCAAGATAAAAGTTGGCTTAAACAAAAATTAGTTTAATTTGGTGCTAATTAAATTTTGGGTAAGTTTAATTTAATTTAATTTAATTTAATTCAATTTAATTCAAGTCATCATCGGTAATTTGGTAAAATTTGTGATAAGTTTGTTTGGCCTATATTTAATCATGAATTAATTTTTGTTAGGCTATTTTGGACCCGAGTTAAATTAATTTGATTTAAATGAAAATTTGGAATTAACTTTGTTTAGGTTAAGTTCAAATACTTGTTGAGCTAATTTCAATTTTGAAGAAATTAAAATTTGAAAATAAATTTTTAATTTGGAATATAATTGAACCATCAAATAATTTGAAGTTTAAAATTTGGGGGCCTACGTACCTTTACAAGTGGTATCATATCATTTTCACCATTCAAGTGGTATCAGAGCTATAAGTGCAAAGTTATTTCATTTAGGTCCTTTTGAGCTTGTTTAAAAAAAATGGAAATTTCACCGTTTTCAACATTCCTTATTTTTGATGGTTTAAATTATGTGTATTGGAAAGCGCGAATGAAATCGTCACTTAAGTCCTAAGATGAGAGGGTTTGGAAATCTGTAGTTATTGGGTGGTATCCACATACCTGTTTAATTGAAAATAAATGTGTACATAAATCCGTAGAGAGATGGAGTGAGAATGAACGTAAATTAGCGATTTTTAATTCTCGTGGTTTAAATGCTCTTTTTAGTGCGGTCACGCCGGATGAATTTCGACGTATCATGACATGTGAAACTGCTAAAGAGGCTTGGGATATTTTACAACTCATCCATTAGGGAACTAGTGTCGTGAAAGCTTTAAAACTCCAAAACCTCACCACTTAATTCGAAACCAGTAAAATACTTGAAAGTGAGACCTTTGATGAATTTTATGCTAGATTTTCTGATATTATTAATTCATCTTTTAATTTGGGAGAAAAGATACCCGACAACCTTATAGTAAAGAAAATTTTAAGGTCCTTACAAGATAGGTTTATTTCAAAAGTGACCGTTTTAAACTCTTTACCCACTTTAGCCTTTTCGAAACTTGAAGAGCTCATAGGTGACGTATGAACCTGGGAACTTGACATGTTTACCTCCAAGGAAGAGAAGAAGAAGATAAGGGCATCGCTTTGAAAGCCCAAAAGGTGGAAAAATAAGTTTCGAATGATGAGAGTGGCATCGATTTGGATGAGATGACAATGTTTGCTAGGAAGTTTAAAAAATTTCTTAAGTTTAATAAAGATAATCTTAAAAGGGATTTTAAGAAATTTTATAAGTCTAAGCATTATAATGCCGAGAGAATCCCTAGAATTCATAATGTAGATATTAATAGGGACGAGTCTAATAGATGCTAGTGATTGTGAAGGTTATGGCCATAGGGGAAGGGAGTGTCCCGCTAAACTAAGGAGGGAGGGCAAGCAACCAATTTCATACAATGCCACCCCTAGTGATAGTGACAAGGAAGAGGGACCCGATTCCCCCTATTGAGCATAACTTTACCGCGTTAATGGCTAGTCATGTAAGTGAAAGTGAGAAATCAATCAACGATGACATCTTAACACATGACACTTCCGATGCCATTGTTTGTGAATCCAAAAAATTTGATGGTATAAAGAGTGGAGAAGAAAGTGAGAGTGAGAATGAGGAGGAGGTTGATGAGAGTGAACTTCAAGTAGCTTTTCAAGAGTTGTATGTCAAATCAATAAAATAAAAAAGGGCAAACTTGAAGTTAGAAGGTAGTTTGAGAGAACGTGTCAAGGTTAATAATGAGAGTGCTTTGGCGGAAGACCTTAGGACATGTGTGAGAGCTCTTTGTGAGAAGCTTGAGTATGTGGAAGGTAATAAATATAGCCTTATAGGTTTAATGGAGGCTATGAAGAAAGAGCTTCTTGAGTTTGAAGAGAGTAGGTGTTTACTTGAGTCTAGAATTTTAGAGTTAGAAGAGAAGTTGAGAGAATCAAGTCGAGTCAAGTTTGATTTGAAATGTAGGTCCAAAAAATTAGATAAAATGCTTGGAACCGTCTAAATTAAAAATGACTCGTGTGGTATTGGCTTCGATACTCAAAATGATTCAACTAATAAAGACAAAATCACTCGTTTGAGAGAATGTTCTAGGAACACTTTGAAAGGTTAATCCTTAGGTACTACTTTTCATCGGGTCTTTACTTGTTCACATTTTGGTCGAAAAGGCCATCTTAGGAAATTTTGTCATTTGCTAGTTTTTGCTTCATTATAAAAAAAATTATTGCAAGAATTATGACTTGTTTATCTTTTGTATTTTATCTCATTTTGTTTGTTCTCATTGAAAAATACAAAAATATTTTTTGTTTTCTTTTGAGTTGAATCTTTTTCCTGGTTAAACATAAAAAAAAAAACTCAAAAAGATTTTTTTTGTGTGTGTATTTTTAGTTTGTCACACTTTATGTGGAATATACTTGTGTTTGAATCCAATATCATATCCTCTTCCATGTGGCTAGAAGTTTGTAATACCCCGTATTTTTATAGCTTTTAAATTATGGGATTTATTAAATTTAATTGAGATAAATTAATTTAATTTTAATCCGGAATGTTGCTTTAAATATTTACTAGCGTGACGAGAGTTAGTAATTATTGGAAATTTGTTATCTGTTGAATATTACTGGATGAGTATAGTAATATATGAGATTTATTTTTATAATATTATCACGTGTGAATAAAATGACAATTATGGAAATTTAAGTCAGGACGCGCTTGTGTCGTATCGGGACTAAATGTTGATTAATAAAAGTGAATATTTTATAATTGTTCGTATGGTTGTTTTGAGTGCGCCAACGCGTCCGGAAGGGTCGAGATAGTCAGAAAAGTGTACCCGGGGGTTTAGTTTGGGTCTCGGGGCATTTTTAGGCCTAATTAGTACCCCGGGAGGGCGTTTTGGACATTTCGCAATTATGGGTAATTAAACCCACGAAAATCAGTAATCTATATTAGCCATTTATGTTAGTAAGATAGGGTGAGAAAGCTCAAACACAATAACGGCCATAGGAGAGGAAGGAGAGAGCTCTCAAGGCAAATTCAAGGCCCAAAATCCATCCGGTTGCACCGCCACCACCACCAACGCGTAGATCGCGCGACGGGGAACTCAACCACACCAAAATCATCCGCAAACCAGAATGTCAAAAATCCCAGGAAAGTGTTTATCTTGCTTATTTCGTTGATGCATCTTTCATATTAGTGTAGGAATGATTAGGATGAGTTTTATGGAAGAAAACCTAAGATTTGAGATAGGAATCGTATGTAGTTATGGTTTAAATGATAATTCTGGAAACCCTTGCCATGTAGACGAATTTACCCACGAAATTATGATGTTTATAAGAATAAATTTCTAGAAAAATAGATTGGAACCATGATTTAGAGATTTATAGGGTTCTTGAATATTTAAATGAATTATGGCATGATTAATCCATGTTTAGTGACGTAAATTGACATGCTTTACGTAGGAAATGTGTGATATCATGTTAGGATGTTGGTAGTACAATTTTTGAGACGTTTGGGATTGATAAATATGGATCTGGATGAAGAAACGTGTATGAAACCCGTAACTGCAATTCTACAGATTTCGCAGACCTGCTTGATCGATCAATCGAGCCCAGAGCTTCGATCGATCGAAGGTTCGCTCGATCGAGCCCCAGACCTCGATCGATCGACCCCTCCTGGCAGACTCATGTTTCCCCTTATTAATTAGTTGAAATTCAATTTAATGTGAAATAATTCTTGGGTATTCTTAATAAAATGTTTTGGGAGATATGGAGGACCCGTAGGACATATGAATAATTTTGGGATTCTTAATATGAGACGAGAATTGTACTTGTGGGATAATTACTTAAGGGTTGATGATTTTATGAATTAACGGGAGAGTTGCGTAAGAGAGTTACGTTGGAACATAGAAAGGACACTTACTGAATTTTACACTTGGGAGGATAGAGTCCATACATGTTACGTATTCAGATGAGAAAATCCTTCGAGTTAAGGTTAGAAACGAACTCTTATACGTAATACTAATAATGTGAAAATTAAGGATAAATGTTGTAATTATGGGTGATGAGAGGAACCTATATTAATATGATAAAAGTGGTATATTTATATGATTGTGTATGCATATATTATATACATGTGAAAACCATGCCCGCGCTACTTGCTATCCCTGAGGTTACCGCGCTGGGACAGTCTTATCTCTATGGGACCTTTATGGGGGATATTGACTTGTACCCTAGAAGATAGATATCCTTGGTACAGGCTATCGAATCGATAGTTCAGACGGTCCTAAGAGGCGTGGGGTATGTACTGACCTCTTAGAGACTTGGAATCTACGCTTCGCCTAAATATTGTTTGTATATAAATGTTGATACAGTTCGAGAGTGATTCCGAACTTGTATTTCCCTTAGTGTGAGCGATACGGGGATCGGATAGCAGAGTATGCCCGCACCATAGTTTTATTTGGGGTGCTGTTATAATATATATATTATACGAGTAGTTAATATATATATGAAATTATGAAATTTGGTACTACCTACTGTGTTATGGTAAGTAAGACTGATATAATGTCGTGAATCGAAAATACTTGTTTTAAAGGTATAATATAACACTGGGAAGCTTTGTTAATAAATAAAGTAAAATGAGAGCATTGTTATTAAGCAAAATCCGCCTTTTTAAACATTTACATGGTTCGGTTCGGAAATCTTACGAGTAATCTAAGATAAGTAAATCATTGGGAAGATTAGTGCGATAAATGATAAGATAAACCATTGGTAAGGATAGTGCGATAGGTGTGCACATTAGAAGAGAGGTGAGAATTTCTCAAGAGAGTGTCGCACTAATATGTTGTTGCATTGGCCTGTATCAATTTAAATACTTGCTAAACGAATTTTAAATCATACACACTATCGGGCTCTGACCCGTTTCTTTTCCTCTCTCTCGTGTATATATATGTATATATTACAGGTGCCCAGCCACAGGGGAGTCTTGCTTAGGATCCCTTGAAAGGAACGCGCTGCAGCTTAGGTGGGAGTTGCAGGCCACTTGCATAGACGACTTCGTTTACTTGATTCCACATCTATCATTCTCAGTTATTGGGGCATGTGTCGCCCTTTCCACTATTTATCTGTTCTGTTGGGACATTTGTATTTCAGTTATTTCTAGTACTGTTACTTTGGGATTTATTCAGCATGTATGTTTTACATTTAGTTTTAAATGTTGGGATTTTTTATGTTGAATGTTTAAAGTAATTGGATTATGTTCTAGGATAATTGTTGTATGATTCTTACTTATTGAAAATGTGGTTAATAATTAAATAAATAAGTTTTCCTTTAAAAATACAATTTGGTTAGAAAGGTTAAAATGGTTTTGACACTTAGCTTAATTAATTAGGGTGTTAATTTGGAAAAGTTTATTTTTACGACAGTGATGCTAAGAATGAACCAACTGTTCACCTTGATTTTAATTTAATAAAGGAGTGATCGCCCGGTATTTAATTAGGCGGGGTGTCACAAAGTTTTGATTAAGAGTTTCAATCCTTAAAGTGTTCTTTATCATGCTTGCATGGAGTAGTTGGGTTTTGTGTTACTTAATGGATTCTATTTTTATATACCTCGATTCACACATGCACGATCTCATTTGAAATTCAACTTCACATGTATATTTAAGCTTGTAAGAACATAATTCTTAGCATATTCATTTGTTTTAATTGGCTTAATTTCGGACAAAATAAATTAAGTCTAGGCTAGTTAATTGTGGAGTGTATTTAAAGCCTTCGACAAAGTTCAAGTCCAAGAATGTGCATTCAAAGCTTTCAAGAAGATTATAAGTCAAGACGTGTTGCATATGTTTAAGATCACTCAGGTATGAATACTTGTGAGTAGTTGGGTAACTTGTATATTGATTAAATGCTGGGTGACTTAAATGTTTGGGAATTAAATCTTTTTATGTTTTAAAAATTATTTCTGAGTTGCAAACAGTTTAAAGAAAATTCGAGGATTAAATTAAAAAGAAAAAATATTATTTTTTATTGTATCTCGCTCGAACGAGATTGTGAATCGTTCAAACGACATTGACATATCGCGCGAATGAGATCTCATCTCACTCGAACGACCTGTCACCTCGATTTTTGTGTTTTCATTTTCTTGGACTCTGTGCAGCTCACTTATAAATAAAAACGTATCTGCAAATGTTTCTGTGTGCAGAACAATTTCGAAAAACTCATTCCCATATAAGTTTTTCATGTTTTGGTGTTTATTCAAGATCGTATTACTCAATTCCAAAGTTAAGTGATCTTAAACGCGTTTACCGGAAGATAATCCATTCACTACATCGTGTTGCACTTTGTGAGGAGAACTCTACAACCGAAGAGCTGCGTGCTGTTGTAGAAGGAGAACTTACGAAGTATCTTATGGAGAGGCCATTTCTCTTCTTCACTGCTGCCCTCCTGGAAAGGGAAAGTTCCAGTCGAGACATCGAAACCGACACCTGCGGGTATTTCCTATGTCGTACTTATTTCATTGTAATCCGTGTAGGCTGTTTTCTTACAAATTATAGTGAGATAAAAAGGTTTTTCCCTTCCGGGATTTTTTCCTGAAATTGTTTCTTTTACCGCATGCTTTATTCATCGAATGGATTTAATCACTTATATGGATGTTTAGGGTTTAAGAAGTTAAAATTGGTTTTAACTAAAAATTGGAACAAAGTTGTTTTTACCTAAAGTACACTAAAGGGCCGTTTCAAATTGGTATCAGAGCTTGTTGCACTATTTTATTGTGTTTGTGATCCCGTGTCTTTAGGTATGCCTTTCGGTGGTTTTGATGATTTTAGAATTCAATTGTTTTGAATCATCTATTTGGAAATCTGACATGAAAACTGCTCTTAAAAAACATGTTAATAAGGGTGATTGTGAAAAGTGTCATTGCTGCGAAGGTTTTGGTCACAGGATAGATGAGCGTCCCACTAAACTTAGGGAGAATTTCAATAAACCAATAAATCGCGTTTCTACCCTTAGTGATAGTGACCCAGAAGAAGAAAACGTTTTTGCTAGTAAGCGTGAGCTTCCCACCTTTGTGTCTAGTCATGTAAGTGATAAAGACTTACCTTTGCACGATTCTTCCACAGCCACAGAAAATGATACACCTGAGAGTGAGGGTGAGGTGAGTAAGGATGAGAGCGAAGACGAGAGAGATTTGCAAACTTCTTTCAAAGAACTGTATGGAGAAACTTTAAAAGCAAAGAAAGCAAACGTGAAACTAGGAGCTATGTTGAAAGAACGTGCCATAGAAATAAATAATTCAATTTCTTTAATTGAGGATCTTAGGGCAGAAGAAAAGAAAATTCGAGAGAAGCTAGAATATGTCGAGGGTGAGAGAGATAGTCATCGGGGATTGATGGAGACTATGAAAAAGGAAATTTTGAAGTTTGAAAATTCTACGTGTTTACTTGAGTCAAGGATAGGTGATCTTGAAGAAAAACTGAGATATTCGAGTAAAGTTAAGTTAGATTTAGAGGCTAGGTCTGAAAGTTAGACAAAATCTTAGGCACCGTCAAAATCAAAGATAATCGGAGAGGTATTGGCTTTAATAATCATGTCGCACCTGCTCCCAAAGCCAAAACCATGCCAACAATAGAGCTTCCTAGGAACTTTAGGAGAGAACCACCTAGGAATGTGAGGTATAATCGGGCTATAGGACACGCTCCTCACCGTATCTACACTTGCACTCATTGCGGTAGGAGAGGTCATCTTAGATGATTTTTCTACGATATTAAGAACGCTCCAAGAAAGTCTAGAGCCATTCCGGTTCCCAAAGCCCCTTCTCGTCGGTTCACACCTACTTGGGTTAGAAAGTCGGATTTAGAAGCGTTAGGTATAAAACTCTGTGATTCTCGCATCATTGCTCATGGTTCTCCTCATCTTTCTTCTTTCGATTAAAGTTGTTCTTTAGTTTGTCATACACTAATATTTACATCTTGCGTTATATTTGACTAGTGTTATGGCATGTTTCTTGTTTTTTTTATTTGTTTGAGTCTTTTCGAAAAATACAAAAAGATTTTTCTTTTTATAAAAACTTTTGAAAATACAAAAAGTTTTTTGATTCTTTTGAGTCGTGAGGTTACATGATTGATATGGGATATTAGTGTGCTTGATTCCCCCCTTTTTTCTTTATTCATATGGCTAGGACTTTCGGTCATCATTATTGATGCCTAGAATGATCTTAACCTTTGCACTATGGGGTTGTTTCGAAGTTGATATACATTTTGACTCGACTTTGCTTTTATGCCATCCTTGCACACTTGCACGAGTTTATATGAATGTTTGACTTCTCTTGCATATTTGAGTTTGGTGAGACGTTCTTATCTCAATTTTGTCATATATGCGTAAGTAAACTTAAGGAGGAGGTGTGCTTGTAAGAACCGTTTTCCGTGAGAATTGGTATTGAAAATATGTTGAGTGTTCCCGGGAAAGGGTTGCGAGAGTATAAAATTGACTCGTCGTAAAAGCCACCGTTTAAAAGAGCCCAAAATAAAATCAAGGCAATAAAAAGAAATAAATACCATAATTGGGGCCAATAGGACTTTCTCTAAGTTGAGATTGATAGATATTTCTAAAGATCTTGAAAAATTCATATATTGAGGGAGTTTGGTTGAAAATTAATTTAAACGGGTTTGCACCATGAATCCTATGTTGAAACATCGTATCATGACGCTATTATTTGTAGAATCATCAAAAATCTGGACTTACACGTTGATTAAGTTTAGTTCATCAAACTCACACTTATTTTGTCACACATGACTTTGATGAAGTTTGATGATTCGTTGCTATCAATTAGAACTCTTTGATCGATTCGACGTATTGAAATGATGGCTCAATTGTTGTAGTTCACTCCCAATCAATCCACTTTCATAATTGAGCACATTAGTACCATGTTAACATGTAATCCCCATTTTTCGCTTTTTACATTGTTTTCTGTTTTGCAGTCTGTTTCTGTGTTCCAGGTATTGTTTTGGGATAATTTTTTCACTGGGCAAATTCTGAATGTTTTTGGGGTATTTTTGGAAATTTTAATTTCTCGTTCGAACGACATCTCATGTCGCGTGAACACGTCGTTCAAGCGACTTCCTAAATCATTTGAGGACATCCTTAAGTTGTTCGAACGACTTCTCGCGAGATCAGGGTTTCTTTTAAGCAGTCATTCTCTCTTCTCTCATGTCGTTCTCATTTTTTTCAAGCGACAGCAGCTCCAGTGTTTTAAAAAAATTTCCACCATTTTTGGCGTTTGAAGCTTCATTGTTTTAGATTATCTCTCTTCACAGTTCCAACATCGTCAGCTCTAGTCTGACCTCTGTTTTCAACCAGCAACTGCCAATCCAGGGTCTCAATAGTTGTGTCTCTAGCGTGTTTGTCACCAGGAGATTTGTTCGAGCGACTATCTCATTACCCCAACTTCATTTCTCCGGTGAGTGTTTACCCAGATATTGGTTCTCTAGAGTTTGGTACAGCCATTGTTTCCGTCTCTCCAGCGTTTTTACGCTCATCCCAATGCTCCAGCTCTTGTTCTCCGACGACAGTTCCTTTTTATTCTGGCAATTTTGAGGTAACATTTTAAAAAAAAATCATTTATTTAAAAATTTTGGTTGCTGTTTCTGATTTTAACTGTGATTATGGCTGGTGTTCGCGGTGGTTCGGTTGGACGATTGTACAGAGATAGGTGCTTAGGTGTGCGTGTGTTCTTCCACGACGGTATTTTTTTTCACATCACACATTACACCGTGGTTCCCCTTCCGGGCGACTTGATGAGGCACCACCCTCTGCTCGAGATTAGAGAGCTCAGGCTAGTCGACCCCCGTACTCTCCTGTAAGATGGGTCACTCATGTTGAGTATGATTGCTACTGCTCATTCGGTCTCCACATTCGGTCAGTTGTTTCAGAGAGGGTGTTTCGTTATGCCGAGTTTCCTGAGTTAGGTATTCCTCGTTGGTTATCTGCTAGAGGTTGGGATTATATGTTTGAGGTTCGTGGGGTTGTCTATCCGGACATTGTCCGAGAGTTTTTCTTTCGCGCCCTTCCCCACGCTGAGGGGATCTTTTCTACTGTATGTGGCATTCTTGTTCTCGTCACTGCAGATCTCATAGCAGCTTTTCTGCACCTTCCTCGTGTCCCAGATGCTGAGTATCCTCGTTATACCGACGATGGACCTACTTATGATGATATTTTACGGCATTATTTCTGGGAGATTCCCCAGGCAAGTTCTATGATGTATCATCGCCAACTTTACCCTGTCTTTCGTGTACTAAATAGGTTTGTGTCAGCATCCATTTATCCTCGGATAAATCTGTGACACCCCGACTAATTAAATACCGGGTAGCAACTCATTTATTAAATTAATTCAAAATGCCAAGTTGGCTCAGTTAATAGCATCACTGTCGAAAACATTTTTATGATTACTAACCACCTAGTATTTAAAAAGTAAGTTGTCAAATTTTAATTAAAGTCTGATTAACATGCAACAAGTGTAATGAAGAATAATAACACCATTCACCATAACGAAGTAAATAGAATAACCATCACATAATGTAAATAAAGTCTGGAGGAAAACTCCTCACTACAATACCACAAACTGAAATAACTAAACTGAATACTGAATCAATACATGCCAAAGTCTGAAAAACTGAAATGGAAAGATGTCTCTAATAGAGATGGGCAACATGCCCTACAACTGATAAATACGGAATCAGGAATCCAAATGGTAGAAGCGTCTAAAAGCAAATCCCTGTAGCTTCCACAAACAGCTACAGCTCGTCCCTGAATGAGTATCCTATGCATGGTGTCCTTGTGGCTGGGCACCTAAAATGGTTTTACAAGAAAATAGATTTGAAAGCAAACGGGTCAGAGCCCGAATGTGGAGATATTTTAAAAACCTGCAAGTGCTTTAAAAACATTTAAAACATTAAATGCAAAGTACATGTTAGGACGTGCACTCACATGAAATTCTCACCTCTCGTCTAACTGTGCACCCCTAACGTAAGTACCCATCTAACCACTAGCTAAGTGACATCATATCTAGCTAGACTGTCATAGGTTCTACCCTTATTACTCGGTTCCCATTAACATTATAACGATCTCAATTAAATAGGAGCTTAACGTAAATTCAGGTTCTCATATAAAAGTAATACAACTCGTTATAGATTAACCCTCTATGTTATTCCATAGTTACACACAATACCATATGAAAGTTCCCAGTTTATTAAGTGTATATTATTCACATCATAAATATACAATATAAGCACCCCGAGACTAAGCTGCGGTGCACACATACTCTTCTATCCATCCCGGTACATCACGTACATAGGGAATCACGCATTCTGAATCTCTCAGGAATCGTTCAGATAACAAAAATCACAAATAGTGGAGGCGAACACAGTCACATCACATGGGTCACGCACATACCTGCGCTCCCACGATCAGCAGACTTATTAACATCCCAATAAGTCCTTCTCTGACCTATGTTCATCGAGGTAACCAGTCTAAATCCGGGAAACACAAGGATTAGAGGGCCCTAAGCGAACGCAAACCTCCCGTGATAGCAAGTATGGTAGGTATGTCATACACACAAATCATATACCAATACTAAGTAAACACGCATCTTAGTAATCCCCGTAGTTTAATTGTAGTACTTATCGCATTCTCGTACTAACAGAATATATTTACAACTTATATAATCCCGATCCATATTTATACGCGCCATAATTTATTCTCACGTCATAGTAGACACTCACGTCTCGACTCAAATGTCTATTTGATTTGATCCATACTTATATAATTTACTCCTCATTATAACCCAAATGTCCCAAATATACTAATACACCATCAAAGGAATGTTATCTCTATCCTCGAACAAGTTTACGGGACTCCAAAAATTAAAACAGGCCAAAAAGGCCTAAACTGTCAGCTCGTTAGAAGTCTCGTTCGAACGAGGCTGTTCGAACGAGAGTTCGTTCGAACGAATTGTACCTTCTAACGAGATCTCGTTCGAACGAAGTTATCGAACGAAATTCCCTTTCGTTAGAAGCGACTGGTCAACTCGTTAGAAGCTCGTTCGAACGAGCTCGTTAGAACGACCTGGAGGGGTCTTCTAACGAGGGACCAGTTTCGGCCCAAATTTTCTCTAATCTCGTTTTTCATCCATTTTAACACCTCAAACCTCTTCCAAAGTTCATCCCAACAACATTTTAGGGTCTCTAATTCATCCTAAACATATTAAAGTCACCTTCTAACATGTTTTAAGGAATTAATTCGTCCTAAACATCATTAAATCACAAGTCTCTACACTTTTCCCCAATTTTTCAAGAACATGAACCCTAAAATTTATAGATCCTTAATTTATCCAAATAAATCCGTTTTTGTGTCTTACAATATATATCAACATCAGATTAGTCCTCTAAATATGATTCTACATGCCATCCTTTCATCAAAATTTAGTATTCTACTTCCAAACTCATGGGTTTTTCATTATCTTTCAAGAACAAACATAAATTTGAATTATCTAACATGGAAGGAACATTCTCTGAAATTAAATGGAATTAAATCACTTGCCTTGAGTTTATGTCTGATTTTTGATGTTGATTTGCTGAAGTTATCTCTCTCTCTCTGCAGAATTCCCTCTCTACAAGCTTTCTTCTCCAAAGGTGGCTATGGTGGCTAGGGTTTTCTTTGGGAAAGATATTGGAAACCTAATCTAATAACCTCCGTAGCTTAATGGGTCAATAAGGGTTGGTTAGTGGGTTTAGTGGGTCTATTCCCAATCAGATAAAGACTCCTAATTTTCGTCATTTTTAATTCCCAAAAATACGAAATTACCAAAATACCCTTTAAGATGCCGGTATGGCCTAAAAATACCCCGGGACACAAACTAAACTCCCGGCTAGTGTTTTCTGACTATCTCGACCCTTCCGAACGCGTTGGCGCACTCAAAACGACCATACGGTTAATAGAATTTAAATTCACTTTTATAATAAAAATAATTATATTCTGACGCGACTGTCACACGCGTCCCAATAAAATGACCAAATTACCGTATATCAATCTCACGACAAATTTCATAATTCAATATTCATATAACATCATATATACTCAATATAGTCAAATAACAACTCACATCTCGCTAGTATTTTATCCGGATTAATTCCCAATTAATTCTCATTTAATTAATTAATCCCAAAAAATAAATATCACAGAAAATACGGGGTATTACATACTCCCCCCCCTAATAACAAAATTTCGTCCCGAAATTCGGAATTAGAAAGTACCTGATAAAAACAACTCTGGATAACGTTCGCGCATCTCATCCTCGCGTTCCCATGTGGACTCCTCGACATTGTGATGTCGCCACTGAACACGCACTAACGGAACTATCTTTGATCGCAGCTTCCTCTCACTTCGGTCCAAAATAGCGATCGGCCCCTCCTCGTAGGAGCTATCCGGCTGGATATCGATGTCCTCCACAGCAATGTGAGAATGAGCCAAATTATCTCTGAGGTATTTCCTTAGCGAGGAAATATGAAACACATCTTGAATCCAATGCAAATGCTCCGGTAACCCGAGTCTATACGCAACTGGTCCAATCCGCTCAATCATAAGAAACGGCCCCACATACCTCGGTGCCAACTTTCCCTTCTTCCTGAAAAGCATAATCCCCTTCATAGGAGATACTCTGAGCAAAACCTGGTCCCCCACTTGGAACTCCCTGAAAAATCTCTTCGCATCAGCATAACTCTTCTGCCGGTCTTGAGCTACCCGAATGCGACTCCGAATCAACTCAATCCTTGCCGAAGTATCCTGAATCACTTCCAGCCCAAGTAGTTTGTTGTCCCCCACCTCTAACCAACATTCTGGGGAACGACAAGGCCTACCATACAACGCCTCAAACGGAGCCATGCCAATAGTGAGCTGATAGGAGTTGTTGTAAGCAAACTCCACTAGTGGAAGGTACTGCTCCCATCCACCCCCAAAGTCAATAATGCACATGCGTAGCATGTCCTCCAACATCTGATTTGTGCGCTCTGTCTGCCCATCGGTCTGCGGATGAAATGTCGTACTTAACCGCAATTCCGTGCCCATGGCCTCCTGGAAACTCTCCCAAAACCGCGAAACAAATATCTTGTCTCTGTCAGACACGATATTTAGGGGCACACCGTGAAGTCTCACAACCTCTGAAATGAAGAGCTGGGCATACTGTCCCGTAGTGTAGTAAGTCCTTACGGGTAAAAAGTGAGCGACTTTGGACAATCTGTCCACAATTACCCAAATGGAGTCGTGACCCCTCTGCGACGTAGGCAACCCCGTGATAAAATCCATGGATATGCTCTCCCACATCCACACCGGGACCTCCAACGGCTGTAGAAGTCCTGTCGGTCTCTGATGATACACTTTTACTAGCTGGAAAGTGGCACATTTCGAAACAAACTCAGCAATATCTCTCTTCATACCGCTCCATCAATACTGCCGTCTCATGTCTTGGTATATTTTGTCCCCTCCGGGATGTACCGAGAACCGTGAGCCGTGCGACTCTGCCATCACCTCGTGTCGCAATTTCTCCCCTTTCGAAACCACTAATCTCCCATTGAAGCGTAATCCCCGTCTGAGCTGACGGTATAGGACTCGGCTCCCTCTGCTAGTAATCGAACTATCTACTCCTGACAGAACGAGTCATTAGCCTGTGCCCGTACTACCTTCGTGACAATCTGCGGTGTAACGGTCATCACAGACATGAAAGATCGGGTCACTGCATCCTGGTGTCCCAACTCCTTCCACTTTGCCTTCCACACCTCTGCCACCTCATCTGCTGGCCTATGGCTCAACGCGTCTGCTACCACGTTAGCCTTACCTGGGTGATACTGGATGTCGAACTGGTAGTCTTTCACAAACTCAAGCCACCTACGCTGCCGCATATTCAACTCCTTCTGCGTGAACAGGTATTGTAGGGACTTGTGCTCCGTGAACAGTTGGAACTTCTCCCCCAAAAGATAGTGCCTCCAAATCCGTAGGGCAAATACCACTGCTGCCAACTCCAAATCATGCGTGGGGTAATTCTTCTCGTGAGTCTTAAGCTTACGGGAAGCATAAGCTATGGCCTGTCTCTCCTGCTGTAATACACCTCCAAGCCCTTGCAAAGACGCATCGGTGTAAACCAAATACTCAACTCTCGGTCTCGGCAATGCTAACACAGGTGCTGAGGTCAATTTATCCTTCAACTCATCGAATGCCAACTGACAGGCATCACTCCAGATGAATGGCACACCCTTACGAGTCAGATGTGTCAAAGGACCTGCTATCTTCGAGAAACCCCGAATAAACCTCCTGTAGTATCCTGCTAGGCCCAAGAAACTACGAATCTCAGTCAGTGTCGTGGGCTGTCCCCACTCCCTCACCGCGGATACTTTCCCCAGATCAACAGATATTCCTCAGTCGGAAATAATATGTCCCAAAAACTGGACCTCCTTCAGCCAAAACCCGCACTTCTCAAATTTTGCATACAGCTCGTTCTGACGTAGTGTCTGCAAAACTTGTCTCAAATGTTCGGCGTGATCCTCCTCTGTCTGGGAGTAAACCAGACTATCATCGATGAAGACAATGACAAAATGATCTAGGAAATCCCTGAACACTCTGTTCATCAAGTCCATAAACACTGCTGGAGCGTTGGTCAAACCAAAAGGCATAACCCGAAACTCGTAAGAACCATATCTCGACAAGAACGCAGTCTTCGAGATATCCTCCTCCCTGATACGCAACTGATGGTATCCCGATCTCAAATCAATCTTCGAGAAGAAGGAAGCTCCTCTCAACTAGTCGAATAGGTCATCGATTCGAGGCAACGGATACTTATTCCGTATCGTGACCTTGTTCAACTCCCGGTAGTCCACACACAATCTCAGTGAACCGTCCCTCTTCTTTACAAACAAAACTGGAGCGCCCCAAGGTGAGGTACTCCTGCGAATAAAGCCCTGACCTAACAGCTGCTCTATCTGATCTCGTAGCTCTCGCATCTCCGCCGGAGCCATACGGTACGGTGCGCGTGCTATAGGCCTCGTATCTGGCAATAGGTCTATAACAAAGTCTATCTCTCGACTGGGGGGTAGGCCTGGTATCTCTTGAAACACATTCGAATACTCCCTAACGACTGGGATCGAATCTAAAGGAGTCACAACCTCCTTAGAGGTATCCTCCTCTAGGTAATACAAATGAGCGGTCGAGCCTCCCTCTGGGCGAGGCATCGCCACTACAACCATCTCTTGCCTCGGAATGGCAAAAACAATGCTCCCGCTGAAGCAATCAATCATGGCCCTATAATCAGCGAGCCAATCCATATCGATAATCACATCGTGAACATGCATATCTAATACCAACATATCTGCAGGTAATACCAGACTACCAATCTCTACCCCCACTCCCCGGCGTATAAAGAATATAAGTGACCCACTCCCCAATGGTGAGTCGACACACGTCACTGTGCTCTCTGCCGTAGCTAACAATCCTAAGGCTTTCGCGAAATGTGTAGCTATAAAATAATGTGTAGCCCCCGTATCAAATAATACCCGACCCATAGTGCCATGGATAGGAAACATACCCTCAATCGCGGGCGGTGCCTGCGGAACTGCTACCTGGTGGACGTTATAGACACGTCCATACTGTAGCTGCCCCTGCTGAACTGGGACTGCTAGAATCGGTGGCAATGCTGCCATCTGTGGCGGTGCGGGGAGAGCGGCGGGAAACATAGGCCTCTGTGGCTCCTGGCGAGCACCCTGCTGTTGCTGCTGTGGGGCCCTGCCCCTATCAGGACAATCCTGTCGTTTATGGCCAGTCTTGCCACAAACAAAACACTTCCCTGGGAAGTTCCCTCCTCTCTTCCCCTGCGGTCCCCGGCCCTGGTGGCCGTTACCGTTCCTCCCTTGGCCCTACTGGCCCTGCTGAAACTGCTGCCCATTCTGCCCCTATTGGCCCTGATGGCCGTTTGGACCCTGATGGCCCTGACGGAAACCTCCTTGTCCGTGTCGGTAATTCCCTGATCTGAACCTCTTCTGATCCCCCTGCTGGGAACCCTGCTCACCCTGTCTCTGCCCCAGAACAGATTGTGCCCCAGCGGCACCATTTCCTCCAGTCCTACCCTGATGGCTAGACTCTCCCGATCTCTTGCCCTCAGTCATATGAAAGCGGTGATCCTGGCAGTGTAGCAAAGCAACGTTAACCACATCAGAATACGTGGCCAATGAAAGGTTCCCTAACAGATGCTGACGAATCCTCCATGTCAACCCGTCGGTGAATTTCTCAATCTTCTTCTTTTCTGTTGGTATCTCATCCGGAACGATATTCAACAGATTCGTGAACTCGGTCTCATACTCGGCCACGGTCTTACCCTCTTGCCTCAGATTCATCAGTTTCCTCCTCATTTCCGTATGAACAGCTGATAGAAAGTACTTGCGGTACCCAAAAGTCCTGAATAGTGAGAGTATCCCTCTCCTCCACGGTGGTAATAGACTCCCACCACTGTAGTGCAGATCCAACTAGCTTGAAAGTAGCTAGCACCTGCTTTTGAACGTCCGTGCACTCATACATCCTCAAGTGTTTCTGCATATCTTTCCTCCACTGGCTCGAGACTACCACATCTGAGCTACCTGTAAACTCTGGCGGATGCGCTTTCTGAAAAGCGTCACGTACACGTTCCCAAGCAGACGGGAATGCATTTGCCTGTACTGGCGCGGCAACCGGCGCCTGAGGTGGTGCCTGCTGGACTACGGCAATTGCGGAATTTACCGCTTGGGCTACAATGGCTGCAACCTCAGCGGCGTTCATCATGCCCTGAACTGGAGCGGGCTGGGGTTCGGGCGTTGCATCCCTGGGAACTCGTCGTGCACGTCGTGGAGGCATCTGAAATAGGAATGAAGTTTATAAGTTCGCAGTTATAAACTTAAAATAGCTGAAGAACGAAGCATACACAAAAAGAGTACAACAGTCCTGATATATAGGGCTCTATATCAAAGAAACTTAGCGGAAACATAATAGCTATACAGATCCTAAAGGACACTAGAACCTGATGCTCTGATACCACCTGTGACACCCCGACTAATTAAATACCGGGTAGCAACTCATTTATTAAATTAATTCAAAATGCCAAGTTGGCTCAGTTAATAGCATCACTGTCGAAAACATTTTTATGATTACTAACCACCTAGTATTTAAAAAGTAAGTTGTCAAATTTTAATTAAAGTCTGATTAACATGCAACAAGTGTAATGAAGAATAATAACACCATTCACCATAACGAAGTAAATAGAATAACCATCACATAATGTAAATAAAGTCTGGAGGAAAACTCCTCACTACAATACCACAAACTGAAATAACTAAACTGAATACTGAATCAATACATGCCAAAGTCTGAAAAACTGAAATGGAAAGATGTCTCTAATAGAGATGGGCAACATGCCCTACAACTGATAAATACTGAATCAGGAATCCAAATGGTAGAAGCGTCTAAAAGCAAATCCCTGTAGCTTCCACAAACAGCTACAGCTCGTCCCTGAATGAGTATCCTATGCATGGTGTCCTTGTGGCTGGGCACCTAAAATGGTTTTACAAGAAAATAGATTTGAAAGCAAACGGGTCAGAGCCCGAATGTGGAGATATTTTAAAAACCTGCAAGTGCTTTAAAAACATTTAAAACATTAAATGCAAAGTACATGTTAGGACGTGCACTCACATGAAATTCTCACCTCTCGTCTAACTGTGCACCCCTAACGTAAGTACCCATCTAACCACTAGCTAAGTGACATCATATCTAGCTAGACTGTCATAGGTTCTACCCTTATTACTCGGTTCCCATTAACATTATAACGATCTCAATTAAATAGGAGCTTAACGTAAATTCAGGTTCTCATATAAAAGTAATACAACTCGTTATAGATTAACCCTCTATGTTATTCCATAGTTACACACAATACCATATGAAAGTTCCCAGTTTATTAAGTGTATATTATTCACATCATAAATATACAATATAAGCACCCCGAGACTAAGCTGCGGTGCACACATACTCTTCTATCCATCCCGGTACATCACGTACATAGGGAATCACGCATTCCGAATCTCTCAGGAATCGTTCAGATAACACAAATCACAAATAGTGGAGGCGAACACAGTCACATCACATGGGTCACGCACATACCTGCGCTCCCACGATCAATAGACTTATTAACATCCCAATAAGTCCTTCTCTGACCTATGTTCATCGAGGTAACCAGTCTAAATCCGGGAAACACAAGGATTAGAGGGCCCTAAGCGAACGCAAACCTCCCGTGATAGCAAGTATGGTAGGTATGTCATACACACAAATCATATACCAATACTAAGTAAACACGCATCTTAGTAATCCCCGTAGTTTAATTGTAGTACTTATCGCATTCTCATACTAACAGAATATATATACAACTTATATAATCCCGATCCATATTTATACGCGCCATAATTTATTCTCACGTCATAGTAGACACTCACGTCTCGACTCAAATGTCTATTTGATTTGATCCATACTTATATAATTTACTCCTCATTATAACCCAAATGTCCCAAATATACTAATACACCATCAAAGGAATGTTATCTCTATCCTCGAACAAGTTTACGGGACTCCAAAAATTAAAACAGGCCAAAAAGGCCTAAACTGTCAGCTCGTTAGAAGTCTCGTTCGAACGAGGCTGTTCGAACGAGAGTTCGTTCGAACGAACTGTACCTTCTAACGAGATCTCGTTCGAACGAAGTTATCGAATGAAATTCCCTTTCGTTAGAAGCGACTGGTCAACTCGTTAGAAGCTCGTTCGAACGAGCTCGTTAGAACGACCTGGAGGGGTCTTCTAACGAGGGACCAGTTTCGGCCCAAATTTTCTCTAATCTCGTTTTTCATCCATTTTAACACCTCAAACCTCTTCCAAAGTTCATCCCAACAACGTTTTAGGGTCTCTAATTCATCCTAAACATATTAAAGTCACCTCCTAACATGTTTTAAGGAATTAATTCGTCCTAAACATCATTAAATCACAAGTCTCTACACTTTTCCCCAATTTTTCAAGAACATGAACCCTAAAATTTTTAGATCCTTAATTTATCCAAATAAATCCGTTTTTGTGTCTTACAATATATATCAACATCAGATTAGTCCTCTAAATATGATTTTACATGCCATCCTTTCATCAAAATTTAGTATTCTACTTCCAAACTCATGGGTTTTTCATTATCTTCCAAGAACAAACATAAATTTGAATTATCTAACATGGAAGGAACATTCTCTGAAATTAAATGGAATTAAATCACTTGCCTTGAGTTTATCTCTGATTTTTGATGTTGATTTGCTGAAGTTATCTCTCTCTCTCTACAGAATTCCCTCTCTACAAGCTTTCTTCTCCAAAGGTGGCTATGGTGGCTAGGGTTTTATTTGGGAAAGATATTGGAAACCTAATCTAATAACCTCCGTAGCTTAATGGGTCAATAAGGGTTGGTTAGTGGGTTTAGTGGGTCTATTCCCAATCAGATAAAGACTCCTAATTTTCGTCATTTTTAATTCCCAAAAACACGAAATTACCAAAATACCCTTTAAGATGCCGGTATGGCCTAAAAATACCCCGGGACCCAAACTAAACCCCCGGCTAGTGTTTTCTGACTATCTAGACCCTTCCGGACGCGTTGCCGCACTCAAAACGACCATACGGTTAATAGAATTTAAATTCACTTTTATAATAAAAATAATTATATTCTGACGCGACTGTCACACGCGTCCCAATAAAATGACCAAATTGCCGTATATCAATCTCACGACAAATTTCATAATTCAATATTCATATAACATCATATATACTCAATATAGTCAAATACCAACTCACATCTCGCTAGTATTTTATCCGGATTAATTTCCAATTAATTCTCATTTAATTAATTAATCCCAAAAAATAAATATTACAGAAAATACGGGGTATTACTAAATCATACACAGATTGGGTCTGACATCGTCTATTTCATGTTCCATGTTTCTCAGGGGTGGGATATCGATCTTCCGACCGTCATGCTTCGAGTCATATCTTCTGTCACTGTCCATGGTTCCATCCCTGTCCGTCCTTCTCTTCTATATGGGATTCTCATTTCCACCCTTTGCACTACTACTGGTGTCCCTGTTTTAGAGGGTGATCTGCGTCTCCCTACGCCTAGTATTATTGATCATAATACTTTCGCTCGTTCTGAGAGTCATTTTCCACAGGCAGTGAGAGCGAGAGATCCACCCCCAGAGGGAGTCTTCCCTGATCCTTGTCAGGCCTCTGATCACACTGGTCCGAGCACGTCTACTATTTCTCCGCCACCACCCTCCACTCCTGCACCTACACGTCTTATTAAGGAGGATGTTTCTTTTTTATAGGCACTGGTAGCTGCCCAGTCCAGGATGTATAATTCTATCATATCTAGATTTGATGCTGAGGCCGAAGCACGTGTTCATGCTGAGTCCAGGATGACAACATTTTTTGATGAGATGCGGCAGAGAGAGAAGCAGAGAGGCACCTGTTCATCAGGACTCGGTCATATTTCTTCCACATACACTGCTGATGTTGGTGCTGATGATGATACTCCTGCTGATGCTTAGTTGTATTTGTTTTATTGTATCTGAGACCTCCATATTCCTGATGTATTTTGTATTCTCTCTGATATGATGTACTCTTTCGATCAGTTGCATCTATCTTGGTTTTATGACATGGATGTACAGTCTATTTTTGCAGTTTTAGTGATTCTCGCATTATAATTCTGTTTCTGCTATCTTTTGTTACCCATTGTCATACTACTATTGATTATCTAGCTATGGTGATTCATTTTCATATTTTATTGCTAGATGTGGTGTGTTTGTCCCACCTTTATTCTATTCCAGGCAAAAAGGGGGAGAGATATGTGATGTAGGGGGAGTATTTATTATGATTTCATATTAGTTTATCTCCTCCATACTTCACTTGGGTATTTAGTTGTGTCTCGTGTGTGTAGATATTAATTTTAGAGATTCAGATATTTATTGATACATCACATTCAGAGACAGATTCAGATGATTTCCATTCAGAGACAGAGACAGAATCAGATTCAGATGCCTACCGTTTATTCAGTCTCACTATGTCCTGTACTTTAATATTTCTGTGTTTTGGGATAAGACATGTATTTTTTTATGGCATATAGTTCTGTTTAGTTTTGTCCCGGAATAGCCAAAGGGGGAGATTTGTAAGAACATAATTCTTAGCATATTCATTTGTTTTAATTGGCTTAATTCTAGAAAAAATAAATTAAGTCTAGGCTAGTTAATTATGGAGTTTATTTAAATCCTTCGACAAAGTTCAAGTCCAAGAATGTGCATTCAAAGCTTTCAAGAAGATTACAAGTCAAGACGTGTTGCATATGTTTAAGCTCAATCAGGTATGAATACTTGTGAGTAGTTGGGTAACTTGTATATTAATTAAATGCTGGGTGATTCAAATGTTTGGGAATTAAATCTTTTTATGTTTTAAAAATTATTTCTGAGTTTCAAACAATTTAAAGAAAAATACGAGGATTAAATTAAAAAGAAAAAATATTATTTTTTACTGTATCTCGCTCGAACGAGATTGTGAATCTTTCAAGCGACATTGACATGTCGCGCGAACGGGATCTCATCTCGCTCGAACGACCTGCCGCCTCGATTTTTGTGTTTTCATTTTCTTGGACTCTGTGCAGCTCAGTTATAAATAAAAATGTATCTGCAAACGTTTCTGTGTGCAGAAAAGTTTCAAAAAATTCATTCTCATACAAGTTTTTCATCTTTCGGTGTTTATTCAAGATCGTATTACTCAATTCCAAAGTTAAGTGATCTTGAACTCGTTTACCGGAAGATAATACATTCACTACACCGTGTTGCACTTTGTGAGGAGAACTCTACAACCGAAGAGCTGCGTGCTGTTGTAGAAGGAGACCTTACGAAGTATCTTGTGGGGAAGCCGTTTCTCTTCTTCACTGCTCCCCTCCTGGAAAGAAAAGTTCCAGCCGAGACATCGAAACCACCTGCGGGTATTTCGTATGTCGCACTTATTTTATTATAATCCGTGTAAGACGTTTTCTTACAAATTATAGTGAAATAAAAAGGTTTTGCCCTTCAGGGATTTTTTCCTGAAATTATTTCTTTTACCGCATGCTTTATTCATCGAATGGATTTAATCACTTAAATGGATGTTTAGGGTTTAAGAAGTTAAAATTGGTTTTAAATAAAAATTGGAACAAAATTGTTTTTACCTAAAGTACACTAAAGGGCCGTTTCAAAGCTAAGCGATATGTTCTCCTATCAATTTAGTCATCTGCATGTTGCTATGACTATGGAGGATTTGTGCATGTAAGAACCGTTTCCCAGACTTAAAAAATAGAAAAATATTTATCAGGTGTTGTTGTTTGTTTATCAATGGAATCGGGTTGCGAAAGTCAAAATTACTTTGCGTGAAAAGCCACCAATAAAATTAGGCCTAAAAGAAAAATTGGCTTGACAAAAAAAATAGCCAAGGCCTATTTAGTTTAGTTGATATGTTCAAAAAGAAAAGAAAAAGAAAAATAATATTAATGAGGAAGTTTGGTTAGATGTATCAACGAATTTGCACAATGACAATGTATCCTAGTTATGCTAATTTTTTATCATGACTTTATTAGTTTGTAGAATCATTGAAATTCTAGGTTTGTGTGCATTGTGAATGATTATTCCGTGAGTTCACTTTATCTTGTCACATGAGGCTATATTTAAGTTTGATAAAGTTTGGCAATCAAATGAGAACTCAGTGAACATGTTTAGGTGATTGGGTCTAAATTATTTTGTTGCTAGTTCACACCCCTTCACTTCCGTTTACCACATGTATTTAGACGCATTTTTTCAATATGAGTGTGAAAATCTTTATGTATTTTGTGTCGTATGTGGTGTTTATATCTATGTATATTTGTGTGTGCGTTACTGATAAATATTTGTGTAGATATATAAATGGTATTTTTATTTTGAGTCCTTGCTTTAATTTCTAGTCCATTTATGCCTTGAATTCAAAATTTGTGTCTTTCTTGTTGTGAATTTTTGGTTGATATCTCATGCTTATCATAATTTAATGGTATCTTTTGTTATCGCATCATAGTCGATTCCTATTAATATTTATATGGATTAGTTGCATTTCATAATCGCCCATATTCCGTTTTTTTACACCATCGCATGTTTGTCATGTTTCTCCATATATCTCATCCATTGTTTAGTTTAGGGGGATAATTTTCTTTAGTTGGTTAATTGGGGGAGAAATAAGTTAATTTTTTATTCTAAACCTTTGTCTATTCCTAAACAAAAAAGGGGAGAAATGGTATATAATCCTTTGAAATTTTGGGAGATCAAACTTAGGGGGAGATATCTTTCTTAGGTAGATCATTGTTAGAGAAAGGGGGATAATTCATTAAGGGGGAGTATTTATTTTTTTGCATTTAATCTTTTGATATTCCCTATGCATTTGTTGGTTTCTTTAAATGTGCAGGATCTCATCTTTAGTGGCATTACTTAAAGCGATAAAGCATTTCCTATGAGTCGATTCAAGCGTCTGTATTTTTTTTTGGGTGGGACTGTGTCTAGATGTGCTTGACGGCCCTTAGGATTTTTATGTTTGATTTTGTCTCGGAATAGCCAAAGGGGGAGATTTGTAAGGACAAATTTCCAATCGACTCAATTTGTAGTATTAGCTTACTTCCGGACAAAACAATTTGAGTTATAGGTAAAATGTTCTTGTTGTATCCTTTCAAGCCTTTGACAAGTGTCTGATGAAGATGTAGCAGCCCGAAATTGAAGAATACATCCTTGTCGGGTTTCGTGCCAAGTTTCACGTCATCAACATTTGGATTCCAATGTCTCCAAAAGGTATGAATGCATTAATATATATATATATATATATATATATATATATATATATATATGTATGTATGTATGTATGTATGTATGTATGTATGTATGTATATGAGCTTGGAATACTTTTTATTGATATTATTTTTATAAAGTTTTGTCAAAACGACTTTTTATTTTTTTCAGAAATCATTTTAGAACTTTTCTGCAAAGTCGTTCGAACGAAACTGGGATTTCGTTCAAACGAGATGCCCAGGTCGTTCAAACGAACTACTAACGACATTATGCCATTTGTTTTATGAATTTTTGTTGGAAAGTCGTTAGAACAAGGTCGTTCAAACGAGGTTATTCGAATGAACTATCGAATGAGATGTCTTCTGAATTCTCGTTCGAACGAACTTGGTTTCTATTTTCTCATTCGAACAACCTCGTTTGAACGACATCAAAAAGTCGTTCGAACGACCTGGGCGCGGGAATAGTTTTTTGTTACTTTTTTAATTTTAACCACCCACTTTGCCTGTTTCTTTTACCAGCCTTTTGATCACTCCGAGAAACAGTTTCTTTTTGGGAAGAATTTTTCATTTTCCTTAACAGTTTGAGTGGAAAATACTTCTAACAAAAGGTCCATTTATGTGTTAACCTTTCAAGAATAAATTTCTACAAAAAACTCATATGTTTACACCCAATATGTTTTAGTTTAAGATCCAAGTTATTACCTATATATATCCTTCTTAGAGATTTTTTGGCACCAAGTTCTTCTCTACCTATCAAATAAGATAGTTTGGGTTTCTTCTCTACCCAAAAAAGAAGACTGGATTTTGCTGCGGCGTGCTCATATGGTGAAAGACACCGTGTGTGGATTGACGGTGATCGAGCCCCATCAGTGGATTTCGAGACTGCAGTGGAGTCCGTGGTTGTTAACTTGGTGAAGGTTGAAGAGAGAATGAGCATCAAGGCTTGGACGGAGTCAAGTCATTGTTGTAAGTTTCTCTTGTCATGTTTTCTATAAAAATTCCCTACTTAGTGGACTTCTAGGCAGGGTCGTCCGAGGTTTTTCCCGTTGTGAATTTTCTTCGTACATCGCGGCGTAGTGTGTTTGTGTTTATTTTATCTTGCAAAAATTCACCTAAATTCATGCTTAGGTTTAATCAAGATAAAATTTGGTTTAAACACAAATTAGTTTAATTTGGTGCTAATTAAATTTTGGGTAAGTTTAATTTAATTTAATTCAAGTCATCATATGTAATTTGGTAAAATTGGCGATAAGTTTGTTTGGCATGTATTTAATCATGAATTAATTTTTGTTAGGTTATTTTGAACCTAAGTTAAATTAATTTGATTTAAAAGAAAATTTGGAACTTTGTTTAGGTTAAGTTGAAATATTTATTGAGTTAATTTTAATTTTGAAGAAATTAAAATTTGAATTTTATAATTGTTAAAATTTGAAAAGAATTTTTTTATTTTGAATATAATTGAACGATCTAATAATTTGAAGTTTAAAATTTGGGGGCCTACTTACCTTTACAAGTGGTATCAGAGCATTTTCACCCATTCACGTGTTTGTCACAAAAGCCTAGAAAGAAACCACTTTCGAATTGCGTTCCATTGTCGGTGATGATAGTCCTTAGTATTCCAAAGCGCATTATGATGTTTCTCCAGATAAGCCTGGTTGTATATGAGTCGCGAATGTTCGCTAGTGTCTCTACCTCTACCCATTTGGTGAAGTAATCTGTGCTTATCAACATAAATTTCTTATTTATAGATGCGCTATGTAGTGGTCCCACTATGTCTAGTCCCCATTGTGCGAATGACCATGGGTTTGTCAATGATTTCAAGTCGCTGGCGGGCTGGTGGATCTTGGGAGAATGCTTCTGACATTTTTCCCACTTTCGAATGTAAGTACTTGCCTCCTTCTACTTATTAGGCCACCAGTAACCCTCCTTTATTGACCGAAAGGCCAGGGATCTTCCTCTTGCGTGACTCCCACAAAGGCCATCATGAAGTTCTCTAAGGCCTTGCTCAGTATTGTGTGGGTGGACGCACTGGACGTAGGGACCTATAGATGACTTCTTATAGAGCTTTCCTTCCGAGGAGAGATAAAAGTGAGCGACCTTGACCCTTGCTTGGTGGGTCGTCCTCTTGTCATCGGGTAGTTTGTCACTCCTTAAGTAATTTATGATGGTATTCATCCAACAGGGGGCCCTTTATGTGACTAGGACTTGCTCGACTATGACTGTCTGGTCAATGCTTGGTTGTGTGAGGAACTCTATCCGAATAGTTCTCCTTAGGTCGGAGTCGATTGCTGAACTCAAAGCCACTAAAGCATCGACATGGCTGTTCTGCCCCCGGAGAACAGTTGAATTTCCACCTTCTCAAAATATTCTATGAGACTTCTTGGCATTGAAGTCCCCGCTTACCTGTTGGAGACCAGTTTGGAATCGCCAAATATGTGGAGGCGCTTTGCCCCCAATAATTTGGCTTTCTGCAAACCAACGATCAGTGCTTCGTACTAAGCTTTGTTATTGGAGGCCTCAAATCCCATTATGATTCCTTGATCAATCACAGTGTCTTCGGGGGTGATGATAACGATACCTACTCCCTCCCCTTGGAATTGGAGGCTCCATCAATGTACAAAGTCTAGTCCTTCGGTTGTGCTTCTTCAGTTATTGACCGCTCGGTTCCCAGTTGATCTATTAGCTAATCCCCTTTGAATTCATTAATAATGTCTGCTAAGACTTGTCCCCTAATCTCCTTTCTCAGTTGGAAGTATATGTCGAATCTCCCAAGTTCTACGAACTATTGTTAAAGTCGTTCAGAGAGCTTGTCTTTTCCCAGAACAATTTTGAGAGGGTAGGAAGTAATTATGGTTATTGAATGGGCTTCAACATAATTATTTAACTTTCTTGAGACGACAATTAGCGCGTAGGTGAGCTTTTCCAAGGGCAAGTACCGCTGTTCTGCGTCGAGAAGTGTCTTGTTGGCGTAATAAACCCGATGTTGACTTCATTCTTTTTCACATACGAGGTAAGAGCTTACAACATGGTCTGATAATGGAATAGAAATGTATAATGGGTCTCCATCATTTGGAATTACTAATGGGGGTAGCTTGTTAAAGTAAAATTTGATCTATTCCAGAGCTTTCAAGTAGTTGTCGTTCCATATGAGGCCTTTATCCTTTTTCAGCAGCTGAAAGAATGGTCGACAACGTTTTGAAGACTTGGAGATGAAGCAATTAAGTGCCATGAGTATACCGATAAGCTTTTGAACATCTATAAACGTCTGAGGAGGCTGGACTCTTGTGATAGCATCCATCTAATCCAAATTGGCCTCAATTATCCTTTTACTGATAAGATAGCCCAAGAACTTTCCTGACTAGACTTCGAATGAACACTTACTTGCATTAAGCTTCATTCGGTATTTACTGAGGATCTCAAAAGTCTTGGCTAAGTCCATGAGGTGGTCGCTTTTTTTCTTTCTTTTTACCAACATATCATCGATATAGACCTCCATCGTATCTCCTATTTGTTTCTAAAACATCTTGGTGATAA
Organism: Sambucus nigra; assembly: GCA_949130495.1. Lineage (NCBI taxonomy): Eukaryota > Viridiplantae > Streptophyta > Magnoliopsida > Dipsacales > Adoxaceae > Sambucus > Sambucus nigra. The sequence goes on along the minus strand of OX422213.1, from coordinate 493,526,083 downwards.
ATCTTTGATAGTTGCCCCTGGGTTTTTCAAGCTGAATGGCATAACCTTGTAGCAATACAACCTAATTGGGGTTTTAAAGGAGGTTTTATCCTGGTTGGGTCCGTATAAAGGGATCTGGTGGTAGCCAGAGTAGGCATCCAGGAAGCTCATCCTTCCATGCGTTGCTGTAGCGTCAACCAACTGATCTATTTTGGGAATATGGAAGCTATCCTTGGGACATGCCCTATTTGAGGTCTGTGAAATCGATACAAACCCTTCAACTATCATTTCTCTTTCTCACCACCATTGAGTTGGATAACCATTTAGGAAACTGAACTTCCCTAATGGATCCTGTATTCATTAGCTTCCTTACTTCGTTTTCCACCACTTTAGCCTTCTCGGGGGTTATTCGACGGGCCTTTTAAATGATCGGTTTGAAGTCTAGATCAACGTGAAGGTGATGATGGGCTAATTTGGGATCAATCCCTGACAAATCATAAGGTTCCTAAGCAAAAACGTCCTGATTGACTTTGAGGAAATCTATCAACTCTTTCCTCTCTTGATCGTCGAGCGAGTTTCCTACCAAAAATTTCCTTTTTATTAAGTTGTCTTCAGCTACAACTTCTTCCATGTTTTCAATGAACCTATCGGTGAGGTGGACCCTGGTCTCCTCCACCCCCGATCGGTCGTACCCTAGTTTCTATTTGGAGGGAACAACCCCGTCCTGGTCTCCTTCCGGAGCATTATCTATCTCCTTCTTCTTTTCTTTCTTTGGGTGGATGGCTACCATAAAGAACTTCATGGCCGTGGCTTAATCACCATGGATTTCGACCATGCCCTGATCAGTAACACACTTCAACTTCTGGTGGTACGTGGATGGTACGAAATTCATGGCATGGAGCCAACCTCTGCCCAAAATGGAGTGATATGGGGACTCAATGTCCACCACTAATAACTCAATGATTTTTTAGATGTTTTATGTTATAACTAAGAGAATTATCTTCCCCAACGACATCGTGATCCTTCCTATAAAGCCGACCAACGAAACTGTAGCTTCTTTGAGGTCGACGATGTTTAATTTAAGCTTGTGGAATAGCTCCAGGTACACTATTTATGATGATCTCCCCTGATCGACAAGCATCTTGTCAATGTACCAATTTGAAATGCGAAAAGTAATCACTAGTGCATCGTGATGTGGGGTTCTAAACCCAATCAGATCCTCCTCTGTAAACACGATATGCTTGGTGTAGTCATTGTCCTCTGGTCGCTGACGTTTACCAGCCTATGTCTTGGCAGGGTCGATCTGGAAAGCTTCCATAATGGTGATCACCTTTTAAAATCCATCCTCACAGCATTACCCTGGATCTTCTTAAGATCCAACACCCCAGGGATTACGACAAACTCGCGGCCGGTGTTATCGTCAAGGATGTTATCTGGCTTCTGGTCGCTACCTTTTCTGATTTCTTCTCGATGTACTCATTGAGTTGCCTATCTTGGGCCAGTTACTCTAGGTGAGACTTTAGAGCCTTGCAATTATCGGTTCTGTGACCACCCTCCTTGTGGAATGCGCATCTCAACACATTGTTTCTTTTGGCCAGGTCACCACCCATTTTTTTGGGTCATTTGACAAATGGATCATCTTTGATTTTGCTTAGAATTTTATAAATGGGTTCCATGAAGACCTTGTTAATAGCTTGGAACGCCATTGAGGGGTCAGTCTTGTTTTCATTCTTGGAGCCATTCTTGGAGCCATTCTTGCCCCCATTCTTGTTTCCCTTCTTCGGAGTATCTCTTTTTCTCTGTTCTCTTGTTCGCCTTTGCTCGACCATTGTCCCCTACATTAGAGTGAATCATATCTTCCACCCTGGCGTATTTATCAATACGGGACATAAGGTCATCGATGGTGCTAGCCTCCTTTTTAGTGAGGGAATAGTGCAGCAAAAAGGTGGTTGGCAGACCAATTTTGAATGATGCTACGAAAACCTGCTCCGAGCAGTCCTGTAGGCCCCCTTTTCAAAGTGTGCTTTAAAGTGACAAAACAAATTTTCTTTCAAAAATCTTTTTCCAAATTTAACACGCACCAAGTTTGTGAACCAATTTTACTTAAGCCCAATTTTATCTTGTTTAATCCTAATCATGCATCTAGGTGATTAAATCAAGTAAAACAAAGTAAAGTTCAGAACACCAGATGTATGAGAAAACCACAAAGGGAAAAAACCTCGGACTGCCCAAGCCAGACAATCACTATGATACAATTTTACAAAGGAAGACAGACAGACTTACACAATGAATCGTTCCCCACAAGCCTTGATGCTATTCTTCTCTTTAACTTCTCCTCCAAAGTGACCATGCATAAATCCTTTCACGACACTCGTCCACAGCACACATGTCCTCGAGTTCCTCGGTGTCCACCAATGTAGCTTTGGCAACAGTCTACGATTCGGAACACAAACTCCTCCGCTTTTTCACCGCAAAACCTAACGAACAAATTGTTCAATATGGATGACCAAACTCCATTTGGTGCAAACAAAATCTCTATAGTACATATGAATGAAAGCACGGATCTTTAAACACTAAGGATGGTTTTAGTCTTTGAAAATCGTATAAAACTTTATGCAGAAAACAAAGCTGTTCCAAACTGTATTTTGGTTCTGCACACTCATCAAAATTCTGAGCAAACACTGCCCTAAATAAAAAAATAAAGTCTGGAGGTTGTTTGAATGATATGCATATGTCATTCTAACGACTGGGAGATGTTGTTCAAACGACATCACATGTCGTTTGAAGTATCGAAAATCAAGGTGAGATTTAACACGATTCTAAACATTAGATAAGCTTAGAATAACGATTTAAAACGTTTTAAAATCATTTTTAATAAAGTTTCCATCCTTTAAAACTCTTTCCAAACTCTATAAACATAATGCGTTCATACCTAAGTGATATTCGAAACGCAATCTAAATGAAAACGTGAAACGTGCACCAATAAAACTTGGTATGATTAATCTTTGAAGCTTTGCCGCTACATCTTTTAAAAAAAACACGTCATAAACTATGTGGAGATAATGGAAAGATAAAAATCTATCTATGACTCAAAAAAGTTTTGTTCCGAAAATAAGTGAATTACTTACAAAATACTCAATTGGAAATTTTGTCCTTACAAATCTCCCCCTTTGACAATTCCGAAGAAAACCCAAACAGTGAAATGCCTAAGCCGGGCCATCAAGACGTATGACACCTAAATCCCATCCCATAAAACCTAAAATCAAAAATATAGTATAAGGACTAGTATATGCAGGTCCGACAAGCATGAGCTGTCTAATGTGATGTCGTATTAAAATATCGAATCCCTTAAGCACACCCACACACATGAAACAACAAATACCCAGTGAAGTATGGAGGAACAAATGATATAAAAGTACTAGTATGTAAAATAAATCATTTGTTAAACATATGAGGAATACCAATATGTGCAATACAACATGATACCAATAAAATATAAACATATGTTCATGATACAATTTTGTAAAGCCAAAAAGAGCATATGTGCTCATCAAACAAAATACTAACCCTACATCACATACATCTCTCCCCCTTTTTGTCTCGAATAGACAATAAGTGAAAAAGATAAACAAACATCATCAAATCTAGAATGAAATAATCACATGAAGTATATCTAGATAAACATGAGAACATATAGCCGACTAAAATAATCTGAAGATACCAACATGTAGCTAGCAAATAGTCACAAAGAATGAATCATCAATCTAAGAAAAGACGTGACTAAACGAATCAATGCATCATAAGCATCAAAACATGAATAAGTACTATCGACTGCATGTAAACTGTCTAAATGAACCCAGAAGTACCAAAATATAATGAAATCATCACATATATGAAGCAGGTACTGAAATAGGACAAGGGCTCAAAAATCCAAGCAGGGTCGTTCGAACGACTATGCCATGTCATTTGAACGACATAGGCATGTCGTTTGAACGAGGTCTAAAAACGACCCAAAACAGTAAGGTCTCATTTGAAGAACCTATCTAACGACCGTAAAATGACCCTTCTGACGACCATATTTGATAAAATTAATGCCTCAAAACTTGCGTCGTTAGAACCAAACTTCAAACGACTTCGAACAACTTGGACATGTAATTGGAACGACGTCCATAAATCATTTGAATGACATCAACAAACTCTGTATTCTAATGCTAAAAAATGGCAAAGTTTTGCCCAGTGAATGTTTTTTTATGAAAACAGGTACTTGAGATACGAAACACTTGCAAAACAGACACAAAATAGAAAAATAAAACCAGTAAAAAAATGTGAGTTTCATGCTAACATAGTGTTATTGTGCTCAAACATGGATATGGTATGAATGGGTATGAACTACAACAAATGAATCACAACTTGAACACATCGAAATGATCAAAAAGCTATAATTCATAGCTAAATGTCATTAGACAGTTTTAGCCGTATGTAATAATTAATATATTGAGCTTTATGAACTATACGAACAATAAGCACACAAATATGGAATTCTGACGATTTTTCGAAATTAGGATTTGTGGTGCAAACCCGTTGTAATTTTCCATCCAAACACCCTCATATATTCATATTTTCTTTTTCTATCTCTTTTAAGATTTCTATTTTTCTCAACTTAGAGAAATTCCATTGGCCCCATTTTGGCATAAGTTTTTTTTTATTGCCTTTATTTTTTCTTGGACTCTCTTGAATTGTGGCTTTCACGATGAGATTACTATTCTCTCCCAGCCCTTTCGCGTGAACACTCATCATATTTTCAAGTTAAGTATTCTAAATCCTCACGGCAAACGGTTCTTACATGAACACCTCCTCTTAATTCTTATTACGCATAGATGAAAAAATTGAGAGCAAAACATCTCACCAAACTCAAATACGCATGAGAAGGCAAACATTCGTATATACGCGTGCATGTGTGCAGTGATGGCATACATACAAAGTTGAATACAAATGCAAATCAACTTCGAAACAACCCCATTCAACAATGGTTAAGATCATTCTAAGCATCTATAATTATGACCAAATGTCCTAGCCACATGAATAATGAAATCATGGAGGTCCAAGCACACTAATATGCCACATCAAACATGAAAACTCATGACACAAAAATAAATCAAAATTCTTTTTGTGTTTTTTAAAAGATATTTTTGACTCAAAAAACAATTTTTTTTTATATTTTCTCAAAAATATATAAACAACTTTTTTTTTGTATTTTCAAAAATTTTATCAAAATAAAATCTTGTTGAAATTTTCAAATAAATGAAAAAAAAAATATAATACACAGAGATGCACCTGTCATAACACTAGCAATATATATATATATATATATATATATATATGTTGAAGCAAAGACTAGCGTATGATAAAACATGGCAACACAATCATCCTTTAGATTTAGCATGGGAAGTATCAAGTGAAACTAAACAAGAATCATGAAGTTTAATTCATAAAGCCACTAAGTACGATTTCCTAACCCAAGTAGATGTGTAACGAGGCATGGGGATTTTGGGAACCGAAACGACTTTATTCTTAAAATTCCTAAGAGCATATTTAAGGTCATAACAATAATGCCTAAGGTGACCCTTCCTACCGCAAGGAGAAAAAGTGTAAACACAACGAGGAATGTGACTTAAATGTGTACCTCTCCTAACGTTCCTAGTCGTCTCTCTCAAACTATTGACATTGGCTTTAGAAATGGGTGCAATATGATCATTGAAGCCTATACCACATTTATTATCCTTGATTTGGACTGTGCCTAGATTCCTATCCAAATTTTTCTACCTTGCCTCCAAATCAAACTTTACCTTACTCGAGTCTTTCAATCCGTCCTTAAGCTCACTAATCCTAAACTCAAGCAAACACCTAGACTCCTCAAACTCTATAATCTCTTTCTTCAAAGCCTCCATCAAACCACGAAGACTCTCTCTCTCTCTCTCAACATACTCTAGTTTCTCTCTAAGAGTCTTCTGTCATGCCCTAATATCCTTAATCAAAGCGTCATTATTTTCTATGGCATGCTCATTCAACTTAACTTGCAATTTCAAGTTTACCTTTTTTAACTTTACCGCTTCCGCATACAAATCATTAAAGGAAACTTGCAACTCTTCTACATCAATATCCTCTTCCTCACTAGCTTCACACTCACTCTCTTGTTATTCACACAAAACGGCCTCATAAGTGTCATTCACATAAGTATCTTCATGGTAAGATTTATCACCGTCGCTCACATGACATGCCATGATCACTAAAAAGTTGATCTCAACGGGGGAACTCTCTCCCTCTTTCGGTTCACTATCACTTATGGTAGCATTTTATGTTATCGGTTTCTTACCCTCCTTCTTAAGTCTATTGGGGAACTCCTCCACCTTGTGACCATAACCCTCACAACCAAAACACCTATCCGACTCATCCCTCTCACATTATCACTCTTATTTTGGGGGACTCGATCCGCCTTGTTGTTCTTCAATTTCTCAAGTATTTTGGCATCTTTCAATTGCTTTTGGAACTTAAGAAACTTTTTGAACTTCTTTTCCAACAAAGAAACATCCACAAAATCGGGATTGGAATCATCATCCGAAACTTTAATCTCCTTCTTCCGGGCTTTCAAAGCAATGCCATTTTCTTTCTTTGGCACTTGCTTGGAGGTAAACATGTCAAGCTCATAAGTTTATAATTCACCTACAAGCTCTTCTAGTTTCATTGATTTAAGCATACCCAAGGATTTTTAAACGGTCACTTTGGGATCAAATTTACTAAGCAACGACCTTAAGATTTTCTTTATGACTCAGTTGTCGGGTATTTTCTCTCTCAAGTTAAACGTCGAGGTTATAATGTTAGACAATCTAGCATGAAACTCATCAAAAGACTCACTCTATAACATCTTAATCGTCTTAAATTGGGTAGTGAGGTTTTGAAGTTTAGATGCCCTAACCTTTATAGTGCCCTCGTGAGTAAGTGTAAGAATATCCTAAGCCTCTTTTGAAGTTTCACACGTCATGATTCGATTAGACTCTTCCGGTGTTAAATATGAGGAAATAACATGAAGACCTTTAGAGTTATAAAGTGTAAGTCTATGTTCGGCATCAGATCATGAATCAATGTGTTTTAAATTAGTGGCCCCTCCCTCGCGTGTGATTAGTGGTGTCCAACCTTTTTCAACCGCAACCAAACACGCTCATCAATTGATTTTAAAGCACTTCTCATTCGCATTTTCCAATAAGCATAATTTATGCCATAAAAAATAAGGATTTTAAAACTATCAAAATTTTTGAAATTCATCCTTAAAAGCACAAGGGATCAACACACACAAAAAAAATATTTCTAGATCTGATACCAATTTGTAGGTCTCTTTTTCAAAGTGTGCTTTAAGGCGACAAAACAATTTTTCTTTCAAAAATCTTTTTCCAAATTTTGACATGCACCAAGTTCCCGAATAAATTTTAATTAAGACCAATTTTATCTTGTTTAATTCTAAACATACACCTAGGTGACTAAAGAAAGTAAAATAAAGTAAAGTTCACAACGCCGGATGTATGAGGAAACCACAAAGGGAAAAACCCTTAGACAACCCTAGTCAGACAATATGATACAATTTTACCAAGGAAGCCATACAGACTTACACAATGACTCGATCCCCACAATCCTTGATGCTCCTTTTCTCTTTAACCGCTCATCCATAGCACATGCCTCCATGAGTACCTCGGTGTCCACCGATGCAGCTTTGGAAACCATTTACGATTTGTAACACAGACTCCTCCGCTTCATCACTATAAAACTCAATGAACAACTTGTTCAATATGGATGAAAAAACTCTAGTTGGTGCAAAAAATATCTCTATAGTGTATGTGAATATAATCTCAGATCTTTAAACACTAAGGATGGTTTTAGTCTTTGAAAACCTTTAAAAACTTTATGCAAAAATGAAACTGTTTGAAACTGTATTTTGGTTCTGCACATTATCAAAATTCTGAGCAAACATTGCCTTAAATAATAAAATAAAGTCGACAGGTCATTCGAACGATATGCATATGTCCTTCTAACGACTGAGAGATGTCATTCGAATGACATCACATGTCGTTTGAAGTCTCGAAAACCAAGGTGAGATTTCACACGACTCTAAACATCAGATAATCTCACTATAAACGATTTAAAATATTTTAAAATAATTTTTAATAAAGTTTCCATCCGATAAAACTCTTTTTGAACTCCATAAACATAATGCGTTCATACTTGAGAGATATTCGGAATGCAATCTGAATGAAGACGTGAAATGTGCACAAATAAAACTAGTCATGATTAATCTTTGAAGCTTCGCCACTACGTCTTCTAAAAAACACGTCACAGACTATGTGGAGATTTTGACAAGATAAAAATCTATGTATGACTCAAACAATTTTTTGTTGTGAAAATAAGTCAATTACTTACAAAATTCTCAAATGGAAATTTTTTCCTTACAAGTCCTTGGTCTTATTGAAAACTTCCCAATACCTTATGGCGTAATCGCGGAGGTTCTTCTGTGGCTTATTATTCATTGTATGCAGTGCATCCATCCACTTGGGATGGGAGTTACTGGTTATAAAGTGAGTAGTGAAGGCCTCTGCCAGAGCTACAAAGTTTGTGATCGACCTATGAGGGAACTTCTCAAACCACTTTTGTGCTACATTATGTAGGCTAGAAGGTAAAACTTAGCATATTAGTGCATCATTATGGCTCCATAAGGCCATTTCTTGTCAGTATTACCTAACTTGGTTTATGGGATCTGTTTTCCCATCGTAGATCTTGAACCTGGGGATAACAAACTTCTTCGAGGGCTCCTCTTCTTCGATCGCCCTTAAAAAATGGGATTTTATCTGAGTGTTGAGAGCTCTCCTGTCTAGCTCTCTGGTGGATCTAGCTCCACGGTGGGCTTGATGTTGGTCCATCTTCCTATGGACCAGAATCCTTATGTCATCATTTTGTCTATCATTGCTTTCATGGAATCTTTCTACCTAGCCATGATTCGATCATCCATGCTCTGACCTGTCACATTCAGTCCTACCCTAGTCATGCCTGGAGCTCCTACCTCGGTAGTGAATGTTGCTTGCCTCTGAGGACTATGAGTCCTATTACGATGCTTTCCCATAGCCTTTTGAAGATCTCTTTCCATTCTTTCAAGTCACCTCTGTAGGCGAGTATTTTCTTCTACCTGGAGGCATGCAACCTCATCTTGTTCGTGAAGCCTGGCTTTATAAGAGTCCACCAACCTAGAGATCTGTGTAGACTTAGGTGGCCCATAGCTTTCCTTAGAAGTCTGCCTATCCTTGCAGAACCTGGGGTTTGTATGCTAGCGAATCTCAGACCTGACCCTAAGAGGAACTGGGTCTTCTTAGACATCACTAACTTGGGTAATATTCGTGCTATGGTGAGGCATCATGAACTTTCTGTTAATGAATGTTTTCGTAAGAATTAAAGTTTTTTCCCACAGACGGTTCTAATTATGAGTATAGGAAAATATCACAATAAAGCCGCAAAAAAATCATAAAGGCAGAAAGTATAGAGAAAAATACAACGATGTACGTGGTTCGGTAACTTGCTTACGTCCACGGAGAGGTTACTGTTTTCATTAAGTGTATCTCAGAGTCTCAAGTTATAATCCCTTTACCTCGGGTCAGGGTGTACAATTTATAGGTGTATCATCACAGAGTTTGAGTTATACAAGGAACTCAAGATAACACGTGGATAAGCTAATGGATATCTAAATATCTCTTTCGAGATTATTGGTACTTGATTTGACTATATCCTTAAGTATTCTAATGTATCTAAAATACTTCGAGTATAATCTAATTCATGATTTTGTCTGAGCAGCGTGTTAATTTATCTGGGCTGGTCGGCTACTCTCACAAATTGTATTAAATGGTCTCTCATATGTAGTACTTACTCTGTCCAATCATCAACTTCATCTTGAAATTTTAAGACACAACGAGCTTCTTGATTATATTGCAGATTGTTGGGTCTCACTTCTTTAGGGTTCTCAAAATTAAACTCATCCTTAAACTCGCCAAGTACCTCGATCACTCATTCACCATGAAGATTGAACGCCCTTAGCCCTCGTTCCAATATCTTTTCCTGAGAGTATAATGATTCTTCTTATTCTATGTATTCTTTCGCAATTTAACCTTAAATATTCAATGTATTCTTGATGTAATCTTTGAAGAAAGTTATTGAAAGGATACATCCATTGATATCTGAGGAGTTCACATAATAATGCCTCATCTCATAGATACACAAGAAGGTGGACGGTGATGTCAAAGAATGACGAAGGAAAAATATCTGTCAAAGACACAGTTGCTTCAACTAGAGTTTCTTTCCTAGCCTTAAAGTTCTTTCAGTTGATCACTTTTGCATAAAGTAGGGTGAAACACAAACTAACTATTCATAATTTCCCTACAGAGATCTTTGTTCTTAGAAAAAAAATGCCTAAAAAACAAAGTAATTAATTGAATGATGATGTGTCAATCGTGAAACTTGCACTATTTCAGATCATTTGTTTGATAGTTTATTGCCCTCTATAAATTAGCGAAATAACCGTTGGAGTCTTCAAGTTGAACAATGTATTTTAGAGGATCATTTTCTCTCTAGTACTAAAAGTGAAAGCACCTAAGGGAATCGAGTTTCTTCCTGTTGTAGGATCAATGTTAACCATATTTTTTTTCATCTACTTTAGATCGTGTCGCACCTTCTCTGCATAATTAGAATGAGATCTACATAGACATATTCCTATCAAAAGTTCCACAAAATTCTTTTCCGTGTATATCACATCAATTACATGCCTTACACGGTGTTGTTTATAAAACGATAAGTCAAATAACATTGATTGTTTGGATCACGCCTTCATTTTATTAGGATCTTTTGGATCCTACCTAGATTTTGTCTTTTGATTGAAAAATGAGGGTGTTTTACTACAAACTTATTCTTCAAAGTCATAGGCTTCACCTTCTCCTCGATTTGATAACCATAAATCCCAGTATATTTCATCCTACACTTTTTACCGACATATAAAAACTTAGGCTTATTGTTCCTAAAAGGGTGACTGTTCGGAAGAAATTATGGCGGACATAACATATCTCACCACTATGATTTAACCAAGTGGAATAATTTTCCTTCTAGATATGGTACAACCATAATAATCATGAACATTGTAACCAAAAAATGTCCCATAGGCAACAAAGTCATGGATCGCCCTTAACATTATTTCTTTAAGCGTGAACTCTTCACTCTTATTAGCATCAAACTCCCTCAAGCCTTCATCCACAAATGTTTAAGTTATTTAATTAACAGAACTAAGAAAATATCAATATCTTTGATGGAATCATTTGGCCCAAATACCAACAATGACAATAATGTGAAGTATTTTCTCATGAATAGTGTAGGAGGGTGAAGTAAAGGTGCTAAGAGAACTAACCAATAAAATTAGTGTTTCCAATTACTATGATTTCCTTAAGTTACAAATATTAGGAGTGAAGGCTCTAATTAATCCTAAAATTACTATGAGTTCCTCAAGTAAATAATATTTTTAACTAATCAATCACACACCACAAGTCCAATTTTAGTTAATTTTAAATGAATTAATCCTAAAATTACTATGTGCCAACCAATATGAAATCCCTTCCACCAATTTGTGATAACCTAAAAAATAACCACATAAGGAAGGGGTGAACATGACCATATCAGTTAATCAAAAGGATATATGCAATAATATTCACTTACATAACATCAACTGAGTAATGTATTCCAATAAATCAAATCAATCCTAAAATTACTACATGTCTATCAATGTGTAAGCCCTTCCACCAATTTACCCAAGCAACAAAAATTTAAATAATGGGTGAACACGATCACAATCGTTAACCAAAAAGATATATACACTAATATCCATCCTCACAATATTAACATCAACTAACTAATATTTTCCAATTAATTAATCATACACAAGAAGTCTAATTTAGTTCATTTTAATTAAATTTATCCTAAAATTACCATGTGTGTCCCAATGTGCAAGCTCTTCCACTGATTTATGTTTACTCAAATAGGTACCACCAAAGGAAGGGGTGAACATGCCCACAACATAAACTAAGAAATTATAATTATATATAAGAATATATTATAAAAAAAGAAAAAAAAGAATTAAAATTACATGGATAAATAAAGAAATTATAATCAGTCGAGCTTCAACAATTTTTCTCCAATTTCATGCACACATGGAATGAGAAAAAACATGTTAACACATTATTTAATCACATGATGTAAAATTAGGTTTAATTAAGTTTTTTTTAATTTACTAATCAACAACTAATCCATTCGCTAATTATAATCCCACCAATCCATATCTAATTTAATTACTAGTAATCTCATAAAGTGTAGGAGTTCATAATTTGTTTATCCCCAATTAGGATTCAATTTCCATTATTAAAAATATATATAATTTTACCATTTTCGAATTTGATATACTAATCAACAACCAATTTACTTACCTCATTTACATGAATTTAATCTTCATTTTGATTGGTAATACAAGTTAGAATGAGAAATTGTTTAGGTTAGAATTTGAGAAGTTGTCATTGTGGCCATCCAATGATTCCTCCGATGTGGACTGAACCCAAAAGGAGAGAGAAAACATGGAAATCTCCCTCGACATGTGGAGATTCGAGGATAGGATTCCTCTTTCTTGCATTCACACAATCTTCAAGGGATACCACAAATAGAAATCGACCATTGTCAAAGGGAAGGAAAATGTAGAAAATAGAGTCGCCAGCCTATTTTCCTCAAAATAAGAAAAAAGAATGAAGTCGTTTCTAAAAGAAAGATATCAAAAAGACAAAAAATGCATATGAAACCAAATGAATCGAGGGGTCGGGGACTAAGTTACATAATGGGAAGGTGTTAGGCACTGATTATTCCCTTTCGATCTCTCATGGGATATAATAATGTTCTCCTTTTTTCTCCAAGATATGATTAATGTGTACAATATGTGCGATGTGAAAATTAGTGCAAAAAGAGAAATCATCCTACTCACATGATGGGGAGGATGGAGAGGAGTCATTCTAAAGAGTGCATGAAAAAATAGAATAAAAGAAAATATGATGTTAGTGACCACTAAATCCCGTTTCACTTTGAGATAGTGAATTTGCATATCGGATGGGAACACTAATATATAGGCGTGTGCATATGCACAATACTACTAAATATGAGATGTAAACAAAGATAGAACATTGAGTAAAATGGGACCCAAATCCCAATAATCACTCAGGACACTTACATAGATATAATAGGAATCAAAGTCCACGTAGTTCTACGTATCGCAAGGGTGGTGGTTAAACCATAAACCCAAATTTAGGACACCTATTTAATTATCTTGGAAAGGGTTGCTTAAGTGTAAAAGTTTAGAGAAAGTGAGGAAAGTCTACTTTTGGAGTTTATTAGTAAACCCTCCTTTTCTCCTTTTCGATTTTATGAAAATATATTATGTCAATACTAGTAATAAAAAAGGATATTAGTTGTGGTGAGTTAATCGAATAATATTAAAAGATATCAAAACTGGAAGAAAAGAAATCAACCACACTAATTAAATGAATTACAAAAAATGATAGTATACCTCCTAGATGATTTTGCTATTGATTTTTCAAGGAGAATAATATGAATTCATGGTGGTGGAATGATGGTGAAGTGGGGTGAGGTAAGTGAAAAAAGGTGATATGAAAATGAGGTAAGAAAGGTGAAAGAAATATTGGAAACTTGAATTTTGGATTGATGGTGCACTGATTTCGAGGAAGGAATGTTCTAAATGCTGAAAAAGGGGTCCTTTGGAATGAGGTCATGACCTCCTTAAATAATAAAATTTTGGGTTCAGGGGGCTACCGATCGTCATAGGAACTAGACTTCCTATTTTCATACCCTGGAATTGTTGGCAAAGTAAAGTACACCCCTGTCTATTGGTAGGGGCCTAGGGTGCCTATAGGCAGTCCAAAAAGGATTTTTTGAAAAACGGGAATAAAATGCAAACCGTAAGATTGAATTGCACATAGTTGGGATTGTTGGAAAGGAAATCATAGACCTATGAACATATATGGACCGCTCATTGGCTCAAGAGCTGACTAAAGTCAAATGGGGATAAAAAATGCCCGATGGACACAATACAGAGTTTCACCGAGTAAAAAAAGAAAGTACCCAAGAACCGTGAGGATGATTCGTGCACAATATGGACTATTGGAAAGGGGAGAGACCGACAACCTCTAAATCAGGTTTTATAGTAAAAAGATGAGTATGCACAAACCGTGAGGCCGATTCACGCATGGTAATGACCGTTGGAAAGGGTATCTTGAGCCTTATGAAGATACAATGAGTTTTTCTCTAGAAAAATATTTAAACAAATTCAAATGAGGTTCGAGAGTACCCAACGACCTCTAGATCAATGGTTAGAGTAAAATTTTTAGTAAATGCGAATCGTGATGCCAATTCGTGCTAGTATTTACTTTTGAAAATGTGATTCAGGGCCCCATGAAGGTGAAATTATCTTTGCTCAAGTTCAAGATTTGATCAGAGTCAAATGGGGCTCAAGAGAGCCCAACTTCCTCTGGATCAGGTTTTAGAGAAGGACCTAGGGCTAACGTTAAGATGAGGAGTGTTATAGACCCAAGGAGGTATTTGGAGGGTACTAGGATGGGGCATCTACAGATCCCTTTTATGGGAGTTCTTGGATCAAGCATGGGTCATCGAAAGATAGATACCTCATCAATGTCTAAATTTTTTAAAGAGTTGATGCTTCTGCTAGGTATTTGAGAGAGTGAAAAGCCAACTTTGTGGACCTAAGTCAGTTTTGCGGACGTAAAGAGTGGTTGTTATTGACTCAGAGGGAAGAGGTCAATTCTACGGTCCTAATGATTTTAAGTGATCGATTTAGAAGGTCGGGGTCTATTCTGTAGATCTTGGTCAATTTCACGGACTAAAGATTTGAGAGTGTATGATTCAGAGGTTCCTTGACGATTATGTGGACCTAGATCAATTCTATGGACCTAAAGAGTTAAGAGTGACCAATTTAGAGGGACGAGGTCGATTCTATGGACGTTGGTTAATTCTGAAAACATAAAGAGTTGATATGACTGATTTAAAGGGGGTGATTGATTCAGAGGATCGATGTCGATTCTTCAGACCTAAAGTGTTGAGGTGACCAATTCAGAGGGATGGGTTGATTATGCGAACTTATGTCAATTTTGCAGACCTAAAGAGTTTTAATGATAGGGGACGTTCTTTAAATTATGATTCCACTAGTGATGGTGCTTAGTGAGGACTCTGCAAGGGCTGACACATTTTATTTCTATTTACGTCGGGGAATATGATGGTAATATGTGATCTGGAGCACTTTGATGTTAGTCCTACTGGGGAGTGTGCTGGTAATGTGAGTGTTGGTGCACTTTGATTTTGGTCTCGCTGGGAGTGACCGATGATGTGGGTTATAGTGAATTTGACTCCTATCCTCCTGGGGATTATGCTGGTACCGAGAAGTAGTGATGACGTCCATTCCTAGTTCTTTCCTTTTATAATTTTCATGCAGATCCATCGTTATGAATAGGGGAGCTTGGCATTGGGAATATTAGTGGCTTTTCTTTATACTCGAAAAGAGACTTAAAAGGAGAAAATAATGCATTTTTTGTTTGATTACCTTGATTCAGTGGCTTACTCTACGTGCCCTTTAATTTTTTGTTGAGGATTATTTTTAGAAAAGGTAGGGAAAAAAATATGTTTTTTGGAATTTTTTGAATGTGTTTTTAGCATATATGAAGTAGAGGAGCGCCTTGGAGGCTTGGATGCAATGTGCTTCCCTTTGAAGGGATTTATTTTGAAATAAAAAGGGTTAAGAGAGAATAATGAAGTTTTCCTAAAATAGGGTGTGACCGACATATCCCTGGCCTGCTTGTCAACTTGTTAGTTTAGGTACCCTGCTTTTTAATCCTTTGTGTCACTCTTCTTGCATTCTTGGTATTTAGAATTTTCCAGAACCGTTGATGGTTTGGTTGGTCTATGGATGAGGGGATAGAAAGATTAATGTGAAGTGAATCTAGTCGCCTTTGTTGGATTATGCTGAATTCAGTGTATCGAAGAGACAATACTGATAATGGATTTGCTAGTGTTGTGGCTCTGGGATTGACTGCCAAGCTACTTTTAGGGACTAATGACACGATGACAAGCCCTCAGGGGACACAATATCCCTGTGGATGTATCATTATTATAATCCTGCACCCGTCATAATGGTAGAGACTCTGAATGGGCTGGATGCTTGGAAAGAAGGTCGGACCAATTTTCTATAGGGGAGCCATATGATGCTGCTTCTGTGATTTTTGGAGAGACTGCGTCTGGAGACTCCTCTAAAGTAACCCCTAAGGGGAATTTTTAACTTTTTTCTAAGTTTTTCTTCAGTTTTGGCCCATCTATGAAGAACTGGGTGAATTAGCTTGTCGTGCATTGGACCAGGAATCTTTGCGGGTCCATATCGTGGTGGGGTAATTTGCAACCTGTTTTGTAATTTGGTGACTACCGGTATATGCGATTCGTGGGCCTTTTCTAGAATTATTTCTATTTTCCATGTTGGGTTCTGCATCATCTTGAATGGGATCTGATCATCCCTCTTTGTATAACTAATTTCTTCCCGTGGAGGATGTGAGTGAATTCTTGATAATGATTTTGGGGCCTTTGTAACAGTGTCGCCGACTATCTACCTGTTTGTCACAATCTTTCGGGGAGGCTTTTGAAGATCGATGGATGTATTAGGGAACTATTGAAAGTGGTCATGGAATCATGTGGTTATGAAGATCGATGTTGAGGATATTGGACAAAGGTGGCTTGTGATGGTTTCATCCAAGTTGGTCAAGGTATGTCGTGGCATGGAGAGGATACAGAATCGTAACCAAGATTGGGATTCTTGGGGTCCTTCGGGGAATAATAATTATGATGATGAGGTGGGTCCGTCTAGAAGCTGAAAGTAGGTCTTGAATATGAGGAAGGTGTTGGTAATATGTGGGTTTATTGTGTAGGTTTGGAGGTGTTTGGTTCGTGAATTTTGTAACGATGTTAGTTGATCTTCGTTCTTATCGTTGCAATTTCATATAACTGCCATATTTTATTTTTTAATAAAATATGAAGATTATATCAAGGTATTTTGTCATTCCTTTTGATGAATTTCTTTTATTTGAACTATCTATATCAATCGCTAAGGCATACATAATCTTTGTGTTTATTAAAATGACGAGGGAGGCTAATGTTCTCGGAGGGAGAAAAGAATAGCATACGTGTACAAAGTATCTTATGGACTGCCTACATACCTCTATGGGGTTGGAAAATGGCGAGTTTCTCTTCTGAAGAGGTGATTTTTTAGAGGATCACGCCATACGTAGTTTTGAGTAGAAAAGGAAAAAAAAATCTTTTAAAATAAAAGGTAGATAAGAAGAGTAATTGCGCGTCGAGATTTCAGACTAGGGATAAAATATCTCAAGATGCTCCAAAATAACTGGAAGCACCATATCCTCTCCATGTAGGTTCGTGAGTATACTGACACCACCTGATAAGATCTTCTTTACGATGTAGGGGTAGCTCCAATTGGGCTTGAACTTTCCTCTCAGATCATAGACAGTTTTTATGATTTTTTTGAGGTAAAGGTATCCTTAGACACCACGATCCTTGAATTTTTTTATTGAATGATCGTGCAATACCACAATGTTACCCTCATTATGATATATGGCTTTCAATATCGTTTTATCTAAGAGAACAAGTTCGTCGTAACGATTTTAATGCTAATCTTCTTCAAAGACCTGACTTTTGAGTATAACACTTAGGGAAGGTTTTTCGAGATTGATAGGTAGAACTGCCTCCATGCCGTATATGAGAGAGTAAGGAGTAGTCCTAATGTGAGTTTTGATGGAGGTAATGGAGTATGGGATCCGATCATCCCAGTCTCTACAACTTTCGATCATCATACTGATGATGGTCTTAAGATTTTTTGTTGGTGACTTTGATGGCTCTATTGGTTTCTGGTCAGTAAGGAGAGGATTTATGCCATTGGATTCCATGCTCATCAACTAATTCTATGACCTCAGCCCACTATCGGATACCATCTCATGGGGAACTCTGTAGTAGTAGATGATGTTGTTTTTGATAAAATTAACTACTTTTTTGCATTCAATAGCGCATATGACTCGAATTTAACCCATTAATAAATGGCTACTAGAATGTATTAATGCCCGTTTTATGCATTGGGAGTGACTTTCCCAATGATGTCTACGCTCCAAGTGGAGAAGGGCCATGGAGAAGTCATGTTATACAACTCCCGAAGAGGCAAATGATGAAGGTTGGCAAACTATTGGCATTTGAGTCATATACTAACTTACATAACACAATCTCAAAAAATGGTGGCCCTATAATATCCCTGATGGACTATCTTCTTAGCAAGCATATGACCATTCATGTGGAGTCCACACTCCCCGCTGTAGATCTTCTACATCACGTCTTCTAACCCACCTCCTTAAGCAATGAAAGTGGGTTCCATCAAAATTTCTTTTGAATAGTGCCTTATCATAGATAACGTACTGAGTCACCAACCTGCAAAGGGTCACACGATCTTTCTTTTCAGCATCTTTAAGAAACCTACCATGCTTGAGGAGGCACCAAATTTCATAATACCAGAATCCTACTATGTCTATATCTTCTTCAATAATGATATCAATGTGGTAGCAATGAGTGGGTAATGCCTATTTCTAGACTAGAACGGGGGCATTAATAACCTCGCGATCATGTCGACCATGGAGGCTAGGGTTGTTAGTGCGTCGGCTAGGCTGTTTCTCAAGTAAGGAAGTTCATGACGATGGCATCTTTAAACTGACAAGTGAGATCTTCTAGATGACATGAGAATTTACCCCACGATGAGAGATGAATCTCAATAGAAATCAATGTGATTGATTCCTCTTTAGAGGAGATCTTGGGTCCTACAATACATGCTTCATATTATGTCATGTTGTTGGTGCAAGGGAAGTCTAATTTAGTGGCGATAGGATTGTGAGAATTATCAGGAGTGATCATAATTATCCCAATACCATATCCTTTATTAATATCGGCTCCAAAGGAATGACGCATGGGGGTTATGGGAACCAAGGGAACACTAGACTTTAACTTTCTAGAACCTTTTCTAAGATTTAAATAAAAATGCCTAAGTTGACATTTCCTACCACAATATGAACATGTGTAAACGAGTGGAATGACACCTATGGGTTGACCTTTTATAACATCCTTAGAAATGGTTGATCCTCTAAAAGAAACTATGGTTTTGGTTTTAACACTCGAAGCATGAGAGAAAGATGAGCCATAACCATCCCTACATAAACTACTCGAGTTCTTCAAATCATCTTTCAACTTCAAAATTTTACACTCAAGAAAGAATTAGACTCTTCCAATTTTAGGGATGCCTTTTTCCAATTTTCAACAATTCCTAAAAGGGTATCTCTCTCCCCTAATAAAAAAATTTTTATCCATAAGTCTCTTTTCATGTGCCGTAAAATTATCGATTAATTTTTTATCCTCAATGGCACAAACATGAACCCTAGAATTTTTAAATTCCTCCAATTCTTTTTCTAATATAAGGACTCTATCATCACTCTCCTTTTTGGACAATTTTAAAGTATTAAAGTCATGGTACAAAGAAACAAATTTCTGACGATAAAAATCTCTTTGATTTTGAACTGTTTGCAAAAGATCCATCGCGGATTTAAAATGAGAATTTTCTTTTTACAAAATTTCAATTATTTTCGTAAACGTCAAATTGAAACGATTTAAATCATCAAAACTATTACTCGTTCCAACAGTAGGGGACATCCGATTACATAAGTTCTCCATCGAAAAAATCACGATTTAAAAAAAAACTGATTTAAAAAAAAGGTCAATATCACACGAATTTTGCAGAAAACAAGGATCACTCGATAACTTAGAGAAACCCGCTTTGATACCAATTTGTAAAACTTTATGTGTGATACCGATTTAAATAGATTTTTAAGTTTCCATCATAAAATTATTTAACCAAAGTCAATTTATAAATTAAATTAATTCATCCTTTAAACTTAAATAGCTACGTGATTAACTTTGGTAAGGTTAATCCCGCAGAGGCTATTTGTTGAATAACCTTGATTATTCGAAACTGTCTTAATGGGGATGTGATCTTGAATTTCTTTCATGGTGTAACGGTATAGGACATACAAATTGATAACAACATTGTCTCTTTTGATGATCCTATGATAGACATGGGTCGATGGTAGCTGCATAAGTGAACAATTGAAGGCCCGCTGCCTCCGAAGTTCTCAATGTCCGACATTTTGAACTTCTCTGGTAGTTAGGCTTTGGGATAGGGAGACATGTGGGTGTAATTTATCCAATTCCATGAGATTTTAACAAAGTTGAAACTTTTAGATAACAATCTTAGGTCTTATTTAACCTTGTTAAATTCTTCTTCTTTAGGATCAAGTGGCACTAGCAGATTACCCCTTGCTGGGAAAGATTTGGTATCGACAGCTAAGCTAGTGGTGGCCTATTAATAGGTGGGTTCCGTGGGACATGCTGATACTCTTTCGGATCCCACACTTTTTCTGGAGCTAGTGGATCCATAAAACATGGAAAGAGGATTTTGGGCTCCAGAGCCTCGGGAGTTTGAACCTAATGTTGTTGAATTTCCTGAATTTCTTCCAGAAGATTATCAATCTTAGCACTGAGATGAGCGAGGACTTCCATGAGATGTGTCTATACATTTGCATTCTGGTCAATGTTCTCCATGAATAGTCTCCAGAGAGATTTCTCTAATTCTTTACAAGGAGTAGAGGAAGCACTGGAGCTATGGGATGTCTTAATGGATGATCTGAGCCAATAGGGAGCCAGACTAAGATTAGGGTATGCGATCGCACCTGAGAGGATAAAATGATTTTTGTTTTTATTTTAATGAAAATAAAATTCTTTTGGGATATATGTTTTTTCTTTTTTTTTTGGAAAAAGGGAGAAAATATTTTTCCTATTTTTGAAAAGAGAAAATGGAAAATTCTCGCGTAGTTATTATTATTAGGTTCCACTTGTATTGTGTTCTGCCTAGGGTCCAAGTGCAATGTCACATAACCTAAGTATGGGGAAAATATAGTGTATACGATGCAAAACACGTGGTTGACTTGTTTCCAGACTCACAGACAGGGTCCTATTTTAAAAACATGCGAAATATCGCAAAAATTTGGGTGGTAAGGCGACCCAAATTTTTGACAGAGTTTTTCTTTGAAATAGGCAGGATAGATGTGAGTGTATTATGATAGACGCCTATATAAGGTTCATGCATTGGTGGGTCAGTGGAAATGTTCCCCTTTGGCATGAGTTCCACGATATACCTCTTGCCTATAAGGGAAATCATTCATTGGTACATGTGGAAAGAAATTTAATTTACCTGAGTGTACGTGAATTGCATTACGATATACGTCAAAGGTACTAGGAGAATGGAAGGTGGGAATCATATCACTTAGGTTAATCGTGTCCTACAGGACCAACACCCATCATGAAGTGACCCCCCAATACGGGATAAAATTCTATCCAATATTGTAGTGCTCAAGTGACGTAATGTGCAAGAATGCATGAGTCTTCATGGAATTTTATGGAGAATTTTATGTATGCTAAGAGAGAGAAACACTAATCTTATGAGGGAGAAAATATAACATACAAGTAACATGGGGACTAAAACCATAGAATATGTACATAAAATATGGAGTCTATAAAAAGCATGATGACATATACAAAGTGTAAAGAACGTGAATATACACAAGTGAGTAGGAAATATGTGCAAAGTGAGGGTAACGTGTGAATATATGTTAGTGATGAAAATACATGGATATTCACAAGTCGGAAAAAGTGGAAGTGTAGTGCAGCTAAGCATGTATATCTACAAGTGGTGTGTGAAACATAACATCAACATATGGCCATATATAAGTGAGAAGAATGTGAGAGTGTGTGCTAGTGTGCTGAGCATGGATATTTACAAGTGATGTGGATCATGTACAAGTAAGAGTGCCAGTGAGACTAAGCATGGATATTTACA
Organism: Sambucus nigra; assembly: GCA_949130495.1. Lineage (NCBI taxonomy): Eukaryota > Viridiplantae > Streptophyta > Magnoliopsida > Dipsacales > Adoxaceae > Sambucus > Sambucus nigra. The sequence goes on along the minus strand of OX422213.1, from coordinate 493,503,930 downwards.
AGGAATGTGAATCATGTGCAAGTGTGAGTAAGTGGAGTGAAACATGGTAACAATATACAAGTGAGTACAACGTGAACCATATGATAGGGATATGCTATATACCTGTGATGAAAAAAGAGCATAGTAGAGGGAAAGATATAAACATCATGATATGAAAAAGGCATATGTATAACATGTAAGTATGAGAGTAAGAAGAATATCAAAGTGGAGGCATATGTACATATATATAAAAATAGAGAGAGAGAGAGAGAGAGAGAGAGAGAGAGAGAGAGATGATAGAAAAGGAAACAAAATCCATGTGGAATAGAATCTAGTCCTTTAGAAAATAAGTTTCCAGTCGAGTCGTCAATGTGGTCATCTGGGTAATCCTTCGGCGCGGGCTGGACCCAAAAGGAGAGAGAAAATGGGGAAATCTCTCTCGGTGTGTGTGGATTTGAGGATAGTAGTCCTCTTTCTTCCACTAGGGCGATCTTCATGGGCTATCACGGATATAAATTATCCATCATCAAAGGGGAAAAATGTGGAAAATGGAGTTGCCAACCTATTTTTTTCAAAATAGGAAAAAGGATGTACTCATCCATGAAAGAATGGAATTAAAAAGACAAACTGATGTATACGCAGCCGAATGAGTTTAGGGTCCGAGGACTAAGTTATGAAATAGGAAGGTGTTAGGCACCCATTTCGCCATATCGATCTGTCATCTGCTATAATAATGTTCTCCTTTTTTCTCCAATATATGATTAACATGTACAATGTGTGCGATGTGAAAATGAGGGAGAAAATAGGAATCATCCTACACACATCATGGGGAGGATGAAAGGGAGTAATTCTAAGGAGTACATGAAAAAAGTGAATAATAGAAAATATGATATTAGTGACCACCGAATCATGATTCACTATGAGAAAGTGAGTGTACATGTTGAGTGGAAACATTAATGTGTAGGCGTGTGAAAATACACAATACTGCTAAATATGAGATGTAAACAAAGATAGCACAATGAGTAAAATAGAACTCGAATCCCAATAATCACTTGAGACGCATACATAGGCATAACATGCATCAAAGTCCACGTAGTTCGACATATCGCTAGGGTGAGGTTTAACCCATAAACCCAAATTTAGGACTACTGTTTAATTATTTTGGAAAGAGGTGCTCAAGTGTAAAAGTGTGGAGAAAGTGAGGAAATCCTACTTTCGAAGCTTATAAGTAAACCCTGTTTTTGTCTTTTTTGATTTTATGAAAATATATTATGTGAATAATAGTAATAAAAAAAAATATTAGTTGGTGTGAGAAACTGGAATAAGGCTAAAAGATATCAAAAATGGAAGAAATGTATATAAACCACACTAATTAAATGAATTAGAAAAGAATGAGAGTAGACCTCCTAGACGATTTTGCTACTGATTTTTAAAGGAGAATAGGCTGATTTTGTGGTGGTGGAATAATAGTGAAGTAGGGTTGAGGTAAGTGGAGAAAGATAGTATGAAAGTGAGGTAAGAAAGATGAAAGGAATGTTAGAAACTTGGATTTTTGGAGCGACGGAGCACTGATTTCAAGGAATGAATGTATTGATTGCTGAAAAAGGGTCATTGGGAATGAGGTCATGACCTCCTTAAATAGTAAAATTTAGGATTTAGGGGGATGATGATCCACATATTCCCTATCCTGCCTATCAGCATATCCTTGGCTTGCTAGCGAAGTAAAGTGCACACTCTTACCTATGGGGGTGGGGGGGGGGGGGGGGGGGTTAGGGTGCTTATAGGCAGTAAAGAAAGGACTTTTTTTTTTATCGAAAAAGGGGCTTAAAATGGAAACCGTAAGTACGAATCGTGCATGACTAGGACTATTGGAAAGAAGATTCAGAGCCCTATGAAAATGTATAGATCACTCCCGAGTTTAAGAGTTGACTAAAGTCAAACGGGGCTCGAAAGCGCCCGATGGCATTTAGATGGGGGTTCTCAGACTATAAAGGCAAGTACGGGCGAATTATGAGGCCAATTTACGCATGGTATAGATTATTCGAATGGGGATTTAGAGCTCTATGAAGGTTCAATGATATTTTCTCAGGTTGGATTGTTGACCAAAGTTAAACCGGGCTCAGGAGCACCTGATGACCTCTAGATTAGGGTTTAAAATAAAAAGATGAGTACGCGCAAACCGTGAAGCCGATTTGCACATGATGTAGACCGTTGGAAAGGGAATTGAGAAACCTATGAAGGTTAAATGATATTTGCTTAAGATTTCGTCAGAGTCAAACGAATCTCGGGAGCGCCCGACGACCTTGAGCTTTAGTCGAGTTGGAGATTTGACCAGAGTCAAATGGGGCTCAGGCCCGAATGAATCTAGATCAGGGTTTAAGGAAAGACTTAGGGTCTAAGGTTTATAGGGGGTTTTATGGACCTAAGGAGGTATTTAAAGGGTACTAGGATAGCATGCCTACAGTCGTTCTTAATGCCAATATAAATGTCACTATGCCAATTTATCTTGATACAATACTAACACATCATGTATCACTTGCCTCATGGATATAACGTATTCATTGTCGTCTGATAATTTATAATAACATCACTGGGTTTATCCCTTGCAAATACACCTCAAGAATATACATACAAAAATATATACAATGATCCCTTGCAAATACACATTAATAACATCACCTACTCAAGTTGAAAACCGTAACAAATTGTACCATAAAAACCCAATTCCAATAACACCGAGAGCAAATGAAAAATAGTAAAAATAAATTTGAAATTATTTTGTAGATTTTTTTCCTGGACTTCCCAAGTTATATTTCTTGATTTGATACAGTAATCATTTAACAATTGAAAATAGTAAAAAATAAATCTACACTTTTTTTTATAGATTTTTTATGGAATTTCTTCTACTGTATGTGATTATGTGAGTATATATATAATGTAGATTGAATAAAAAGCCTACTAAAAGAACCTTAAACATGACTGGACTTTGAATATTGCAACAACATTCCCTTTTATGTTATAATATGTGTACATAAAGTAAATATCACCCCTAAACCATAAATTTCAGCATCACAAATTTAGTCCCAAAGTCAAAATTTGCAATATATAAATTCACTCACAGTTTCATTCCTAACTCCCCAAGTTTTTAATTATATAATATCAACCCTAATTTTAGATTATCACTATTTTCAATTTAAATTCAAAACCTTCAAACCTTTATTAATAAATACAAACAAAAATCATAATTTCAAATTACCAAATTTAAAACCCTATCAATAAACCAAAATCAAAATCTAAGGCCCGAGCGAGAGTTATTTTGGTGGTGGTACTTTTTTGTTGTGGTAAGTTAGGTGGTGGTGCCTTTCAATGGTCGGTGATGGCCCGAGACAAAGATAACCGGTCGATTGATTATGGTGAGTTAGGGGGAAGGGGAGGGAGAGTTTGCAAATGAATAAGAGAAAGAGAGAAGGAAAGAGAGAATGAGTGGAGTGAAATGAAAAAAAACCCTAGCAAGTTCATTTATACTTGAAATTTGGTCACATTACATGCCATTGACGCAATATGTAACCAATTTGGATGAATTTAAATGGTCACGATTTAGTCAACCTGGTCACGATTTAGAATCATGACCCCAAATGTGACCCTATTTCTATAACTATTTTGAATCTCCTCTCAACCGTGATAATATTTCACACTTTTTGATTATGTTCTTTCTCATTGGACATGATTGTGGATCTTAACCCATCATTTGCCAACTTGACAATATTTTTCTCCCCATTAGAGTCACAGTTTTGGACCGTGACAAGCCGAGACCAACTGTTGGTGTAGATCACGCCTAAACGGGGTCAGAGACTAGGTCAAAGTTTAAAAGGCATAGTCACGATTTTGGACCCTGACCGCCATGATCACGGTCCAAAATCATGACCACCCGACCGTGACCTTTTTTATTTTGGGTGCAGTATCTCCAGGTTGAAAATTTCCTTTCATTCTTCCATTAATAAGATGAGAGAAAGACACCTATTTTTCCAAACATATATCACTACAAAAGAATGTTTTATCCACAAATTTTTTTAATGACATTTAATAAATAACTGTCATCAAATATATAATATCATAACTCTTTACTAGCAAGTGTCGTACATGGCCGTTTGAAATTATAATCCATGAAACATAATGAAAAATATTCGTGAAAGTTCGTTAAGACTGAACCTTTATTGGATTGATGCTTTTTTTTTAATGATATTTCTATTTAATTAGTTGTATAATTTTTTCTAGTTCAAAAATAGATTTCACAACCAATTAAATTTGGGGCTTTTACAGTGTAGTCATTGGACTAACAATTTTGGACAAAAAAACCAGGCCCAACAAATTTTAAACGATTAGGTCCAACATATAAATACCCCGAAATTAAAACAAACACACACTATTCAGAAATTGAAGCGCCAAAAACACTGTATTCTCTCTTGAATCAAAACCTTAATCGTACCATCTCTTCGATCAAAACCCCAAAACGAATCTATTTGTCAAAAAAAAAATTGGTCCACAAGAACATATAAATACTCCTGATCGAAGCGCCAAAAACTCTCTTCGATAAAAAATCTAACTCTCTTCGATCAAAACCCTAACTCTATTCGATCAAAACCCTAACTCTCTTCGATTAAACCCTAATTGTTGAAGTTCTACCGAGCATTTTACATTCTAAATCAAATTCTTCCAAACACCACTAAAAAGTATGTATATATTCTCTTATCACTTGTTTGTCCTTGTGTAATATTTTGTGTTGTCATACGTATAAATTTATAGACACTTGCACTGATGAAATCACACTCTTCTTCTTCATGATATGAAAAAATATATATGTCTCCCTCATTTTAATTGCCAAACACACTTTTTTCATGTTAGATATATGTATTTCATCATTGTACTTCTCTTCCTGTATACATCATTTATCTAGGATTTATCGTGGATTTGGAATATGTACATGTACAAGCCCTATTTTATTGCGTGTACTTTCAAAAAGTACACACAAAATACATAGAGTACATGCACATTGAAATTGAATTTCTCAATCCAATATGCGTGCACTTTTATAGTTTATACGTGTATTCTATAAAATATCACTACACCAAAAACAGGAATCTGGCACGGTTTAAAACTGTGCCAGAATCAGGTGTTCCAAAATGACAATTTTTTTCTGGCACGGCTCAAAAGTGTGCCAGATTTGGTCAAACAGGAACACTTCTGGCACACTTTTAAACCGTGCCAGAATTTGATATTTCTGGCACACTTTTGGCACAGTTTTTAACTGTGCTAAATTTGGACAAACAGGAACACTTCTGGCACACTTTTAAACCGTGCCAGAATTTGATATTTCTGGCACACTTTTGGCACAGTTTTTAACTGTGCCAGATTCAAAACAGTTTAAAATTTTTTGGCACAGTTCAAAATCGTGCCAAAATATGATACACTTTTGTCACGGTTTTGAACTGTGCCAAATTTTTTATTAAAAAAAAAAATTATTTGAAAGCACAAAATTCCCAAATTAATAATATTGCACGTTGTTAACAAATTAATGTACATACAAACTTCAAAATATTACAAGTCTTTAATAGTTCACATGCCTAAAAAAAATTGGGCAGAGTTTCCTCTATTTTTTGGACATTCCAAAACCTGTTAATACAAAACCTGCCTAATATAAAGCCCGCACGGCCACAAAATATAACAATTAACATACAAAAACCTGCACGGCCATAAAACTCAACAATAAAACAACAAAAGACCGCACGACCATGACACAAAAAAATGGAATCATGAATAAATCCCTTGTTGTAAACCATTGAGTTCTCTGTGTGTTCCACGTGAATAAATGCCAACGATAAACTGTTATCCTGCAAAAAAAATAGGATACAAAAAAGATACGATATTAGTAACCCAATAATTTGCAAAAAAAAAATTACTCAAACTATAAAATTACATATATGAGTGGAAATTATCATCATACTCTCAAACCGGGAGACCCGAGACTACGTGGTCAGTTACTATAAGTTACATCGGTCCCGTGCGAGGTGTTCGTGCCACCTACGAAGTCGTTGGGGGGCTGGTTTGGGTTTACACCCTTTAACTGCATGTTTTTAAGTCTAAGTGTGATTTTTGCAAATTATCGTCATACTCTGAAACCGGGAGACCCGGGACTACGCGGTCAGTTCCTACAAGTTACATTGATCGAATGCGAGGTGTTCGTGCCTCCTACGAGGTCGTTGGGAGGCTGGCTTGGGTTTCCAACCTTTAACGACATGTTTTTAAGTCTAAGTGTGATTTTTGCAAATTATCGTCATACTCTCAAACCGAGAGACCCGGGACTACGCGGTCAGTTGCTACAAGTTACATCGGTCCCGTGCGAGGAGTTCGTGCCTCCTACGGGGTCGTTGGGGGGCTGGTTTGGGTTTTCACCCTTTAACGGCATGTTTTTAAGTCTAAGTGTGATTTTTACAAATTATCGTCATACTCTAAAACCGGGAGACCCAAGACTACGCGGTTAGTTCCTACAAGTTACATTGGTCCCGTGCGAGGTGTTCGTGCCTCCTACGGGGTCGTTGGGAGGCTGGCTTGGGTTTTCACCCTTTAACGGCATGTTTTTATGTCTAAGTGTGATTTTTACAAATTATCATCATAATCTCAAACTGGGAGACCCGGGACTACGCGGTCAGTTCCTATAAGTTACATCGGTCCCGTGCGAGGTGTTCGTGCCTCATACGAGGTCGTTGGGGGGCTGGTTTGGGTTTACACCCTTTAACTGCATGTTTTTAAGTCTAAGTGTGATTTTTGCAAATTATCGTCATACTCTGACACCGGGAGATCCGGGACTACGCGGTCAGTTCCTATAAGTTGCATTGGTCCCGTGCGAGGTGTTCGTGCCTCCTACGGGGTCGTTGGGAGGCTGGCTTGGGTTTTCACCCTTTAACGGCATGTGTTTTAAGTCTAAGTGTGATTTTTATAAATTATCATCATACTCTCAAACCGGGAGACCCGGGACTACGCAGTCAGTTCCTATAAGTTACATCGGTCCCGTGCGAGGTGTTCGTGCCTCCTACGGGGTCGTTGGGGGGCTGGTTTGGGTTTTCACCCTTTAACGACATGTTTTTAAGTCTAAGTGTGATTTTTACAAATTATCGTCATACTCTAAAACCGGGAGACCCAAGACTACGCGGTTAGTTCCTACAAGTTACATTGGTCCCGTGCAAGGTGTTCGTGCCTCCTACGGGGTCGTTGGGAGGCTGGCTTGGGTTTTCACCCTTTAACGGCATGTTTTTAAGTCTAAGTGTGATTTTTACAAATTATCATCATACTCTCAAACCGAGAGACCCGGGACTACGCGATCAGTTCCTACAAGTTACATTGGTCCCGTGCGAGATGTCCTTGCCTCCTACGGGGTCGTTTGGGGGCTGGTTTGGGTTTTCACCCTTTAACGGCATGTATTTAAGTGTAAGTGTGATTTTTTCAAATTATCGTCATACTCTCAAACTGGGAGACCGGGACTACGCGATCAGTTCCTACAAGTTACATTGATCCCGTGCGAGGTGTTCGTGCCTCCTACGTGGTTGTTTGGGGGGCTGGTTTGGGTTTTCACCCTTTAACGGCTTGTTTTTAAGTCTAAGTGTGATTTTAGCAAATCATCGTCATACTCTCAAACCGGGAGACTCGGGACTACGCGGGCAGTTCCTACAAGCTACATTGGTCCCGTACGAGATGTTCGTGCCTCCTACGGGGTCGATGGGGGGCTGGTTGGGTTTTCACCCTTTAACGGGTTGTTTTTAAGTCTACGTGTGTTTTTTGCAAATTATCGTCATACTCTCAAATCGGGAGACCCGAGACTATGCGATCAGTTCCTACAAGTTACATTGGTCCCGTACGACGTGTTCGTGCCTCCTACGGGGTCGTTTGGGGGGCTGGCTTGGGTTTTCACCCTTTAACGGCTTGTTTTTAACTATAAGTGTGATTTTTGCATATTATCGTCATACTCTAAAACCGAGCGACCTGGGACTACGCGGTCCGTTCCTACAAGTTATATTGGTCCTGTGCGAGGTGTTCGTGCCTCCTACGAGGTCGTTTGGGAGCTGGTTTAGGTTTTCACCTCTTAACAGCTAGTTTTTAAGTCTAAGTGTGATTTTTGCAAATTATCGTCGTACTCTCAAATCGGGAGACCCGGGACTACGCGGTCAGTTCCTACAAGTTGTATTGGTCCCGTGCGAGGTGTTCGTGCCTCCTACGGGGTCATTTGGGGATTTGTTTGGGTTTTCACCCCTTAACGGCTTGTTTTTAAGTCTAAGTGTGATTTTTGCAAATTATCGTCATACTCTCAAACCGGGAGACCCGGGACTACGCGGTCAGTTCCTACAAGTTACATTGGTCCTGTGCGAGGTGTTCGTGCCTCCTACGAAGTCGTTTGGGGACTAGTTTGGGTTTTCACCCTTTAACGACTTGTTTTTAAGTCTTAGTGTGATTTTTGCAAACTATCATCATACTCTCAAACTGGGAGACCCGAGACTACGCGGTCAGTTCCTACAAGTTGCATTGGTCCCGTGAGAGGTGTTCGTGCCTCCTATGGGGTCGTTTGGGGGCTGGTTTGAGTTTGCACCACTTAACGGCTAGTTTTTAAGTCTAAGTGTGATTTTTACAAATTATCGTTGTACTCTCAAATCGGGAGACCCAGGACTACGCGTTCAGTTCCTACAAGTTGCATTGGTCCCGTGCGAGGTGTTCGTGCCTCCTACAGAGCCGTTTGGTCGTTTGGGGGCTGGTTTGGGTTTTCACCACTTAACGGCTAGTTTTTAAGTCTAAGTGTGATTTTTGCAAATTTTTGTCGTACTCTCAAATCGGGAGACCGAGGACTACGCGGTCAATTACTACAAGTTGAATTGGTCCTGTGCGAGGTGTTCGTGCCTCCTACGAAGTCGTTTGGGGACTGGTTTGGGTTTTCACCCTTTAACGGCTTGTTTTTAAGTCTAAGTGTGATTTTTGCAAATTATCATCATACTCTCAAACCGGGAAACCCGAGACTACGCGGTCAGTTCCTACAAGTTGCATTGGTCTCGTGCGAGGTGTTCGTGCCTCCTACGGGGTCGTTTGGGGGCTGGTTTGGGTTTTCACCACTTAACAGCTAGTTTTTAAGTCTAAGTGTGATTTTTGCAAATTATCGTCGTACTCTCAAATCGGGAGACCCGGGACTACGCGTTCAGTTCCTACGAGTTGCATTGGTCCCGTGCGAGGTGTTCGTGCTTGCTACAGGGCCGTTTGGGAACTGGTTTGTGTTTTCACCCTTTAATGGCTTGTTTTTATGTCTAAGTGTGATTTTTGCAAATTATCGTCATACTCTCAACTCGAGAGACCTGGGACTGTGCGGTCAGTTCCTATAAGTTGCATTGGTCCCGTACGAGGTGTTCGTGCCTCCTACGGGGCCGTTTGGGGGCTGGTTTGGGTTTCCTCCCTTTAACGACTTGTTTTTAAGTCTAAGTGTGATTTTCTCAAATTATCGTCATACTCTCAAACCGGGACACCCGAGACTACGCGGTCAGTTCCTACAAGTTGCATCGGTCCCGTGCGAGGTGTTCGTGCCTCCTACGGGATCGTTTGTGGGCTGGTTTGGGTTTACACCCGTTAACGGCTAGTTTTTAAGTCTAAGTGTGATTTTTGGTAATTATCGTCGTACTCTCAAACCGGGAGACCCGGGACTACGCGGTCAGTTCCTACAAGTTACATTGATCCCGTGCGAGGTGTTCGTGCCTCCTACGAGGTCGTTGGGAGGCAGGCTTGGGTTTTCACCCTTTAACGGCATGTTTTTAAGTCTAAGTGTGATTTTTGCAAATTATCGTCGTACTCTCAAACCGAGAGACCCGGGACTACGCGGTCAGTTGCTACAAGTTACATCGGTCCCGTGCGAGGAGTTCGTGCCTCCTACGGGGTCATTGGGGGGCTGGTTTGGGTTTTCACCCTTTAACGGCATGTTTTTAAGTCTAAGTGTGATTTTTACAAATTATCGTCATACTCTAAAACCGGGAGACCCAAGACTACGCGGTTAGTTCCTACAAGTTACATTGGTCCCGTGCGAGGTGTTCGTGCCTCCTACGGGGTCGTTGGGAGGCTGGCTTGGGTTTTCACCCTTTAACGGCATGTTTTTAAGTCTAAGTGTGATTTTTACAAATTATCATCATAATCTCAAACCGGGAGACCCGGGACTACGCGGTCAGTTCCTATAATTTGCATCGGTACCGTGCGAGATGTTCGTGCCTCATACGAGGTCGTTGGGGGGCTGGTTTGGGTTTACACCCTTTAACTGCATGTTTTTAAGTCTAAGTGTGATTTTTGCAAATTATCGTCATACTCTGACACCGGGAGATCCGGGACTACGCGGTCAGTTCCTATAAGTTGCATTGGTCCCGTGCGAGGTGTTCGTGCCTCCTACGGGGTCGTTGGGAGGCTGGCTTGGGTTTTCACCCTTTAACGGCATGTTTTTAAGTCTAAGTGTGATTTTTTCAAATTATCATCATACTCTCAAACCGGGAGACCTGGGACTACGCGGTCAGTTCCTATAAGTAACATCGGTCCCGTGCGAGGTGTTCGTGCCTCCTACGGGGTCGTTGGGGGGCTGGTTTGGGTTTTCACCCTTTAACGACATGTTTTTAAGTCTAAGTGTGATTTTTGCAAATTATCGTCATACTCTAAAACAGGGAGACCCAAGACTACGCGGTTAGTTCCTACAAGTTACATTGGTCCCGTGCAAGGTGTTCGTGCCTCCTACGGGGTCGTTGGGAGGCTGGCTTGGGTTTTCACCCTTTAACGGCATGTTTTTAAGTCTAAGTGTGGTTTTTACAAATTATCATCATACTCTCAAACCGAGAGACCCGAGACTACGCGATCAGTTCCTACAAGTTACATTGGACCCGTGCGAGATGTTCGTGCCTCCTACGGGGTCGTTTGGGGGCTGGTTTGGGTTTTCACCCTTTAACGGCATGTATTTAAGTGTAAGTGTGATTTTTGCAAATTATCGTCATACTCTCAAACCGGGAGACCGGGACTACGCGGTCAGTTCCTACAAGTTACATTGATCCCGTGCGAGGTGTTCGTGCCTCCTACGTGGTTGTTTGGGGGGCTGGTTTGGGTTTTCACCCTTTAACGGCTTGTTTTTAAGTCTAAGTGTGATTTTAGCAAATCATCGTCATACTCTCAAACCGGGAGACTCGGGACTACGCGGGCAGTTCGTACAAGTTACATTGGTCCCGTACGAGATGTTCGTGCCTCCTACGGGGTCGATGGGGGGCTGGTTGGGTTTTCACCCTTTAACGGCTTGTTTTTAAGTCTAAGTGTGTTTTTTGCAAATTATCGTCATACTCTCAAATCGGGAGACCCGAGACTATGCGGCAGTTCCTACAAGTTACATTGGTCCCGTACAACGTGTTCGTGCCTCCTACGGGGTCGTTTGGGGGGCTGGCTTAGGTTTTCACCCTTTAACGGCTTGTTTTTAACTCTAAGTGTGATTTTTGCATATTATCGTCATACTCTAAAACCGAACGACCCGGGACTACGCGGTCCGTTCCTACAAGTTACATTGGTCCTGTGCGAGGTGTTCGTGCCTCCTACGAGGTCGTTTGGGAGCTGGTTTAGGTTTTCACCTCTTAACAGCTAGTTTTTAAGTCTAAGTGTGATTTTTGCAAATTATCGTCGTACTCTCAAATCGGGAGACCCGGGACTACGCGGTCAGTTCCTACAAGTTGTATTGGTCCCGTGCGAGGTGTTCGTGCCTCCTACGGGGTCATTTGGGGATTTGTTTGGGTTTTTACCCCTTAACGGCTTGTTTTTAAGTCTAAGTGTGATTTTTGCAAATTATCGTCATACTCTCAAACCGGGAGACCCGGGACTACGCGGTCAGTTCCTACAAGTTACATTGGTCCCGTGCGAGGTGTTCGTGCCTCCTACGAAGTCGTTTGGGGACTCGTTTGGGTTTTCACCCTTTAACGGCTTGTTTTTAAGTCTTAGTGTGATTTTTGCAAACTATCGTCATACTCTCAAACTGGGAGACCCGAGACTACGCGGTCAGTTCCTACAAGTTGCATTGGTCCCGTGCGAGGTGTTCGTGCCTCCTACGGGGTCGTTTGGGGGCTGGTTTGAGTTTGCACCACTTAACGGCTAGTTTTTAAGTCTAAGTGTGATTTTTACAAATTATCGTCGTACTCTCAAATCGGGAGGCCCGGGACTACGCGTTCAGTTCCTTCAAGTTGCATTGGTCCCGTGCGAGGTGTTCGTGCCTGATACAGGGCCGTTTGGTCGTTTGGGGGCTGGTTTGGGTTTTCCCCACTTAACCGCTAGTTTTTAAGTCTAAGTGTGATTTTTGTAAATTTTCGTCGTACTCTCAAATCGGGAGACCGGGGACTACGCGGTCAATTACTACAAGTTGAATTTGTCCCGTGCGAGGTGTTCGTGCCTCCTACGAAGTCGTTTGGGGACTGGTTTGGGTTTTCACCCTTTAACGGCTTATTTTTAAGTCTAAGTGTGATTTTTGCAAATTATCATCATACTCTCAAACCGGGACACCCGTGACTACGCGGTCAGTTCCTACAAGTTGCATTGGTCCGGTGCGAGGTGTTCGTGCCTCCTACGGGGTCGTTTGGGGGTTGGTTTGGGTTTTCACCACTTAACAGCTAGTTTTTAAGTCTAAGTGTGATTTTTGCAAATTATCGTCGTACTCTCAAATCGGGAGACCCGGGACTACGCGTTCAGTTCCTACAAGTTGCATTGGTCCCGTGCGAGGTGTTCGTGCCTCCTACGGGGCCGTTTGGGAACTGGTTTGTGTTTTCACCCTTTAACGGCTTGTTTTTAAGTCTAAGTGTGATTTTTGCAAATTATCATCATACTCTCAAACCGGGACACCCGTGACTACGCGGTCAGTTCCTACAAGTTGCATTGGTCCGGTGCGAGGTGTTCGTGCCTCCTACGGGGTCGTTTGGGGGTTGGTTTGGGTTTTCACCACTTAACAGCTAGTTTTTAAGTCTAAGTGTGATTTTTGCAAATTATCGTCGTACTCTCAAATCGGGAGACCCGGGACTACGCGGTTAGTTCCTACAAGTTGCATTGGTCCCGTGCGAGGTGTTCGTGCCTCCAAGTTGCATTGGTCCCGTGCGAGGTGTTCGTGCCTCCTACGGGGCCGTTTGGGGACTGGTTTGGGTTTTTACCCTTTAACGGCTTGTTTTTAAGTCTAAGTGTGATTTTTGCAAATTATCGTCATACTCTCAAACCGGGACACCCGGGACTACGCGATCAGTTCCTACAAGTTGCATTGGTCCCGTACGAGGTGTTCGTGCCTCCTACGGGGCCGTTTGGGGGCTGGTTTCGGTTTTCTCCCTTTAACGACTTGTTTTTAAGTCTAAGTGTGATTTTCGCAAATTATCGTCAGACTCTCAAACCGGGACACCCGAGACTACGCGGTCAGTTCCTACAAGTTGCATCGGTCCCGTGCGAGGTGTTCGTGCCTCCTACGGGATCGTTTGTGGGCTGGTTTGGGTTTACACCCGTTAACGGCTAGTTTTTAAGTCTAAGTGTGATTTTTGGTAATTATCGTCGTACTCTCAAACCGGGAGACCCGTGACTACGCGGTTAGTTCCTACAAGTTTCATTGGTCCCGTAAGAGGTGTTCGTGCCTCCTACGGGGCCGTTTGTGGGCTGGTTTGGGTTTTCACCCGTTAACGGCTTGTTTTTAAGTCAAAGTCGGATTTTTGCAAATTATCGTCGTACTCTGAAATCGGGACACCCGGGACTACGCGGTCAGTTCCTACAAGTTACATTGGTCCCGTGCGAGGTGTTCGTGCCTCCTACGGGGTCGTTTGGGGGCTGGTTTGGGTTTTCACCACTTAGCAGCTAGTTTTTAAGTCTAAGTGTGATTTTTGTAAATTATCGTCGTACTCTCAAATCGGGAGACCCGGACTATGCCTTCAGTTCCTACAAGTTGCATTGGTCCCGTGCGAGGTGTTCGTGCCTGCTACAGAGCCGTTTGGGGACTGGTTTGGTTTTTCACCCTTTAACGACTTGTTTTTAAGTCTAAGTGTGATTTTTGTAAATTATCGTCATACTCTCAAACCGGGGCACCCGAGACTACGCGGTCAGTTCCTACAAGTTGCATCGGTCCCGTGCGAGGTGTTCGTGCCTCCTACGGGATCATTTGTGGGCTGGTTTGGGTTTTCACCCGTTAACGGCTAGTTTTTAAGTCTAAGTGTGATTTTTGGCAATTATCGTCGTACTCTCAAACCGGGAGACCCGGGACTACGCGGTTAGTTCCTACAAGTTTCATTGGTCCCGTACGAGGTGTTCGTGCCTCCTACGGGGCCGTTTGTGGGCTGGTTTGGGTTTTCACCCGTTAACGGCTTGTTTTTAAGTCTAAGTGTGTTTTTTGCTAATTATCGTCGTACTCTCAAACCGGGAGACCCGGGACTACGCGATCAGTTCCTATAAGTTGCATTGGTCCCTTGCGAGGTGTTCGTGCCTCCTACGGGGTCGTTTGGGGGCTGGTTTGGGTTTTCACCCTTTAACGACTTGTTTTTAAGTCTAAGTGTGATTTTTACAAATTATCGTCATACTCTCAAACCGGGAGACCCGGGGCTAGGCGGTCAGTTCCTACAAGTTGCATTGGTCCCGTGCGAGGTGTTCGTGCCTCCTACGGGGTCGTTTGGGGGCTGGTTTGGATTCACCCGTTAATGGCTAGTTTTTAAGTCTAAGTGTGATTTTTGGTAATTATCGTCGTACTCTCAAACCGGGATACCCGGGACTACGCGGTTAGTTCCTACAAGTTGCATTGGTCCCGTGCGAGGTGTTCGTGCCTCCTACGGGGCCGTTTGGGGACTGGTTTGGGTTTTTACCCTTTAACGGCTTGTTTTTAAGTCTAAGTGTAATTTTTGCAAATTATCCTCATACTCTCAAACCGGGACTCGCGGGACTACGCGGTCAGTTCCTACATGCTGCATTGGTCCCGTGCGAGGTGTTCGTGCCTCCTACGGGGTCGTTTGGGGGCTGGTTTGGGTTTTCACCACTTAACGGCTAGTTTTTAAGTCTAAGTGTGATTTTTGCAAATTATCGTCGTACTCTCAAATCGGGAGACCCGGGACTACGCAGTCAATTCCTACAAGTTGCATTGGTCCCGGGCGAGGTGTTCGTGCCTCCTACAGGGCCATTTGGGGACTGGTTTGGGTTTTCACCCTTTAACGTCTTGTTTTTAAGTCTAAGTGTGATTTTTGCAAATTATCATCATACTCTCAAACCGGGAGACCCGGGACTACGCGGTCAGTTCCTACAAGTTGCATTGGTCCCGTACGAGGTGTTCGTGCCTCCTATGGGGCCGTTTGGGGGCTGGTTTGGGTTTTCACCCTTTAACGACTTATTTTTAAGTCTAAGTGTGATTTTTGCAAATTATCGTCATACTCTCAAACTGGGACACCCGGGACTACGCGGTCAGTTCCTACAAGTTGCATTGGTCCCGTACGAGGTGTTCGTGCCTCTTACGGGGCCGTTTGGGGGCTGGTTTGGGTTTTCACCCTTTAACGACTTGTTTTTAAGTCTAAGTGTGATTTTTGCAAATTATCGTCATACTCTCAAACCGGGACACCCGGGACTACGCGGTCAGTTCCTACAAGTTGCATTGGTCCCGTACGAGGTGTTCGTGCCTCTTACGGGGCCGTTTGGGGGCTGGTTTGGGTTTTCACCCTTTAACGACTTGTTTTTAATTCTAAGTGTGATTTTTGCAAATTATCGTCATACTCTCAAACCGGGACACCCGGGACTAAGCAGTTAGTTCCTACAAGTTGCATTGGTCCCGTGCGTGGTGTTCGTGCCTCCTACGAGGTCGTTTAGGGGCTGGTTTGGGTTCACCCGTTAACGGCTAGTTTTTAAGTCTAAGTGTGATTTTTGGTAATTATCGTCGTACTCTCAAACCGGGATACCCGGGACTACGCTGTTAGTTCCTACAAGTTGCATTGGTCCCGTACGAGGTGTTCGTGCCTCCTACGGGGCCGTTTGTGGGCTAGTTTGGGTTTTCACTCGTTAACGGCTTGTTTTTAAGTCAAAGTGTGATTTTTGCAAATTATCGTCGTACTCTCAAATCGGGAGACCCGGGACAACGCGATCAGTTCCTATAAGTTGCATTGGTCCCTTGCGAGGTGTTCGTGCCTCCTACGGGGTCGTTTGGGGGCTGGTTTGGGTTTTCACCCTTTAACGGCCTGTTTTTAAGTCTTAGTGTGATTTTTGCAAATTATCGTCATACTCTCAAACCGGAAGACCCGGGACTACGCGGTAAGTTCCTACAAGTTACATTGGGTTTTTATCCTATAACGATATGTTTTTAATCAATTTAAAACGTTATTGAGTTTAGAAAATTTTGACATAGTTTCATTTGTTTATTCGTTAAATCCAACATGTTTTAACATTTAAAAAAAACTCAACAGCAGCAGCAAATTCCAAAACCAAACCACCAGCAAATCCCTTCCACCAATTTAACTAAATAAGCTCATAAAGTAAGCCATTTTACGTTTGGCTACTTGTCACCGCTATTTCAAGCTATTTTTTTATTTAATGCTGCAACATTCAAAGAGATTTTGAGACTAACCATATTTCATTTGTATTTTGATAGCCACCCGATGAACTCTTCGCGCCATAACTTCTCGAAAGTATCCCATTTGGTCCAACAATGTCTTCAAATTCTGAAATCTTCCGCTGACAAGGAAAATACAATAATGATTAAGAAAATATGTAATTACGACCAGAAAATTATACATGTTGCGTATTCATTTATAAATTTATAAATGCCTTCTTTGAATGAGATAAGGTGTTGGCAAATATCATGAATTGTAACAAAACAAGGATACAACTTGCATGTCATTGATACTCCATACAAATCCATAATGTTCAGCAGTACTATGCTTTTAAATACAGGACAATATAACATCTTAACAGGGTAGACAAGCCTTATGCAAACAATTCAGTATAAGAGAGGCACCATAGATTGTTATACCGGGGGGGGGGGGGGAGGGGGAGGGGGGAACTCAAATGTGTATATCAATGAAAAGATTTTTTTTTCGTTTAGGGGGATTAGGTACTGGATTATCTCATGAACAAGTAATAATCAGCTGCAGTATTAAAAGTTGGGACGGTTAACTTGGTGAGTAAAACAACAAAGTGGGATGGGTGAGTAGTGGATAAAAGTTGGGATGGTTGACTGTCACTAGTTTGAACTATCCAACCTGGGATGGTTAACAATCATCTGCTTGAACATCTTAATATCAGGACGATTGTGTGTATTCTGGGGTCATTTATTATCTATCCTAACAAGACACAAATAACACACATATGATATATATACCTGGTCTCCTGATTTCTTATAAATTTCAAGTGCTCTAACGGCATCATGGCGTTGCATCTCAAAAAACTGTTACAGAACACAAAGTGAATGCTATTTTTATAAGATGATACGAATGAGACCAATTTGATTGTGTCAAATAGATAATGCAAATGTTACCTTGTCAACCAAATTGAGAGTTCCGTCGGTAATTGCTACATACATTTTAACACTTTCAGCTGCAATCTAAAGTAGATAAAAAGATGAGGGGTAAATGTATAATCAAACCTAAATAAATTAATTATATTCATAGAATTACTTACTTACAATTGAAAGGGCATACTGAATCAGGTAATTAAATCTAGCCATTCCCTATGGCTGCAAAACACATATGGTCAATGTTACTCAAGAATAAGAATACATGTACTCTAGTAGTTAAACTGAAATGATTATATACAAATAGACACTAACACCTCGTACCCTCCAAAACAAGAAAAGTTAAGCAAAGAAGCTTTATCATCCTACACACAAGAATCCACAAAAATCAACCATGATCATAATTTAAACTCCATGCCATGGATGAAAAATATTCAGTCCAAGTTTAAAAATTTACCAATTCCGATTCCAATTCCAAAGCACGGTATTGGGTTTCCCAAACACACCCTAAGTACTCCCTCCGTCCCAAATTAAGAGTCCTTATCCTTTTTTCGCATAGATTAAGGCTACTCTAAATCAATTGCCAAGGTCAACATTCGTTCACTACGATGAAATTTGGTACGTTAATTATGTTCAAAAAGGAAAAGTGGAGTACGAACCAAAAGAGAATAGTGGTCTGACTCTTAATTTGGGACTGAGAGAGTAATAAACATGTATGGTCTAAACACCACAACAAAAATTCAAAACCAACTAAACCAAAACCCTAAATCAAAACTCACCATCAACTCAGCAGCCGAGTGCTCCGCGAATCACCACTCTGAACAACGAGTCGGCTGACGGGGAGGGGGCGCGGCCATCGGCGGTGAGACCGGCGATGGCGACGGGGACGCCGATGTGATCGTCGACCACGTGCGACTTCGAATAATGAGAGGAGGAATGTCAAAACAAAGATGGGTCAAATTTTTTTGGAGAGTTGTGACAAGTTTAAATGAGAGGAAGAATGTTTTTTTGGAGAGTTGCAACAAGTTTAATTGTTTAGCAGCCTACAAATAAGTTGATTGAATTTTCTTGTGCATTTTTAATTTTTGTATGTTCAGAATTTGTGCACATTATTTTTGTAACAAAAACTAGTAAAATTTAAGTAGCACCGTGTACAGTCCCAGTGGAGGTGGGTAAAATATGAAGTAACTCTTTATCAAGTGAGTTGGACGATAGAGTTCTAAAACGAAAAAATGAGGTGACATTCTGAAAAGCAACACATATGGTACGAAATAAATGTATAACTGATGGCATATTTGCAAATGTTATAATTGTAAACATTTCAAACATATATGCTTACTACGAAACCATAAGAAATCCCAAATGTAATTCAAATAACAATGCTTCAAACAAACCTCATCACTTTCATTAAAATATAATGGAACAGTTTGAGAATGTTTTAATCCCTCGCTATTCCTCCATGCTACATATTGTCACGTAGCTATATTGCAGAAACTCACAACACTTTCTGAAATCCAAATTAAGTTTTCCAAAGGTGTTTCAAGAAATAAATTCAAAACAAACAGAGGGAACAAACGACCAGACGCAATCAATAGGAAATGCAGAATCAGAACACCAAAATTAATCAAACCTATATAGAAAATGCAATATATCGAAAGAAGATGCAATATGATAAAAGAAAAAAATCATATATACCTTGAAATTGCAGTGTTGGGTATGAATTCGTCTGAATCGATTTAAAGGGTGTGACAGAAAATTGGTACAACTTAGGTTTTGGTTGCCATAAGAATTGAAGGTCGTTTGATTAATTGACGATCGTTTGAGCAACATCGTGATTGAGCTTCTTTAAAGTGTTGGAGAGCAATTCGTTCTCTTTCAACAACCTCTCCTGGGCTAAAAAAATAATAACCAATATTATGTCTGTTAGTGTGTGAGAGAGAGAGGGAGGGGATTCGGATGAACCTTTTCGCGGTCGGCTTGAGCGAGCTTATCAGCGGTGCCGGAGAGAGATGAGTCGAGGGAGTGAAGCTGGGATTGAAGGTCGCCGATTCGAGTGTCCTTATCGGTGAGCTGATCTCGGAGAGAGATGGTAGGGTTTTTGGTCGTGAGAGAGTGGGGGAGCGGGGGAGAAGATGAGGGAGGAGGGAGAAGAGGGAAACTAGAGTGTGTAAAAAATTGAAGGCATTTTATATTCTACTCAAGTGTTCTTAATTTTGGCACACTTTAAAACAGTGCCAAATTTTGGCACTGTTTTAAAGTGTGCCAAATTGTCATTAAACCGTGCCAAAATCTGGCACAGCTTAAAACTGTGCCAGATTTTTAATATTAGGGTGTGCCAAAATGCTGTTTTTGGTGTAGTCTATATATTTCAAATCCATATTTGATCAATCCTATGTTATTTTGGTTCGCGCCAGCGGCATTTGAATGATATTCCATGAGTTTGTAAGAAGTATTATTAGTGTCATAATATTTAGGAGTTATTTTGGTCCACGCCAACGGCATTTGAATGATATTTTATTAGTTTGTAATCAGTATTATTGCGTGTACTTTTTCATTTTTACGTGTACTTTGTTGACAGTACACGCAAAAAATTCATAAAGTACACGCACATTGAAATTCAATTTATTCAATCCAATATGCGTGTACTAATGTGTATTACGAGTGTACTATTTTGTATTGTTGTGTTATTGTTTAAGAATCATACGATCAAGCATGTTCAACTACAAAACTACTGCTTGCACGTTCGAAGATCTTAACAATACAAAACCTCTCACATTGACCGTCAATAGTACTAACGATGACGAAATTCATTTTTTCCTTTGCATCAATAATATAGCTAAAAGGTTACATGGTTTCTACTACTACTATGAAGAAATTTACTGCACTTTTGATGTGCAACATCTTCAAGTAACTAAATCGAAAGCGAAGGATTTAGCTAAACGAATTGAGCAGTATTGCTTAGGGGGATTTGATAATGTTGTAGTTTTTAGCATGCAACTATTATATCACTTCTTTACTGAATATGTTGGGAATAAAGAATCTTGATTTTTGACTTGTCGAACAACCTCTGTTAGGTTTTACCATGAAACATACGATATATATTACCCCCTTTAGCATGTATTTTGTTGAGAATTGTATGAACTGTTTGTGAGAATATTGCATGTACTTTTGTTAAATACGCTTGTAACTTATTGTTTTAGTCTATGTTTTATTCTAATTCTCATGTATTTTTTTTTTTACATATCATTATAGGTTAGTAATTTAAATTTTATTTATATATCAATAGAATGGGGATGAAGATGAAGGCAAGAAGAGGAAAGAAATAAAAAAAGACTAGTTCTGATGATAGTTCTTCATCCAGTTTCGGTTCTAATTCTAAATCTAGTGTGGCATTGAAATCTAAACATCCTTCAAAGAAGAATGACCAATATCGATCAAATATTGTTAACTTTCTTAATGATTTGCATCAGAGTAAAGAGAAAATAAATAGCAGGCATATTGAACTTCTTAAGAAGACTCCATTTTAGGAGCTTTTCAATGCCTACTACAGTGAGAAAGTAGTAAAAGTGGACCACAAGAAGACGGATAAAAACATTTTATCAATTATCTAGCTGTACAATGCAAAAACCAAAAGTTTCCATATGAAGAGTAGAACTGCAATAATTCCAATAGATATAAGTGAAATATTTGGCATACCACGAGTTGAGGGTTTAAAATCAATAGAACTGAAAAAGTGACAGAATACTGCTCAAAAACCTGGATTACATGCATGATACTTTGCAAAAAGAATAGGAAAGTCAGAAATATTGATTCGTTTGAAGAAATCAGTTGAATTGGAGACATATGAAGGCATTATCGATTTTGTAAAAATTGTGTGTCTCCACTTCTTGAACACGTTGTTTTTCTCCAACTCAAACTTCACCCTTGCTGAATTTTGGTTGAAATACATCGACAATATTGAGGAAATGAATAAGTATGATTAGGCATCTGATGTGCATGAGTTTCTCATACATTCACTTGAAAAATCAGTAAGTTCAAAACCTAGCATAGTTACTGGATGTGTCATTTCCCTACTGGTGAGGAAAAAAACATCCTAATATTTTAAAATTTACATACCAATACTCATGTGTACTTAATAAAAATCACGTGTATTTTGAAAGTACATGTGATATTTTCACGTGCACTTTCAAAATACACATAATATAAGACTTGTATTTTCAAAATACAAGTTAAATTATCACGTGTATTTTGAAAATACACGTGAAAAAATCACGTGTACTTTGAAAACACATGTGATATAAGACGTGTATTTTCGAAATACACGTGATATTTTCACGTGAACTTTCAAAATACACGTCTTATATCATGTGTATTTTGAAAGTACACTTCTACTTTATAAAGTATACTTGCATTTTACAAAGTACACGTGTACTATGTTTTATAAATATAACCACTGTATTTTCAAAATACACTTGTTATATTTTTTGTTAATATTATAATTGTACTTTTGAAAGTACACGTGAACTTATATTGACAAAGTACACGTCAACTTTGTAAAAATCACGTGTACTTTCAAAATACACGTGTAAAATTTACAAAATACATGTTTAATTTTACGTGTACTTTGAACAAATCATTTGTACTTTCCATTATGAATACCTAGGTAATACAATTATTAATATCATTTTTTTGTATGATCACAGTATTGGGTATGTGAGAAATTTGAAATTATTTCTCCTGTTGAAGAATTTAAGATAAGACGCCAAAATTCTTAAGGTGGAAATTGTCTTCTTTGAGACAATGGTTTGTGAAGAATGACATCGCAACAGTAACTTTGAAGCAGGCTACAAATAAGCCAGCTTGTAAGGACAGTTCTGTACAAAAGGAATCTCATTTTGAAGGGTCAAGTTACTCTTTGAACATTTCGATAGAAAGTCCTATACATGCTGATTCATCATTAGAAAAAGTTGCTGAAGATATTAATGACAATGAGTTTTCACATGGTTGGAATATTCCCCTTAAAAACATTGTGACTCCAAAGAAAAAGAAGGGAAAAGATCAACCAAAGGTTAATTTGGGAAAAGATCAACCAAAGGTTAATTTGGAGGAACAAATTACTGTTTTGAAAAGGGAATTGTTGGAAAAAAATAACTAACTATCTAAAGCAGCTGAAGACTTTAATGGTGCACTAGAGAAGGTGACCTCTTTGGAGGTGGAGAGTGCCATTTTGAATGTACAGTGGCAGGTAGATCGTGATTCATGTTTGGAAGCCCAAGAGGAAATGAATAAGTTAAAGGTAGAGAATTCCAACCTTTTGAAGGAAAAAGATTTACTAAATAAGTTGGAGGTAGAAAATGCCGAACTAGTCGAGTTAAACAATTCTTTAAAAGAAAAGCTTGATCAAGTCACAATGAATGACTCAGATAGAATTAAAGAATTGGATGAATCATTGAAAAAATAGGCAGAATCATCACGAATTTTGGAACAAAAAAATGGATATCTGTCTCTGACTAATGAAGATCTAAAAAAAAAGTATGATGATACATTGCAAAAATGGATAGATACTGACATAGAAAAGATGACATTGAGGCAGAATCTTGAGGAGTCGGAATTGAAAAGAACTCAATAGGTACTTTTGATTATAAATAACGTAAAGTACACGGAGTTTTCATAAAGTACACGCATTTTTCCTAATGTACATGAAATTTTTCTAAAGTACACAGAGTTCGCCTAAAGTACACGCAGTTTTCCTAAAGTACACGCAATTTTATTTGATAGTATTTTTAGTGCAGTTTTATTTGATATTAGAAATAATGGAGAGTACACACATTATTTGATTAGAAATAATGCAGTTTTATTCCAGTATTGCTTATAATATAACATTCTTTTTGTATGATAGGAAAACAATAATAAAATCCTTAATGACGAAATTTCGGAGTTGAAGAAAATGCTTGATGAATCAGCATTGAAAAAAACTGACCAGGTATCTATAAAGTACAATAAATATAAAGTACACGCGTTTACTTTCTAAAGTAAATGCAAATTATGATGAAAGTACACGTGTATTTTATAAATTTTATAAACTACATGTATTTTATAAATTTTATAAAGTACACACGTGTATTTATATAATAAACACATGTATTTATAAAATACACGCGTGTATTTTATAAAATACATGCATGTAGTTTATATATTACACACAAATTTGGATGAAAAACACAAATTTTATCAAAATACACGCAAGAGAAAATGAATCATTGTTTCAAAAACTACTTACAATCCAATATTTCTTGATAAATATATCAGGCAAAAACTAATAAACAACTCATGGATGAAATTTCGAGTTTGAAGATTGAACTAGCCTCAAAGACAGTTCAGGTCACCCCCGAAATACGTGTAATAAAAGGGCCTGTTACTAGAGGACAGAAGAAAAGAAAAGATGACAGCGAAACCGAGAAGCATGAACCAATTAAAAACAAAAAGAGACAAAGCTAAGAAAAGGCTCTCTAACAATAGCTCAACGAATGAAAGAAACTCACTTCAAGCTTGAAGCAGTCAAAGCATACAAATATCTCGATGAAGCTGCGAAGAAAAAAATTAAAGAGTTTATTCAAAAGGCTGAGCCAGGGTAACGTGTATTATTTTATGATTTATCACTTAGCTAATTTATATTTTTTTTGGTGCAAAAGAATAAGGTTATTATTATTTTACAATTCTTATTGCTTATATAAAATGCAGGGAATTTATTTTCAAAGGGTTGGTTTCATATGTCCCATGGGAAGATTTTTTTGAAGTCCTCAAGAAACAGGAAATTTCAAGCCTAGTATGTAGTACAAATATTAGATATTCATTAAATTTTAACATTATTATTTCCTCACCATTTTATATTGTGTGAAATAGATAATACTTGCCTTTAGTGAAATATTAAGGTTAAAATTGTTAGAGGAAGGGCTCTCCCACTCACACACTTTTTCTGATTATTGTTGGGTAAGTACAATTAAACCGAAAGCTTTGTGAAAAAAAATTCGATTTTTTTTATTAACACAATGTCTATAATTTTTAATCAGATAGAAGCTTGTAGCAAAAATGAAGTCAATAAGAAGCGGGAGTTATACAAAGATTTATTTGAATACTCAGGCACTTGTAATAATTTTTTCATTGTACTAAGACATAACATTGGACATTTCACATTACTTGTGATATACAAAAAAGAAAATAAAGTCGTCCACGTGGATTTCCTTCGACCGGACGACAAGAAAACAAACACAATGTACTTCGATGATGCGAAAAAAATGGTTAGTGCCTAAACTTAGTTAGTAATGTTACCTGTACTTATATTATACACATGTACTTTATCATATAATGCATGTACTTTGTATTAGTTGCACATAATCACCCAGATTATGAAAGTAGACGCATCATATTTTAAAATACACGTGAAATGAACCAATACAAATTACGTGTACTTTAATATTATGCGTGTACTTTTAACTCTTTAGGAAAAGTACACGCATCATATTTTAAAATACACGTGAAATGCACAAATAAAATACACATGTACATTAATATTATGCGTGTACTTTTCACTCTATAATCTTCATACTCTTTTTTTTGTATACACTAAATATTTGTCTTCTTAACAGTTTTATGTCTTCCAAAAAATACTGTGCCTATTGAAGACTGAGGAAAAAACAATGAAAAACAATGGTTTCAAAATTCAGAGAAAGTTTGATGAAGGTACATCAAATGAGTTTACGTTGGATGATGATCCATTGACAGAGCAAGAAAAAAAGATAGTAGATTTCTTACTGGAAAGTGATCTCAAATTTGACCTAATAAGAGATCATGAATGCCCTAAGCAATATAATGGGTAAGGAAAAACTTCATTTCTAAAAATTACTAATTTGTATATTTTCAAAAAATTTCATTCACATTATACTAATTTGTATATTTGTGTTAGTTTAATTTCAGGGTTGATTGTGGGGTATTCTGCATGTACTACATTGGACAAATTAGCAGAAACAAGGAAATGCAAAAATTATTTTAAGACCCTGACATGATAAAACACAGAGCATATGTACTAAGGGAAGTTCTTCTATCAAAATATTACTTCCCCCGAAAGGAGAAAAAACATCTATAAATTGTGATTTAAATACAAACCATATTTGTAATTTGTTTTGTGTTATATTGGTTATTGTTTACAATATTTATTACACCAAAATGGTTTATTTTCGCTGGCGCGGACCACAATCCACATTAGGTTTAGACAGACAATGCACCTGAGTGTTATGAAACAATGTACACGCATTTTTCAAGAAAACTACAAGTGATAATTACTAAGTACACACATGAATTCTTCAAAGTACACGCAGTTTGCCTAAAGTACACACACTGGTTAATATAATATTTTTTTTATTTTTAATTGAAAACAACTTTAAATATTTATTCAGAAGGAAGCAATAACCAAAATCAATTTATTAAGCTCAACTACTCACTTCCCAACTACTTCTAGTCAAGAAATAAATATCTTTAACTTTTCCTATAAAAGAGTAATATTTGTTCCTTTGTTAACCATTACATCTAGGGTAAATATAACATAATGACTATTCCAGCAGAAAAGTTGCGAGATACTCTTGAGAGATATGAAAAAAATAAAACAAAAATAAGGCAAATTGAGGAAAATATTTCCTCACATGAAATTGCCTTTGAGCAGTTTCAAACATATGTGAGGGAAGGCTATTATGGACTTCCACCCAATACCATAGATTTATTTGATGTGGATGAGGACCCTCCTCAAACACATGAAGACCTCATGCCTTTCTATAGACAATAAGTTCCCTTGAAAATAGCAAAGATGAAGGAGAAGAAGGCTCACCATGAAGGTCTTGTAGCTGTCATTGAAGAAGAAATTCGAGTATGATCGAATTTAATTGACTCTCTTTATGACACCATAGACGCCTTTAACAAATTTCCCTAATAGAAGCCTTCTTTAGTTTTTTCAGCTTTTGTTATGTGAAAAAATTATACTTTTTTTTTCTGTTTTAATAAATTTTTTATTTCATTCATGTATGTATTCTCACTTATATCATGCAGCAAATATAGTAAAGTACACGTGAACCTTTATAAAAATGATCACGTGTATTGTAAAAAATATAAACATTAATGTCATTTATTTTAAATCATTATATGTCGAAATATGAGTGTATTGTCAAAATATGATTATACCTATTATAAATTATAATACACGCAAGTTTTTATAAAGCACACGCACAAGCTATTGTCCTAAACCATTATATAAATGTGTGTACTTTATATATTACACGTGTACATTATAAAGTACACGCATAGTCTATAAAGTACACGCTTATTGAAATACTTGTTTAACAATGCCGATGGCGTGGACTATAATACACATAGGAATTTAAGAATATGAGTGACCTAAGTGTCTTTTATAAAGTACAAGCACATTGTAATGTCCAAACCCATTTTCCAAATAGTACATGCATTTATATACATCTACTTGATAAAATTACATGCAGAATACATAAAGTACACGTATATTGAATTATATTTTTGTCATATCAATATGCGTGTACTTTATAAAAATATTAGTGTACACGTATATTTAAACGCATGTACTTTATATATTATGCGTGTACTTCATAAATTACACGCACATTTCATCAAGTACACGCATATTATATTTATATTATGCGTGTACTTTATGCGTGTACATCATAAAGTACACGCATATTTCATAAAGTAAATCTAAATTAAATGTCATTAATAAAGTACACGCATGCTCTTATATAGTACACGCATATTGAACTGACCAAATCCATTTTAAATGCGTGTACTTTATGTATTCTACGTGTACTTTTCATCAAGTACACGCATTGAGAAAATGTCTTTGGACATCAAAATGCGCGTGTACTGTACATAACATGCATATACAAATGTAAAGTACACGTGAACATCAAGAAAAATGATCATGTGTATTTTATGAAAAATACGTGTACAGCTACACAAAAAATAAACTAAAAAATGAGACTAAAAACTAAAATTACATTCATTTATGTGAAAAAAATGGTTTATTAATTAATTTATTCAATCAAATCATTAAAATGAATGAATTCAAAAATTTTAAACGTACTCAAATGGGTTCCTTACAAGTAGCCCTGTAATGACCCATTTTACTACACCTCGAGCAAGTAACTTCCCTTACTGTGATCTCACCAGAACACTTTATTCTCTTATTTCTTGGCCTGCCTGTCGGTCTCTTAGTCATTGGTGGAAGGACAAATGGATTTTTAAATATAGGAATATTTAAGGAAATCAAATCAGGAAGAGGAACTATGGGTATCGAGTATTATTTTTTGTAGAAAGATACCTTATATTACTCCTCAATATAATCATAAATACTGGTCCATTTCCTCCGTACAAGACAAACAGCATGAGAACATGGAAAACATCTAATCTGCTAACTCTTACAAGAATAAGTCCTTTCTCCTAAGTCAACTGTTGCTCGCACTTCTGAATGAATTTCAAATACATTTTGACTTGAGCAACTAATAGTCCAATGTCA
Source organism: Sambucus nigra (assembly GCA_949130495.1). NCBI lineage: Eukaryota > Viridiplantae > Streptophyta > Magnoliopsida > Dipsacales > Adoxaceae > Sambucus > Sambucus nigra. The sequence goes on along the minus strand of OX422213.1, from coordinate 493,475,839 downwards.
GATTTTATTCCAATTTTCATTCAGTAACTTTTGAAAAAAAGGACATAGCTCATTTGTCCAAGTGTCAAACTCAACAAGTGTGGCCATCCCCGATCCTCGCCGTGGGCGGGCGCGTGAAGGAAGATCCTCGGGTCCCACTCGTCCCTCTCGGGAGCGCTTCGACCGGCGTCGTTTGATATGAAGTGTAAAAATGTAAAAAGATTTAGAGTCACCAGTCTATTTTACTCAAAATAAACAAAAGAAAAAGGAGAATCCATCCCGAAGGACGACATCCAAAGACATACTAGTGCATACAAAACCAAAATGATTCGAGAAGGGTTCAGAGGCTAAGTTACGAAATGGGAAGGTGTTAGGCACCCATTCCTCCCTTTCAGTCTCTCATGGATGTTTTCTATTTTCCTTTTTTAATTTCCCCGTGATATGTGTGCATGTGTATATATATAGTGGAGATAGGAATCCTCGACTTGTATCATGGGAGAGATAAAGCGAGTCATCCGTAGGAAGGTATAAAAATAATATTAGAAAGTAAGATTTATGAGATTATTCTTACGTTGATCGTTATAATGGAACGATAACGCATACGGAGTAATACGTCACTAAGAACAAGTGTATAAAATATAAAAAAATTGGATTTAGAGAAGATAGAGAATGATATAGAAAGTGAGAATAGGACTCGAGTCTCGGGTTTTATCCCGAGACGCCTACGTAGCCTATAAAGGCATCAAAGTCCACGTAGTTCGCATACAAAATGAGGGGTGGGGTTTATCCCATAAATCCAAATGGGGGGATCTCTTATTTGTGAGTGTGTGTGTGTGTGTAGAAAAAGTGTTTTAGTTATGAGAAAAGTGTGAGAAAAGTATGAGAATGCCTATTTGGAATTTATGAGCAAACCCTCTTTTTCTTATTTTTTGGGTTTTATTTATATGAAAATAAGAGATGTGCAATAATACTAAATAAAAAGTATATTAGGATTTGTGAGATGAGATAATAAAAAGTGCTAAGTAATAAAATAAGTTATTGCGAATTTAAGAGAATTTGAAGAGAAAGTTGGACCTTCTTGAAGATCTTGAGCTTGATCTTGAATGTTGGAGAGAAGCCCTTGCACTTGGATGATGCTGGAGAGTGGCTAATTCACCAAGTTTGATGAAAAGGATGATGAAAAGTGGAAGTTAGAAAGGGATTTCGATGTTGAAATCGTGTTGTCTTCAAGAGAGGTTTTTGGGATTGGCTGAGAGCGATTTTTATCAAATCTGGGCTCCCTTTGCAAATGAGGCGAATGCCTACTTTTATAGGCCCAGGTCACTGCCGATCGGCATAGACCTAGTCCTGCCTATCGGCACCTACCGATAGGCAGGGTCTGGAACCTACCATTTGGTAGTGTGTTTCAGGCCTTTTTGGAAAATTGGTTGCCGAGGGCAAACCGTTGGTCAGAATCACGCACGGGGTGGACCATTGTAAAGGTAATTCAGATACCTTTGAAAGTCTGTGGATCGATCCCGGGTTTGGGGTTAACTTTGGGTTAAATATGGCACGTAAGTGTTTGTCGGTCCATTGGACGGGGAATAGTTCGGACGCAAATGGATTGTTCATCCGCATGGTAAATCTGAATCGCACACGGGGTGGACCTTTGGAAAGGTTAGGAGATGTAATTTGACATTCCAAAGAGTTTGACCCGATTTGGGGAGTTGACTTTGGTCAACCAAGCCCTGGAAGCATTCGGTGACCTCTTGGAGTCAAACGGATCGTTCGTTCGCATGGTAAGTCAGAATCGTGCACGTGACAGACCGTTGGAAAGAGATTTCAGTTCCCTTTGAAGATTCATTCAGCCTTGGTCGAGCTGAAGAGTTTGACTTTTTTGGTCAAACGGAGCCAGGGAGTGCCTGATGGTTTTTAGGTCAGTACTCGGGGTATGACCTGGGTTTGTAGTGATGAAGGGAGGTACTAGGGACCTAAGGAGAGTTAGGGGGTAACACAATGGGGTGTCTACAGAGCCCCTCGATGGGTGAGTTTGGAACAAATGATAACCGTCGAATAGACACCACATGATTCTTTTGAGGGAGCATGACCGATTTAGAGGGTCTAGGCCAATTTTGAGGACCTGAGGGGTGTGCTTGTGATGGTTTGAATGACGATTAAATGTTTAGGTCTATTATGAGGACATGGAGTGATGCTAGAGGATGACCAATTTTATGGGTTAATGTTAAATCTACGGGATTAAGTGATGAGGGTGACCGATTCTGTGGGTCAAAGACAATTCTATGGGCTTAGGGTGAAGATCTAATAATCGAGGTCAATTCTGACTTAAGAGTGGTGAAGATCGAGGACCGAGGTCAATTCTGACCTAACTCAGGTGACGAGCGAGGATCGAGGTCATTTTTGACCTAACTCAGGTGACGATTCAAGACCGAGATCAATTCTGAGCTAAGAGTGGTGACGACCGAGGAACGAGGTCATTTATGACCTAACTCAGGTGAAGATCCAAGATTGAGGTCAATTCTGACCTAAGAGTGGTGATGACCAAGGATCGAGGTCAATTCTAACCTAACTCAGGTGACGATCTAAGACCGAGGTCAATTCTGACCTAAGAGTGGTGACGACCGAGGACCGAGGTCAATTTTGACCTAACTCAGGTGACGACCTAAGACCGAGGTCAATTCTGACCTAAGAGTGGTGACGATCGAGGATCGAGGTCATTTTTTACCTAACTGAGGTGACGATCTAAGACCGATATCAATTCTGACCTAAGAGTGGTGATAATCTATAACCGAGGTCATTTCTGACCTAACTCAGGTGACGATCCAAGACCGAGGTCAATTCTGACCTAAGAGTGGTGACGACTGAGGACCGAGGTCAATTCTGACCTAACTCAAGTGACGATCCAAGACCGAGGTCAATTCTGACATAAGAGTGGTGACGATCGAGGACCGAGGTCATTTCTGACCTAACTCAGGTGACGATCCAAGACCGAGGTCAATTCTAACCTAAGAGTGGATAAAGATTGGATTTTGATTTATGCTGGAGAAAGTGCCTTGTGATGTTGATCTGAGCTGGGGAGCTGATAGCGGGGGAAGCTTTTGTTTCTTTAGGAGGCCTCGTAGGGGGAACAACCAATTTTGGTGCTGTAAAAACTCCGCTGGGAAAGTGATCAGGCGATCCTTAGAGATCCTTCGGGGCTTTGCCGGGAGGAAATTCACTTGGTTTTTGAGGATTCTGCTGGGAAAGAGGGGTTCCGCTTGAGGGAATGCGAAATTTTCTTGGTAAAAAAGTTCTAAATCCTTCCTGGGATTCTTAGGAATTTTTCGAGGATTTTTTGGGGCTTTATGGTATTTTCTGGGAATTTCTATACCAGATTTAAGGGGAGTGTTGGTCGACATGTTATGAGGGGTGCCATTCGGTAGTGTCACAGACTTTTGGACCACCTCGGTAAGGTAAGGAGTCAGTGACGATCATCATGGCGTATGGCATCCTATTTAATAATCTTGGGCCTCTCTCGGCCGACTAGATTGGTAAGTTTATATTATCGAGTAAGTGTCCATCCAGTCCAGTATGCTTATGAGATACCATTCTGCCTTACTATACCTTTTAGGTCGTGTCATCACACTCCCTTAGGCCTAAGTGTGACAATTGGCGAGGACACACCTGGTGTTGGATACTCTATTAGATCAGGGTTTTGTTGACCAAACATTATCTGGTGACCAATTTGACTTGGTCGAGTTGCCTAAGGATCTCCTGTAGGGCTTCATATATTGTCAGGGGCAATGCTAATAGGTTGTTCGTGCTTCATAATGAAAACCCGAGGAGGGTGTTTTCCCTGCTATCGTTACTGAGTAGTGTGCCTGTCAATTGGAAAGGGTATGTAAGTTATAAAGTCCATATATTAATTACCTAACACACTAGAGAATGCAACTGCCAAAAAACTTTCATTGATCACAAGTAAATGAGTTTCCATTTGCATAAACTGATAAAGAAAACCAAAGAAAAAACTACAAATATAATTTCTTAAGATTTTCCGCATTCCATGCTCGGGGTATCTCTCTGCCTTTCAGCGTTTCTAAGTGATTGGCTCCTTACAGATCATCTCTTGTTATCTTGAATGGTCCCTCCCAGTTTGGGCCCAATTTGTCATCTAACAATTTTATTACGCTTCCAAGGACTTTCCTTAGGACAAAGTCACCTACTTGGAATGCCCTTGGATTGACTCTCTTATTATAGTGTCTTGCGAGCTGTTGCTGGTAGTTCGCTAATTTCACTAATGCAAGTTCTCTGCGTTCGTCTGCTAGATAAAGTTCAGCGAGCAATGCTGCATTATTCTGGCCCTGGTCGACAAGGGTGGGTCTCATAGTTGGTAGGCCTGCTTCTAATGGGATAACCGCCTCCATTCCATATGTTAGCGAAAATGGGGTTTCCTCCATTGCCCGACGTGGGGTAGTGCAGTAAGCCCACAGAATACGAGGCAACTCATTTACCCATGCGCCTTTAGATTGCTCTAATCGTCTCTTTATCCCATCGATCACTATTTTGTTGGAAGCCTCAGCTTGACCGTTGCTTTGAGGATACGCCACCGAGCTGAAGTAGTGTCTGATCCCGTGATCACTGCAGAAGCTTTGGAATGGGACACTCTCGAACTGTGTTCCGTTGTCAGTGATGATGGTTATGGGGATTCCAAAATGGGTAATTATGTTCTTCCATATGAATCATGTTGGACAATGGGTCTGCCTCGATTCATTTGGTGAAGTAATCCGTTGCGACCAACAGATACTTGTGGTTATCGACGGTGGTAGGAAGTGGTCCTACGATGTCCATTCTCCATTGGGCGAAGGGCCAGGGGAAGGTGAGTGATCTTAGGTCGCTGGCAGGTTGGTGAACCATAGGGGCGTATAGTTTACATTTCTTGCACTTGCGAGCGTATACTGCTGAATCTTTTTGCATATATGGCCACCATTAGCCTTCCTTCATAGCTCGAAAAGCTAGTGATCTTCCTCCTATATGGCTCCCATAGATTCCTTTATGGATCTCGTGTAGAATCTGCTCAACATTCCTCGGGTGAACACATTGCAGGTAATGGCCACAGAACGATCTTTTATACAACTTGCCCTCAAGAGAAAAGTGAAACCGAGCAGCTTTGACTCTTATCTGATGAGCGATCTTCCTATCACTTGGAAGCATACCATCCTTAAAATATTCCTTTAAAGGGTCCATACAACTGGGTGTTGATTCAATCTAGAGCACAGGTTCCCTGCCTGGTAGCTCATCGCTCTAGTTGATGCTCGGGTGAGCGAGGAAGTCGACGGGCATCGTTCTTTTCAAGTCGGAATTAATTGCCGAGCTCAGGGCTGCCAGGGCATCAGCGTGGCTGTTCTATCCTCTAGGAAATTGCTGGACACTAACTTCCTTGAAGCTAGACATTAGCCTTTTAGTCAAGGCTAGATAGGCCTCCATTCTTTCATCTCTTGCGTTGTAGTCTCCACTTATCTGATTGGATACTAATTGTGAGTCACCGAACACCTGTAATTGCTTCGCTCCTAAAGTGTGTGCCTTCTGCAGGCCGGCTATCAAAGCTTCATATTGCGCTTCATTGTTGGAGGCTTTAAATCCAAGCCCGATTCCTTGTTCGAGGGTTGTATCTTTTGGAGTAACAAGCACAATGCCCACGCCTTACCCCTTTGAGTTGGAGGCTCCATCAACAAATAATTTCCAAACTCCTTCTGTTGCATGGTTCTCTCACTACTTCATCGCTTGAAGTTATTCTGAAGGAGGCTCGCCTGTGAATTCATCTATGAAATCAGAAAGTACTTGTCCCTTGATTGCATTCCTTGGTTGAAATTGGATGTCAAATCGTCCGAGCTCGAATGACCATTGATATACCCATATACACCCTCCAACCAGACGACCACTCAGAGGGCCGACCCTTCATCAGGTTCCAGATGACCCCTCAGGGGACCGACCCTTCATCAGGCTCCGGACGACCCTTCAGGGGGCCGACCCTTCATCAGGCTCCGGACGACCCCTCAGGGGGCCGACCCTTCATCAGGCTCTGGACGACCCCTCAGGGGGCCGACCCTTCATCAGGCTCCGGACGACCCCTCGAGTGTACGACAGTACGAGGCCCAAATTAGGCCAGACTCATTATCGGAAGGAACTTTGCCCTCGACCTCATATCAAAGGCCGAGGGTGACATCATCACAGCACGTGGTTTGGGAGACGCGTGGAACAGTGCGCGTGAGGCTCACATGGCACATGGGAGACCATTATAACAAAATCACACCCTCACGTGAGGGAATATTATGTCATCATTTGGCATCTACAGGTGTCAACAGGGGATTGGCTAGATCACCATTCACATGCACCATGCATACTTGGGGGGTATACTACACCCCCCAAAACCTATATATACTTGTCACCTACAACCCTATAAGGGGATCGATCAATTTATTGTAACCCTAGATAAAACTCTGCTTGTACACATAGTAGAGAGATAAAGTGAGCTTATGTGCATTGTATCCAAGGCCATTAGTGCCCATACTTAGTGGATCACACACTCACAGTGGATGTAGGCCAAATTGGCTGAACCACTATACATAATTGTCTTATTTCCTCTTATACTCATCCCCTTCTACATACTTATACACTTATACATCTTTATGGCTGCCATGGTTACTACTGTTTGAGCTCATTATCACTTATCCGGTGGTGCTAAATCTTAGCATCATCAACCATTTAGTCAGTCTTCCAGACAAGTCCGCTTTCCTCAGGATTGATTTAAGGAGGTATGATGTAAGAACAATGATTGTGTGAGCTTCAAAATAGTGCTTCAACTTCCTTGAAGCTACTACAAGTGCAAAGGAGAGCTTTTTTAGTGGTAGGTACCGCTGCTCAGCCTCTAATAGAGTCTTGCTCGCGTAATAAATGGGGTGCTGAATTCCTGATTTCTCGCACACCAGCGCAGAACTCATGGCATGGTTGGATATGGTGAGGTACAAGTACAAGGAATCTCTTTCTTGGGGTATGACGAGTAGGGGTGGTGAGTTAAGGTAGTCCTTGAGCTCTTTCAATGCTCGTGAGCAATCTTGATTCCATTCTACTCTCTTACTTCCCTTCAAGGCTGGAAGAACGGTTTGCATTTCTCGGAGGACTTTGAGATGAAACGGTTTAAGGCAGCGAGCATGCCGGTGAGATTTTATATGTCTCGTATTGTGCGAGGGGGATGCACCCTGTTGATTGCGTCGATCCCGTTCGGGTTAGCCTCGATGCCTCTCTTACTGACCAAGTACCCAAGAAATTTTCCTGACTGGACATCGAAAGAACACTTGCTCGTGTTGAGATTCATTCAGTATTTCCTGAGGATCTCGAAGGTTTTTGATAGGTCTGAGAGGTGGACTTCTTTGTTTCTTCTCTTGACGAGCATATCATCGATGTAGACCTCCATGGTGTCTCCTATTTGGTCTTTGAACATCTTGGTGACCAGACACTGGTAGGTTGCCCCTACGATTTTGAGTCTAAAGGGCATGACTTTGTAACAGTATAATCTGACGGTGGTGATGAATGCTGTCTTATCCTGGTCTGGTGCATACAGAGGGATCTGATGATATCCCGAATATACATCCAGAAAACTCATTCTTTCGTGAGCCACTGTGGCGTTCACCAATTGGTCAATTTTTGGGAGGGGGAAACTGCCCTTAGAGCAAGCCCGATTAAGGTCAGTGAAGTCGATGCAGACTCTCCATTTCCCGTTATTCTTTGGAACTACTATTGGGTTGGATAACCATTTGGGGAATTGGACCTCCCGTATGGAACCTGCATCCAGTAATTTCTCAAACTCTTTTTCTACGGCTTTTGCCTTCTCAGGCGTAGTTCGCTGTGCCTTCTGGGTGATAGGTTTGAAAGTGGGGTCGACATGCAACCAATGACAAACCACACTGGGATCAATTCCAGGTAGCTCGTTTGGTTCCCATGCAAAAACGTCTACGTTGCTTCTCAATAAAATCATCAATTCCTTTTTTTCTTAATCTGTGAGAGAAGCTCCAATCAAGAATAGTCTGTCCTTTTTGCTACCACCATATGTGACTTCCTCTAGGTTTTCCACGACTCGCTCAGAAGGAAGGAGCCTGATCTCTTCCACTCCGGGTCTTCCGTACCTTAACTGCTATTTTGAAGGTATCAGACCTTCTTGTTCCTCTCCCTTCTCATTGGGATTCTACGCCTTCTTCTCTGGTCTAGGGTGGATGGCTGGTATGAAGAACCTTCTTGCTATAGCTTGGTCACCGTAGATCTCCATTACTCCTCGCTCGATTACATACTTGAGTTTATGATGGTAGGTCGAGGGGACTGCCTTCATCGCATGTAGCCATCCTCTGCCGAGGATGGTTTGGTACGATGAGTCAATGCCTACTACCAAAAACTCAATCATCTTGGAGATACTTCATGCCCTTACCGACAGCATAATTTTTCCCAACGGGATAGTCACTTTTCCAGTGAAGCCAACAAGAGGGACAGTGGACTCCTTCAGGTCGGCGATGCTGAACTTTAATTTCCTGAACAGATCGGGATACATTACCTCGGATGAACTTCCTTGGTCAATGAGCAACTTGTCTACGTCGTAGTTGGGAATCCTGAGCGTAATGATCAAGGAGTCATGGTGGGGGGTTATTACTCCCACTAGATCTTCATCTGTGAACACTATATATTTGCTATAGTCGATGTCATTTGCTCACCGATGTTTTCCTGATTGGGTCTTTACTGGATCGATCTGGAAAGCTTGCATCACTTTTGTAAGCTTCTTTACCTACATTCGAGCTGAATTCCCCAGAATCTGCTTCATATCAGATGCCCCGTGAGTTATTGCGAATTCTGTCCAGCATCGTCTTCGAGTATATTATCAGGTCTTACTTCTCCATTGACAGCGACTTTCTCTACCTTCTTTTCCACGAACTCGTTCAGATGCCTGGATTGGGCCAGCTCTTCGAGGTGGGACTTAAGGGCTTTGTAATGCTCAGTCTTATGTCCTCCTTCTTTATGAAAGGCGCATCTCAGCGTGTTGTTTCTCTTTGAGGGATTTCCTCCCATATTTCTGGTCCACTTAATAAATGGCTCGTCTTTAATTTTTGCGAGAATCTTGTAAATCGGTTCTCTAAAGACAGTGTTGACTGCCTAAAATGCTTTTGCCACATCGTTTCTGCCTCCGTTCTTAGAGCCATTCTTGCCCCCATTCTTTCCTCCTTTCTTATGGTTCTCATCTTTGTCATTTCCTTTGGTAGTGAGCTTAGTTCGACCATTTTCCCCTGTGCTGAGGTGGGTCACGTCCTCCACCTTGGCGTATTTCTCGATGCGATCAACCAGGTCGTCGATGGTCGTGGCCTCTTTCTTTTTCAGGGACTGGTACAGAAGGGAAGAGTTGGGTAGCCTAATTTTGAAGGAGGCCACTACTACCTGCTCCGAGCAGTCTTCGACTTCGTTGAATAACTCCCAGTACCTCTTCGCATAGTCTCGGGGGTCTCTTGAGATGTCTTTTTCATTGTTAGCAAAGCATCCATCCTTTTGGGATGGGAGTTACTAGTAATGATGCGGGCCGTAAAAAGCTCGACCAGGGACTCAAAGCTCCTGATGGACCTGTGAGGGAGTCTTTCGAACCATTTATGTGCCATGTCATGCAGTCTCGAGGGAAAAATTCGGCACATCAGCGCATCTCGGTGGTTCCAGAGGGTCATGGCTTACCTGTATTTCCTAACGTGATTAATAGGATCAGTTTTTCCATCATAAATCTTGAATCTTTGAATAGCGAATTTCTTGGGGGTTTCTTCTTCCTCTATTTCCCTCGAGAAAGGGGATTTTATCTGGGTCTTGAGAGCTCGTCTAGAAAGCTCCCTAGTTGATCTTGCGCCGCGATGTGCCAGGTGTTGGTCCATCTTTCTTTGGACTAAATTTCGTATGTTCTCATTGCTGCGAGCTGGGCTCTTGTAATGGTGAGACGATCGCTGGTGCTCGAGTGAGTCGTTGTTTGACTCGTGTCTCTCACTCTTTTGGGACCCACGCTTAGGGCTCCTTCCTCAGCTGCGAGACTTGCTCGCCTGAGGTCTAGGAGTGTGGTATGGACGTCGCCTAGTGTTGCGATGGAGTTCTTTCTCCATCCTCTCTAATTTCCTTTTGAGGCGATCATTCTCCTCCTCCTGCTTGCGAGAGGACTTCCTTTGCTCTTGGATCCTTGCCTCATAGGAATCAATCAGTCTGGAGATTTGCGTGGACCTCGTTGGTCCTTGTCTTTCCTCTGAGGCTGGCCTCTCCGAGAGAGCCCTCTGATCTGAACGTCGAACTTTAGATCTGATCCTGTGAGGTGCAGGTTGTTCTTGGATATCTCCTGCCTGAGGAGCATTACTGTTGTGTCCAGACATTTCGAACTTCTTTTTTTGGTGCGGGCTTTCTCAGGGAAGACAAACGTTCCCACAGATGGCCCCAATTATGGTGACAATTATATTCAACACAAATAAATGAGAGAAGCACAACCGCTAAGGAAAATAAAGAAGATAAAATGCCAATCACACAACACAATATGTACGTGGTTCAGCAAGAATGCCTACGTCCATGGTGGTGCAGTCAGTATTATTTCTATATACTCTGGGGAGCATTTACAGAGAATACAATGTGTGTCCTTTGTCCCAGACTTAGGGTTTATTATATACATGTCTGTCTTCGGGGAGTGGGGGTGTTGGACTCCCCCACGTTTACCATCTTCTCCTGGAACATCTCTTATATGAGAGCATGGGAGGATACTAAGTCGTAATCCTATTGAGTTAAGGCAAGGGGTTCGAATTTTGGGTCATTTTTATTAGGCTACTCGTCCGGGCCCATAATGCTAAATTCGGGTACCCACAATAGCTAAATTCAGAAGATTTAGATAAAAATAGAAAAAAATGTCGTATTTTAACATATAATTCTTCGAAAGAATTTACTAGAACTGGAGAACTAATAAATAAATATTTTGAATAAAAATAATCATTTGAAATCTCCCAAATAATGTCATTTATCTCTGAATTATGTAATCACAATTTCACATTCTATTAAATTGTCTAATAAGAAAATCATATCTTATGCATTCAAGACTATGAGCATAATTTTGAAAATATTTAGATTAGGCTTAAAAACATGTTGTTTGAGGGTGAAAACCCAAATCATCTCCCAAACGGCCCCGTAAGAGGTATGAACACTTCGCACGGGACCAATATAACTAGTATGAACTAACCGCATAATCACAGGTCGCTCGATTTGAGAATATGACGATAAATTAAAAATATCTAGATTATGCTTAAAAACAAGTCGTTAAAGGGTGAAAACCCAAATCAGCATCCAAACAGTCCCGTAAGAGGCATGAACACCTCGTACAGGACCAATATAACTCGTAGGAACTGACAACGTAGTCACAAGACTCCCGGTTTGAGAATATTATGATAATTCGAAAGTATCTAGATTAGGATTAAAAACAAGCCGTTAAAGGGTGAAAACCCAAATCAGCCTCCAAACGGCCCCGTAAGAGGCATGAACACTTCACACGGGAGCAATATAACTTGTAGGAATTGGCCGCATAGTCACGAGTATTTCGATTTGAGAATATAATGATAATTTGAAAATATCTAAATTAGGCTTAAAAACATGTCGTTTGAGCGTGAAAACTCAATCTAGCCCCCAAAACGGCCCCGTAAGAGGCACTAACACCTCGCATGAGACTAATATAACTCGTAAGAACTGACTGCGTAGTCATGGGTCTCTTGATTTGAGAATATGATGATAATTTGAAAATATCTATATTAGGCTTAAAACACACTGTTAAAGGGTGAAAACCCAAACTAGCCCCCAAACGGTCCCGTAAGAGGCATGAACACCTTGCACGAGACTAATGTAACTTGTAGGAACTGACCGCATAGTCACGAGTTTTCCGATTTAGGAATATGACGATAACATGAAAATATTTACATTAGGCTTAAAAACATACCGTTCGAGGGTAAAAACTAAAACTAGCCCCCAAACGCCCCCGTAAGAGGCATGAACACCTCACACGGGACCAATATAACTCGTAAGAGCGGACCGCTTAATCATGGGTCTCTCAGTTTGAGAATATGATGATAATTTAAAAATATCTGGATTAGTTTTAAAAAAAGCCGTTAAATAGTGAAAACCCAAAGCAGCTCCCAAACGGTCCCATAAGAGGCATGAATACCTCACACGAGACCAACGTAACTCATAGGAACTGACCGCGTAGTCACGGGAGTTCCGATTTGAGAATAATACGATAATTTGAAAATATCTAGATTATGTAAAAACAAGCCGTTAAAAGGTGAAAACTCAAATCAGCCCCCAAACGGCCCCGTAAGAGGCATGAACACCTCGCATGGGACCAATGTAACTCATAGGAACTAACCGCGTAGTCATGAGTCTCTTGGTTTGAGAATATGATAATAATTTGAAAATATCTAGATTAGGCTTTTAAAATAAGCCGTTAAAGGTTGAAAATGAACACCTCGCACGGGACCAATGTAACTCGTAGGGACTGACCGCGTAGTCCCGGGTCTCTCGATTTGAGAATATGATGATAATCTTATAATATCTAGATTAGAATTAAAAACAAGCCGTTAAAAGGTGAAAACCCAAACTAGCCCCCAAACGGTCCTGTAAGAGGAATGAACACCTTGCACGGGACCAATGGAACTCGTAGGAACGGACTGCGTAGTCACGGGTCTTTCGGTTTGAGAATATGACGATAATTTGAAAATATCTATATTAGGCTTAAAAACATGCCGTTTGAGGGTGAAAACTCAAACCAACCATCAAAAGGCCTCGTAAAAGGTACTAACACCTCGCATGAGACTAATATAACTTGTAGGAACTGACCACATAGTCACGGGTCTCCTGGTTTAAGAATACGACGATAATATAAAAATATTTGGATTAAGCTTAAAAACATGTTGTTAAAGGGTGAAAATTCAAATAAGGCCCCAAACGGTCCCGTAAGAAGCATGAACACCTTGTATGGGACCAATGTAACTCATAGGGACTGGACGCGTAATCACGGGTCTCCTTATTTGAGAATATGATGATAATTTGAAAATATCTAAATTAGGCTTTAAAAACAAGTTATTAAAGGGTGAAAACCCAAACCAATCGACAAACGGCCCCATTAGAGGCATGAACACATTACACGGGACCAATGTAACTTGTAGGGATTGACCGCGTAGTCCCAGATCTCTCGGTTTGAGAATATGATGATAATTTGAAAATATCTAGATTAGGCTTAAAAATAAGCCGTTAAAGGGTGAAAATCCAAATCAACTTCCAAACAGTGCTGTAAGAGGCATGGACACCTTGCACGGGAGCAATGTACCACGCATGAAGTAACCGCATAGTCACGGGTCTTTCGATTTTAAAATATGACGATAATTTGAAAATATCTTGATTAAGCTTAAAAACATGTCGTTTGGGGGTTAAAACTCAAACCAACCTCCAAATGTCCCTGTAAGAGGCACTAACACCTCGCATGAGACTAATATAACTCGTAGAAACTGACTACGTAATCACGAGACTTTTGGTTGAGAATATAATAATAATTGTAGCTCATATATGCAATTTTTCAGCTTGAATAAGATTTTTTTAAATTTACTTGGTTACTAATATCATCTCTTTTTTGTATCCTACTTTTTTTTACAGGATAACAATTTATAGTTAGATTTTATCCACGTGGAGCACACAAAGAATTCAATGGTTTACAACTAGGGGATTATTTATTTAATGTCACTAATATTCAGGATTCTATTTTTTTGTGTGATGGTCGTGCCGGTTTTTGTAGTTTTATTGTTAACTTCTATGGTCGTGCGGGCTTTTGAAATTTTATTGTTATATTTTATGACCGTGCAGGCTTTACATTACACATTTTTTTATATTAACAGATATTAGAATGTCCAGAAAATAGAGGAAACTCTGCCCAATTGTTTTTGGCGTGTGAACTATTATGACTTGTAATATTTTGAAGTTTGTACGTACATCAGTTTATCAACAACGTGCGAGATTCGTAATTTGTGAATTTTCTTGTTTTCAAATATATTTTTTTATTTGATCCAAGAATTTGGTACAGTTCAAAACCGTACCAAAAGTGTATCCAATTTTGGCACGGTTTTGAACTGTGCCAAAAATGTACCAAAATGTACTCAATCTGACACAGTTATAAATTGTGTCAAAAGTGTGCCATAAGTGTTTCTGTTTGGCCAAATCTGGCACACTTTTAAATCGTGCCAGAAAAAATGGCCATTTTGAAACACCTAATTCTGGCACAGTTCAAAACCGTTCCAGATTTGATCTGACATAGTTTTAAACCGTACCAGATTGTTGTTTTTAGTGTTTTGCATCCATCACAAATCAATAGTAGCATACCCGAAGTGTAACGGACAGGTAGAGGCCACCAACAAAACTTTAGTGAGCATTTTGGCAAAAATGTTAGAAAATTTTCCAGGCATATGGGATGACAAGATCCCCGAAGTTCTATGGTCTTATGGAATGAAGAAAAGAAAACTAAAAGGGAACACACCATTCTTCTTAGTATTGGGGTAGAAGTTGTGTTACCGGTTGAACTTGAGGTACCTTCTGCTCGCTACAACCTACGAAGTGCTATGCTCACCCACAACCGCCATGTACAACTCGAAGCCTTAGAGGAGCACATGGATAATGCTGCAAGGAATTTCGATATATAAAAGAAGCATCTGTCCAGATCTTACGACCAGTTGGTGAGACTGAGGAAGTTTAAAGAAGGGGACTTGGTGCTGAAAGCAAGCATGAGTCACATCAGAGGTTTTTTATTACCCAAGTTTGAAGAAAGCTGGCAAGGTCCCTATATTGTTCGAGTAGCTCACAATTCGGGTTATTGCGAGATATCTAAGATGGAAGATAATGTGACTTTCAAATTGAACAACAAGTGGCTGAAGATTTACTACGTTTGAATGTAAGTTATGCCAATACTCTTGTTCATCACATTATTTTTTTTAGAAAAGATGTATTTATTCTTTTAAAGCAATTGGGCTCTTTTGTTTAATATAGTTGGAAGTAATGTTCATGTGGCATATGCTAGATCAATACTTTAATTTTCAAGTTGACTGCTTGTTTCCTTCATCATGCATGACGTAATTAGCATTGACGTAGTAAGTTTGGTCAATATTCAATCGAAATAATAGAAAGGAAAGTGGACACCCAAAGTCATCAATGTTGCTTTATTTCATCAAAAAGAAATAGTTATGGTTACAAGCAAGCAAAATATAAAATCCAAAAAAAGTGAAAATAAAAAATGATTGCAACATCGAATGAAGGAGCTAGGGGTCATCCATAATAAAACAACGGTATGTTGATTCAAGAATCCTGTGATGATTTTGGGGAACAACATGTTCAAGGTTGCTTTGATCTGAAATAAGGTCAGCCAAATCCTTTGGATGAAGCTCTATGGCCTTCTGGATGGACTCCACCTCTCGTTCCCTCTCAAACAGATTGGCTTCCGCACGAGCGACCGCCTCATGGGCCTCCTATACTCCTTGCTTAGATACCACCAATTTGGACTCCAGACTTGTAACCTTTTCTGAGATTTCCACTTACGAACGATGTGAACTTTATAAGCGATGATGGAGAGTAGGAAGATCAGCCTTCTTAAAATTACGGAACCACTCTATCAGCTAGGTCATAGAAACTCCATCATTAGTGAGAAAATTAACCCTTCCTAGTAAGGTATTGATCGTATCAGGGCTAAGGGATAAAAGAGGAGTGCTGAGGATTTCCTCCAATACCATCGTGAGCCTCAGCAAATGACATGCCATCATTCCAGGAATCGGCTAAAGGTAGCGGGCGGTAAAGGTCAAAGGAAAATGAACCAGCAACTACTCAATTAATAGGCGAGGAACCTCAGTTAAAACAGAAGGAAAATTGACCAATGTTTGCCTCACAACCACTTTGGGAGTTGCCTCAGGGGGATGCATGCTAAAAGTACTATCACCGGTAGAGGTACACTGCGTATGCGAGGCCCTATTACTCGCTTTAGTTTGAGGAGAAATCAATGTAGGTCATCACAAATCCTAGGGTCCTCGCCCAAAGAAGCAACTCCATCTAAGGTCCTCGTTTGAATCAATTCTTGAGCAATAGGTTCAGCTTCAGGCCTACGGACTACAGGCTGATCGACCTCCACCTGAAATGCAATAAACAACTTAAGTAACAAACAAAAATGAGGAAAACACGTACAAAATATCTTGCTACCATAGATATTATACCTAGAAGACTAGGCCCACATGACCCTCGATTATAGGATATTATGCCAATAAGACTAAGCCTGCTTGACCCTCGATTATGTGAGGTTTTGATTTTAAAGTCCTACATTACTAGGACCTCTTGACCCTAGGTTATGGGAGATATCGATTTTAAAGTCCTACAATACTAGGCCTGCCTGACCCTCGACTATGGGAGATTTTAAATCTCAAAACCCAACATTACTTGGCAAAATTAATAAGCTTATATGCATGAAATAGATGAAAGAATAAAGTTACCTCAGGAAGATGCTCATTGGTGAATTCGCGAGTAGCCATTTGTACCACGTCTTCCTCCCCAATGGGACCCGGAGCTACCAAAGGTTGTTGACTTTGGGGGGAAATCACCCCCCACCCCAACTGAGTCATACCCCCGACTTCAACAACTTGTTCTTGCGTATTATTCCCCCTGCCTCAGAAACAGATTCTTGTCCACCATCCCCTTGAGTAGCTGTAGCAAGTTCAACAACTTCCTTGTTCAGGATGGAAGGCCCGAACATAGATACAAGCATTTGGTCATTCAAAGGAAGGTGGGCTGAAGGAGTAGTTTGAAAAAGTACGGGAGCTTGCAACATAGAAGTTAGAAGTTAGAGTAACAAGTTAAAAAGCAATGACAACTCAAACAAATAAGGAAACTAAACTTACCACAGGCAGCAGAGAAACAGGCACAGGGGACTTGGGTATATCCTCAGTATCTCTCGCATTACGGACATCCCTCTCAAGGCCAGCCTGCTTACGTAAAAAAAGGGATCAGGGGAATAGACGCTACTAGACTCAGATGAAGAATCAAATATAATTGACCCATGGGGGAAATGGGAGATTACCTACAAAGTAGTATGGTAAGCTCTCTCGAAGGGACGATCCTCTCTAACACCATCATGAGCATCACCTCGCGCAGCAACCTGAAAAAGAGACAAGGCAAGTTAGGGCAGCATGGGATTATCATCACGAAAAGAAAAGAAGAAGGAAGACATTTAGAGCAAGAGGGATTGATGGGCATACTTCTTCCTGGAACACATAATCCAAAACCTCAATATCTCGGGGAGGCGAGTGTAATACCCTGTATTTTTATGGCATCTAATTTGGGGATTTATTAAATTTAAATTGAGATATTAATTTAATATTAATCTGAAAATTATTTTTAAATATTTACTAGCGTGACGAGAGTTAGTAATTATTGAGAATTTGTTGAATATTACTAGATGAGTAAACTAATATATAAGATTTATTTTATCAAAATTGTCACGAGTGAAAAAAATGGCAATTATGGAAATTAAAGTCGGTACGCGCCTGTGTCGTGTCGGAACAAAATTATTATTATTAAAATTATATAAATTATAAGTCGCTTGTATGGTGATTTTGAGTGTGCCAACGTATACAGAAGGGTCGATATAATCAGAAAAGTATACTCGGGGGTTTAGTTTGGGCCTCGGGGCATTTTTAGGCCTAATTGGCATCCCTGGAGGGTATTTTAGACATTTTGTATTTTTGGGTAATTAAACCCACGAATTTACCTAAGGTATATCGGCCATTTGAGTTGGGCTTTTAGGGTTAGCAATCATAAAAGTTAAGAACGGCCATTAGAGAAGAAGGTAGGAATATTTTCAAACAATCCAAGGCCAAGAACTCATCCGTTTGCACCGCCACTACCACCAAAACGTAGATCGCACGAAGAGGAACGCAACCATACCTTTTTCATCCACAAATTAGACCCTTAAATTTCTAGGCAAGTATCTAACTTTCTTTTCTTTTAGTTATTGTTTCATCCATGATAGACTAGGTTTTTTATACACATGTTTCATAAAAGAATTTGAGGAATTTGAGGATTTAATCACATGTCTTGATGGAAATAAATATATTCTGGACATCCCAATCATAGGTAGAGAATAACCCATGAATTTGTATGAGTATAGAAGCAAGAAATCTGGAAAAGAATTAAAAGAATGAAAGTTTATGAAAATTAGGGTTTTTGTTAAATGTGATGTTTTATCCCATAAATTGAATACCTTTGATGAATTTGGACATGTTGCACGTAGGAAATCATGTATATAGGTATATATACCTATTAGGATTGTTGTTTGGGTGTTTGGAAATCGTTAATGGCATTTTGGAGTAATTTGGTAGGTGAAACCCGTAGGTTGAAATCGTAGTTTCTGGGCAACAACTGCTTGATCGATAGATCGACCCAAGAACATTGATCGATCGATGATCAATCGATCGACCCCTCCTAGAAAACTGCATATTTTCCCCTTTTTGTTTAATCCGGTTTAAGTACGTAGGAACCCTTGATTATTATTTATAGAGTTTAATGGGTCGTAAGGAGGACTAGTAGGGTCTAAATAGACTCCGTTAAATTAAATTTAATATGGGACATGAGAGATTATGCGTAATTTTATGAATGAATTGAGGGACTCGTGAAAGACTTAGACCATAAGGTTAGAGAGATTATACCTACTGAAATTGTATTGAGTAAGAGAGAATACTTCGAGAGATAAGAAGTAAGTATGAAATAAATTATAAGCAGGAATAAAAGAGATGAATCCCTTAAACGAGATAATTGGGGTAAAATTGTACTCAATACGGTTAATAATAATTATGGGTCATGGGCGAACCTTATTGGAAATTGTGTATCTGTATATGGTCGTGTGACTGTGTACATATATTAAATAGTTTAATTATGAATAATCATACCCGTGCTACTTTCTATCACGGCGGTTACCGCACTGGGACAATCTTATCTCGATGGGGCCTTTATGGGGGATATTGACTTGTACCCTAGAACATAGGATTCCTTAGTACACGCCAAGGTTCTAAAAAACGCGGGGCGTGATCGAGGCGTGGAGGCCAAGCCTTAAGCCTTAGACGCCTAGGCGGGCCTTGGCGTAAAAAGGCGTGAAAAGGCGTTTAGGTCTTTTTAATATATTTTAATATTTTTAACCATAACAAGGCTGTTAAAATACTAAAATTGTACATATCATAAAAATATGTCTGAATATTTGCAAATAAAAATACTATTTGATTATTTTGGATGAGATAATGGTCCGGTTTGAAAAAAAATCTTTAAAAGGCGATATCGTTTCACTAAAGCATTGTTGTTTTTAGAGAAAAAGTACGCCTTAAGGGTTTTACCAAGCATAAGGCGTCAAAATCTTAAGGCGAGGCGTTTCTCTCAAGCCTCAAGCCTAGGCGGGTTTTTTAGAACAATGGTACACGCTATCTAAGAATGATAATCAGACGGTCCTAAGAGACGTGAGGGGTATGTGCTGACCTCTTATTGACTTGGAACTATGCTTCGCCTCCATTTTGTGTGTATTGTGTTAATACAGTTCGAGGGTGATTGTGAACTAGTATTTCCCTTAGTATGAGTGATACGGGGACTTGATAGCAGAGTATGTCAACACCATAGAATTTATGTGGGGTGCCGATAGTATATATAATATATGAGGGACTTATATATATATATATATGGGAACTTTCTACTGTGCATATAAGTAGTTAAGTAATGAATAAATGCTCCAACTTTATAATAAATGTTCGGGAACCTTGTGATGGTATGGTGTTGCTTTAAGAAACGTAATGAATCTTGAAGAAATTGAATTTGTTTAAACTAAATATCATAACCCTTCTACTTCTCGGGATGAAACTTTATGAAAAAATAAGTTAGATAAACTTATGAGTTTAGTAGTACGGTAGACGTGTACACAAGATGAGAGATGAGAATTCTCAAGAGAGTGTTGCGTACTAACATGGTTGCTACATTAGCCGGTAAGCAATTTAAATACTTGCTAAATTATTTTAAACTGTTTTACACTCGGGCTCTGACCCATTTTTTGTCATATCTCTTGTATATATATATGTATGTATTACAGGTGCCCAGCTATAGGGGCATCATGATAGGTTCTTTGGATTTATCGTGTTGCAGCTTATGTGGGAGTTGCAGGCCCTTGCTCTAGATGACCTCTTCGTTGATTCTGCTCTTATTTTAGTTCTTCTTAGTAGGGCATTTGTCGCTCGTTTCCCTATTCAGTTTGGATTTGTCAGATATTTAGGTTTATTTTATTTCCAGTATTTGGTACTCTTTGGGAGTTAACTCTTGTCAGGATGATTTCATTTGTAGTTTTAAACTTGGTGTGGTTTATCTAGATGGTTTAATTTTTGTTTATTAATTGCCATCTTTCGTATTTATGTGATTCTTAAACTATTGGTTATTAAAAAGGTTTTCATATTGGAATTTAATAAAATGGAAATAAGATTTTAAAGTTGTTTTGACACTTAGCTTAATTATTTAGGGTGTTTAAATTGGAAATTTTATTTTGCCACAGTGATGCTTAGAATGAACCAACCGTTCACCTTGATTTTAATTTAATAAAGGACGGATCATTCGATATTTAATTAGGCGGGGTGTCACAGGTGGTATCAGAGCATCAGGTTCTAGTTTTATTTAGGATCTGTACGAATTATTTTGCTTTCAGCTTAGCATTTTTGATTTAGAGCCCTATTTTAGGACTGTTGTACTCTTGTATTTACGCTTATGTCTTTAGCTATTTAAGATTTGATAATGACTGTAGACTAATAAACTTCCTTCTCATTTCATATGCCTTCGAGACGTGCACCCCGAGATAGGAATGCCCAGTCCGAGCAGCCCGCAGCTCCAGCTCAGGGAATGATGAATGCAACTGAGGTAGCCTCTATTATTGCTCAGGCGGTGAATGTCGCATTAGCGGTGGTGCAGCAGGATCCACCCCAGATTTAGGCAGTAGCGCTAGTACCGGTACAGCTTCCCACTACATGGGAGTGAGTTACGAATGCCTTTCAGAAGGCGCACCCGTCGGAGTTCTCGGGTAGCTCGGACATAGTAGTAGTTAGCCAATGTAAGAAGGATATTAAGAGGCATATACGCATGTATGAGTGCACCGATGTGCAAAAACAATTATTGGCTTCCTTCAAGCTAGTGGGGACCTCTTTGCAATGGTGGGAGTCCACTACCACCTTGGATGAGAGGGATAACATCACGATTCAGTGATTTTGGGCGCTGTTTGACTGCAAGTACTTTCCATCTGCTGTGCATACTGAGATGAGGCGGAGGTTACTGAATCTTAAGCAGGAGAGTATGACCGTTCCTAAGTATGAGGAGGAGTTCACCAGACTTCTCACTATAGTGCTGGATGAGGCACCCACTGAGGAGAAGAAGATAATATTGTTTGTATATGGATTTACCAGGAGGATCCGTCAACACCTTATAGGCAACCTATCATTGAGTACTTACACTGACGTAAACAACGCTGCTTTATTGTACTATCAGGATCATCGCTTCCATTAGCAGGGGAGAAAACGAGCGGAGGAGTCCGGCCAGCAGGTCAGGATAGGAGTAGTAATACTGGTGGGGCACCAGCAGCCCAGGGACAGACGCATCAAAGTGAACAGAGTTCCCATCAGGGGGACCCTGCCAAACGATTCTGATTAGGTGATTATAGATAGGGATTTGGGGGATTTAGGCAAGGTCAGTAGGGCCAGTCTAGTCAGCAGGGCCAACAGGGCCAACACCGTCAGTAGTAGGGCCAATAACGTTTTTAGCAGGGCCAGTGGCGGAGTGGTAACGACCAACAGGGTTGTGGATAGCAGGAGTAGAGGGAAGGTAACTTCAGGGGAAGATGTTTTGGATGTGTCAAGAATGGCCATAGGCACCAGGATTGCTCAGAGGGGGATAGGTCCCCTTAGCAGCAGGGTGCCCGTAATGAGCAATAGAGACCACTCTTTCCATCCTCCCTCCCAGCGCCAGCTCAGGTGTCATCCCTACCATCCAGTCCAACAGCTCCAGTTCAGCAGGGGCAATTGTAGTATGGACGTGTCTATAATGTCCACCAGGCAACATCACCTTAGGCACCACCCGCTATTGAGTGTACTTTTCCTATCCATGGCACTATAGGTCGAGTTTTATTTAATACTAAGGCGTCACACTGTTTTATAGCTACTCATTTTGCATGGGCCTTAGGGTTATTAGACACGGCAGAAAGCACTGTGACATGCATAGACTCACCACTGGGGAATGTGTCTTTAATTTTCTTTATATACCGGGGTATAGGGATAAAAATTGGTAGTTTGATTTTACCGGCAGAAATGCTAGTCTTAGATATGCATGAGCACGATGTTATTATTGGAATGGATTGTCTCGTCGCGTACAGAGCCATAATATATTGTTTCAGTAGGAGTATTATCTTTGCCATTTTGGGGCAAGAGATGTTTTTTATGGCGATGCCTCGCCCAGAGGGAGGATATTCCACCCATTTGTACTACATAGAGGAGGATACCTCTAAGGAGATTGTGATTCCCCAAGATTTAATTCCAGTCATTCGTGAGTTTTTGGATATATTTCAGGAGATACGGGGCGTACCCCCCAGTCGAGAGATAGATTTCATCATAGACTTAATGACGGGCACTCGGTCGATAACATGTGCACCGCACCATATGGCTCCAGCAGAGATGAGGGAGTTACAGGATCAGATAGAGAAGCTGTTAGGCCAGGGCTTCATTCATAAGAGCACCTCACCTTGGGGCGCTCCGGTGTTATTTTTGAAGAAAAGAGACGATTCACTGAGGTTATGTGTGGATTACCAGGAGATGAATAAGGTCACGATATGGAATAAATATCCGTTGCCTCGAATCGATGACCTGTTTGACTAGCTGAGAGGAGCAACATTCGTTTTGAAGATAGATTTGAGATCGGGATATCATCAGCTATGGATTAGGGAGCAGGATGTGTCGAAGACTGCTTTCTTGATGAGATATGGGTCCTACAAGTTCTGAGTCATGCCGTTTGGACTAACAAATGCTCCAACCGTATTCATGGACTTGATGAACCGAATCTTTAGAGAGTTCTTGGATCAGTTTGTCATTATTTTCATAGATGACATCCTGATTTATTCACACATCGAGGAGGAGCATGCCAAGCACTTGAGACAGGTTCTTCAGACTCTACGAGAACATCAGCTGTATGCTAAGTATGAGAAGTGCAAATTATGGATACGGGAGGTACAATTTTTTGGGCATGTTATGTCAGAATTGGGGATATCTATTGACCCAAGCACAGTGTTGACAGTGAGGGAGTGGGTATAACCCACAACACCGACAGAGGTGCATAGTTTCTTGGGGTTAGTCGGGTACTACAAGAGGTTTATCCCAAGATTTTCGAAGATAGCGGGTCTATTCACGAATCTGACTCGCAAGGGAATTCCATATGTTTGGGATGATGCTTATCAATTGGCTTTTGATAAGCTGATAGATAAGTTGACTTCAGTGCCAGTTCTTGCTTTGCCCAAGCCGGGAGTGGAGTATCTGGTGTACACTGACGCCGCTTTATGGGGACTCGGGGGAGTACTTCATTAGGAGGATACGGATATATCTTTTGCCTCCTGCAAGATAAATCCTCAAGAGAGGAATTACCCCACCCACGACCTGGAGCTAGCAGCGGTTGTATTTGCACTACGGATTTTGAGACATTACTTGTTGGGGGAGAAGCTTCACTTGTTCACAGCCCACAAGTTAGTGCAGTACTTGTTCACCCAGCGAGAGTTGAACATGCATCAGCGTAAATGGTTGGAGTTTGTGAAAGACTACCAGTTCGAGATACAGTATCGTCCGGGGAAGGCTAACTTGGTTGCTGATGCGTTAAGCCGTACGCCGGTAGGGGACCTAGAGGACGTATGGAAAGCTAAGTGGAAAGAGTTGGGAGACCAGGATACGATGGCCCGTTCCTTTATATCTGTTATGTCAGTCACACTCGAGATTGTTATGAGGGTGATACAGGCACAAGCGACAGATACTTTTTCCATGAGCAGATTGTACGACTCTTAGCTGAGGGTGATGAGTCCTATTCCATGAGTTCTGATGGGGGTTTGAGATTTAATGGGAGATTAGTGGTCCCGGAAGGATAAGACTTACGTCATATAGTTATGACACAGTCATACGGATCTCGATTTGCGATACATCCCGAAGGGGATACGATGTACTAAGATATGAGGCGACAATACTGGTGGAGTGGGATGAAGAAGGATATTGCAGAGTTCGTATCCAAATGTCCTACATGTCAAATGGTAAAGGTGGACCACCATAGACTGCCAGGATTACTTCAGTCATTGGAGATACCTACGTGGAAATGGGAAAGTATTTCCATGGACTTCATTACTGGGTTGCCTGCATCACAGCGGGGTCACAATTCCATATGGGTGATTGTGAATCGGTTGACCAAGGTAGCTCACCTTTTTCCAGTACGGACGGACTACACCACGGGTCAATATTCACAGTTATTCATTATCGAGATCGTTAGACTACATGGGGTGCCTTTGGACAATGTGTCTAATAGAGACATGATTTTTATATCACGCTTCTGGGAGAGCTTTCAGGAGGCCATGGGAACAGAGTTGAGATTGAGTTCAGCTTATCACCCACAGACGGATGGACAGATAAAGCGTACCAATCATATGTTGGAAGATATGCTACGTATGTGTGTCCTTGATTTTTGAGGAGGTTGGGAGCCGTATCTTCCACTGGTAGAGTTTTCTTATAATAACTCTTATCAGTTTACGATCGGCATGGCCCCATTTGAGGCGTTGTATGGCAGATCTTATCGTTCTCCCTCTTGTTCGCTAGAGGTGGGGGACTACAAGTTACTAGGACCAGAGGTGATTCAAGAGACTTCAACTAGGATCGAACTTATCAGGAGTCGCATTCGGGTAGCCCAAGATCGGCAGAAAAGCTTCGCCGATACAAAGCGATTTTTCTCGAGAGTTTAGCATGGGGGACCAAGTATTACTGCGTGCGTCTCCTATGAGAGGAGTGATGAGGTTTGAGAAGAAAGGGAAGTTAGGTCCGAGATACGTGGGACCATTTCCCATTATCGAGAGGATTGGGTCGGTGGCATACAGATTGGGGCTTCCAGAGCACTTGCACCGCATTCACGATGCATTCCACATCTCACAGCTGAGATGATATCTTTGGGATGATATGGCCCACACCCATATCCCTATATAGGAGATTGACTTACAGCCCGACAGCTCTTACGAGAAGAGACCAGTGGTTTTCCTAGACCATAGCGAGAGGAAATTGAGGTCGAAGGTAGTCTTACTTGTACGAGTCCATTGGGAGCATCATAATGTGGAGGAATCCACTTGAAAGCGCGAGGCAAATATGCGCGAAAGGTATCCAGATCTATTCTTACCAGGTATGCCTTATTTTCTGAATTTCGGGATGAAATTTCGTTATTAGGGGGGAAGTACGTCATACCCCGTATTTTTATGGCTTCTAATTTGGGGATTTATTAAATTTAAATTAACATATTAATTTAATATTAATCCAAAAATTATTTTAAATATTTACTATCATGACGAGAGTTAGTAATTATTGAGAATTTGTTGAATATTTACTAGATAAGTCAAGTAATATATACGATTTATTTTATCAAAATTGTCACGAGTGAATAAAATGGCAATTATGGAAATTTAAGTCGGGACGCGCCTGTGTCGTGTCGGGACTAAATTATTATTATTAAAAGTATATAAATTATAAGTCGCTCATATGGTCATTTCAAGTGCGCCAACGTATCTAGAAGGGTCGATATAGTCAGAAAAGTATACTCGGGGGTTTAGTTTGGGCCTCGGGGCATTTTTAGGCCTAATTGTCATCATGGGAGGGTATTTTAGACATTTGTATTTTTGCGTAATTAAACCCACGAATTTCCCTAAGGTATATCGGCCATTTGAGTTAGGCTTTTAGGGTTAGCAATCATAACAGTTAAGAACGGCCATTAGAGAAGAAGGTAGGAAGCTTTTCAAACAATCCAAGGCCAAGAACTCATCCGTTTGCACCACCACTACCACCAAAACGTAGATCGCACGAAGAGGAAATAACCATACCATCTTCATCCACAAATCAGACCCTTGAATTTCCAGTCAAGTATCTAACTTTCTTTTCTTTTAGTTATTGTTTCATCCATGTTAGACTAGTATTTTTATACACATGTTTCATAATTTTTTTTGAGGAATTTGAGGATTTAATTACATGTCTTGATGGAAATAAATATATTCCGGACATCCCAATCATAGGTAGAGAATAACCCACGAATTTATATGAGTACAGAAGCAAGAAATCTGGAAAAGAATTAAAATAATGAAAGTTTATGAAAATTAGGGTTCTTGTTAAACAGGATGATTAATCCCATAAATTGAATACCTTTGATGAATTTGGACATGTTTCACGTAGGAAATCATGCATATAGGTATATATAACTAGTAGGATTATTGTTTGGGTGTTTGGAAATCGTTAATGGCATTTTGGAGTAATTTGGTAGGTGAAATCCGTAGGTTGAAAACGCAGTTTCTAGGCAAGAACTGCTTGATCGATAGATCGACCCAAGAACACTGATCGATCGATCGACCCGTTTCCTCGATCGATCGACCCCTCCTGGAAAACTGCATATTTTTCCCTTTTTTGTTTAATTCGGTCTAAGTACGTAGGAACCCTTGATTATTTTTTATAGAGTTTAATGGGTCGTAAGGAGGACTAGTAGGGTCTAAATAGACTCCGTTAAATGAAATTTAATATGGGATGGAATTGTGGGTTAACGGGGAATTTCGGTGCACAGTAGAGATTATGCGTATGTTTGTGAATGAATTGAGGGACTCGTGAAAGACTTAGACCAGAAGGTTAGAGAGATTATAGCTACTGAAATTGTATTGAGTAAGAGAGAATACTTCGAGAGATAAGAAGTAAGTATGAAATAAATTATAAGTGGGAATAAAAGAGTTGAATCCCTTATACGAGATAATTGGGGTAAAATTGTACTGAATACGGTTAATAATAATTATGGGTCGTGGGTGAACCTTGTTGGAAATTATGTATCTATATATGGTTGTGTGACTGTGTACATATATTAAATACTTTAATTGTGAATAATCATACCCACGCTACTTTCTATCAAAGGGGTTGCCGCACCGGGATAGTCTTATCTCGATGTGACCTTTATAGGGGATATTGACTTATACCCTAGAACATAGGATTCCTTGGTACAGGCTATCTGAGAATGATAGTCAGACAATCCTAAGAGACGTGAGGGGTATGTGCTGACCTCTTAGTGACTTGGAACTATGCTTCGCCTCCATTTTGTGTGTATTGTATTAATACAGTTCGAGAGTGATTGTGAACTAGTATTTACCTTAGTATAAGTGATACGGGGACTTGATAGTAGAGTATGCCAGCACCATAGCATTTATTTGGGGTGCCTATAGTATATATAATATATATGAGGGAATAATATATATATATATATATATATATATATATATATAGGAACTTTCTACTGTGCGTATAAGTAGTTAAGTAATGAATAAATGCTCCAACTTTATAATAAGTGTCCGGAAACCTTGTAACGGTATGGTGTTGCTTTAAGCAATGTAATAAATCTTGAAGAAATTGTTTATCTTTAAACTAAATATCATAACACGTCTACTTCTCGGTATAAATCTTTATGAATAAATAAGTTAGATACACTTATGAGTTTAGTAGTACGGTAGACGTGTACACCACATGAGAGGTGAGAATTCTCAAGAGAGTGTCGCATACTGACATGGTTGTTACATTAGCCGGTAAGCAATTTAAATACTTGCTAAATTATTTTAAACTGTTTTATACTCGGGCTCTGACTCGTTTTCTATCATTTCTCTCTCTTGTATATATATATATGTATGTATTACAGGTGCCCAACCATAGGGGCGTCATGCATAGGTTCTTTGGATTTATCGTGCTGCAGCTTACGTGGGAGTTATAGGCCTTTTCTCTAGACAACCTCTTCATTGATTCTACTCTTATTTTAGTTCTTCTTAGTAGGGCATGTGTCGCCCGTTTCCCTATTCAGTTTGGATTTGTCAGAGATTTATGTTTATGTTATTTCGAGTATTTGGTACTCTTTGGGAGTTAACTCTTGTCAGGATGATTTCATTTGTAGTTTTAAACTTGGTGTGGTTTATCTAGATGGTTTGATTATTGTTTGTTAATTGCCATCCTTCGTATTTATGTGATTTTTAAACTGTTGGTTATTAAAAAGGTTTTCATATTGGAATTTAATAAAATGGAAATAAGATTTTAAAGTTGTTTTGACACTTAGCTTAATTATTTAGGGTGTTTGAATTGGAAATTTTATTTTGTGACAGTGATGCTAAGAATGAACCAACCGTTCACCTTTATTTTAATTTAATAAAGGACTGATCACTCGGTATTTAATTAGGTGGGGTGTCACAACGAGGCACGTTTCGAAGGAGAAACCATCCTCCTTAACCGGGGCCTCCGAACCAATGCTTCTTCTTCTTCTTCTTCTTCTTCTTCTTCTTCTTCTTCTTCTTCTTCTTCTTCTTCTTCTTCTTCTTCCACTAAATTCTCTCCCTCCTCATCCTCCTTATCATCACTACCAGCACCTATAGCAGCATGTCCCTCAGGCAGTTCCTCCTCACCGAAATCAGATGTTTCCTCCATCACGAGCTTAAGAGGACTAATTGCCTTTCTTTTCTTGTCGCTATCAGTAGTGAGAGGAGAATACGAGAAACTCCGAGAAGCCATCTAGGCCGAAAAAAATTCCCTGTTTTCTTCATTAAAATTCTCCTAAGTTTGGAGAAGCTGGTCAAACATTGAGCTCAGTCAGAGGTTGGGGGATGGTTTTGAGTTTCTTCAGAGGTACCTTTCGGGTGGCCCTAACTGCTTCCCCGGATGAGGCGTCATGCAAGGATTCAGTTTTTTCAACTAACCTCGAGGGACCTGGGTCAATGGTGGCAACCTTGACTGGGAGGGAGACTTTATTCTTTTTAACAACTGCCTGGTCCACATGCGCTAATGGGGGAG
This sequence comes from Sambucus nigra, assembly GCA_949130495.1. NCBI lineage: Eukaryota > Viridiplantae > Streptophyta > Magnoliopsida > Dipsacales > Adoxaceae > Sambucus > Sambucus nigra. The sequence goes on along the minus strand of OX422213.1, from coordinate 493,446,644 downwards.
ATTTGGAGGGAACACTGGTGTTAGCAGTAATAAGAGAAAAAATAGATGATGAGGTGGTGTAATTTCTTAAACCCAACTCTTTGGGTGGGAATATCTCAACTTCAGGGTATCGGGGTTCCTTCAAGAGGTTGGTTTGAAAACGAACTAGCTAATTTTTCCAGAATACATTCATGTACGTAGCTGACCTTCCACCTCGAGCACCTTTTCTAGGGACCACAGGATTGGATGGGTAATTAGCGCATAGACTAACAACAGTGGAAGTAAGATAATTAGCATAAGAAAAAGAAAAATTGGTGGGCTTTTCTCGAGTGAAATGACTTAATAGAGGGTCTCCTTGGTCGTAACCAAACTGCGTGGCTACACGGTGTGGGATGTACATAGAATAAAAGGATGACCACTCAGTATAAAAGGGAAAATATGAGGGGATTAACAAAAGGGGGACACTGTTCTTAGGAATGTTTTTGGCAAGGGATTCATCAATCAGAGCAATGGGATGCTCCTCCTCATCAAACAAATCATTGGTAAAAAATTGACTCACTCCAACATAGGGGCGAGGTATGAACCTTTCGTCTCGATCAATCAGGGAAATCAAAGGCTTCTTGACACTCTTATTTTTTAACAACAAATTCGAGGGATCTTCACGGGCTATGAACCAGGGTAATTATCGACGGGGGCGTAATCAGGAAAGTGGTCATAGAGAAAAGTCGTCCAACGAACATTGTTGGCGTAATTAGAAACATCAAACCTGCCGATGCTTCGAGAAGAGTCCGTCGATACACGATCAAGCCAGGTATATAAGGAGTCGAGGACAATGGCAACAAGAGGGATTTTCACGCCATTGTCCATTCGAATGACCATGTTGATCAGGTCTTTTCGAGGGCAGGCGTGAGGCTTGCCTGAAAGATAGACCTTTGACAGTATCGCCCAAATGTTACTCGCCAGCTCGATCTTGGACCCATAGCCTTTTCCCATCGGGGGCTCTTCAAATACCTCTTTCCTCCTAGGGGTTCTCCCTAGATGCCTCGCGGGCCCTAATAATAACTTTCTACTCAATGAAATAAAAGTAACGAATTACTTCAGAATTGGTGCACTTGTTGTAAGTGACCATACAGTCCTTTACCATTGCCTCCAGTTCCTCTCTTAAGACTTTTTCTTCACTAGAGACAGCCTCCTTGAAGAAGGTATCAAACTCGGATGCCTCCAATCCAAAAATCTCACACACATCCTCTAAGGTAACGGTGAAATCACCCCAAGTGGCCACAAAGGTATGTGACCTATGGATCTAACGGGAAACCAATAGTTGCAGAGCAGTATTATTCTTAGTGAGAGTAAGGTCACCCGGCCAAAGGGAGAAGGATTGGCCTAAAAGGGCTAACTGAACGGAATACTTTGAATGGATGTACTCAGTTCAAGGGCCCAATCCCTCGCTGGCACCAGAAAAAGCTTCAAACTCTAGCTTTGAGTAGGGGAAATCACCACGCTTAATTCGAAAATGGGTAACAGTGGTAGTAGGGATATAAGCAAAGTCTTCAACGTCCACACCTTCCTCCATTAACAGGTTAGGGGTTTGAGTTGGTACCAGAGCACTGGGGAATCACTCCACTGTTGCCCAGAAGTGGTCATTGTCACCAAATTAAGGTGCACTATGATAACGTGACCATTGAGCTTGGTGCGCTTTAGTTGCAAGGAAAGTACCCCTAACAGAGAGAGTTCTTTTCACAGGTGCCATGGAAGCTTAAGGAAAGAAGAACTGAGGGTAACAGGAACAGAATAGGAGGCTTGAAGAAGGCAAGGTTTTTTTCCTCTCACTCTCACACAAGCTTAAACTCAGAAAATGAAACCCCAAAGGTGAATTTTGAATTGAAGGTACACCCCCTTTTATTGGGGCAACATGAACCCCAAAAGACGACAAAAAGTGACGCTTTGGAAAAGCATCATAATGACTCTATAGAATAGTTTGGCTGGCGTGGTTGTCAAGCGCGTGCAACCATAGAAAATAAAGGGTTGTAATGATAACTCTTTGGGGGATGACGCGATGATTGGCGGTGTCGTTTACATACGCGCGCCCTGGCATTGCCACGTGTGATGTGAATAAGTGCAAATGATAATTACATTAAATATGACATGCTTGGAGTCTTGTGTGCGTTGGGAAACGAAGATCTTTGGGGGAAATTTGAATAAATCTTTTCATTTTCCCCAAGAGAGAAGATCGAAGATGTAAAAAAAGGTTTCGCATAGATATTTCTTCATGCAATAAACAAATATCTCTACGAAGGGGAAAATGTAGGGGGTGTCCCACCAAATGCGTGGTTAACTTGGTTAAGCAGATCGGTTGTTCAAAAAGAATGAGAAGGAAATATATTCCAAAAACTCACCTCGAAGATTCTTCATGGTAAGTGGCTCGAAGTACCCACTTCGGAGATTCTTCACAATAAGTGGGTCGAAGAACCCATTTCGTAGAACAACGTCACCTGGATGACAATAGTTTGGTACACTTGGGCAAAACTTCATCCAAGACAAATGTCACTCGAGCCTACTCATTGCTTACATATTCGAGTGAACCTCCTCGAGGTACCCGATCTCCCTCAATACTTTCCCCCTCGATGTTACCTCTTCGAGGTACCTTGGGTGCCAGCTCGCCTAACTGATGTGGCCAGATACCTAACAATAGTAACTGTTTGAACCACTTTTTGATGTCATAACGTCTGACATTTAGGGACTCAAGAATGTAACACTCAACTGGCTTTATCCTTAGGCTGACATGTCTAGTTCACCAAACCTGACTATCTAGCCATCCTAGAGTAAGCCTCAAGTTCACGGGTCATATTCCCCATTAATACCCATAATACTTCCAGCCAATAGGATGGTTTCCCTCCAAATTTATGGGATCCCATCTATTGAATGCAATATCTTGTGCATTTAATACACCCTATCACACGGATCGAAGGCAGACTGACTCGAGCAGCCTCGCCCTCATATAAATATACCGGATGAACAAATCAGAGAGAGCATCCGGAGCCCAAAATTGCTTCCCAAATTTCCTTATACCCGAAAACCACTAAGAGAGCATTAACTCCCATACACATTCAATACACCCATCATTGGGCATTAATTGAGCTTGAAGTTCCTGTCTTGCCTTTATTGTGCTTGGAGTGCTTATTCTTTCTCCCTTCGACCACACCACCTGCTGGTCCCATTCATTTATTGTGCTTGTCATGTGTCTCCTATGTTAATATGCTCTTTAATGCAAGCCTGAATATTGAATCTCTTTGTCTTTAATTTACCTGTGGCCACCACCCATACACTACACCAAATATGCCGAATTGTCATGGTCATTGACCTTGACAATTTCAACTTGTCAAGGTCAATAACCGTGACAATTCTGGGCGAGACAACTTTTTTTGTCACGATCATTGACCGTGATAAGTTCATTAGAACTGTCACGATCATGTCATGATCAATGACCGTGACAAGTTTGTCACGATTATAAATCGTAACAAGCCCGTGACATTCTTCAAAAAATTATCACGGTTAATGACCATGACAATTCTGGGCAGAATTGAAAAAAAATCTGTTGGGCAGTATGGCCACTGCCACTGTCCAACAGTATATTTGTACCCGTTATAGCAACGTTGTACCTGTTCAAACATCATATATCCAAATAAACTAGAGATAATGCAAATATACATTCAAAATAAAAACAATATGCATCACGATATAATTCAAATATAATTCAAATGTACCAACTAAAAAACGGTACAATTCAATTCAAATAATGTCACTACATGTCTTAGGTAAGGCTAAATCCGAGGAGGTGAGTAGGCCACACGATATACGAATTGACTCACCCACTGATATACATCATATCGCATGGTTCGCGCAACCACAACTGGGAGTTCTCCTTCCTGGGTATCACATGCGTGAAGAGCACCCTGGACTCGATGTCTTGAACCTCACGTCCATGAACTAGTCCACCCTGGGCGATATTTGGGTCCCTCAACCCCTGCCCTATCTGCTGGCCATCAAATATGTTCAGTATAAACATGCTTGGCCAACCAAGCGTCGACATCGATCGGTCGAAGGGAACCAAATAGGGAAGTTGATCATCAAAGTCCACACGTGTTGGCGATGAAGCAGCGAGGTCCACATCCTCGTCATCCCGCACCTCGTCCTCCTTCCAACTAATGTACCCCAGGCCGATGATCGTCTTTACTAGCTCGAGGGATCTCGCTAATAGCCCCGACTTGTTCTCGATGTCCATCCCCAATTTGCCATATTTGGGGAGCCTAAGGGCCGAGGAGCCGTCGTCGCCTCCGCTACCACCGAGCCCAAACGACATCATCATAACAAGCATCATCATCCTCGCCTTAATACCTGAAGGAGACATTTGCTGTAAAAAAATGTTATTAGTACAAATCAAAATGAATTAAAAGACGACATGCAAATAAACTAATAATTGTTGAGATTTCCCCACTACACACACCCCTCCCCCACCCCCCCCTCCCCCACCCCATCCCCCCCCCCCCTACTGCCCACACACACGCACACTACACAAGAGTCATACAAAGTAATTTAAAAAAAAAGTTGAAAAATCCCACCCCCATATGGACATTAATCCAGTGGTCATACCACTTCTAAAATTAACCAACCCAACACTGATCCACTATAATCCAATTGCAACAACAAATGTGTATCCCATAATCCTTCTAATTCATCTACACAATTAAATCATTTCATCAATTAAACTAATAATTAAAGTATATAAATATTAATTTACTAATTTACAATGAGGGGCAATACTAATTTCATATGAAATGGACATTAATTATTAATTTACTTTCATATAAAACTATACAATTAAAGTTATACAATTTATTTTATTAAAGCTATACAATGAAAGTTATTTCGAATCTCAACAATTATCTGTTAATAAGGGGCAATCCTACTTGAATATGAAAGGGGCAATACATATTTTATTAATCAATTTGTCCATTTCAATTGTTGAGATTTCCCCACCACACACACACACACCCACCGCCAACCCAACATCGATCCACTATAATCCAATTGCAACAACAAATGTGTATCCCGTACTCCTTCTAATTCACCTACTCAATTAAATCATTTCATCAATTAAACTAACAATTAAAGTATACAATTATTAATTTACTAATTTACAATGAGGGGCAATCCTACTTTCATATGAAATGGGCACTAATTATTAATTTACTTTCATATAAAATTATACAATTAAAGTTACAATTAAAACTATACAATTAAAGTTACAATTAAAGTATACAATTTATTTTATTAAAGCTATACAAAAGTTATTTCGAATGTCAACAATTATCTATTAATGAGGGGCAATCCTACTTGCATATGAAAGGGGCAATACATATTTTATTAATCAATTTGTCCGTTTCAATTATTGAGATTGCCCCACCACACACACACACCACTACCAACCCAACATCGATCCACTATAATCCAACCGCAACAAAAAATGTGTATCCCGTACTTTCTAATTCATCTACTCAATTAAATCATTTCACCAATTAAACTAACAATTAAAGTATACAATTATTAATTTACGAATTTACAATAAGGGGCAATCCTACTTTTATATGAAATGGGCACTAATTATTAATTTACTTTCATATAAAACTATACAATTAAAGTTACAATTAAAGCTATACAATTAAAGTTGCAATTAAAGTTATACAATTTATTTTATTAAAGCTATACAATTAAAGTTATTTCGAATCTCAACAATTATCTGTTACTGAGGGGCAATCCTACTTGCATATGAAAGGGGCAATACATATTTTATTAATCAATTTGTCCGTTTCAATTGCTGAGATTACCCCACCACACACACACCCCACCCCGCCTCCACCACACACACACCCCACCCCCACCACACACACACCATCACCACCACACACACACCCCACCCCCACCACACACACACCATCACCACCACACACACCCCACCACACCCCCTCCCCTCCCCCACCATACACACGCACACACTCCACCCACCCCTGCCCCCTCCCCCCACCATACACACAAGCACACACCTACACACACCCACCCCACCCCCTGCCCCCTCCCCCCACCACCACCATCTGCCCCTGCCCCCTGCCCCCTCCCTCCACCCCACACCACCACACACATATATACACAAACATACACACACATATAGAAATGAAAGAGAAAGAGAGGAAAAACACATACCTTAGAGAGAGAGAGAGAGAGCTCGAAATCGCTTAGAGAGAGAAAGAGAGGGAAACTAAAAACGGTGGGAAAAAAGAAAGCATAGGATTTTTTTTACTGAAAAAATTATCACGGACGTGTCACGGTCATTGACCGTGACAATATTATAAGGTTTGTCACGGTCATTCACCGTGACAAGTTTAGTTGTCACGGACTTATCACGGTCAATGCACGTGATAAAAAATGCGTGTTTTTACTGGAAAGGTACCAATTTACCCATTTTGGTGTAGTGATATTTTATTCCTAACGGTGTTAATCCCGATCTTGATAAGGGGTTACGCCTCACTTAATACTAATTGTATTTGAAGAACCCACATCTTACACATAGATAGATTTATATCTTGTCATGATCTCCACAAAGTCTATGACATGTTTATGTTGAAGACATAGCGGCCAAGATTTAATGATATATGATGTCGAGTTTTTTCGGTGCAGGTTTTATGTCTTCACTGAGCTTATCTGATGTTTAGAGTCGTGTGAAATATCACCTTGGTTTTCGAAACTTCAAATGACATGTGATGTCGTTCTGACGACATCTCTCAGTCATTAGAATGATATACGCATGTCGTTCGAATGACCTGCCAACTTTACTTATTATTTAAGGCAGTGTTTGATCAGAATTTCAATAAGTGTGTATAACTAAAATATAGTTTGGAACAATGTCATTTTTCTGCATAAGTTTTCTAAGGTTTTCAAAGATTAAAACCATCCTTAGCGTTTATAGATCCGAGCTTTCATATAAAATTTCAATTGAGATCTTATTTGCACCATGTAGACACCCCATTCTAGTACCCCTTAAACTCTCCTTAGGTCCCTTGCACCTCCCTTCATCGCTACAAATCTAAGTCATACCCCGGGTACTGACCTAGAGGCCATCGGGCACTCCTAGGCTCCGTTTGACCAAAAAATCAAACTCTTCAGCTCGACTAACACCGAATTAATTTCCAAAGGTCACTGAAAAACCTTTCCAACGGTCTGTCCCGTGCTAGATTCTGACTTACGATGCGGACGAACGACCCGTTTTCCCCCGAAACTTGATTAGGAGGCCACCGGATGCTCTCAGGATCTGTTTGACCAAATTTAACTCTTCATCTCGACCGAGACTGAATGAATCTTTGAAGGGTACTGAAACCCCTTTCCAACGGTCCACTCCGGGCTCAATTTTGACTTACGGTGCGGACGAATGATCCATTTTTCTCTGGAAGGTCACTGGAAGCTTCCAGGCCCCGGTTGACCGAAGTTAACTTCCCAAATCGAGTCAAATTATTTGGAATGACGAATTAAATCTCCTAACCTTTCCAATAATCTGCCCCATGCTGCATTCTAACTTACCATGTTTGCGTCCGACGATCCCCCGTCCAAAGGACCGACGAATGATTGTGAGCCACATTTGACCCAAAGTGAACTCCCGGACCCGGGAGCAGTCCAAAACACTTTCGAAGGTCTCTGAAGTAACTTTCCAATAGTTCCTCCGGTTCACAATTCGGATCAACGATTTTCACTCTACGACCGATTTTTCGAAGGAACCTGAAAGAGACTGCCAAACGGTAGGTTCCAAACCCTGCCTATCGTCAGTGTGCCTAAAACTCCCTGCCAATTGGCAGGACCAGGACTATGCCGATCAAAAATTCCCTAGTCTAGTAAAAAGGATGGTTTGACCTCATTGCAAGGGGACAAGATCTGAAATCCATCACTCTCAACGAGCTCAGAAAACCCCTCTCGAAGTCAGCATGATTTCCATATCCAAATCCCTTTCCAACCCTCACCTTTCATCATATTTTTCATCAAATATGGTGAATTAACTACCTTTATCATCATCCAAGCGCAATGGATGCTCTGCAACATTCAAGATCAAGCTCAAAATCCGCAAGAAGGTCCAACTTTCTTAACTCTCTCTTCAAATTCTCCTAAACTCGCATTAATTTATTTCATTACGTAGCACTTTTATTCTCTCATATCACATATCCTAATATAATTTTTATTTAGTATTATCGCACATCCCTTATTTTCATATAAATAAAACCTAAAAAAACAAGAAAAGGAGGGTTTGCTCATAAATTCCAAACGGGAATTCTCTCACTTCTCTCACACTTTTCTCACAACTAAAACACCTTTTTACACACACACACACACATATAAAAGAAGTCCCCGATTGGGTTTATGGTATAAATCCCACCCCTTTTTTGCATACGAACTACGTGGACTTTGATGCCTCTATAGGCTACGTAGGCGTCTCGGGGTAAAACCCGAGACTCGAGTCCTATTCGTACTTTTTTTTCCATTTTCTATATTCTTTAACTTAATTCTCATAGATTTTATCTCTCTCTATATATACATATATTTCTTCTTAGTGACGTATTATTCCATATGCATTATCGTCCCACTATATGATCAACGCTAGGATAATCGCGTATGTCCTATTTTCTAATATTACTTTTAGGAACATTCCTATGGATGACTCGATTGATCTCTTCGATGATACAAGTCGATGATTCCTATCTCCACTACATATACACATGCACACATATCACGGGGAAATAAAGGAAAATAACAACAATCCATGAGAGACCGTAAGGGCGGAATGGGTGCCTAACACCTTCCCATTTCATAACTTAGCCTCTGGACCCTTTTCGAATAATTTTGGTTTCGTATGTATCAATATGTCTTTGGATGCTGTCCTTGGGGATGGCTCCATTTTCTTTTATCTTTTTTGAGTAAAATAGACTGGCGACTCCATCTCTCTACATTTTTCACCTCATCACCGATGCCGGACGAAGCGCTCCCGAGAGGGATGCGCGGGACCAAGATCCTCTCAAGATGAAAACACCACTCTTCATCATCCCTCCCGCCGCGAGGATCGGGGATGGCCACAGTGGAGACTCCGCTGGGGAAAATTATTTTGAGGGCTAGACTCTTTTTACATGGGTGTTATATTTGCTTATATTTACCCCTATTTTTCATGCCCCCTTTACTATTCACATGTGCCTCATGCTTATGCTTCTATTCACACACTTGTAGAAGATTCTCCATGTACACTTCACACCACGTGCACCTAGGATCACATATATCCACATGTTATACACATCACCCATCCATACTTGGTATATCATTGGTACTTTTACTTTGCTCCCCATTTGGCACAATCAAGAAAGACACTCTCATCATAAGATACTAATAAGATAATCATGTATGATTCACACGAAATCACTAAAAAGCATTGTGATTGACCAAATTTTGTCCGGTAACTGGATGGTCACTTCGTGATGGGTGCTGGGTCGGCAGGGCGCAGTTAGCCTAAGAGATATGACTCTCACCTTCCATTGGCCAAGTACCTTCGACGTATATCGAATTGTTCCCCCGCATCGTACCTCTTTATCGAAGTCATGACGGTAGGTATATCGCAGGGAACTCGTTCACGTACGCCAAGTATATCGCAGGGAACTCGTTCACGTACGCCAAGGATATCGAATTCGCTCTAACACGTACTATCCTCATGAGGTATATAGTGAGGCAATTCACGTACACTCAGGTATATCAAATGGCTTGTACATACGTACCGATTGCCCTCAAAAGCAAGACGTATATCGTGGAATCCACGCCAAAGGGGAGAACCCTTTTCAATTCACCCAACCAACGGCATACCCACATATAGGTGTCAAGCCTAAGACACATATGTTAGATTGTCGGTTTTGACCCAAAACTCTGCCGAAATTTTGGGTCGACCTGCCGCCCAAAATTTTGCACATTTTTAAAATGGGACCTTGCCCGTGAGCCTCGTTACAAGTCCAACCATAACTTTGCATATGTTACAAACCCAACTTTTCCAGGCTCGGCTCCCGTCCGGAATTTCATTTTGCATTTAGGAAAAGTTAATACAAGTAAGAACATAATAATTATAATAATCATGCTGAGACCCGTCTCCCAAAATTATTTCTCCCTACTTTATCAAAAATCCGAAAACATTTCTCTTTTCTTTATCAAAAATCCAAAAATATTTCTCCTTTCTTTATCCAAAATCCAAAAATATTTTGTCTTTCAATATCAAAAAGAAAAAATGTCAATAATATTTTCATCCTTTTTTGGCAAAAATAAATCCCATTTTACGCCTTCTTAGGTCGATCGCATGCCCTTGGACTGGCTTCTTATTGGTCTCGGTCTTCAGTCAAATCACCCCGGCGTTCCATCCATTCCCCTGATACTTCTTACAAGACTAGTATCCATCCGCTTTCCATAGAGAACACAGATCAAGTACCAGTTGTGCAGCCTGATCTGACGGCAGTTTTAGCTCAGCTGGTGTCCAAGATTGACAACCTCCAGGCTGAGGTTCGAAAGATGCAACGAAACCAGGTTCCTATTCCTCAAGATCCCGAGGCCCTATTCCCTCATGATATGGCTCCACCCGAGCCTATTTGGGTTCCCGAAGAGTATTAGCACGCTCCACGTGCCACTCCTGCTAATGGGCCGCTGCCTGCCCAGCTTCCTATTCCAAACCTTAACCAACCGGGAGCTAACTTGCCTATGATCATTGATCCAAAAGAGGAAGAGTTGAACAAGGTCAAATAATATCTCAAGATGATAACTAAGAAGTTCGACAAAGTCAGAGTCTCTAGAAATTACATGTACTACACCCACATGTCTCTTTGTCCTAAGGCGAGGTTACCCGAGAAGTTCAAGATGCCAAATATCAAGAAATTAGGAGGAAGTGGACCCCCGATTGTTCATCTTCGCAGTTATCACCGTTCTATGACTCTCCAAGGGGCTTCTGAAGAAGTGATGGCCCAATTATTTTAGCAAACTTTTAAGGATAACCCCCTCGATGGTTTTTATCTCTCGAGGAGTCCAGAGTCCGTAGCTGGGAGGATGTAGCCTGAGAATTCATGTCGCAGTACAAATATAATGAAGAGCTTGAGGTCACCCACCGTGATTGAGAGCTTTTCAAACAAAACTCTGGGGAATCAGTCATTAACTTTATAACCCGATGGAGGGAAAAATCAGCCACCATGACCAATCGTCCATCCGAGGAAGAAAAAATTAACATAGTGAAGAAGAACTTCTTACCCCATGTCCGAGCAATAATGGGAGGACAATACTATCCCCACTTTCGAGATCTCAGGGAAGTAGGATTAGAAATCAAGGAGGGTCTTGCTAAAATAGAATTTGAACCAAAGAAAGTGTCTGGACAGTACACCCCCAGAAAATATGATAAACTTGTCAGTGTTGTAGTCTCAACCATCAACAACATCTCTCAACCAACCACATCGTGGGCACTAGAAAGACACCCTATCCTAGTCCGAAAGGAATACACCGAGCTCCATGATCCCCTCTCCAAAGTTTATCGGGCCCTATTAAGTCGAAACCTTATCAAACCCTTAGACCCCCGTCTATTACCAAATCCACTCCTAAGAAACTTCAAGGCAGATGCCCATTGTGCCTTTCACCAAACTTCTTGCCATACCACTGACCTATGCTCTCACCTCCGAAACATAATCTAAGGTCTAATTGATCAAGGTACCATTTCCCCACCAGCCAATCCTAAGCCAAACACTACTCACAACCCACTCCCAAATCATACCAATGCTATCTTCCTAGAAATGAACCCAAAATTTGATCCCTTAACTCAAATCACATCCATATACTCTCTTAAGCCTCTCCAAACTTACCCATATTTCCTCATACACCCTGTTAGCCTTGCTGATCAGGCACTGTCACTCCTTACCAGAGCATGCATCGCTGTCCGTACCCATTCTGAAAATGGAAGTATAGAATTATCAGATGTGTTAAACCAAATCCTAGAGTTCGGGATAAAATTCCCCCCGCAGATGATCATTGATTGCCAAAGGTTTAGTACGCTATTCTTGGAATCACAAAAATGGGCCCGAGAGTCAGACAGTTGGGTGCTACCAACCGATGAAGTTAGCCTAGATGATGTTGTCCAGATCATGGCAGAATTAGTCAGGCAAACCAATAATATTTATAGTATGACCGAGTTACTTGATACTCTGAAGCTACAAGGGCGCCTCATCCCTTCACCCTTACATTTCCTCGTAGAATGGGAGGAGATGTACGAATAAGACATTGAAGTTGTGGAATGCATTAACTTTACATGAAAAGACAGAATTGTTGCCACCAGATGGGAGAAGAATTTGAAGATTCGAATGAAGATCAATCTATCGATAAAACTGACCCGGTAGCCGATATGTGTAGGATGATATCATTTGAAGAACTCCTCGGATAAATAAACAAAGTGGCAGAACAACCCAAGATCGACAAAGACATAGGGTTCATATTCTTCCCTTCTTTAGTAAATCACATGACCAGATCAGGGAGGAATTACCAGATCCCAAGCTCACTACCAGCCAATGACAAAGGGAAGGGAATTGATGACCTTCCTATGCCAGAAAGGACCCTCGGAGAAAGTAAGATCCTCGATCAACTGAAGAAAACTTAAGCTAATATCACTCTATGGGGTCTTTTCATATCTTCCCAGCTACACAAAAATTCTTTGATCAAGTTGCTCACTGGATCCACAGTCCCTCCTTCTACCACACCAGAAGAGGTGGTAAATTTAGTCAGATCCTTGAACTCTACCCGAATACTATCCTTTTCTGAAGAAGAAATCCCCAAAATTGGGCCAAACCACAATCATGCACTCAACATCTCCTTCGAAGTTATGGGGAAGATCGTACTACTCTCTCTTATCGATAATGGATCTTCCTTGAATATTTGCCCATTAAGAACCTTCAAATGCTTAGGACTGAAGGAAAGTGACCTCGCTCCAACCTCCGCTGTTGTACGTGCCTACGATAATACTCGTTGAGAAGTGATGGGATCCATAAAACGTGTGATAGGGGTTGACCTTATAAACTCTGGCGTGGAATTCCAGGTTATTGACATCCCAACTTGTTTCAACTTGTTGCTTGGACGACCTTAGCTCCATAATATCGAGGGTGTGTCTTCCTCACTCCATCAAAAATTGAAATTCTTTGCCGACGGACGAGTCATCACCATTTTGGGCAACGATGACAATGTCGAGGGTGCAAGCACCAGCAATCCAATCCTTGAGATACAACACGGGTCAAATGATATGCTCCTATCAGGATTTCGAGTTAAACCACTTCTACTCCTGGCAGAGGACGATTTTAAAGAAAGGGTTTATCCAGAATACAACCCTCATGGCAAGATCAATGTGATTCAGATGTTCATAAACATGAACTTCATGCCCGAACTGGGGCTAGGGCAAAGACAACAACGAATACTTGAGCCCATTGAAATGAAGAAAGCTTTCCCTCCTTGTGGTTTGGGGTATCAACAATCAGAACAAGAGTTCAGAATAATCCTCCAGTCTCAGCCAAAGAGAAGACTAGACTGCATCCAGACTATCCCAGGTGAATCCTTGAATGGACGATTCATTAAAGAGGTGAAGAATTCCCATTTTACGGCTTTTTAGAACCATGGTATGACCATACAGACAAGAAGATGAAGCCTGGAATGGAGATCTTTTTCCACGACAGCTACCCATGGGCCAAAAATTCCCAACACCATGTACAACCGTTCATCAGACATATCTAAGTCTCTGAAGATTCCTTCAACTTACAGACACTGGGGCTGACACTCTGCATGGTTCATTCAGGCACTACATCACTGGATCCGTCCCACCTGATTAAAGTTGCTGATACACCTCTCCTCAACTGGCATGTTGCGTCGGTTCTACCTGTTGAAATACCACCTAACCCCAATGTTTACCCCATTTCTTCTTTTATTGACTATCCTTGCTCAAATGTAATCGAGACCTCCTTTGATGAGGTTCTCAATGCTATTTTTCTATCAATGAAATAAATGAAGATTTTGAGTATCTTGCTGTGCCTTACATTAATTGTTTAGATTCTAATCAAACTTTTTATGATTATGATTTTGCAAATGAATAATTCTTAACTAATCTAAATAAGGTTAATAACAAACAACATAACCGCGTTCAAGTTAATGAAGAAGAAACTATTATTGTTAACCTTAGTTCTAGTAGCCAACCGCGCGAGATTAGGATAGGGAATACCCTCGACGAGCATGAGCGCAAACAACTCGAAGAATTATTAAAGGAATTCGTGGATGTCTTCACATGGTACTATAACGATATGCTCGACATTGATCCTGAAATAGCTCAACATGAGATCCCCACTCTTCCAGATTACAAATTGGATAAACAAAATTTGAGAAAGATACGCATCGAATGGTCACTCAAAGTCAAAGAAGAAGTGGTCAAACAACTAAACGTGGGCTTCATTCATATGATCGAATATATCACATGGCTAGCCAACATAGTGCCTGTGCCGAAATCAAGAGGAAAAGTTCGGATGTGTGTAGACTACAGGGACTTGAACAAAGCCTCTCTGAAGGATGATTACCCGCTACCCAATATCGACATGATCGTGAACAATATAGCCAGTTATGCTCTCAAGTCGCTCATCGACGGGTTTATCGGGTACAACCAAATCAAAATGCATCCGGTTCACTAAGAAAAGACCGCATTCATCACCCTATGGGGAACCTTTTGCTACACTATTATGCCATTTGGTCTCAAGAATGCTGGGGCTACATACCAGAGGGCTTCCACAACCATCCTTCACGATCTGATTCACAAAGAAGTCGAGGTCTATGTGGATGATATGATTATCAAATCCAAAACTAGAGAAGGCCATGTTCCTGCTCTCCAAAAGTTCTTCGAACGACTGTGACGAGATCAGATGAGACTCAATCCACATAAATGTGTTTTCGGTGTTACAAAAGGAAAACTCTTGGGATTCATGGTCAGTGAGAAAGGAATAGAAACATATCCTGCCAAGCTAAAATCCATACTTGGGATGCCACCTCCCCGAACGGAGAAATAAGTCTGTGGTTTCCTTGGAAAATTGCAATACATAAGTCAGTTCATCAGCCAGCTAACCTCCATCTGTGAACCTATCTTCAAACTCCTCCGAAAGGATTTAACTAAGGTTTAGAACGAGGCCTGCCAAGAAGCCTTTAACTGAATCAAATAATATTTGACCCAACCCCCGGTACTCATGCCACCACAGCCTCGTCTCCCTTTACTCCTATACCTAACCATAACCGACACTGCAGCTGGGGCTTTGCTAGACCAATACCTTGAGGATTCCAGAAAAGAAAGAGCCATCTATTATTCCAATCGCAAATTAGCCAGATACGAAGTCAACTATACTTCTTTGGAAATAAACATGCGTCGCACTTATTTTGGTCACCCAAAAGTTGCGACACTACATGCTCGCCTTCCCCATCAAACTAATATCCCTAATGGACCCTATCAACTACCTTCTTGAGAAACCAACTTTATCCAATCGAATGGATCGATGGTTGATGCTCCTAGCCAAGCTTAATATCATGTACTTCACGTAGGAAGCCATGAAAGGAAGAGTTGTCTCTGACTACCTCGCTGATTACCCTACGGAAGAAGCTGATGACTGGATCTCGAAATTCCCCGATGAAAATATCCCATGCGCTGATCAAGATAACCTTCGATGGAAAATGTTCTTTGTCGGCGCTTACAACAACAAGGTATATGGAATTGGGATACTTCTGATCGCCCCAGATGACTCCCACACTCCCATCGCTATCAAATTGGATTTCCCCTGCACCAACAACATGACTGAATATGAGGCGTGTATGGTAGGCCTCAAAGTTTCTCTCAAGAAAGGAATTCAATGCCTAGATATCTACGAGGATTCTATCCTCATCATTGGTCAAGTGCTCAGAAAATGGAAAGTCAAGGACGAGAAACTCCAACCCTTCTATACCCAGTTAGAAGAACTAGCCTCCCAATTCCAAGACATCACCTTCTATTACCTACCTCGAGCAAAGGGTAACCTAGCCGATGCCCTTGCAACCCTATCCTCCATGGTCGACATGCCCTAAGGAATAACAATGGCCCCCTTCCTAGTTGAAAAGAAAGATAAACCAACCCATTGCTACCATATTGAGCTCATCACCAAAGAAGATCCCGAGCTAGCCAATTATTGGTACTATGATATCCCCTCCTCAAGGATGGTAGGTATCCCGATGGTTCGAACAAGAAAGACCGGGCAACCTTCTGAAGACTGGCCGCCCAATACATCATCTATCACAAAGCACTATTGAAGAGAAGCTTTGATGGAACCCATATGCACTGCATCGCAGGGGTTGACATTGAAGAGGTAATGCAGAAAATCCATAGCGGGGAATGCAGGCCCCACACTACAAAAAAATTACTTTTTATTACGATGCTCCAACCGTCTCAAAAATTCCTTTAGACGTCTAAAAAGCCTTTTGTGACGCCATTTGAGACGGCAAAGGAGCGTAGTATTAGACCCCCGTTTTAAAAGCTTTTTGAGACGGCAGAAGCCGTCTCAAAAAGTTCTTTTGAGACGGCAGAAGCCGTCTCAAAAAGTTCTTTTGAGATGGGAAATGAGCGGTTCTCAAAAGGTCATTGCTTACAGGACCCTTTTGAGATGGCCAAAAATTTGTCTTTTAAGGGTTTTTTTAGAGACACCAACATACGTTCCCAAAGATTTTTTTGAGACGATAACTTAGCCATCTAAAAAAGTCCCCATTTATGGAATCCGTTTGAGACGGAAAAGAAGCCGTCTTTAATAATTTTTGCGCCAAAATTAAAAGTTCATCCATTCCATAATATGCTCAATATACTTTTAAACAAAAACTCTTAAAAATAATATATGACATATTTGACATCTCATTTCAAAAAATATAACACACAACTTTCCATTCAACTAAAATTAGAGTTCATACAAAGATAAAATAGACAATTTCAACACTGTGCCCACCAAACTAAATATCTCTACAAAATTTCACTTGTCTCATTAGAAAAAAATACATAAAATCTCATATATTCCTAAAATAAAATAATGTAAGAAAAGTAAGCTCGCAATCTTGAACCATACAACCTCCATAAAAACGACTTCAATGACTTGCCTTGTCCACAAAAAATTTTGACTTGCAATAAAATTTATTTAGTGTCAGTTACCTTAAACAAGGAAATAATCTTTTTTAATAGTACCTATAGATGAAAATCTTTAAATACCTTATCAAAATTGTAAATCTTCATATTATTAACTTTTAAACACTTAATATTTCAAAAAAAAAATCCGACAAAGTCTCCTTTGTTTATTTATGAAAACCAACCTGTTTAAACATTAAAATTAACTCAAAAATGACAAAAATATCCGCAACATTATAAAAAACTAAGGGCGGAATACCCACAATATATATATTACCTAACACGCCATCACATACATATAGAAAAATAGAATAAAGATGTGTTATTACCTAGTTGGTCTCATCTAGCAAACTTCCATGGAATTGATTATAAGTTATAACAATGAACCAATCACTACTATCCTATTTCTATGGAAGAGAAAAAGAAGTTCTAAATGGTTATGAATAGGGATGTCAAATTTCTTGAGCTCGGCTCATGAATGAGAAATTGTTGCTCATTCAAGACCGTTACCTAAAATATTTACTAAACAAACGAAGTTTCATAATATTTCAAAGTTTGTTATTTTATTGGTTTCAGCTCGATAAGCTCATAAACACTCTAAATTGATACAAAAACTCATTCTAATAGTGTTTCACTTTGTTATGAACCCGTTTGAGATAGAAGCTTTGATCACATTGTAAATCTCAATAAATTTTATGAACTGAATTATAAATCTCAAATTGCCAAATGTTCAACAAAAGGAAGGTTCGGGCTTTACCTAATCATAGACCATACGAAAACCATTCCATCCTTTGAGCCAGATATAAGAAGAGAATCATCATAAAAGAATTCCAAACAGGTTAATGATACATGATGAGCACGCCAAATCTTGAGCAATCTCCCATTTGTTACCTACAAAATTAACACAATCGGATGACGTTCTAAGGTATGTCAGTGTCATATTTGACAACAATGAAATTGAAACCAACGTATTTGTCCACCCACCCACCCACCCCACCCCTGCAAAACACACACAAAAAAAATGAAAAAAGATAGGAAAAATATGGAAGGACTAGAGGAAGTCTTTATTACCTCCCAAATGTAAATATTTCCATAAGGAGCACCACCAGCGAAATATATACCATCACTCGTGCATGAAAGTGTCCCAATAGCTTCAGTTGGATAGTTCCACAATGGTGTTTGAGGCTGGAAGGTAATTCGACATTTAAATGATATGGATTAAAATTCAAAAGAGATCATCAGATAACTGGGTGTTGATAGACATAATTCCCTTTAACATAATTTATACTGTACCAGTCCAACTCCCCTGCCCAACTATGTGAATTTTGGGGTTTTGTTTTAGGTGGCTGTGCTTGGACACCAAGTATTGTATAAATGCAAGTGAGTAAACAATAGAAGTTAGCACATACAAATAAAAAATGATAATTTGGCACAATTTCAGAGAAGATATTGTTGCCCTCACTATATCAGTTCCAGCAATCACTAACTGATCAAATAACCTAGGAGCTACATTGACAATCAAAAAGTCGAAAATATTTACTGAAATATCCGGATAAAAATCCAAACGTACATATTATTTGGAAAATTATAAGGGCATATCCTTTACAAATCAAAACATCATAATATAACAAGATTGTAAGCGTGCAGCTACTAGTACTTAATTTTGTCTTAATTTGGATTGAAAAAGATAAAATCAAGTGAAAGATAAACAAGCCACTGAAAGAGATTAAAAGAAGAAAGTAAACACTTTTTTTTTGTAAAAATATATTTTCACTCGACCTTTAATTATAATATACAAAATTGTATCTTATCTATTCACCCGACTTGCACTCTTTATTTGTCATTGAATGTCTGTCACATGGTATTAAAAGAACAAATCAGAACAAAAATGTAATGGGATCTCCCAAAAGCCTCCAGAGGATAAAAGATACAGTGCAGGAACGAACACATGCATATTGTCCACAACAGCCATGCTGATGTAGATTATCGCTGCATCTGATTTTCCCATCAGTAAACAACAGGCTAAGAAATAAAGTCTGAGAGAGCATCCAATGAGATCACAAGTTAGATTTCAAGGTTGCAGCATGTATACCAACTACACTGTCGATATTGGGAGCATTAACGGTGATTGGAACTTCATTTTTACTTATCTTCATATTTATCCAAAGAAGTAGACAAAAAGCTGAAGATAAAGCCATCGAGATCACCATCAAGAACAGAATCGGGATCTGAAACCTCGTAGTTGGTCCTAAGATCCTTCACCATGCGATAAGGATGGAGTAAATAAGTTTGTATTTGGTTGACCCAACTAATGTTGATAAGTGATTGCGTGTGTTGCGCATCCATCCGATCCTGGCGAGCCATCTCGAGTAGGTCTAATCGAGATTGAAGAACAACCATTGTAGAAGCCTTGTTTTGATGTTGTGACCTTTCATTTTGACAAGAAGCAGTGATTCCAGTAGGGATATGAGTTATAGAACTCTCGGTTGCGTTAACATGCTGGCCACCAGCTCCTCCAACTTGCATTCACTCAATTCGGAGATCAGATTCATTAATTTGGAAATGCGTAGATCCATCCCCCAGGATTGGGATTACAGCAACGGCTGCAAATGAAGTATGGCAGCATTTCCCACTATTGAACGGTGAGATTCGTACCAAACGGTGCACTCCTACTTATACTTTCGCATATCCGAATGCATATTCGCCATCAATTTTAATCGTTGCTCGTTTGATCCGTACAATTTCACCAGCCATTTCATCCACTACAGTGACTCTGAATCCACGGTGATGAGCCCACATCTTGTACATCTGCATAACCATTGCAGCCCAGCCCATGCTCTCGGTTCCATCGGCTCCATCTTGAACCTCTATGAAACAAGTGCTCGCGACTTATTTTCCCTGCATGAACAGGATCATCCCATAGCTCTGGTTTATTTAGCTGTGCAAATAGTATCTCCAACCTAATTCTTAATTGTTTCCACCGTAAGCGTTTCTTGATAAGATGGATTGATTGAGAAATAGCGGAAGCTTGGCTCTTCCAATCATTCTCGTACTCGTCGAGTATCGTCCACTGACTACCAATTATGCCTTCAATAGTAAGCACATCCAAGGTCGAAGCCCCTGCCTCTGCACTACCAAACCATCGAATGTAATTTCCCCATATGCACCCACATGAAAATTTTGAAATCCCACACCCAAAACTGAGCCTTGCTTCTTCTCTATTGGAACTAGTACTAGAGTATAAATGGTAAGATTGGGTTTCAGGGATCAACCGCCTAAATCTCAACCTTGCATTTTGATTTTGACACACAAATCTACTGTATGATTTTTTCAGTATCTTAGATGACATTTTATTTCTTCTACCGATTTCTCTTCTTCTGCTTCAAACCGAAAAAACCTCAAAAGGTTTATCGATGCCTCATTACAATCGTAAACACATTAGTATTTAGAATCTGTAAAACTAAAAGTATAGAACTGCCACATTTTAAAAGTATACCTACCACAATTAATGAACAAAAATCAACATAAGCAATCGATTCCATTATCGTATGAGATCAACAATAATCAACATAAAAAAATGAAAACTAGATCGAAGAGTATATACCTGGCCTATTATCTCTACAACTGTTGCTGCTGCTTCGTTGTTCATTGCATTCGTACAGCTGCTGCTGCTGCTTCGTTGCTTCCAACTGTCAATTTTGGTTCCTAGAAATGTTAGAACATGTTTTTCCCCAAAAACACACCAATGCATATCACAACTGACACCATAAAAAAAAGGGAAATAAAAATAGAGAAACATATTGTATATTATCAAATAAACACATAAACAGAAATAATGGTTAGCACTACTAAGTCTCACAAAGTTGTCCATAGAAAGTGAATCACTTTGAATCAAAATTTGAGAACATTCATGATAGAACATGATCCACAGAACAAAATTAGTAATGCATAGAGAACAGAGAACATAGAACTGGGAACTGAGAACTGAGACAACTGAGGGTATAATATTCGTTTATGAGCATAAATATTATATTAACTGCTTAAAAAGCTGACTTTTCTCTTGACTTCCTTTTCCCCATAGTTCAAGTAGATGGCTGCAACATAAGTACCAAACAAGTTGTGAGTTAGAAGTAACAAACCAAATGTTTGTGTAGTTCCCTACCAGAAATGTATGTATTGTAGAAACAACATATGTAGATTGAAGTTAATAAACAAAGTCCATATATTAGATTCAAGTTAGTAAACAAAGTCCATATACTCTTTAGGATCAAACTGATGCAAGTCCCTAATGCTATTTGGATATGGTGTTTTTTTACTTGAAGTAATTGCAGGCTGTGTCTTTTGAGCATGAAAAAAAGAGTATGAACACCACCTCAAATATTAGACTATGCCAAAGTCCAATTTCAGAATGTAACAACTTCAAAACCTTATCCCAAACCTAAAAACCCAGTGTGTGACATAAGATGCGCCGGTCGAGGGAGAGAGAATGAGGGCTATGGGGTTGTGTGGGAGATATCGAGAAATAGAGATGGGGTAGTGTCTTACGAAAATACCCTTGTCTTTTTAATTAAAGTGTAAGTTTGATGAGTAAAAAAGAAGGGGCAATCAAAGAATTATTGGGTAAATTTGTAAAAAAGAAAGAAGTGTGATCTCAACCCTTCATTTTGGAAAAATATGTAAGGAGGTGGCATCGATCTGCATCGTTAAAAATGTGTACATTTTCAAAAACCAAGCTACTTGATTATATAGATATACACACATACTTATATTAGTTTTGGATTTTACAGAAACGATCAAACCAAAATAAAGATGCTCGTGCACAATTGCCTTGGAATCACGCTTGCGGGTCAAAGTCATTTGTAGCAACGATGACCACTAAGGTGACACATTTTAAATATATACTATTATTTATTCATCAATATATATAACTAGTAATTTTTAAGACTAGGTGGTGATACCTCATCGGCTGAATGACACGAGATTCTTTATCAGATGTCGGCTGATCGAGGTGAGGATTTGGTCAACCGACTTTTTCAACCATTTTAACCACTGTGTAACTTAGTATTTGTAAACAACATTATTTTAAGTCCCAAAAATGAATAATCTATTTGAGGGATATAGAGATAAGAGTTGAATGACCTCAACCAACATTGATTTTTGAATGGCGTGAACATTATTCAGTGGTTAGAGAACTACCAAGCATAACAAAGTCAAGTGAGACATTGATTTGAACATAATTCACTGGATTGAACATAATTCAATGGATTGAATATAATTAAAAAGGTAAAATTCAACCTAATAAAGCATTACCAATCCTAATAAAGTCGAGTCGGACATTGAGAAACATAACACTGATTGAATGAAAAAAGACATTTGGACTAAGAACAATGAAGCAACCTACTTAGACTCAAAATCCCTGGAACATATGAACTTTCACAATCCAAATAAAAACACCGATTCAATCAAAACCATTACTCTTAGTCTATTACCATGCACAAGAAACAACCAAAAAGAAGAACGGATTACAACAGATCCATTTGAGTCACCACAACGGATCCATTTGAGTCACCACAACGGATCCATTACACGATTGAAAGTGTATTGAATTCAGTTATACGAGAGTCCAAATCTAAGACAGTTGGACCCAAAACATCTGTCGAAGCAGCTAATATGTTTACTCTCGAAGCTATTAATTCCGGCTTCAATATCTCAGGAGTCATCCGTTTGGTCCTCTCCCTGAAAATGAAGCTACCAGGAGTGCTGGTTTAATTCCAATTATTGTGCCCAGGAAATTAATGCTTGCAGTTGCTAGTGGAGAAGATATAACGTATGATTTAATTGAATCCCCTTCATCGGAACCAACCGCACACGCCGGAAGAAGATGAGCGTCCCCCACTAGGAGGAAATATGATGATAAAGCTAGACATGCCAAAAGCATATGATAGAGTTATGGCATATGCTCTTTCAAGAAAACTTCAAAGTTATAGGAAGGAAACCCGTAACTTCTTTTCCTTATTTGATATACATGGGTAGTGTTTTTTATTACAGGGAGTAGCAGGGGCCATTTGACAATCTTATAAGACTACATTTGGTTGCATTTCATCAATTAGGATGACACATAATCCAGTGAAACATGATGGGTTCAAGTAGATCGAAGTGGATATACACTTTATCAAAGAAAACTTGTATAAGTGATTAATTGGTACTCTCTTCTTGAAAAGAACATAAGAAAACATGAACCTTCGGTGATATTCTTACCCTTTGAATCATCCTTTAGCTAGGAAGGTATATGATACAAACAAAAATATCGAAAAAAGATATTGAAGGAAACAGATACTGGATAAGGACCCCCAATACCATTACAAAATTCATATTCTCCACTGCAAATTGAACATCCATAGGCATTCATAATTCCACAAGTGCGTTTCAAAGTGTGATTTTGTGCGTAATATTGTGCACCTAAAACTGAAGGTACCTTAAGGCCATGCACATGATAAGAGAACTAAATAGGACAATAACCTATCTTGTACTTGGCATTCCATCGGGATGGGATATAAGGTAATAAGTTTTTTCATGTGTGCTTCTTACCCAATATCAAGTTGATCTCACCTAAAAGGTAAGACTATTTGAACCAATTGAGATGGGATAATTGATCCCTAAAGGTGAACCAAACGGAAACCAAGTACGCACATACTATGTAAGAAAGATGGAAACATTAAAAAAAATCCACCAAGGCAGCGCTTTACCGCTGGACTCGATGAGATACACAAACTTAAAACGATTTTACATACAGAAAAAATTGAACATGGAAGCATTAAAAACACATATAGCATGTTAATCCACAATGAAGCTTCTAAATAAAGAATTAAGATGCTGACTAAAAACATATTACGGAGATTAATAGTCCACAATGAAGCTTTTATTCCTATGCATTCATCAAGACATTTGAAGACATGTTAAGACATCTGAAGTTTTTTTTTTCATTCTTCTAGAGGATTGAGGTAAGGAGATTCATTATCTCCAAGCCTTTTCATCCTAGCTACTGAATTTTTATCTAGAGGGTTGAATAGTTTGATGTATACTAATAAAGTTCAATGTTTCTCTTTGCCTAATAGTGTGCCTTTAGTATCTCATTTGAGTTATGCACACGACACGGTGTTCTCATATTTTGTGTAGGGGCTAAAAAGTCGTTGAAAAATTTGATTCAATATCTATGCCTTTATCAATGTGAATTGGGGCAAATGGTCAATAGAGGAAAGAGTGGTTTCTTTGTTTCCCCTAATTCTTCTACTAGAAGTATTGATACTACCTCTGTTACTACTTTTAAACATAAAAAAATTCCTATTTGGGCTGCCTTATTTACACTGGTAGAAAGGCCGCTACTTTGTTTAAAGAAAGATATCAAATAAGGAAAAGAAGTTAAAAAAAGCACAAGCGTTTAATTGATAAATTTTTGGTGACAAATTTTTGGTTAGTGCATTTCTCTACAAATTGATAAATTGCCAATCACACCATTATTGTTCTCGTTAATCATTGCATTTTATATCACTCCGAAAACCTACGATTCACACTCTCATGAATACCAACATATAGAATCCAGTTCAAAGTATGTGAAAATCATGATCACAAAGTGTAAATGCATAGATATAGATATTTATGCATTGGCGATTATATATTAGTGTTAATATTACATATTTATACATTAGTAAAGTGAGGTTGAATCATTAGTTGGTAAATGCCTTTTTTGGCAACCTTATCCCTAGGGGACGTATAGGACACTCTTAATAGTTAAAGTACACATGTTAATCCACGGATCCCAATTTACTCCCACTGACACAAGCACCTATAAAAGGTCATAAGTTGCATGTTTCCCCTTGATCAAATGGAATAAGTACATCACGACCCCATGATATGATCCTATGACCCAATGACATTAGTTGTCCCAAGTATATGTCAAACGACCCTCCTGACATAGAGATGTATGTCCCACATGTATTTATTGACAATAATGATGTGTACACTTGGGTTCCTTTATGACATAGTTTCTCTTATGGATATGTGATTTTGTTTGAAAGAACACGTCAAAAGGGCGACGGATATGGGATAATAAGAAAAATCGTAGGAATGTTACCAATAATGGTATTCCAATTGTTATGTTGAAAATTTTGGATTAGAGAGTGTAGACACACGATTCTTGTGCCCTTCGTACTCCATAAGGGTCCCCACCAAGGATCCGACACAAGTACGATTTGAACATGACAAATTTATGCGAGAAACCATAGTTATTTTAACTCGTTGATAATTAAGTTGCAATATAATCATCTTGCAAATAGTTATTTTACTAGATTCAGTTCCACCAACAACACTTTTTACGTCAACGGGCATTGTTAATTCACATTGCAACATTGATTTCCAATACAAATAAATACGTCAAGTTATAAACCTAATGCAAGCCTCTAATACAATTCTCATTGCAACACTGATTTCCAATACAGATCTTGCTCAAATAAAAATATCCAATTCAAATAGATACCTCAAGTTATAAACCTAAGCATTGTTAATTCACATTGCAACACTGATTTCTAGAAACTATGATATATCCCTTTCACCGATTCTCCCAATAGGCAAGCTCAGGTATATTTACAAGATCGTGTTCCAATTAACTAATACATCAATAATAGCACATTAAGTGATGATGACTAACGTTGTCTATACTTTGTTAATAGAGAATCTAGCATGACTTTTTCTTTTTTCTCACCCTGATAGTACACTAGCAACTTCAGATCCTTGGTTGCTACAATACTGATTATGATATTCAACATGCTACCACAATAACAACTACATAGCACACAATTTGTCTCAACCTTTATTTTCGTGAATGTTATAATAGTACCTATTACTAGTTAAGGATATATATAATGCAAGTAATCATACACTTAAGGATACTCGTAAAGGGTCGATTCACAGTAATAATCAAAAACTGAACTCGTAACTTGAAATCGGATCAGTGGGTAAAAATACCTAGTTAACTCGGTCGTATGACCGTGGTATGAGCCTTGACTTTGAACCATGACTGACATCTTGCAACCTTTGAAACATCGAGTCTAAAATTGAAAATGACCCAAACTTTAGGATTAATTTTTCATTTCACTTTATATAATATAATAAAAACTTTTCACCCAAACCTTAATTTTCTATTTTTTGACTTCCATAAACCCTATCTAAAGTGTCGTAAAAGTAAAGTCCATTCCAAACTACATCACATAAATTCAACACGCTAATAGTGATGTTCGTAGATAGATATATGTGGTCCAAATACAAATTTAACAGGGTATCAAAGTATACGCAAACTTCACTTAACACAAATAATATAATTCAAATACAAAAAAGAAAATAACAATAAAAACTAAAAAAACTAATGACAGAAAAGTAGGTAAGTAAATGAACCTATTTATGTCCATTTCTACAAAAAATTCTCTCATTTGATTCCATACTGATTATTGATCTTTTCAATAACGACACGTGCTTGAATTAATCGGGTCCATCACAAATATGACAAAATAAAAATCATAATGGAATAGTAAATCAAATTATTGGCATAAACTACTTGCAAAGGACATGAATTAATTAACTGAGACATAAATATCAATAATTCTAACTAAAATTCACACAAACAAGTATTTGCATATTCTCATAATTAATCTTAAAACTAAACTAAAAAAACCAATTGACAATCCGGGTTTTTAATTGGCTAACGCTCAACCTCCTATCACCACTACAAATCAATCCAATACAAAAACTAATGATATTAATCAATAACCAAGAATTAAAATTACATTTTATTCGTATGAGGTCGGCGATACTATAACTTGAATGTCCTGAGCTAGATTATATATTTAAATGCCAATGAACCCTATCAAATATCCATCAATGAAAAACATATGATTCCCATAACTATGATATTTATATTTAACATATAACTATATATATACATAATTGTCCATTAAGAGTGAAAATTTATCATTGTCTTATATTTCAGTTATTGTAACACAATAATTAAAAACACCAATGATTTTTTTCACATATTGAAATCATTCAATGAAAAAACATGAAAAAATGTACAATCTGTAGGAATTGTATCACGAAATTGTACACAATCCATGTATCAATGATTACAATGATTGAAACACAAATAGAATAAGTTAAATCCCAACTATGAAACACAAATCTGAAATAAAACTGTTGAAACTAATAGTCAACAAAAAATAAATACTACTTACACGATCTTATATGCTTATCCATCGACTTCATCTATGGTGAGGGCTAGGGCGGAGATGGCGAAGGCTAGGGCGGCGTGTCTGTCATGCTACCAAGGGAGAGGGCTTGAGCGGGGAAGAAGAGAAATGAAAGGGGCGGGTGGGTTTTCTTTTCCTTTTTTTTTGTTTTCTTAGGTTTAGGCTAATAGAAAGAAGCGGGGAATGAAAATTGGTGAGGAGGGAATCCAAATTAGTTTTAGCTGTCTCATAAAGTATGCTTTTTGAGATGGCTTCTAATATGTTATCTCTTAAGTATTCTCTTTTGAGACGGGTAAAATTAGCCGTCTTAAAAATGAATAGTTTTTAAGACGACTAATTTTATCTGTCTTAAAAGGTTAGTTTTAGAAACCCAATTTTTTGCTGTCTCAAAAGCCTCCGTAGTAAAAAGAAATTTTTTTTGTAGTGCCACATGAAAGGTCACATGCTTGCCAAGAATATAATCCGATAATGCTACTACTGGACCACCATGATCTAGGATTGCATAACCTATGTCCGAAGATGCCTCAAATGCCAACAACTTTCCAACCTTCAACACATGCCTCCGCGAGAATTGTACAACATGACTTCTCCCTGGTCGTTCTCCACCTGGGGAATCGACATCATAGGGAAGGTTACACCCAAGGCTTCCAAAGGGCATGAGTTCATCCTTGTTGCCATTGACTACTTCACCAAATGGGTCGAAGCTGAGTCACACACAGTTTTAAACGCCAAGAAAGTGGCCAAATTCATCAAGAAGAACATCATCTGCCGATATGGGGTCCCGCATGAGCTAGTGTCAGATAACGGGTTGCATTTCGAGGCAGAAGTCACAGAAATGATCAACGAGTACGGGATTCAGAGACACAAATCTTCTCCCTACCGAACTCAGACCAACGGTGCAGTCAAAGTTGCCAACAAAAACCTCAAAGGAATCATCAGAAAGATGATTGAAAGTTGTCGAGATTGGGCCAACCAAATACCATACACCCTATGGGGCTACCTAACCTCAATTCGAACCTCTACTGGGGCTACTCCTTACTCTCTAGTCTACGGTATGGAAGAATTCCTACCCGTGGAGCTGGAAATACCCTCATTACGCATCATGCTTGAAAGCAAGGTCGTCCTAGAAGACTGGTACTAGAGCCATCTTGACGAGCTGACCCTCCTAGATGAAAGGATATTGAAAGCTCTATACCATATACAAGGGTACCATCGCCGAATAGCGCATTTATTTAATAAGAGAGTAAAGGGTCGCAGTGTCCGAGAAGGGGATTTATCCCTTAAAGAAATAGTAGAGCCCATCTGGGAACCCAGAGGAAAATTCAAGCCTAATTGGAGCGGCCCATACAGTGTGAAGAAAATCTTGTCCGGCGGTGCCGCCATGCTCATCGACCTAGACGGAGATGAGATGCTTCGTTCAGTCAACCTGGACCGTCTTAAGAAATTTTACCCCTAGTCCGATATCTCGATGCGCTACGACTCTTCTCATCTCCCTTTTATTCCAAAAAAAACTCTTTATTTCCCTCTACCCAGAACTACGTGGGCCTGATCCTCTACAAAACCATTTTAGAAAAATTAAAACTTTTCAAAACCCCCATAGGTATGTAGGCGGCTCATGCATACTACATGAGCACGACCGTTTCTTTTTCACAAAAACCTATTCTTTTCTTATCTTTGAGAAAGACAGTTCATTCTAATATATACTTGAACAAAAGGACTATGCATGCCTTAGCGATCGGTATAGGTAATTAAGAATACAAAATTCATCAAAAGGCACAGTTGAATGATCAAAAACTTGTTTATTTCACTAATAAGAAATTACATTACAATTACATAAGAAAAGGACGGATAACTCCCTTCCCCCTACCTGCCTAAAAAGCCAAATAAATTCCCAAATTTAATCCCCATTTCAAAAAAAATCTCAAAGAGTCCTACCCACAGCTACCGTAGGATCCCTATCCATCATAATCTATATCCCGGGGTCCCCCAAGCCTCCCCCGCCTGAATAGAATGCCACAGACGCTCCATAAACCGATAAGTTCGAACCAACCTTGGAAAAATTATAACACCTCCCTCCATGGCATCGGATAAGACAAACCACCTTTGTCTAATCTCCATTACCAACATCTTGCTAACTACTCTTCTCCGCAACCACTTCATACAATCTTCGGGGATGTTCCACACTCTCCCAACAGACTAGGAAGGATGGGTCGACGAATGTCGACTCTTCGATAAAGGGACAAGCTGCATACGCAGACGCTCTATCAGATCTTCTATCGGAAAGAAATCTAGTGTTCGAGGCGACACGACCTGATCCCAGCCAAATTAGAGCAGAAGACGCCAAGGGAAATAGAAAGAGGTCTGTCTGAGACCAACCAGCCAGACATACGGGTATTCCCCCAGCTCCAAAATAGGCAGTAACTTTCCCCACCAAGGCACTGACCAACGTAGATTTAAAGCCCCATGCTCCCCGAATCCAGACCCACGCTAATGAAATGGTGCGAAAAGAAGTTGGGTACATCCGACCAAGGGTATTCCGGAGGAGTCATTAGGCGGAGTCTTTTAGATAACCACATGAACAACATCGCGGGGCTACCCCTCCGAAAGTCAAAATGACCTTCTCGCCAAACATCCAGGCCATTCAAAGTCTCTGCTAGTATCACCATCGCAGGATTACGATGGTAGGATATCCATGAAGTGATGGTTACAAGTGGTTGGTCCACTAATAGTTCTCCAGTCACCAGCAGCAATTTCGAAACTAAGACTAGAACGATGGCTTCGGCATATCCAACATCACCAACCTCTTACAAATGCACAGACTGCAGCACCGCAGGAAGGGAAATTATTCCTCCAGTAACCAAGGATCTACCCTCCGAGGGCGAGACACGAAGAAGTCCAACCAATATCTCTCGAGGAGATCGGAAAAACTCAGGCATAGTAGCCGCCACAATAGGATTTACTCCCAATATGGCAGAAAATTCATCATAAGTCGGATAGACTTCTTCCAAGCCAAAGCGGAGTCATGGTATTCGAGGTACTAACATTGTACCGCCGCCATTATCATGTTCTATTATATGGGCCGATTACGCCATAAAGAGACTCGACGCATGTTGAAAGCATCGTTGTTGAGGTTATAGGAGCACAGCGCCTACAAAGTCTGAAGGTAGTTGGAAAACTCAACATAACTAGGGAGAGCCATCTCGCAGAATAAAAAAGTTAGGATGTAAAGGTCTGATGAAAACACTCCACCCTTACCCCTTTTTATACTTGAAAACCCTCACAAAAGACATAACTCCTGCAGAAATTGGAGGGAACCCTGCCCCACAAGGTACCAAAGGCTGAAGAGGGTACCAATAAAAGCTTTGAATTGATGGGACTGGACTGACCTGCCGATAGGCAGGACAAGGTACTTGCCGATCAGCAACCCCTTATTTTTAGAAGTTTCCCTCTTTCCTGTTTTGTCAAAATCAGAAAACTCAATAAAAATAAATTGATATTCTCAATAGAATTTCAAAATCCCCTTCCATCTTTATGTAAATTCTCATTTTAAATAAAACTTTCCTTCAAATCCCAAAAATATTTCTTTTTACGGTCTCAGCAGCAAAGTAAAAAGCGCATATGCATTCATTCATTACTAACAAAAGATAAATAAAAAACACCATTGCATTGCATATATATGTTTCCGTGTTGCATCATTTTGCAGCAAAATAAAGAAAAGAAAAAAAATAATGGGACTTAGCCCAAACCCACATTCTCTCTCTCTAACCTAACCTTCACCTCTCTCTCTAAGAACTCCCACCCCTGCGACGCACTCTCTTTCCCTTACGGCGAGATGATGCACCACCACACCTGAACCAAACTCCTCCCCGGATGAGGCAGACGTCACCAGGTAAGAAGGAACAGGAACCCAATCCTGAATATGGGCAGTCGCCGAAGATATCCAGTCCCTAATGTCCCTCAGCCAAGTGGCAGACACCCGTATGTGCTACAAGAAAAGGCAGAATCAATATCAACAAGAGAATACCAAAAGAAATAAAAAAAGAAACCAAGAGAAACGAACAGAAAGATTTACGAAAGGACGAAGAACCTCCTCTGTCAAGCCCAACTCCTTTGGGTCCATCGCATGAGGATGATGCAATATAGGTACCATCCCTCCATTAGCCCGCTGGATGTTTTATGAAGGGGTATGCAACCTCACAAAGGGGACCTCCGAAGTCACCATCGCCACAGATGCCAACGGACCTCCACCGCTATAGGAGGACCCCTCTGGCTGACTCGAACCCGTAGAAAGGAAGGGCAGTGCATCATATATGCTGGGCGCCATCAGCTAACTCATCACGAAGTCCATATAATCATACGGCACAGCCGTATCGGTGAATAATATATAGGACTCGCTAATCATAGTCATAATCCTCGCATCTTCGGGCAACATTTTCTCCCGCCTCATAAACATAGGGGGCCTCACAGGTGGAACCACCACCTCCTCCTCAGCAATCTATCGGACCACCCTCTCCCTGATATACCAAGAGTTGCCAAACTCATGCGCCATTAAATGCCTCATCTGCGCATTCACCCCATTCGACCCCGTGTCTTGAATAGCCATCCCCCAAGGGTAAAAGGTCACCTGAAAAATCCCCAGTACATATAAGTTCAACATAGAATCAGAGCACACAAAGGCCTTAGACTGAAGAAAGGAAAAGTCTTACCCTATCACTGGTGAGTCCATTCAAGACCTGACGTATCGCTTATAGAGAAAGAGACTTCCTCGACTACCGATTGGCCTTCCGCCACCAATACAAATGGTAAAAGTCCCCAACAGTCTCATCCTTCAGAGAAATCAGCTAAGTATTACACCCAATCACCTCATAGAACCACGTCTTCCAAAGATAAGAATCGGTAATAAAAAGAGAGACGCACAAGGAAAATGTAAATGCATGAAAGGAAAATGCACAAATTAAAGAATACCTCAAGAAGTACGTGGCTCCAGTAAAACTCTGTCGGAAGCACTGACTAAATGCATCCAAAGAAAAATAAAGGGTCGCCAAAGTTAGGCTCCCCCAACCATAGAGAGGGATGTTCAAAAACATCCTTAAATATGGCAAAAACCATAAGTGGATGACGTCGCCGCTCGACGCCACCAGAAATCCCACCAACACCAGTAGAATAAAAAACCGGGCCATCTGCCTCACCTGCGGCCCGTCCTCTTCATTAATCACCCTACCCAGTAAAACATCCCTCACCAGCAAAAAACGAATGGAGTCTCCAGACACTATCCTTCCCGCATCACCCAGTAAAATATCCCTCAGAATTAGCTTCGACCCGCATAATTGGTGATCTCAATTTAAGCCGTCAAAATTGGCTTCGACCCACAGAATTGGTCATCTCAACTAAAGACCTCAGAATTGTCTTTGACTCGCAGAATTGGTCATCTCAATTTAAGCCCTCAGAATTGGCTTCAACCCGCAAAATTAGTCATCTCAACTTAAGCCCTCAGAATTAGTTTTGACCCGCAGAATTGGTCATCTCAATTTAAGCCCTCAGAATTGGCTTCGACCCGTAGAATTAGTCATCTCAACTTAAGACCTTAGAATTGGCTTCGACTCGTAAAAATGGTCATCTCAACTTAAGCCCTCAGAATTGGCTTCGACCCGCAGAATTGGTCATCTCAACTTAAGCCCTTAGAATTGGCTTCGACCTGCTGAATCGGTCACCCTCATCTTCAAGCCCTCAAAATTGGCTTCGACTTGCATAATCGGTCACCCTGATCTTCAAGACCTCAGAATCAACCTTAACCCGCATAACCGCTCATTCTCATCCTTAGGTCCTCAGAATCGGCCTCGACCCTCTGAATTGGTCATGCTCTTTCAAAGGCATCATGTGGTGTCTATTCGATGGATATCGTTTGTTCTAAAATCACCCATCGAGGGGATCTATAGACACCCCATTCTAGTACCCCCTAAACTCTCTTTATGTCCCTTGCACCTCCTTTCATTGCTACAAACCTAAGTCATACCCCGGGTACTGACCTAGAGGCCATCGGGCACTCCTAGGATCCGTTTGACCAAAAAATAAAACTCTTCAGCTTGACTGAATGAATTTCTAAAGGGAACTGAAACCCATTTCCAACGGTCTATCTAGTGCACGATTATGACTTACAGCGTGGATGAACGACCCGTTTTCCCCCGAAACTTGATTAGGAAGCCACCGGAAGCTCTCAGGCTTCGTTTGATCAAATTCAACTCTTCAGCTCAATCGAGACTAAATGAATCTTCAAATGACGCTAAAACTCCTTTCCAACGGTCCGCTATGATACCAATTCACACTTACAGTGCGGACGAACGATCCGTTTTTCTTTGGAAGGTCACCGGACGCTTCCAAGCCCCAGTTGACCAAAGTTAACTTCCCAAATCGAGTCAAACTCTTTGGAATGAAGAATTACATCTCTTAACCTTTCTAATGATCTAACCCATCCACTATTATGACTTACCATGCGGACGGACGATCCATTTGCGTCCGATAATCCCCCATCCAAAGGATCGACGAACGCTTCCAAGCCACATTTGATCCAAAGTCAACTCTCGGACCCGGGAGCAGTCCCAAATTATTTTGAAGGTCTCTTAAGTACCTTTCCAATGGTTCGCCCCGTGCACAATTCGGATCAACAGTTTATGCTCTACGACTGTTTTTCAAAGGAACCTGAAAGAGACTGCCAAACGGTAGGTTCGAAACCCTCTGTATCGACAGTATGCCTAAAACCCCCTGCCAATTGGTAGGACTAGGACTATGCCGATCGGCAAGCCCTGGGTTGATAAAAATGAGGGTCTGACCTCATTGCAAGGGGACAAGATCTAAAATCCATCACGCTCAACGAGCTGAGAAAACCCCTCTCAAAGTCAGCGTGATTTCCATATCCAAATCCCTTTCCAACCCTCACTTTTAATCATATTTTTCATCAAACATGGTGAATTAAATACCCTTCATCATCATCCAAGCGCAAGGGCTACTCTCCAACATTCAAGATCAAGCTCAAGATCCTCAAGAAGGTCCAACTTTCTCAACTCTCTCTTCAAATTCTCCTAAATTCGCATTAATTTGTTTTATTACTTAGCACTTTTATTTTCTCATCTCACATATCCTAATATACTTTTTATTTAGTATTATTACACATCCCTTATTTTCATATAAATAAAACCCAAAAAAAAGAAAAAGAGGGTTTGCTCGTAAATTCCAAACTGGAATTCTCGCACTTCTCTCACATTTTTCTCATAACTAAAACACTTTTTTACACACACACACATATAAGAGAAGTCCCCGATTGGGTTTATGGGATGAATCCCACCCCTCATTTTTAATACGAACTACGTGGACTTCGATGCCTCTATAGGCCACGTAGGCATCTCGGGGTAAAACCCAAGACTCGAATTTATTCCTACTTTTTTTTCCATTTTCTTTTTTTCTATATTCTTTAACTTAATTCTCAAAGATTATATATATATATATATATATATATATGTTCTTAGCGGTGTATTATTCCATATGCGTTATCCTCCCATTATAACGATCAACGCTAGGATAATCGCGTATATCCTATTTTCTAATATTACTTTTAGGAACATTCCTAGAGATGACTCGTTTTATCTCTTCCATGATATAAGTCGATGATTCCTATCTCCACTACATATACACATGCACCCATATCACGGGGAAATAAAGGAAAATAACAATAATCCATGAGAGATCGCAACGGCGGAATGGGTGCCTAACACCTTCCCATTTCGTAACATAGTCCCCGGACCCTTTTCGAATCATTTTGGTTTCATATGTATCAGTATGTCTTAGGATGTTTTCCTTCTAGATGGCTCCCTTTTATTTTGTTTATTTTGACTAAAATAGACTGGCAACTCCATCTCTCTACTTTTTTCACCTCATCACCGACGTCGGTCGAAGCGCTCTCGAGAGGGATGCGCGGGACCAAGATCCTCTCGAGATGAATACACCCCTCTTCATCATCCCTCCCGTCGCAAGGATCAAGGATGTCCACACACTATTTGGAGTTTTTTAATCCATATTGAACAAGTTATTTGTTGGATTTTACGGTGAAGAAATGAAGGAGTCCATGTTTAGAATCATAGACGGTTGCCAAAGCTACATCGATGGACACCGAGGCACTTGTGGTTGCATGTGATGTGGATGAGTATCGTGGAAGGATTTATGCATGGGAACTGTGGTGGAGCAGTTAATGGGAAGAAGAGTATCAATACTTGTGGGGATCTACTCATTGTGTAAGTCTTTCTGTGTTCCTTCATAAAAACGTATCATAGTGATTGTTTTGCTTGGGCCGTCCGAGATTTTTTCCCTTTATGATTTCTTCGTACATTCGGCGTTGTGAACTTTACTTTATTTTACTTGCTTTAATCACCTAGATGAATGTTTAGGATTAAACACAATAAAATTGGACTTAATTAAAATTGGTTCACAAACTTGGTGCGTGTTAAAATTTAAAAAGATTTGTGAAAGAATTTTTTTTGGTCTCTTTAAAGCACACTTTCAAAAAGGGTCCTACAAATTGGTATTTGAGATATAAACATTTTTTTGTATGTTGATCCCTTGTTTATGGATGAATTTCAGAAATGTTGATAGTTTGGGAACCCTTATTTTTTATGGCTCAAATTATAATTATTGGAAAATGCAAAGGATAAGTGATTTAAAATAAATTAATGGGTATGTTTGGTTAGTGGTTGAAAAAGGTTGGACACCATCAGTCACATGATATGGAGAGGCCACTAGTTTAAAACCTATTGAGTCATGGAACGAAGCGGTACATAGAATTGTACTTTATAATTCTAATTGCCTTCATGTTATTTCCTCACATGTCACACCGAAGAGTATAATCAAATCATGACGCATGAAACCTCAAAAGAGGCCTGGGATATTCTTGAAATTGCTCACGATGGAACTAGCACGATTATGGCGTCTAAACTTCAAAATCTCACTACACAATTTGAGATGATTAGGATGTTAGAGAGTGAGTCATTTGATGAGTTTTACACTAGATTGTCCAATATTCTCAACTCATTGTTTAACTTGGGATAGAAAATACCCGACAACCGCATTATAAATAAAATTTTAAGGTCATTGCCTAGTAAATTTGATCCCAAAGTGACCATTTTAAACTCCGTGGGTATGCTTAAATCAACGAAACTAGAAGATCTTGTAGGTGACTTACAAACTTATGGCTTGACATGTTTACCTCCAAGCACTTGCCAAAGAAATAAAAGGGCATTGCATTGAAAGCCCGTATGGAAGAGATTACAGTTTTGGATGATGATTTTGATTCCTATTTTGAGGATGTAGATTTGTTGGCAAATAAGTTCAAAAAGTTTCTCAAGTTCCAAAAGCAATCGAAAGATGCCAAAAGACTTGAGAAATCAAAGAACAACAAGGTTAAATATGTCTTTTGGTTGTGAGGGGTATGGTCACAAGGTAGCGAAGTGTCCCACTAGACTTAAGAAGGAGGGCAAGAAACTGATAGCATTAAATTCCACCTTGAGTGGGACATGAACTGAAAGAGGGATAGAGTTCCCCCTTTGAGCGCAACATTGTAGTATTCATGGAATGTCATGTGAGCGACGATGATAAATCTTCTCATGGAGATTCTCATGTAAATGACACTTCCTAGGCCGTTGAGTGTCCCAAGTGAGCGAGGGTGAAGCTAGAGAGGAAGAGGAGATTAATGTGGGAGAGTTGCAAGTTGCCTTTAATGATTTTTATACGAAAGTGGTAAAGGTGAAAAAGGCAAACTTGAAGTTGTAAGATAAGTTGAATGAGCGTGACGCAAAAAATAATGAAGAATTGATTGAGGATCTTATGGCACAGAAGAAGACTCATTGATAGAAACTAAAATACGTTTAGGGTGAGAGAGATAGTATTCGTGGTTTGATGGAGGCTTTGAAGAAAGATATTCTATAGTTTAAGGAGTCTAGACATTTACTTTAGTCAAGGATTAGTGAGCTTGATGAGAGATTGAGAGACTCAAGTAAGGTGAAGTTTGATTTGGAGGAAAGGTTAGAAAAGTTGGATGGGATTCTGGGCACATTCCAAATCAAGGATGATAAGTGTGGTATAGGCTTCGATGATCATATTGCATCCATTCCCAAATCCAATACTAATCGTGTGAGAGAGACGATTAGGAACGTTAGGAGAGGTCCACATTTAGGTCACATTCCTCGCCGTGTTTACACTTGTTCTCCTTGCGGTAGGAAGGGTCACCTTGGGCGTTATTATTTTTACCTTAAAAATGCTTCTAGAAAGTTTAAGAATAGAGTCGTTTCAATTCCCAAAACCCCCATGCGTCGTTACACATCTAGTTGGGGTTAGGAAATCGGACTTGGTGGCTTTAGGAATTAAACTTCATGATTCTTGTTTGGCTTCACTTAATACTTCCCATGCTAAATCTAAAGGATGATTGTGTTTCCATGTCTGTCATATGATAGTCTTTGCTTCATGATATATATCTTGCTAGTGTTATGACATGTGTATCTCTTTGTATTATATTTTTCATTTATTTGAATTTTATTTGAAAATACATTAAGATTTTATTTTGATAAAATTTTTGAAAATACAAAAAGCTTTTTGGTTTATATATTCACTACACCAAAAACAGGAATCTGGCATGGTTTAAAACTGTGCCAGATCAAATCTGGCACGATTTTGAACTGTGCAAGAATCAAGTGTTCCAAAATGACCATTTTTTCTGGCACAGTTTAAAAGTGTTCAAGATTTGACCAAGCAGGAACACTTCTGGCACAGTTTTAAACGCACATCTTTGAACTGTGCCAGATTGAGTACATTTTCATAAAAATTTGGCACAGTTCAAAACCGTGCAAAAATTTGATACACTTTTGGTACGGTTTTGAACTGTGCCAAATTTTTGGATGAAAGAAAAAAAAATTATTTGAAAATAAGAAAATTCACAAATTGCAAATATTACACATTGTTGATAAACTAATGTAAATACAAACTTCAAAATATTACAAGTCTTTAGTAGTTCACAGACCAAAAAAATTGGACAGAGTTTCCTCTATTTTCTGGACAATTTAAAACCTGCGTAATATAAAGCCAGCACGACCACAAAATATAACAATAAACTTAAAAAAGCCCGCACGACCGTAAAAGTTAACAATAAAACGACAAAAGACCGCATGGCCATAATGCAAAAAATAAAATCATGAATATTAATGACATTAAATAAATAAACCCCTTGTTGTAAACCATAGACTTCTTCGTGTGTTCCACGTGAATAAATGCTAATGATCAAATGTTATCCTGCAAAAAAATAGTATACAAAAAAGAGACGATATTAGTAACCAAGTAATTTATAAAAAAAACTTATTTAGGCTAAAAAATTACATATAGGAGACGAAATTATTATTATATTCTAAAATTGAAAATCTTAAGAAAGTAATAAGTACCTGATCAGTTCCTATAAGTTACATGTTCGTGCCTGTTACGGGGCCGTTTGGCGGTTGGTTTGAGTTTTCACACTCAAACGACTTGTTTTTAAGCCTAATCTAGATATTTCCAAATTATCGTAATATTCTCAAACTGGGAGACCCGCGACTACGCAGTCAATTCCTACAAGTTACATTGGTCCCGTGCGAGGTGTTCATGTCTCTTACGGGGCCATTTGACTGGGTTTTTACCCTCAAACGACAAGTTTTTTTAGCCTAATCTAGATATTTCCAAATTATCTTCATATTCTCAAACCCGAAGACCAGCGACTACGTGGTCAGTTCCTACAAGTTACATTGGTCCCGTGCGAGGTGTTCGTGCTTCTTACGGGGACGTTTGGCGGCTAATTTAGGTTTTCACCCTCAAATGGCTTTTTTAAGCCTAATCCAAAGATTTCCAAAATATCATCATATTCTCAAACCGAGAGACCCGTGACTATGCGGTCAGTTCCTATATCTTACATTGGTCCCGTGCCAGGTGTTCATGCCTCTGACGGGGCCGTTTTGCGGCTGTTTTGGGTTTTCACCCTCAAACGGCTTGTTTTTAAGCCTAATTTAAATATTTCCAAATTATCATCATATTCTCAAATCGGGAGACCCGCGACTACGCAGTCAATTCCTACAAGTTACATTGGTCCCGTGCGAGGTGTTCATGTCTCTTACGGGGCCATTTGACTGGCTTTTTACCCTGAAATGGCTTATTTTTAAGCCTAATCAAGATATTTCCAAATTATTGTCATATTCTCAAACTGGGAGACCCGCGACTACGCGATCAGCTCCTACAAGTTAGATTAGTCCTGTGTGAGGTGTTAGTGCCTCTTACGGGGCCTTTTGGCGGCTGGTTTGGGGTTTCACTCTCAAACGGCTTATTTTTAAGCCTAATCTAGATATGTCCAAATTATCATCATATTCTCAAACCAGGAGACCCCCAACTACGCGGTCAGTTCCTACAAGTTACATTGGTCCTGTGCGAGGTGTTCTTGCCTCTTACGGGGCCGTTTGGCGGCTAGTTTGGGTTTTCCCACACAAACGGCTCGTTTTTAAGTCTAATCTATATATTTTCAAATTATCGTCGTATTCTCATACTGGGAGACCCGCTATTATGTGATCAGTTTCTACAAGTTACATTGGTCCCGTGCGAGATGTTCGTGCCTCTTACGGGGCCATTTGTCGACTGGTTTGGGTTTTCACCCTCCATCGACTTATTTTTAAGCCTAATCTAGATATTTCCAAATTATTGTCATATTCTCAAATCGGGACACCTGCGACTACGTGGTCAGTTCCTATAAGTTAAATTAGTCCCGTGCGAGGTGTTCGTGCCTCTTACGGGGCCGTTTGGCAGCTGGTTTGGGTTTTCACCCTCAAATGGCCTATTTCTAAGCCTAATCTAGATATTTCCAAAATATCATTATATTCTTAAATCGGGAGACCTGCGACTACGCGGTCAGTTCCTACAAGTTACATTGGTCCTGTGCGAGGTGTTCGTACCTCTTACGGGGCCGTTTGGCTGCTGGTATGGGGTTTCAACCTCAAACGACTTGGTTTTTTAGCCTAGTCTAGATATTTCCAAATTATCATCATATTCTAAAACCAGGAGACCCACGACTACGCGGCCAGTTCCTACAAGTTACATTAGTTCCGTGCGAGTTATTCGTACCTATCATGGATTCGTTTAGCGACTGGTTTTCACCCTCAAACGGCTTATTTTTTAGCCTAATCTAGATATTTCCAAATTATCTTCATATTCTCAAACCCGAAATCCCGTGACTACGTGGTCAGTTCCTACAAGTTACATTGGTCCCGTGCGAGGTGTTCGTGCTTCTTACGGGGACGTTTGGCAGCTAATTTGGGTTTTCACCCTCAGACGACTTTTTTAAGCCTAATCCAAAGATTTCAAAAGTATCATCATATTATCAAAACGAGAGACCCGTGACTATGCGGTCAGTTCCTATATCTTACATTGGTCCCGTGCCAGGTGTTCATGCCTCTAACGGGGCGTTTTGCGGCTGGTTTGGGTTTTCACCCTCAAACGGCTTATTTTTAAGCCTAATTTAGATATTTCCAAATTATCATCATATTCTTAAATCGGGAGACCCGTGACTACGCAGTCATTTCCTACAAGTTACATTGGTCCCGTGCGAGGTGTTCATGTCTCTTACAGGGTCATTAGACTGGGTCTTTACCCTGAAACGGCTTGTTTTAAGCCTAATCTAGATATTTTCAAATTATTGTCATATTATCAAACTGGGAGACCCGCGACTACGCGATCAGCTCCTACAAGTTACTTTAGTCCTGTGCGAGGTGTTCGTGCCTCTTACAGGGCCTTTTGGCGGCTGGTTTGGGGTTTCACTCTCAAACGGCTTATTTTTAAGCCTAATCTAGATATGTCCAAATTATCATCATATTCTCAAACCAGGAGAGCCCCAACTACGCGGTCAGTTCCTACAAGTTACATTGGTCCTGTGCGAGGTGTTCTTGCCTCTTACGGGGCCGTTTGGCTGCTAGTTAGGGTTTTCACCCTCAAACGGCTTCTTTTTAAGTCTAATCTATATATTTTCAAATTATCGTCATATTCTCAAACTGGGAGACCCACGATTATGCGATCAGTTCCTACAAGTTACATTGGTCCCGTGCGAGGTGTGCGTGGCTCTTACGGGGCCGTTTGTCGACTGGTTTGGGTTTTCACCCTCCAACGGCTTGTTTTTAAGCCTAATCTAGATATTTCCAAATTAATGTCATATTCTCAAATCGGGACACCCGCGACTACGTGGTCAGTTCCTATAAGTTAAATTAGTCCCGTGCGAGGTGTTCATGCCTCTTACGGGGCCGTTTGGCGGCTGGTTTGGGTTTTCACCCTCAAACGGCCAATTTCTATGCGTAATCTAGATATTTCCAAAGTATCATCATAATCTGAAACCGGGAGACCTGTGACTACGCGACCAGTTCCTACAAGTTACATTGGTCCCGTGCGAGGTGTTCGTACCTCTTACGGGGCCGTTTGGCTGCTGGTATGGGTTTTCACCCTCAAACGACTTGGTTTTTTAGCCTAGTCTAGATATTTCCAAATATTTGTCATATTCTAAAACCAGGAGACTGACGACTACGCGACCAGTTCCTACAAGTCACATTAGTTTCGTGCGAGTTATTCGTACCTCTCACAGATCCGTTTAGCGACTGGTTTTCACCCTCAAACGTGCTTATTTTTAAGCCTAATCTAGATATGTCCAAATTATCTTCATATTTTCAAACCCGAAGACCCGCGACTACGTGGTCAGTTCCTACAAGCTACATTGGTCCCATGCGAGGTGTTCGTGCTTCTTACGGGGACGTTTGGCGGCTAATTTGGGTTTTAACCCTCAAACGGATTTTTTAAGCCTAATCCAAATATTTCTAAAGTATCATCATATTCTCAAACCAAGAGACCCACGACTATGCGGCCAATTCCTATATCTTACATTGGTCCCGTGCCAGGTGTTCATGCTTTTGACGGGGCCGTTTTACGGCTGGTTTGGATTTTCACCCTGAAACGGCTTGTTTTTAAGCCTAATTTAGATACTTCCAAATTATCATCAAATTCTCAAATCGGGAGACCCGCGACTACGCAGTCAATTCCTACAAGTTACATTGGTCCCGTGCGCGGTGTTCATGTCTCTTACGGGGCCATTTGACTGGGTGTTTATCCTGAAACGGCTTGTTTTTAAGCCTAATCTAGATATTTCCAAATTATCG
Organism: Sambucus nigra; assembly: GCA_949130495.1. NCBI lineage: Eukaryota > Viridiplantae > Streptophyta > Magnoliopsida > Dipsacales > Adoxaceae > Sambucus > Sambucus nigra. Next base: position 493,403,835 of record OX422213.1, on the reverse strand, counting down.
TAATATTCTCAAACTGGGAGACCCGCGACTACGCGATCAGCTCCTACAAGTTACATTAGTCCTGTGCGAGGTGTTCGTGCCTCTTACGGGGCCTTTTGGCGGCTGGTTTGGGGTTTCACTCTCAAACGGCTTATTTTTAAGCCTAATCTAGATATGTACAAATTATCATCATATTCTCAAACCAGGAGACCCCCAACTACGCGGTCAGTTCCTACAAGTTACATTGGTCCCGTGCGAGGTGTTCATGCCTCTTACGGGGCCGTTTGGCGGCTAGTTTGGGTTTTCACCCTCAAAGGGCTTGTTTTTAAGTCTAATCTATATATTTTCAAATTATCATCATATTCTCAAACTGGGAGACCCGCAATTACGCGATCAGTTCCTACAAGTTACATTGGTCCCGTGCGAGGTGTTCATGCCTCTTACGAGGCCGTTTGTCGACTAGTTTGGGTTTTCACCCTCCAACGGCTTGTTTTTAAGCCTAATCTAGATATTTCCAAATTATTGTCATATTCTCAAATTGGGACACCCGCGATTACGTGGTCAGTTCCTATAAGTTAAATTAGTCGCGTGCGAGGTGTTCGTGCCTCTTACGGGGCCGTTTGGCGGCTAGTTTGGGTTTTCACCCTCAAATGGCTTATTTCTAAGCCTAATCTAGATATTTCGAAAGTATCATCATATTCTTAAACCGGGAGACCTGTGACTACGCGGTCAGTTCCTACAAGTTACATTGGTTCCGTGCGAGTTGTTCGTACCTCTTACAGGGCCATTTGGCTACTGGTATGGGTTTTCAGCCTCAAACGACTTGGTTTTTTTGCCTAGTCTAGATGTTTCCAAATTATCGTCATATTCTAAAACCAGGAGACCCACGACTACGCGGCCAGTTCCTACAAGTTACATTAGTTTCGTGCGAGTTATTCGTACCTCTCACGGATCCGTTTAGCGATTGGTTTTCACCGTCAAATGGCTTATTTTTTTGCCTAATCTAGATATTTCCAAATTAACTTCACATTCTAGAAACCGAAAGACCCGCGACTACGTGGTCAATTCCTACCAGTTACATTGGTCCCGTACGAGGTGTTCGTGCTTCTTACGGGGTCGTTTGGCGACTAATTTGGGTTTTCACCCTTAAACGGATTTTTTAAGCCTAATCCAGAGATTTCCAAAGTATCATCATATTCTCAAACCAAGAGACCCGCGACTATGCGGCCAGTTCCTATATCTTACATTGGTCCCGTGCCAGGTGTTCATGCCTTTGACGGGGCCGTTTTGCGGCTGGTTTGGGTTTTCACCCTCAAACGGCTTGTTTTTAAGCCTAATTTAGATAATTCCAAATTATCATCAAATTCTCAAATCGGGAGACCCGCGACTACGCAGTCAATTCCTACAAGTTACATTGGTCCCGTGCGCGGTGTTCATGTCTCTTACGGGGCCATTTGACTGGGTGTTTATCCTGAAACGGCTTGTTTTTAAGCCTAATCTAGATATTTCCAAATTATCGTAACATTCTCAAACTGGGAGACCCGCGACTACGCGATCAGCTCCTACAAGTTACATTAGTCCTGTGCGAGGTGTTCGTGCCTCTTACGGGCCTTTTGGCGGCTGGTTTGGGGTTTCACTCTCAAACGGCTTATTTTTAAGCCTAATCTAGATATGTCCAAATTATCATCATATTCTCAAACCAGGAGACCCCCAACTACGCGGTCAGTTCCTACATGTTACATTGGTCCTGTGCGAGGTGTTCTTACCTCTTACGGGGCCGTTTGGCGGCTAGTTTGGGTTTTCCCCCACAAACGGCTTGTTTTTAAGTCTAATCTATATATTTTCAAATTATCATCATATTCTCAAATTGGGAGACCCGCGATTACGCGGTCAGTTCCTACAAGTTACATTGGTCCCATGCGAGGTGTTCGTGCCTCTTACGGGGCCATTTGTCGACTGGTTTGGGTTTTCACCCTACAACGGCTTATTTTTAAGCCTAATCTAGATATTTCCAAATTATTGTCATATTCTCAAATCGGGACACCTGCGACTACGTGGTCAGTTTCTATAAGTTAAATTAGTCCCGTACGAGGTGTTCGTGCCTCTTACGGGGCCGTTTGGTGGCTAGTTTGGGTTTTCACCCTCAACCGGCTTATATCTAAGCCTAATCTAGATATTTCCAAAGTATCGTCATATTCTTAAACCGGGAGACCTACGACTACGCGGTCAGTTCCTATAAGTTACATTGGTCCCGTGCGAGGTGTTCGTGCCTCTTACGGGGCCGTTTGGCGGCTAGTATGGGCTTTCACCCTCAAACGACTTGGTTTTTTTGCCGAGTCTAGATATTTCCAAATTATCGTCATATTCTAAAACCAGGAGACCCACGACTACGCGACCAGTTCCTACAAGTTACATTGGTTCCGTGCGAGTTGTTCGTGCCTCTCACGGATCCATTTAGCGGCTGGTTTTCACCCTCAAACGGCTTATTTTTTAGGCTAATCTAGATATTTCCAAATTATCTTCATATTCTCAAACCCGAAGACCCGCGACTACGTGGTCAGTTCCTACAAGTTACATTGGTCCCGTGCAAGGTGTTCGTGCTTCTTACGAGGATGTTTGGCAGCTAATTTGGGTTTTCACCCTCAAACGGCTTTTTTAAGCCTAATCCAAATATTTCCAAAGTATCATCATATTCTCAAACCGAGAGACCCGCGACTATGCGGTCAGTTCCTATAACTTACATTGGTGCCGTGCCAGGTGTTCATGCCTCTAACGGGGCTGTTTTGCGGCTAGTTTTGGTTTTCACCCTCAAACGGCTTGTTTTTAAGCCTAATTTAGATGTTTCCAGATTATCATCATAATCTCAAATCGGGAGACCCGCGACTACCCAGTCAATTCCTACAAGTTACATTGGTCCCGTGCGAGGTGTTCATGTCTCTTAAGGGGCCATTTTACTAGCTTTTTACCCTGAAACGGCTTGTTTTTTAGCCTAATCTAGATATTTCCAAATTATCGTAATATTCTCAAACTGGGAGACCCGCGACTACGCGATCAGCTCCTACAAGTTACATTAGTCCCGTGCGAGGTGTTCGTGCCTCTTATGGGGCCTTTGGCGGCTGGTTTGGGGTTTCACTCTCAAACGGATTATTCTTAAGCCTAATCTAGATATGTCCAAATTATCATCATATTCTCAAACCAGGAGACCCCCAACTACGCGGTCAATTCCTACAAGTTACATTGGTCCCGTGCGAGGTGTTCATGCCTCTTTCGGGGCCGTTTGGCGGCTAGTTTGGGTTTTCACCCTCAAACGGCTTGTTTTTAAGTCTAATCTATATATTTTCAAATTATCGTCATATTCTCAAACTAAGAGACCCACGATTACGCGATCAGTTCCTACAAGTTACGTTGGTCCCGTGCGAGGTGTTCGTGCCTCTTACGGGGCCGTTTGTCGACTGGTTTGGGTGTTCACCCTCCAACGGCTTGTTTTTAAGCCTAATCTAGATATTACCAAATTATTGTCATATTCTCAAATCGGGACACCCGCGACTACATGGTCAGTTCCTATAAGTTAAATTAGTCCCGTGCGAGGTGTTCATGCCTCTAACGGGGCCGTTTGGCGGCTAGTTTTGGTTTTCACCCTCAAACGGCCTATTTCAATGCCTATTCTAGATATTTCCAAAGTATCATCATATTTTTAAACCGGGAGACCTGCGACTAGGTGGTCAGTTCCTACAAGTTACATTGGTCCCGTGCGAGGTGTTCGTACCTCTTACGAGGCCGTTTGGCTGCTGGTATGGGTTTTCACCCTCAAATGACTTGGTTTTTTAGCGTAGTATAGATATTTACAAATTATCATCATATTCTAAAACTAGGAGACCCACGACTATGCGACCAGTTCCTACACGTTACATTAGTTCCGTGCGAGTTATTTGTACCTCTCACGGATCCGTTTAGCGACTGGTTTTCACCGTCAAACGCCTTATTTTTTAGCCTAATCTAGATATTTCCAAATTATCTTCACATTCTAGAAATCGAAAGACTCGCGACTATGTGGTCAAGTCTTACAAGTTACATTGGTCCCGTACGAGGTGTTCGTGCTTCTTACAGCGACGTTTGGCGGCTAATTTGGGTTTTCACCCTCAAACGGCTTTTTAAGCCTAATGCATAGATTTCAAAAGTATCATCATATTCTCAAACTGGGAGACCCGAGACTATGCGGTTAGTTCCTATAACTTACATAGGTCCCGTGCCAGGTGTTCATGCCTCTTAAGGTGCCGTTGTGCAGCTGGTTTCGATTTTCACCCTCAAACGGCTTGTTTTTAAGCCTAATTTAGATATTTAGAAATTATCATCATATTCTCAAACCGGGAGATCCGCGACTACGCAGTCAATTCCTACAAGTTACATTGGTCCCGTGCGAGGTGTTCATGTCTCTTACGGGGTCATTTGACTGGCTTTTTACCCTGAAACGACTTGTTTTTAAGGCTAATCTAGATATTTCCAAATTATTGTCATATTCTCAAACTGGGAGACCCGCGACTACGCGATCAGCTCCTACCAGTCACATTATTCCTGTGCGAGGTGTTCGTGCATCTTACGGGGCCTTTTGGCGGCTGGTTTGGGGTTTCACTCTCAAACGGCTTATTTTTAAGCCTAATCTAGATATGTCCAACTTATCATCATATTCTCAAACCAGGAGACCCCCAACTACGCGGTCAGTTCCTACAAGTTACATTGGCCCTGTGCAAGGTGTTCTTGCCTCTTACGGGGCCATTTGGCGGCTAGTTTGGGTTTTCACCCTCAAACGGCTTGTTTTTAAGTCTAATCTATATATTTTCAAATTATCGTCATATTCTCAAACAGGGAGACCCACGATTACGCAATTAGTTCCTACAAGTTACATTGGTCCCGTGAAGGTGTTCGTGCCTCTTACGAGGCCATTTGTCGTCTGGTTTGGGTTTTCACCCTCCAACAACTTATTTTTAAGCCTAATCTAGATACTTACAAATTATTGTCATATTCTCAAATCGGGACACCCGCGACTACGTGGTCAGTTCCTATAAGTTAATTTAGTCCCGTACGAGGAGTTCGTGCCTCTTACGGGGCCATTTGGTGGCTAGTTTGGGTTTTCACCCTCAACCGGCTTATTTCTAAGCCTAATCTAGATATTTCCAAAGTATCGTCATATTCTTCAACCGGGAGACCTACGATAACGCGGTCAGTTCCTATAAGTTACATTGGTCCCGTGCGAGGTGTTCGTGCCTCTTACGGGGCCATTTGGCAGCTAGTATGGGGTTTCACCCTCAAACGACTTGGTTTTTAGCCGAGTCTAGATATTTCAAAATTATCGTCATATTCTAAAACCAGGAGACCCACGACTACGCGGCCAGTTCCTACAAGTTACATTGGTTCCGTGCGAGTTGTTCGTGCCTCTCACGGATCCATTTAGCGGCTGGTTTTCACCCTCAAAAGGCTTGTTTTTTAGGCTAATCTAGATATTTCTAAATTATCTTCATCTTCTCAAACCCGAAGATCCGCGACTACGTGGTCAGTTCCTATAAGTTACATTAGTCCCGTGCGAGGTGTTCGTGCTTCTTATGGGGACGTTTGGCGGCTAATTTGGGTTTTCACCCTCAAACGGCTTTTTTAAGCCTAATCCAAAGATTTCCAAAGTATCATCATATTCTCAAATCGAGAGACCCGCGACTATGCGGTCAGTTCCTATAACTTACATTGGTCCCGTGCCAGGTGTTCATGCCTGCGACGGGGCCGTTTTGCGGCTGTCTTAGGTTTTCACCCTCAAACGGCTTATTTTTAAGCCTAATTTAGATATTTCCAAATTATCATCATATTCTCAAATCGGGACACCCGCGACTACGCAGTCAATTCCTATAAGTTACATTGGTCCCGTGCGAGTTGTTCATGTCTCTTACGGGGCCATTTGACTGGGTTTTTACCCTGAAACGGCTTGTTTTTAAGCATAATCTAGATATTTCCAAATTATCGTAATATTCTCAAACTGGGAGACCCGCAACCACGTGATCAGCTCCTACATGTTACATTAGTCCTGTGCGAGGTGTTCGTGCCTCTTACAGGGACTTTTGGCTGCTGGTTTGGGGTTTCACTCTCAAGCCTAATCTAGATATGTCCAAATTATCATCATATTCTCAAACCAGGAGACCCCCAACTACACGATCATTTGCTACAAGTTACATTGGTCCCATGCGAGGTGTTCATGCCTCTTACGGGATCGTTTGGCGGCTAGTTTGGGTTTTCACTCTCAAACGGCTTGTTTTTAAGTCTAATCTAGAAATTTTCAAATTATTGTCATATTCTCAAACTGGGAGACCCGCGATTACGCGGTCGGTTCCAACAAGTTACATTGGTCGCGTGCGAGGTGTTCGTGCCTCTTACGGGGCTGTTTGTTGACCGGTTTGGGTTTTCACCCTCCAACGACTTGTTTTCAAGCCTAATTTAGATATTTCCAAATTATTGTCATATTCTCAAATCGGGACACCCGCGACTACGTGGTCAGCTCCTATAAGTTAAATTAGTCCCGTGCGAGGTGTTCGTGCCTCTTACTGGGCCATTTGGCAGATAGTTTGGGTTTTCACCCTCAAACGATTTATTTCAAAGCCTAATCTAGATATTTCCAAAGTATCATCATATTCTTAAACCGAGAGACATGCGACTACGCAGTCAGTTCCTACAAGTTACATTGGTCCTGTGCGAGGTGTTCGTACCTCTTAAGGGGCCATTTGGCGGCTAGTATGGGTTTTCACCCTCAAACGACTTGGTTTTTTAGCATAGTCTAGATATTTCCAAATTATCGTCATATTCTAAAACCAGGAGACACATGACTACGCGGCCAGTTCCTACAAGTTACATTAGTTCCGTGCGAGTTATTCGTGCCTCTCACGGATCCGTTTAGCGATATGTTTTCATCGTCAAACGACTTATTTTTTAGCCTAATCTAGATATTTCCAAATTATCTTCACATTCTCAAATCGGAAGACCCGCGAACACGTGGTCAATTCCTACAAGTTACATTGGTCCCGTGCGAGGTGTTCGTGCTTCTTACGGGAACGTTTGGCGGCTAATTTGGATTTTCATCCTCAAACGACTTTTTTAAACCTAATCCAGAGATTTCCAAAGTATCATCATATTATCAAATTGGGAGACCCACGAATATGCGGTCAGTTCCTATAACTTACATTGGTCCCGTGCCAGGTGTTCATGCCTCTTAAGGTGCCGTTGTGCAGCTGGTTTCGATTTTCACCCTCAAACGGCTTGTTTTTAAGCCTAATTTAGATATTTCCAAATTATCATCATATTCTCAAACCGGGAGATCCGCGACTACGCAGTCAATTCCTACAAGTTACATTGGTCCCGTGCGAGGTGTTCATGTCTCTTACAGGGTCATTTGACTGGGTCTTTACCCTGAAACGGCTTGTTTTAAGCCTAATCTAGATATTTTCAAATTATTGTCATATTATCAAACTGGGAGACCCGCGACTACGCGATCAGCTCCTACAAGTTACATTAGTCCTGTGCGAGGTGTTCGTGCCTCTTACGGGGCCTTTTGGCGGCTGGTTTGGGGTTTCACTCTCAAACGGCTTATTTTTAAGCCTAATCTAGATATGTCCAAATTATCATCATATTCTCAAACCAAGAGACCCCCAACTACAGGGTCAGTTCCTATAATTTACATTGGTCCCATGCGAGGTGACCATGCCTCTTACGGGGTCGTTTGGCGGCTGGTTTGGGTTTTCACCCTCAAACGACTTGTTTTTAAGTCTAATCTAGATATTTTCAAATTATCGTCATATTCTCAAACTGAGAGACCCGAGATTATGCGACCAGTTCCTACAAGGTACATTGGTCCCATGCGAGGTGTTCGTGCCTCTTACGGGGCCGTTTGTCGACTGGTTTGGGTTTTCACCCTCCAACGGCTTGTTTTAAGCCTAATCTCGGTATTTCCAAATTATTATCATATTTTAAAACCGGGAGACCCCCGACTACGCAGTCAGTTCCTACAAGTTACAATGGTTCCGTGCGAGGTGTTCGTGCTTCTTACGGGGCCATTTGGCGGCTGGTTTGGGTTTTCACCCTCAAACGTCTTGGTTTTTAGCCTAGTCTAGATATTTCCAAATAATCGTCATATTCTCAAACCAAGAGACCAAACGACTTATTTTTAAGCCTAGTCTAGATATTTCCAAATTCGTGCCTCTTACGGGGCCATTTGGCAGCTGGTTTGTGGTTTTTACCCTTAAACAACTTGTAATTGAGGTCGAGATTTCTCCGCTAGGAAAGAATGATGTGCTATTCACCGTAAATGTTATTTAATTTTGATATGCAGAGGGGTTTTATTCATATGCTGATTAATTCGTTGCTCCTCCATTTCAATTAACTTAGCCCGAGTAACAACGACATGAAATTGCTTACTATAGTCAGCCAACAACAAAATATTTTTCTATTGAACTCGGGTGAATAAGTCCCTCACTTAAGCCTTTGATTTCCCTTAACCAACTTAATTACATATCAAGTGCCCCTTTTCCCTGAGATTTGAAATTTTCTTTAATTACACACCTACACCTAATCCCTGGATCAGCCACTGTTACCACCAAACCCAAAATCACTTCAATTCAGTGTGTTTAGATTAAATTGTACATCTTCGTGTAGTATTGTGATTGTAATAACAAGAGAATAGTAATGGATCATGGGATTTGTCTATTGAGTATTTATTGAAGAGGGAGTCATGGGTCGACTGTATTGTTTCGTTTCACATTGATGTTGGTGACGTTTAAAAGCTATCTCTAATGCTTGCATGTATCACCCATTATATAACATTGTTATATATAACTATTATGATTATGAAACTAGATAACCCCATTATTACACGCTAAAACAAAAACTAGTTTTAGTTATTGCACATATCCATGTTTACACACTAAAGCTAGTTGTACATATTGCCCAAGATTTGACCAAAAAAGTCAGGATATGATAAAATAACCTTAAATACACCTAACTTTACACACCAAAAAACTCATCTTTTAGTCTAGTCGAAAACAATAGCTTATCTACGGAGACGACTAGTCCTCCAGGAGGAGCATCACATTGAACCAAATCAGCAGAAAAAGCAAAGGCCATTCGTGGTTTGGTGTGTAATTTTGAAGCCACTAATGTAGTATGAATATTGAGTAATTTTTTAGTATGCATATTGAGTAATTTTATCCGTCTAACAAATTCAAATCACCTCAAATATGCCAAACGAGATAGTTAGTGGTGGAGAAGGATTATAGAAGCATAAATTAGGAATATAAGTAGAGATTTTGCAGATTTGTACCTTAAAGGGAAGTACTTCGAAGCAAGGTGGCGTAGGTGGAAGAGGATCTTGTGGATAATCCCCTTGTCCGCATCCTTCCTAACCGTATATGTGTACCTCACAAGAAATGAAATTAAAAATTAATAACTAAATGTTAAATTGGAAAATATAGATGTTAGTGTCCAACATAAATTAAACTAACCTTTGTTTAAGTGATCCATAATCGAGTCCCGAATGCTCATTTTACTGAAGCTATAATCATCATCCATGACAAAAATATTTGATGCAAATAAACAAAGGATGTGATAATAATATTTTATCCTAACACCACAAAAGCAAATATAATATGCAAAAAACAAAAAACAAAGATAGAAGTTATATTGTCAGAAGTGATAGTTACTTTTACACTTGCGTCTACAAAAGTGGATGCAATACCTAATTAGCACAAAGAAAACTATTTTAACGATGTAAGAGCTCCATATTCATCAAACACAACACCACAAAAGTTACAAAACTTGACTAAATTACATCATTCGTCGGTGTCATCAATGGGAGGACAAAGGTCGTCGAGACAATACGTAATTCCATTTTTACCAACATCTTCCAAGTTCTCGCAATGAGCTAGTTTTCCACCCCAAACTTGATTCTGGGGCACTTTGATGTCATCGAGTAAAACTCGTACTTCATTCTTTCTCAATGCATGGAAGTGAACGGTCGAGACGGCTCCTGGTGTGTGGGATAGTATTTTGCATTCAATTAGAGAGGTGAAATTCGAAACCTCGAATGCAGGGGAGGAAAGAGAACACGATGGAGTTCCAGTGCCTAAAGAAGGAAACCTCTGAGCGTTGTGTCCAACACATGAAAATTTCTCGATTTTGAAGATAGTAATGAATTCTAATAATGAGGACTTTATCCCCTCTATGTCACTCCTAAGGTGATCAACATGATCCTTCCAATTTTTGGTGTCCTCTTTCACCTCTTCAAGCATTTCTCTAGCAGATGCCGACCCTAATATAGCGGTTCTCGAAATTGTGGACCCAACACAACGAACACGCCCTTGCATATCTTTTCCAAAAACCTCAAAAATATTCCTGGCATCCAAGGTCTCCTCCTGACCACTCGCTTTGTATACATCCAGGAGCAGTTGAATTTGGTCCTGTACAAAATTATATTCACATTAGGTTTGCTAATACGATACTTTTTTTAGACAAAATGAACATTAAAAAAATTTAAATTATCGCAAATATTTTATCATGAGGGGCATAACCACCTCCTTTGATTATATGAGTTGCTAGTCACAATTTAGCACTTTCTCCTTCCACTTTCCAACATCACCATCCTTCAAATTAACCCTTAGATTTGACTTGAACTTTTTCCAAGCATCGTTCACTTTTTTCATAAAAAATTGCTTCTGATTTTCGCGTACATCTGGGAACTCTTTCTACAATATATGAAGAAATAAAATTAAAACATCACATAATTGAATTTACTAAGTATTACATTATTTGGAATAGAGAAGAATAGTATACCATTAATGATGACCAAACTGAGTTCTTATATTGGACATCCACTTGTTTCCAAATCGTATAAGAAATGGGAACATGTGTCCTTGCTAAGTCTCCTAACCTGGTTGAGAGTGTATATGAATCTTCACCAACTAGAAGGTCGTGCTCATTAAATTTAATTTCTGAGCGGAAGATCCATCACCTACTCTTAAAGCACCTGAAGCAATCTTAGAACGAGAGGTTGATATAGGTGTCGCCCCATTTGTTGACGGTTGCAAAGTATCACCCATATGAGACATTTATCTGGAAAAAAATGACTATTGGGCACCAACATAATCAGAATTAACATTTATAATAATATTAAATGTTCAAATAGCAATATAAAGAAGATTACATGTTCAAATAGACACCCGTATATTACATGTTCAAACATCAATAAACATATAATTACAAGTTCAAACAGTCGTACCTGTATTAAATGTTCAAACATCAATAAACTATTAAATGTTTACAACAACAATAAACAGAATAAATAGAATATTACCCGTTCAAAATAAGAAAAAATATAATACTGCATATTCAAAAACAAGTTCAGAACTAAATCATTGCACTAGAAATTCGTGTCCAAAGGCTCCAGCAATTTATCATTTTCCTCGACAATGGAGTCATACATCGTACGATCAATATCAATCGCATCTATTTCTTTTGTCAGTCTCTTGGGAGAGTGTAAAACAACTGACCACCCCTTCAGCTTTACATCTTGACAATAAAATACTTGACTGGCTTGAGATGCAAGGATGAACGGATCACCGTGAATGGTATTTTTACTCATGAGCTTACTAAGATTCACCCTCACCAATTTTGAGGTGGGTTCAACTTTGCAAGTATTCTTATCATCAACATCCACCCAATCACAATAAAAGACATTATGTGTGAACTCAATTTAATTGAGGTCAGGTATTTGTCTAATAACTCCATAAAAGTTTGTCATAATCCCCTTCTTATTAAAGGCCTTAGTGGATACACCACTACTCTGAAAGTTATGATTCTCTTCATATCCAGAAGTACAAAAGGTGTACCCATTGCATTGAAATTTCTCATAACTAGTAACCCTATGGAGCGGACCATCGGCATATGGAAAAAATCCCGTATCATTAAATCTTGAGGTCTGTAAGGAATTGATAATTTTTTAGAGTTTCATTAAAAATAATTACGATTGATAAAAAAGTACATGTATAAATAAAGACTTGCCTCATTCCTTAGCCAAGGGATGAAATCATCAATTCTATGCCTCGATTAAGTCTAAGTTACCACAAATTTTCTACAAGAAATTAGTTTCAAAATTAAGAAATATCACATTATAATCAATTAATATGAATTAACACAGAACTAAGTGTGTACCTTCTCCATTCATCAACACCGTCGCATTGAGATAAAACCCATATTCTCACTTGCTCATATTTTACATTATTTAAGATTAATTCTTTACTTTTACCCAATGCTCATTGGCATTCCGAGTCATCGAACTCATCATCAAGAAAATCCTCAAGATTCCTCTTATGAGTTCCTTCACCTCTTTTCGATATGTACTCCATGGAAAATAAAGAAGCTTCATGTAACAAATATGCATTAGCAATTCTCCCTTCAATGTACCTCTTATTTCGTGACCACTTTTTATATCTTCCCATTTCTCTCTCAAAAAACCACATCGCCCGATATCTTGGTGGCCTAGCTGTCAAAGCTTTATCGACTAAATGGTGCATGAGGTGGATCATCACCACAAAAAGGTAGGTCAAAAATAAATTTCAAAGACACAAAGTGCCTCTACCAATGCATTTTTAGCCTTCAAAAAATGTTCCTTAAATATCACTTTGGCACAGAACACATTAAAGAATATGCTTATCCATTTTTATAGCTTTAAACAAAGGCTTATGATCTGAAAATGAATGCATAAGCTACGCAGGAAGCAACCGTTGCATAATGATGTGATAATCGTGGGACTTGAGATTGGTAAATCCAAGTGGATCTAGGTTAACATTGTTGCTAAAATTTTATGAAAATCCAATCGCTACCTTTAATGTTTTTAGTGTACGAAAAAAGGCTTCTTTCTCTTCCTTTCCTAATGCGAAAGGTGCCTTTGGCATCAACCTTTTTTTACTTCCTTCAACATCTTTCATCCATAATTTCCTTTTAGGATTCAAATGAACTTTCCAGTCTTCATGGGCTTTGACCGTATCTTTATTTGATGAACCTTTCACCGAGAGTATTGTACCTAAAAGAGTATCTGTGACATTATTTTCAACATGCATAACATCTAAATTATGTCTAATATCATGATCCTTCCAGTACTCTAAGTCAAAGAAAATTGACCTCCTTGAAAAACCATCTATACCCGCTACATTCTCATCATCACCCTCACTTGGGTAATCATCGTCTTCCATTATGACATCCTCCTTCTCCTTCCCCTTTCCCTTTCCCTTTGCCTTTCCATTTTTGTCTCCCTCCCCCTCTCTTTGAACACCTTCTCGAGCGATAAGTGACACTATCTGCTCAACTTCTGCACTTGTTAACTTTCTTAGAGCCATAACATCCTCTATTTTACCATTAACTGTTTGTTTTGATGTGTCAAACCTGTAAGGATGGTCTTTAGGAAGGAACATACGAGATTGTTGGTAATAACTTCTTGTTGACTTAGGAAGATATTGAGAAGGTTTATTTGTAGAAAAAATGGACACACATTGTAACCTTGATTTGAACAACCTGCTAACATCCCATAAGTTGGAAAATCATGTATACCCCACATCAACATGGCTTTTAATTGAAATTTCTCATTTTTGTACGCATCCCAAGCCTTAACTCCATACCATAAGATCTTCAACTCATCGACCAATGGTTGAAGGAAGACATTAGTATTACTTGATGGTGACTTTGGTCTAGGAATCAATACAGACAACAATGAAAAATAACTTTTCATACACATTGATGGAGGAGGGTTGAGAGGTTGAATTATCACTGGCCAACAACTATACTTATGGACAAACATGTTATTCGGGCTGAAACCATCAGTAGCTATTGCAAGTCGAATATTCCGCTGATCTTTTGTAAAATCTCTCCACATAATGTTTGAATTTACCCATTCTGCTGAATCTCGGGGATGATGCAAGAATTCCATACAAGAGCTTGCACGAGAGTGCCAAGTCATTTTCTCTGCTATCCATTTTATGGTATACAACCGTTCCAGCCTAGGGATTAGAGGGAAATGTCGCATTACCTTCTTAGGAACCCTTGCGTACTTTTTGTTCCATTAGTATTCTGAATTTCCACCTCGTCCTCGTCTAGACAAGTAAACTTGTAGCGTAAAGAACCACATTTTATACATCTAGTGGATTTTTCATTCTCTTTCCAAAATAGCATACAGTTGTTAATGCATACATCATACTTAACATAATCCATACCGAGATCTCTAACGGTGTTTTTCATTTCTGTATAACTAGTTGTCAAGTTGTTCTCTTCAGGAAATAGTTCATTTAAAAATCTAAGAATTCCACATGTAGCACCATCCGATAAATTGAATTGTATTTTAAAATCATTCAACTTTATAAGAGCATACATTGTGGTATGACACGAAGAACCAGTAGCTGGGTGTAATGGCTCCTGTGCGAGTTAATGTAAACGATCATACTTCTTGCCTTTGTATTTATGTGTGTGCGAATCATTAGGAACCTCAAAAGTTGTGGGGGGGGGGGGGGGGAATCATTCACAAGATCTTTCAAAATTGGAATACTGTGCACATCAGTGTTCTGTCGGTGTCACAGATTGCGGTGGTGGTTAGACTTGATCAACAACTAATGTCTCACCATAAAAATGTCATAAGGTATAGTTCATGTCCATACCATATGTCATTAAATGAACGAATATATCATCTATAACAACATGTCTTTTCCCATTTCGACAACGTCTACAGGGACATGCATGTTTAGCATTCGAACTATTACTACGCACATAATGTAGAAACTATAACACCCAATGTCTATATGTAACGGTCTCGATATTTTTCTCATTTATCCACTCTTTGTTGATTCCTGACGACATCCTGATAAGTTTAAAGAACATACATTATAATAAATTTAAGTTTATTCAAGTGTAAATATGTATATATTTGAGCTCCTATATTTACTCCATCTCCAGTATAGGGTAAGGGTACTATCCCATTTCGAAAATGCATATTTTTTATTTTCCATAATGTCTCATGCCATGTCCTAATTTGAAACATTTCACCAGCATATCCCTACAGTTCTTCAAGTACACAACTTAAATTGGGAGTGTTCATATGTTACTTAAGTCTTTCATCCAAGAAAACATAAAACACTACATCAATCTAGTATGCACCCAAAGAACATAAAAAGATACCACCGAATTTTTCAAAATAGGACATGCATAAACATTATGTACAATACAAACTTTTGCATTTCCAAACTGTCCAAAAATGGGACAATTAAAGAGTTCTCACCATGGTCATAGTGAGACCTCTTGAATGGGTCTAAGGTTTTTCTACATGTGTAACATCATTATTGAATGTTTAGTATTAATGTCTACTTACTATTTAAATAGTTTTTTTTTCTTCTTCATAAATTTTCAACACATAATTTCATTTCTCCATTTAATTAGTGGGGTGTCTACTTTTCAATTTGTTATTTTTACATTACTATTGAATATTTAGCACTTAAATTTCTTAAAACTCCGTAACCCATACGAATCAGATCAAATATGAATTTTAAATATAAGGGTAAGAACATAAAAACATAGATTACCACTAAAAGATTCCAAGGTCCATCTAAAAACCAATGATTTTTTTTTGTTATCAACATTCAATTTGCACCAAAAATTCACACATTAAAAAAATAATAAATATTTAAAAATGTATATATAAAACCCCAAAAAGCAAACACAAACCAAATCATGCATATCATAAACTCTAGGATCAAATCTTATACCTAACTTAGGTTAAAAAATACATATGCTTTAAACAATTACCTGATTGTGATGAGTGGAGTGAGAGAACAATGAAGTGACCGGAGAAAGAGAGAGTGGGCCGTAGAGAGAGAGATTTCCGACCGCCGAACTAGAGAGAGATTGACTGCCGACCTAGAGAGAGAGAGTGAGCTCCGACCATCGTGACAGTGAGCGAGAATGAGGAGAGAGTGAGCGGGAACCGTGAGACAGTGAGCAGGAACAGGAGAGAGAGCGGGGGCCATGAGAGCCAATTTTGGTACCGTGAGAGCGGGCACCGTGAGAGACAATTGATTAAATGAAAAGTGAGTGCAATGTTTTATTGGGGTATTATATATTTTATTAAGTGTACTCACTTTTGGCAAACTTTAAAACAGTGCCAAATTTTGACACTATTTTAAAGTGTGCCAAAATGCTATTAAACCGTGCCAAAATCTGACACAGTTTTAAACTGTGCCACCAAATTGTTGTTTTTGGTGTAGTGATTTTTGAGAAAGTACAAAAAAGGTTTAATTTTTGGGCCAAAAATCTTTTGAGAAAAATACAAAAAGATTTTTGGTTTATTTTTGTGTCTTGAGTTTTCATTTTTGATGTGGCATATTAGTGAGCTAGGACTCCCATCATTTCATTATCCATGTGGCTAGAAAATTTGGTCATAATTGTTGATACTTAGAATGATCTTAACCATTACTAAATGAGGTTGTTTCGAAGTTGATTTGCATTTGAATTCAAATTTGTATATATGCCATCATTACACACATGCACGAGCTTATATGAATGTTTGAGTTCTCATGTGTATTTGAGTTTAGTGAGATGTTCTTATCTCAATTTTGCCATCTATGTGTAATACGAATTAGAAGGAGGTGATCATGTAAGAACCATTTTCCGTGAGGATTTAAAATGCTTAAATTTAAAAAATGATGAGTGTTCACGGGAAAGGGCTGCGAGAGAATAATAATCTGGTCGTGAAAGCCACCGTTTAAAAGAGCCTGAGAAAAAATTAAGGCAATAAAAGAATCATATGCCAAAAATAGGGACATTTATTTAAGTTGAGAAAAATAGAAACCTCAAAAGATCTTGAAAAAGAAAATTTGTATATATAAGGGTGTTTGGATGGAAACCTACAACTGGTTTGCACCACGAATCCTAATGTTGAAAAATCATGTCATGATGCTATTGTTTGTTGAATCATCAAAATTCTCGATTTGTGTGCATATTGTTCGTTTAGTTCATTAAGCTCAATATATTAATTGTCACATATGTCAAAAACTAAGTTTAATGACATTTAACTATCATTTAGTGCTTCTTGATCATTTTGATGTGTTCAAGTTGTGATTCATTTACTGTAGTTCATGCCATTCATTCCATTTCCACGTTTTAGCACATTGATATTGTGTTGACATGAAACTCACATCATTTTTACTTGTTTTATTTTTCTATTTTGAGTATGCTTTGCTCCTGTTTCGAATTTCCAGTACCTGTTTTGAGTTAATTTTTTCACGGGGTAAACTTTGTCTTTTTTAGTATTGGAATACCGAAATTGTTGAAGTTGTTCAAATGAATTTTGGAAGTTGTTCGAAAGACATGTCCAAGTCGTTTGAAGTTTGGTTCTAATGACAATTTTTTTAGGTGTTAATTTTATCAGATATGGTTGTTAGAAGCGTCATTTTTATGGTCATTAGATAGGTTCTTCAAACGACAACTTACTATTTTGGGTCATTTTTGACCTCGTTCAAATGACATGGCATAGTCATTCGAACGAACCAACTTGGTTTTTTGAGCCCTTATTCCGTTTCAGTACCTGCTTCATATATGAGATGATTTCATTCTGTTTTGGTACTTCTAGGTTCATTTGCACAGTTTACATGCAGTCGATAGTACTTACTCATGCTTTGATTCATATACTGCATTGATTCGATTAGTCACATTTTTCTTAGACTGATGATTCCTTCTTTGTTACTGTTTTCTAGCTACGATTTGGTATCTTTTGATTAATATTAGATGGATTTCCATGTTTATCTAAATATGCTTCATTGATTCTCTTTTTCACTTATTGTCTATTCGAGACAAATAGGGGGAGAGATGCATGGGATGTAGGGGGAGAGTTAGAGTTTTTTTAATGAGCATATGTGATGTAGTGGGATAGTTAGAGTTTGTTTATTAAGAATATAGTTTTTTTGGCTTCACAAATTGGTATCATGATCATATGTTTATAATTTATTGGTGTGAAACATGAGTGGCCCGATATGTGTGTTTTCAACAAAACCAATTTTTCTTCGAAAAAGATCCAACTTTTAATTATGCACCAACCAAGTTGTGAAATCCCAATTCTTACTTTAAACCAATTTTATCTTGATTAATCCTAAACATGCATCTAGTGATTAAAGCAAGTAAAGCAAAGTAAAGAATACTCACAACGCCGGATGTACGAGAAAAAAACCCAAAACGGGAAAACAACCTCGGACGGACCAAGCCAGACAATTACTATGAATAATAGTTTTACAAAGACAGATTAGCCTTACACTAAGACTCGATCCCCACGGGTCTTGACGCTCCTTCTGATCTTCAATTGTGCCCACGTAGAAATTCCGTCTTCCACGATCACTGTCCACAACACACGCCTCCACGTATGTCTCGGTGTCCACCGATATGGCTTTGATACGTCTACGATGTCGAACACGATGTCCATTGCTTCTTCATCGCAAAACCCTTTTTGTTCAATGTGTAGAACAAACAACTTTGGTGCAGCAAGATCACGTAAACATATAAGAATGATAACTCGGATCTTTGCAAACTCAAAGGATGTGTTTAAGACTTTTAAACCTTAGAAAACATGTGCAAACAAGGTTCTGGTTCGTAAAACTTTTTTCCAGAAAGCACACTCACGAAATTATGATGCAAAAACTGTTTAAATAGGATTTAAACGCTGCCTCAAAAAACATGTCGTTCGAACGACTTAAGCATGTCGTTCGCGCGACATTTTATCTCATTCGAACGAGATCCAATGTCGCTCGAGCGACCTCGCGGAAGTTTGACTTTCGTTGACTATCGGATAAAAACGTCTCTTAACAAAGAGATACAAAATAGTCAAACTCTATTTCGAGCTTATCATCATAAAACGAAGTTTAAACCATTCAAACACTTTTAAAACATTTAAAAACATTTTTCTTTATAAAAATTACATCCTTATCTTTTATAAAATAATTCCGAGCACCATTAATTATACGCATTCATACCTGAGTGATCTCGGAATGAAATTAACTTTGAAGACGATTAAACTTGCACCAAATAAACATCGGCATGATTATTTCTTTGAAGCTTTGCCACAAGGTCTTCAATTTCTTCAATACGTCATAGACCAAGTGGGATCGTGACAAAATAAAATTCTCCCTATGACATATTACAAACACAGTTTTGTTCACGAAATTAAGTCAAAAAAATACATGGACTCAATTGGAAATTTATGTCCTTACAAATCTCCCCCTTTGACTATTTCGGGACAAAACTAAACTAGTAAAATGCCTAACTGGGCCGTCAATCCGTATGACGCCTAAATCCCATCCCATAAACCCAAAATCAAAAAGTAAAGGACCCGGACTAGTATATGTAGCTCCAGAAAGCATGAACTGTCTGAATGTGATGTAGTCTTGAATTCTCGAATCGCTGAAGCATACCTACACACATGAAATAGACAAACAAATACCCAGTGAAGTATGGAGGAAAAAATGATTCCAATTTATATTTCTAATACAAACAAAACATGTGAAGCATGTGAGAAATTATTTGATACCAATTTGAAATAAATATAATCAAACAATATGCAAATCCGGATATCAATAATAGCTCTCAACAAAAACAATATGAAAATCCAGATATCAATAATATATCTATAATAGCTCTTAACAAATCTCCCCCTACATCACATACATCTCTCCCCCTTTTTGTCTCGAATAGACAATCCGGTGAAAAGATAAACCAATATGAAATATCTAGCATGAGAATATGATACCAATTAGAATCAAGTTGATACCAATTGTGAAAAATGAAAAATACTAGATAAACATGAATCAACCAGCCAAAAAAAATCATGCAATGGAAAATCAGTAGCTAGTAAGCCAAGGAATCACACAAAGAGTATACCAATCAAATCAAGTGTGATAAACAGACTCATATGTAAAATACCAATTGGAACATAAAAGAACATGCATATAAATCAAATAGTCCAAAAAATGCTTCTTGCAGTACCAAAAATATATCAAATTAAGCCAGAGTACTGCAAACCAATCAGAAGCCAGTTTTCACCCTGTCGTTTGAACGAGCCAGGGACTTCGCTCAAACGAGATGAGTAAATCGTTCGAACGAAGGACATAAGTCGTTGGTACGAGATGCAATGTCGTTAGAACGACTTCGCGCGACCTGCCAAAATTTCCCAGTTTCCCAGAAACATTATAAAGTATTGCCCAGTGAAAAAATTTCCACAACAAAATTCCAGGAAGGGACTGACAAAAGCAAAACAGTGCTAAAGTAGTAAGCTTTTTGCACAAAACGCAAAACTCATAAAAACTAAAAATGTGAGTTACATGCAAACATAGCACCAATGTGCTCAGACATGGACATGGAATGAATGAGCGTGAAACTACAACAAATGAGTCACAATTCCAACACATCGAAACGATCAAGAAGCTCTAATAGATAGCGATAAATCATCAAACTTTATCATAGTCAAATGATAATTAAAGTGTGAGCTTAATGAACTAAACAAACTACATGCACACAAATCCAGAATTTTGACGATTCTACAAACAATAGCGTCAAGTTGCAATGTTTCAACATTAGGATTAGTTGTGCAACCCCTTTAAATTTTCTCCAACCAAACGCCCTCATATAAACATATTTTTAAGATCTTTTGAGGTTTCTAGCATTCTCAACTTAGAGAAAATCTTATTGGCCCTTATCGTAGAATATTCTTTTTGAGCTCTTTTAAACGGTGGCTTTCACGACAAGTTAATTTTGAACTCTCGCAGCCCTTTCCCGTGAATCACTCATCATTTTTTTAAAATTCAAATCCTCATGGTAAACGGT
Source organism: Sambucus nigra (assembly GCA_949130495.1). Lineage (NCBI taxonomy): Eukaryota > Viridiplantae > Streptophyta > Magnoliopsida > Dipsacales > Adoxaceae > Sambucus > Sambucus nigra. The sequence goes on along the minus strand of OX422213.1, from coordinate 493,382,934 downwards.
TATTACATGCACACCTCTCCTTAAGTTTACTTACGCATGGATGACAAGATTGAGATAAGAACGCCTCACCAAATTCAAATATGCAAGAGAAGTCAAACATCCATATAAACTCGTGCATGTGTGCAATGTTGGCATATATACAAAGTCGAATCAAGATGCATATCAACTTCGAAACAACCCCATATAAACAATGGTTAAGATCATTCTAAGCATCGATAATAATGACCAAATGCCCTAGCCACATGGATAATGAAACGATGGGGGGTCCAAGCACACCAATATGCCACATCAAACATGTAAACTCAAAAACAAAAAAACGAAAATCTTTTTGGCTTTTCAAACATATTTTGACTCAAAGAAAAGCAAAATATTTTTGGATTTTCTAAAGTTTTCTAAAAAAAACAAAAATCTTTTTGTATTTTTCAAATAGTAATCAAACAAATGAAAACTATAATACAAAATGATACACATGTCATAGTACTAGCAATGAATATATCAAGAAGAAAAATAGAATATGACAAACATGGCAACACTCTCATCCTTTAGATTTAGCAGGGGAAGAATCAAGTTCACCCAAACGAGAATCATGAAGTTTAATTCCTAAAGCCACTAAATCCGATTTCCTGACCCAAGTAGGTGTAAAACGGTGCATGGGGGGTTTTGGTAACCGGGGAAACTTTATTCTTAAACTTCCTAGGAGCTTGTCTAAGGTCGTAACAATAACGCCTAAGGTGACCTTTCCTACCACAAAATGTGCAAGTATAGCGGTGGAGGGAATGATTACCTTTATGTGGACCTTTTCTAACCAACCTAGTGTTTCTCACACGTGCGGGGGGAATGGGAACAACTCTCTCACCAAAACTTATACCTCCCCTATCTCCCTTAATTTGGACGGTGCCTAAGATCTTATCTAACTTCTCCGACCTAGCCTCCAAATCAAACTTGACTCTAGATGAGTCTTTCAATCTCTCCTCCAACTCGTGAATCCTAGACTCGAGTAAACGCCTAGTCTCCTCAAACTCTCAAATCTCATTTTTCAAGGACTCCATCAAACCACGGATATTATCTCTCTCTTTCTCCACAAACTCTAATTTCTCTCTAAACTTCATCTCTCGTGCCCTAAGATCCTCAATCAAACTATCATTATTTTCTATAGCACGCTCATTCAACTTAGATTGCAATTTTGAGTTAGCCTTTTTCACCATCACTGTTTCGGCATACAACTCACTAAACGCATTTTGAAATTCTTTCACATCTATCTCCTCCTCGTCACTCTCTTCACCCTCACTAACATGGGATACACTGAAAACCTCCTCGAAAGTGTCATTCACATGAGTATTGTCGTCGTCGCTCATATGACATGCCATAAACGCAGTAAAGTTACGCTCAATGGGGGAGCTCTCTCCCTCTTCCGGTTCACTATCACTTAAGGTGGCACTATAGACAATGGGTTGCTTGCCCTCTTTTTTAAGTTTAGTGGGACACTCCTTAACCTTGTGACTGTACCCCTCACACCCAAAACACTTATCTGACTCATCTCTCTTAGGCTTCTCAAACTTATCCTTAAAGGTGGGATCTAATTTGTTGTTCGTGAATTTTTTAAATTTCTTGGCATCTTTAGATTGCTTTTAAAACTTAATAAATTTTTTAAATTTCTTTTCCAACAAAGCAACATCCTCAAACTCGAAATCAGAATCAGAATCCGAAACTTTAATTTCCTTCTTTCGAGTTTTCAAGGCAATACCCTTTTCTTTCTTAGGCACTTACATGGAGGTAATCATGTCGATTTCATAGGTTTGTAATTCACCTACAATCTCTTCTAGTTTAGTTGACTCTAACCTACCCATGGAGTTTAAAATGGTCACTTTCGCATCAAACTTACTAGGCAACGACCTAAGGATTTTCTTAATGACACGGTTGTCGGGAATTTTCTCACCTAGGTTAAACGACGAGTTGACAATATTGGACAACCTAGCATAAAACTCATCAAAGGTCTCACTCTCTAACATCCTAATGGTCTCAAACTGTGTAGTGAGATTTTGAAGTTTTGACTCCCTAACCGTGCTAGTGCCCTCATGAGTGAGTGTCAAAATATCCCAAGCCTCTTTTGATGCTTCACAAGTCATAATTCTATTATATTCTTCCTGTGTGACATGTGAAGAAATAACGTGAAGACCTTTAGAATTATATTGTGCAAGTCTTTATTCAGTTTCGGTCCATGACTCAATAGGCTTTAAACTAGTGACCTCACCTACAATAGTGATAGGGGGTGTCCAACCTTTTTCAACTGCAAGCCAAACTCGCTCATCAATAGATTTTAAAGCACATCTCATTCTCATCTTCCAATAAGTGTAATTAGTGCCATAAAAAACAGGAGTTTGAGAAAATTCATTATATCCAGAATTCATCTTTAAAAACACACGAGATCACAAAACAAATAAAAATATTTTCCAGCTCTGATACCAATATGTGAAACGTGAGTGGCCCGATATGTGTGTTTTCAACAAAACCAAATTTTCTTCGAAAAAGATCCAACTTTTAATTATGCACCAACCAAGTTGTGAAATCCCAATTCTTACTTTAAACCAATTTTATCTTGATTAATCCTAAACATGCATCTAGTGATTAAAGAAAGTAAAGCAAAGTAAAGAATACTCACAACGTCGAATGTACGAGGAAAGAACCCAAAACGAGAAAACAACCTCGGACGTCCCAAGCCAGACAATCACTATGAATAATCGTTTTACAAAGACAGATTAGCCTTACACTAAGACCCGATCCCCACGGGTCTTGACGCTCCTTTTGATCTTCAATTGTTCTTCAATAGTGCCCACGTAGAAATTCCGTCTTCCACGATCTCTGTCCACAACACACGCCTCCACGTATGTCTCAGTGTCCACCGATATGGCTTTGATACGTCTACGATGTCGAACACGATGTTCGTCGCTTCTTCACCGCAAAACCCTTTTTGTTCAATGTGTAGAACAAATAACTTTGGTGCAGCAAGATCACGTAAACATATAAGAATGATAACTCGGATCTTTGAAAACTCTAAGGATGTGTTTAAGACTTTTAAACCTTAGAAAACATGTGCAAACAAGGTTCTGGTTCGTAAAACGTTTTTCCAGAAAGCACACTCACGAAATTATGATGCAAACACTGTTTAAATAGGATTTAAACGTTGTCTCGAAAAACGTGTCGTTCGAACGACTTAAGCATGTCGTTCGCTCGATATTGTATCTCGTTCGAACGAGATCCAATGTGGCTCGAGAGACCTTGCGGAAGTTTGACTTTCTTTGACTATCGGATAAAAATGTCTCTTAACAAAGAGATACAAATAGTCAAACTCTATTTCGAGCTTATCATCATAAAACGAAGTTTAAACCATTAAAACACTTTTAAAACATTTGAAAACATTTTTCTTTATAAAAATTACATCCTATCTTTTATAAAATAATTCCGAGCACCATTAATTATACGCATTCATACCTGAGTGATCTAGGAATGAAATTAACTTTGAAGACGATTAAACTTGCACCAAATAAACATCGGCATGATTATTTTTTTGAATCTTTGACGCAACGTCTTCAATTTCTTCAATACGTCATAGACCAAGTGGGATCGTGACAAAATAAAATTCTCCCTATGACATATTACAAACACAGTTTTGTTCACGGAATTAAGTCAAAACAATACATGGACTCAAATGGAAATTTATGTCCTTACAATTGGTATCATATTGTATTACACAGATTGGTATTGCTCACATGTTTAACAAATGAATTGTTTTACATATTGGTATTTTTATATCATTTGTTCCTCCATACTTCACTAGTTATTTGTCTGTTTCTTGTGTGTACGTTTTCTTAAGAGATTCAAGATTTTAAGACTACATCATATTCAGACAGCTACTGTTTTCGGACCTGCATATACTAGTTCTTGTCCTGTAATTTTTAATTTTGGGTTTTATGGGATGGGATTTATATGTCATATGGCTTAACGGCCCGACTTAAGCATTTCACTATTTGGTTTTTGTCTCAGAATAGTCAAAGGGGGAGATTTATAAGAAAAAAATTTCCAATTGAGTCCATTTGTAAGTAATTGACTTATTCTCGAAACAAAACTTTTTTAAAGTTATAGATAGATTTTTATCTTATCACAATCTCCACAAATTCTATGACGTGTTTATGTTGAAGACATAGTGGCCAAGCTTCAATGATATATCATGCTGAGTTTTATTAGTGCATGTTTCACGTCTTCATTGAGATTGGATTCCGAATATCTCTCAGCTATGAACGAATTATGCTCATGGAGTTCGAAAAGAATTTTAAAGGATGGAAACTTTATTAAAAATAATTTTAAAATGTTTGAAATCATTTATTCTTATCGTATCTGATGTTTTGAGTCGTGTGAAATCTCACATTGGTTTTCGAGACTTCAAACGACATGTGATGTCGTTAGAATGATATATGCATATTTTATTTAAGGCAGTGTTTGCTCAGAATTTTGATATGTGTGCAGAACCAAAATACAGTTTGGAACTGTGTCGTTTTTCTGCATAAGTTTTCTAAGGTTTTCAAAGATTAAAACCATCCTTAGTGTTTAAAGATCCGAGCTTTCATGTACAATTTCTATCGAGATCTTGTTTACACCATCTGGAGTTTGTTCATCCATATTACACAAGTTATTCGTTGGGTTTTGCAGTGAAGAAGCAAAGGAGTTCGTGTTTCGAATCATAAACGGTTGCCAAAGCTACTTCGATGGACACCAAGGCACTCGTGGACACGTGTACTGTGGACGAGTATCATGGAAGGATTTCGGCATGGGCACTATGGAGGATCGGTTAAAGAGAAGAAGATCATCAAGACTTGTGGGGATTGAGTCGCTGTGTAAGTATGTCTGTTTTTCTTAGTAAGAACGTATCATAGTGACTGTCTGGCTTGGGATTTTTGAGGTTTTTTCCCTTTACAGTTTCCTCGTACATCCGACATTGTGAACTTTACTTTATTTTACTTACTTTGATCACCTAGATGCATGTTTAGGATTAAACAAGATAAAATTGGACTTAATTGAAATTGGTTAACAAACTTGGTGCGTGTTAAAATTGGAGATTTTTGAAAGAAAAATTGTTTTGTCTCCTTAAAGCACACTTTCAAAATGGGGCCTACAGCTATCATAACTGGTTTTTATCAAACTTATCCAACTTACTAGTTGGCTCTTGAGCATCTTTCCCATTGAAAAAGGATAAGAATCTGATCAGTATATGCATGGGCTTCATATACTTGAATCACGCAATTCCCGAGGATGAATTTATGTTACCCAGCATTAATAGCTTGGTGGATGCGTTTGCCTGACATGATATGTATAATTTTATGGATGGGTATATTGGATATAATAAGAACAAAATGGATCCAATGGATGCGTAAAAGACATCTTTCCTAATTCCTCTAGGCAATTTCCAGTATACTGTTTTTATTTTTGGATTGAAGAATGTTGGGGAGACTTATCAGCGTACCATGATAGCCATATTTCATGATTTATTTAATGACATATTGTAATTCTACATAAATGACCTGGTGGTAAAGATCAAAACAAAGGACAAACATATTCACGATTTGATAAGAGTCTTTGAACGACATCGGAAGTATAAGATGTAAATGAATCCCTAGAAGTGTAATTTTGAAGTCATTACAAGCAAGTTCCTTGGATTCGTTATCATCTAGATAAAGAGAGAAAAATGATATGGAGAAACAAAAGAAAAAATTGATGATTCCACTATCGAGGAGTCAAACTTAACTCAAAAGTTTCCTGGAAAAAGTTTATTATTTAAGGAGATTTATATAAGCTTTGGCAAAGATTACCCATCCTTTCTTGATGCTCATGAAAGAAAAGGTGAAATGGGTGTGTGGGAATGATCAATATAAGGCACTTACAAGGATCACGAAGATTCTAACCTCTTCCTTCCCTATAATTCCCTCAGAAGCAGGTGAGCCTTTGTTTTTATTTAACTTCTACACAAAGGTATATTGGGGATTTTATTACCCATGAGATAAGAGGGCATGAAAATTCTATATATTACTTGTCCCCACTAACATTTAGTACCGAGTTTAGGTACACAAGCATGAAAATGCATTATTTGGCATTGGTTTTTGTGGCACAGAAGCTAAGGCATTACATGATGGCATTTAGATGCATATCATTACCAAATGTGTTACCATCAAATACTTTCTCCAAAGAACCATTTTGGTGGGGTGAGCATCCATGTGGTTTATTATACTCTCAGAATACGATTTGAAATGTCTTGCACCTAAAGCTGTCAAAAGTCAAGCTTTGGATGATCTTTTAGCTAATTACCCAAGTCAACTTTTTTAATCTCCAAGAAAGGAGTTACCAGGGGATATGTTTCAAAATTGATTGGTTGAAAAAATTGAAGTGCGAAAGATGGAATTTAATGGCTCGTCTTTATGAGGTATTGGAGGAGCGGGAATTATACTCTTCAATACCAATGAAAATATCATTTTTTCCTTCAAGTTATAATTCAAGAGATAGAATAATGAATCAAAGTATAAAGCACTCATAATTTGGCTATTAGAATATTTGGTAAGATGAATTAGAGTTCTTCGTATACGAAGAACTTCCAACCTCGTAGTAAAACAAGTCAATGGAGATCCCTCTCTAAAACATGACAACTTTGATACTTATCGCGCAATCATCTAACAATTTTTGAGTTAATTTCTAGTCATCAAGTAGAAAGCCATACCTGAACGATGAACATGCATCAAAATTATATAGAAACAATTGCTCAGAAGTTGGAGATGTATGGGCTAAAAGCTATAATTACCAGTTGGAGGAGAACAATTGATACTTAAGTGAAATCTGTATTTCCATGTGAGGTGACCAAAAACTACAGGGCCTCAATAGGCAAGAAACTTCAAACACATGAAGAAAAAATGCAGTTATCAGAACTAGAGAACTTCTACATGATACAAGGCACTCTATACTTCAAAGGTCTCGGGGGATACTTGGCAAGGTGTGTGGGAGAAGAAGAAGACCATGACAAGCTGCGCACGATGCATGTAATGCATTGTGGATACACTGATATTCCACTTTATAAGAGTAAAGATGTTTCTCATTTACGATAAGGTTGCTTAAACTTCCAGACCTATTTCGTCCATCCAGCTGAAGAATGTTTTTAGAGGTTTAAGATAATTAGAGGAAACTGTACATAACTTATTTGAGGGATGGAGAATTTCCTATTGAGAAAGAAAATGAGATATACCCGAAGAAAATATTGGATCTCTTTTACCTAGTCAAAGGAGAGCTATACAAGAAACGATATAATGATAAGGTTTAAGATGTGTGGTTAAAGAGGAAATGGCAAAAGTTTTGAAAGAATCTCGCGAACCTTCGCAAATGGGTGGAGAAAAGGTATATGATCAGTTGGGGACTTTGGGGTATTACTGGCCCATAATAGAAGAAAATTCCATTAATTTTGCAGAAAAATGTTGAGTATGTCAACTGCATGGGAACATGGTGTATATACCTTTAGTGAGTTTAGAGATCTTGGTTTCTCCGTACCTATTCTTGACTTAGGCATTTGGTTTGGTGGGAATCATTAACCCGAATTCTCATAGGAAAGCTTTCATCGTAGTGGTTACCGATCTTTATACTAAATGGAAAGAAGCCATCCCTTGAAGAATGATTATTTCTTAAGTGGTCACGCAATTCATTCACGAATACATCATTTGTAGGATCAGCATCCCAAATGTCATCCTTAGAGATAATGGAAATTTTTTTGGTATGCAAAGAGATGGGACTACTCACAGATAAGTACAAGATTATCCATCATATCTGAATCATTACCTATCCAAAAGGGAATCGGTAGGCTGAGGCAACCAATAAAACCTTAGTCAACATTTCAAAGAAAATGCTAGAAGATCTCCTTGGGACTTCGTGTGACAAACTGCCAATGGTTTATGGGCCTATAGAACCTCAAAAAAGAATCCAACATGGTTCACTCCTTTATCTTTAGTTTATGGAACTTAAGTTATCTTGCTTATGGAATTAACAGTACCTTGTAGCCCAATTCTTTTGAATCATGATTTTCTACCATACCCAAGGCATGTGCAATTGCAGGCCTTAGATGAGCATAAAGATAAAGCCAAGGAGAACTTAAAAGTTAACACTCAATAATTATCGAAGGCTTATGATAATTTATTCAAGACAAGGGAATTTCATGTTTGTGACTTATTTCTTTGAGCATCCACTCATCAGTTGAGGAGCATGTCAACTTCAAAGTTTAATCCTTGCTTAGAAGGGCCATTTTTGGACAAGGGAGTGGAAATGTTAGGGTATTGCCTGATTTCAGAATCTGAGAGTTATTGCATCTATTCTATCAACTACAAGTTTCTTAAAAAGTACAATGCGTGAAGTGTCCAATAATTATTTCCTTTCTAACTTTTTAAAATTAAAGTTTTTTAAGCCTTATATGACAAAGAAATCCTTTTTATATGAGAAATATGTATAAAAAAATTAATCCAGTTATAGACGGAATACAACTTTTAATGTCTAGTTATAGAAAGATTTTGTCAAAGTTTTGTATTGATTATATAACTCATATATGCTTCATTATATAACCAAAATTACTATTTTTGTATATCCACCCATATTAGTTTGTTTGAGCACACATTTCAAAATTATCATATTGATTAAAAAATGAACAATAATGAGCAGAGCGGTCCAAGGACTCAGAAAGTGCAAGGAAAATGGTCTTTTAAAACATAGTGAATTTGTCCTCATATTTTGAGGGAATAGATTCAAAAGATAATGATTCACTTAAAACAGAAACAAAAAAATAGTGATCAAGGGAGGCATATAATTTTTAAAATAAAATAAAACACGTTTTGGTTATTTAACAAAACTTATATATATGTTTACTCATAAGATTTTGAGGAATATGTTTACACAATAATAATTACATGACCCAAAGGCAAAAGATTTCGAGCATATCCTCCCACATTACAGGGGAAAGACAAGAAAAATGGCTACAATGCACAAATCAAGGTCACCTACTCAAACGGTGATCTAAAAAAGTGAAAACCAAATAGATAAGACGCATGACGATCATACTATTTCATTATAAAAAAATATAGGCCCGCTCGAAGAGTCAACAAAAGTATTACAACTACTCAAAATAGAGATGAAAACCCTATACAAGCTAAGTATAGGTTAGAATTGAAAAAAAGGTTCTCATTCTCATGGAAGCTCTACCAAAAAGGTCCCACTTCTCACTTCGCTTATTATCCAATTCAATCATTCAAGTAAGACTCTATTTTTTACCTGACAAGACCTTACTCAACTCATATTTAAGTGATTTTATTAAAGACCTTAAATTGGTTGCTCATTGAAGTAATCCATTGGCCTTAGCTTTCTCAGCAGTCTTGAGTTTTTTAAAACATCCTCATGTAAGGGTTAACAATGTGGGGAACGATGGCATCCAACCAGTACTTATTGAAAAAGTAAAAATTTTCCAAGTCCTCGAGAGCAATAAGGAAGTGATGAGCTTTAGTAGAAGAGATATCATTCGTATAGGAAGTAGTGAATCGGAGAATGTGTCTAGCGAGAAAATTCAAATTGGCAATAGATATGCGTTCCACATTGCGAATGGATTCACTAGTAAAGTTCTTTGGGTTGTAAGCATAAATTTGAACCAAAACAACTCAATCCTCTTTACAAAACTTGTTCACATGCTTCTTGGACCATAATCAATTTAAATAATAAACTAAAGCTTACTATATCGAACCTAGTATCCATTAAGCTTCCATCTAACTTAGCATAAGATTCCTAACCCCCTTGTCCATCATTGCCACCTCTCTCAGAGTGGGTAGCCTATGAATCTTTCTCTTCTTCCTCAGGTCCTTCTCCTCCTCACGTTCATCAGGTTAAAAAAAGTAGGGTAATTGTAAATATGGCAAACATGAAGAGGGAAAATTATGGAGAAAATAAAGTTTAGTTTTAAGTTAATAGTAGTAAGCATGTTGTTCGAGCGCCTAAAATATCAACAGGGTTAAAATTTTTACAACTCAAACTAAAGGTGAAATATAATCAAAAAATAGAGAGTAGACTACTTTCTATCTAGGAAAAGGATCCACAAAAAATCCAAGCACATGGCCACCACCTTGCTCGGCCTGAGAAATCTGCATAAAAAGTTGAGAATATACATGAAAGTTCCTACTTGTAAAGTATGAATGAAAGAAGAGAAGGTATAACAATTTAATACTCGAGGCCTCATATACATAGGAGCATTCGTAATTCTCACTTGAAAATAAAAACAAAAGATGAATAATCGAGAAAACATTTACAAATGAAATGGTATGATAGTTTAGTACTTGAAGATCCTTAAATGGAGTGCTCATAGAGTTCACCTAAGAACAAGGAAACAGTTTGATCAACTAAGCAAGCATTTGCACAATTTACATAAATGAACAAAAGAAAAGGTATGAAATTTTAGGACTTGAAGCTTTGTAGACAAAGGAACGCTCGTGGTGTTCAATTAAAAACAAGGGAACCAGTTGAGTAACTTAGAAAGAATTTACAAAAGATAATAAAATGGATAAGAGGTACAAGAATTTAGCACCAGAGGCTCCTCCAGTTTAGGATTACTCGAACTCAATATATTGGTAATCTGAAAACAAACAAATAGGTGAACCACATAACACAAAATTTTCAGAGTATAAATATAAAAGAAAAGAATAATAAGGTTTATACCTGAGTTCCTATAGACGATGTGATACTGGAACTCTGTATATCTTAACCTAGAAATTGAGAAATAAATTGAGCATAAATGTGTAAATTTTGCTAAGAATAAACAAGTGAATAAAAATGTGTATACCTGAGTCCCCAAAGAAAGGGGAAAAGGTACTTGAGATATTCACAACAGTTGTGTGTGACTCAACGACATGAGTAACATAAGTAGAAGGGTCACTCGTTCCAACGTGAAAAAGTATATAATACATAAATTTATCAAGTAATGGTTTGAATATTAAGGAGATCATTCTATAAGATAGATCAAGATAGAATCTAGGATATCTGATTACCTATTCTAAGAAAGAAGCAAGTACGGAGGGGACAATTGAAGCCACACTTAAAATGGGCCGAATGGAAATCATTTGGACATGAGGACTATTATCAATTGGAAAGCTCACTTTTTGGAAAACAATTCTGACCAAATAAGGCCCCAATTGGCAAAAGGATTCCCCCAAATGAAAAATGGATGCTCGTCAAAGGCCCCTATAAAAAGATTTATAAGTTAATTTCTTTTACCAAAAATAGCCAAATAAATAGAGAAGAAAATTGAATAAAATTACCTCAGCCAAACGTGCGACAACACTGACTATGGGCTGATTGGATAAACTTCTCATACCCAAAGAAGCCATGGAATGATGATCAGTTGAAGGTGTCACAATAGACATCCACAAACTAAGAAATAACTAACAATGAAATCTAAATAAATACAACACTGAAGATAAAGTCAAAGATTCCCCAAGTACCTGGGAAGAGGTACTCATCGCATAACCAATATAATGTATGGTTATAGAAGAATTTCTCACCATTATGAAAAATACGATTAAAAGCTTCAAAGGAAAATCATGACGTTAGTTTAAGATAATTTATAATATACTCCTACAAAAATGTTTACAAAGAAGAGTTTCTGGAAGAAACACATCTCTTGTGCTAAGATCAAGAAGGAAACTAACATGAAGTTTCTTCCCTTTTATAAAGGAGCGCGAAAAGGATAAGAAAATGAAGGGGCATTTGAAGAAGTTACAATATCTCCTAGGATTGTGCTTGTCCCCACATATGGAACCTATAAAAAAGAGAAAATATTAATAAAAAAAATTTGGATTGTGTAATATGACAAACTAATGGGTTCGAGACGGGGAGTTTGTCCATAAGGTAGTAACCCAATAGTAGGGCTAGTTATGTGAGGAGAGGGTATCAGCATACTCATGACCACTCGTAAAAGTATCTCCAATATCTACTATCATGGCATACTCATGATCGCTCATAAAAGTATCTCCATTATCTACTATCACAACTTTTTGAGATGATACAAAAGATGAAGTATCAGTCAAATGACCCTCAATAATAGCGAGTGGCCCAATGTCATTTGAAGATGAACTAGGATAATCATAAGAAGGATTACTTACATAATAAACGATTTTTTCTTCAAAAGAACATGATGAGTATCAAGAACATTTATCTCCATTACTTTAATTTTTATAAAGAAAGAAAGAAATAACAAAGGTACCTTTCATAGGATGAGTTGTAGCTGGGACAGAAGTTTGTGAAGAGACTTAGAATGGCTCATACCCTTGATCGAGAGCTATGTTATAGGTCTCCTCAACGCCTAAGGTGTCTTTGTCGGAACTTTAATCCACTAAAGCTGGTGTGATTAAATGGTTTATTTGTGAAGTGGATTAACCAATATAGGAGTAAATATTTCTAATGAGGCCCTAGATAAATTAGTAGGATGACAAGTATTTTTGGTAGTATGCTTACCTAAAAATTTATTAGACATAGAAACTAATTACATGTATGTCTCATGGGGGTAAACTCTTAATAAAGTTTTGAATACTTAACACATGACGCTACAATAAAGCAGACCAAGATGCACTAATTGAGGGAAAATAATCACGAGAGGTTACTTGAAAGTTCTAAAGCCTATTAAATTTATTTACCACACCATCATTGATATATTTAAAACAAGAAATCTAGAGTATTTGACTCGCTGAGTGAGTGAGGGAAAATCTAAGGGATAATGCACCTTAATCATATCCTAGCTTCCTTATTGCTCAGTGGTAGGACAAAAGGAAAAAATTATAGCTAGTGTTTAATCCCGATAGGTGTTCGACAAATTTTCTATTCTTTCCACATGAATGAACACATGAGGAGCATAAAGAAACAACGTCCAAGAGAAGAATACCCCTTACCTCTTCTCATATGGGTAAAAGAAAAATTCTTCAATATTATCCAAAATGGAGTTTAAATTATCTTGTTGATAGGGCGCGAGAAGCGTACGCTTGTAAAGTGCACAGTCGTTGTTTTCTATCTCGTCGCGACTATACAAAAATCTAAATTGCGACTACACTCAACTGGTGAGTATGGTGGTAAGTCGGGTATCGAAAATCCACAGGGACAAGTTGCTAGAATTTATATGATTTAATATTCCGAAATAAAAGTGTAAAAGGTGATTGCAAACTAAAAAGTAAAAGATGCATAAAAGGGAAATGTTAATATAGGCAAGGTAATAAATCTAGATTAAGAAAGCGAGTAAAACTATAGGTTGCGTCGAATATCCCTCACCCGAGTTAATTTGTATAAAATGGTTACACGGGCTGACGGGTTATTACAAATGCGTCTCGTTTAGACAGTTAATTAAACCAAGGGTTGTCACGCCCCTAAATCATCATAAAAGCCTAATAAGATTTTGGTGTCAACAAATATCCCAAAAATTATGCGCAAAACGTCGTAAGCACGGGACATACATGATATGCCCCGTGAAATCTCCTAGGTGTAATAAATAGGACAACGCACCCGAAATAAACCCGTAAACACCATCACCAAAGTAAAGCAACGCGTTAACCCGAGTGAGTTCCATTCAAACACAACCTAATTTAAATTACCTAGAAAGCATGATAAAAATGCGATAAATAAGGCGGTAAAGAAACGTGATAAATCTGCACTAGAAAGCACGGGAAGAAAGCATGTAAACTAATTATAAAAGCATGTAAACCTAATTAACAAAGCCAGAATTAAAGGAAAACAACTATATTAATAGAGAGGATGAATGAATAGTCAACTTACATACCAAAAAGGGTGTCAATCCTAAGAGAAATGAAGAAGAACTAAGTAAAAACACCCAAACCCTAACCTATTCTAAGCTAAAATCGTCCACCACTGTTTATTACATAAAAATTGCTTTATATAGTAAGTTGGAATAAAAATAGAAAAGAAAAGAGAAAAGAGAAGAAAAGGAAAAATATCTCTTGAAAACAGGGGATCGATCGATCGACCAAAAGGGTCGATCGATCGATCAAGGCAAAATTTTGGCAGTTTAGAAGGATCGATTGAAAGCGTAAAATAATTTCCTTTTGTTATAAATGCGGAAGCGTTGAAAGGTGATGGTTCAATAATTAAACAAAACAAATTTTAGTTTAACAAAACAAAATTAAACCAAGTTAATCCAAGTCCTAGAATCAGCCTAAGTCATAATTTTCAATTATCCAAAGTTAGGCAAAACCAGTTTTAGCAAAAGACTTGAATAAACCAAGTTTACCCAAAATTTAATTTAGTCCCAAATTAAATGAGTGTGATAATAAAATCAAATTTTATCTTGAATTAATTCTAAGCATGCGTTCTAAATTATGATGCAAGATAAAATAAATAATATCACACTACGCCGAGATGTACGAGGAAAAACCCAAGACGGGAAACAACCTCGGACGGCCCTAGCCACAAGTCCACTAGATACGGAATTACAATTACAAGACAGGTAGACTTACAACGACTGACTCGATCCCTCTCAATCCTCGACGCTCCTTCTCGTAGAAACCTCTTCCTAGCGAACAACCTCGGAACACCACCGCGGTCTCGGAATCCACCGATGGGACTTTATATGGTCACCGTCACCCAAGCATGGAGCCTTTCTCCGTGTGGGTAGAATCTCAACAAAGGTCTTCTTTGTGATGGGGTGTAGAAGCAAACCCGAAACGTCTCTTGAATTCGGTAGAGAAAACCGGTGCCAAAAACTCCAAGTAATAGATATAAATATAGAAACTTGGATAAACAATTATTGGGTGTAAACTAGAGTGTGTATGAATTTTTCATTAAAAATTAACACTCAAAACTTGAACATTTTCCTAAACTAATTTTGTTCTCAAACTCTCCCTTGGAGATAAACAATGTTGGAAAAGTTGTCTTGGAAAATGTGTTTCCCGCACATAATAATGTATGAAAAAAGTTGGTTGAAAACTAAGTGGAGAAGTGGGGAAAAACTGCAAAAAACTGCCAAATAACTGTTCCCGCTGGAATCTCGTTCGAACGAACTTGATTCTCGTTCGAACGAGACTTCTAATGAGCGACCAGCCTGGGCTCGTTAGAAGTTCGTTAGATACCTCGTTAGAACGAACATTCGTCCAAACGACATATCGAACGACATATCGAACGACTGACCAGTTAGGGTCGTTGGCAAAACTCGTTCGAACGAAACTGGTTCGAACGACAAAACTCGTTCGAACGAAATTGGTTCGAACGAAAAAACTCGTTCGAATGATATTTCTAACGAACGACCAGAAAGATTGAAAAATTCGATTTTGGCCCAGAAACTTTTATAAACTTTTATATACTTATTTTAAAGTTCTAATTGATTCTTTATGAAAATAAAATGCAGTTTTTATTACACCTAACACCCAATACAAATTGTTCCAAGCTCCTATATAAATATAATTACATTCATACCTTGGGAGCATGGAACCTTAGTTGATGGCGTAGAAACGAGGCACGCAAACCGGCATTTTGATGAAGCTTTAAATTCTTTGCCGCTACGTCTTCAACATACACTTCATAGGCTTCAGAATATTACAATAAATACTATCCTATGAATAAATGTTTTTGTCCGTAATTGAGCCAAAACTATATATGGACTCAATTGGAAATTTGTGTCCTTACAAATCTCCCCCTTTGGCTATTCCGGGACAAAAACCAAACAAAAATCCTAAAGGGCCGTCAAGCTCTACTAGACTCAAAACATAACCCGCCCATTCTTGACTCAACCCAAGGATCAAACGCTTTGCCATAGAAAGATGCCGCTTTAGAATAATTCCTTCACACTTAAGCAAACTCATCAAATGCATAGGGAATATCAAAATATTAAATGCAATTAATTAATTACTCCCCCTAAATTAATTCTCCCTTTAAACACATGACCTACTTAGAAAGACGTCTCCCCCTAAGATAAATCTCCCCCAAACGAAGATACGATAATAATAGGATTAGATACCATTTCTCCCCCTATCATCATTCTCCCCCTTTTTGTTCGGGAATTGGCAAAGGATTAAAGAACTAATAAATAGCATGTTGAAGCTTAAAGTGTTTAGACATGAAAGCATATGGACAATTAAAGCAAGGCAAAGACAAACAAATATCATATATAGATATACAATAAATATACCAATAAGTACGAGCATATATAGATAGATATAAACACACACATGACACAAAATACAATAAGTTTGCACACTCGAATGGAAAAAATGTGTCATATGGAAACGGAAGTGTAGGGGTGTGAACTAGCAACAATTAAATTTAGACCCAAACACTTAAGAAACGTTCACGGAGTTCTCATTTGATTGCAAACTTCATCACAGTTAAATATAACCTCATGTGACAATATAAAGATTGAACTCAATGAACAAACATACACAATGCATACAAGCCTAGCATGATGATGATTCTACAAACCAAATAGAGTCATGACATTAAAGACAACTAGGATAAACGGACATTGTGCAAACCGTTGATATACCATCCAATTCTCCCTCAATAAGCATATATATTCTTTTATTTTTTGAATGAATATATCAAACAAACATAGGCCTTGGCAATTGCTTTCTGTTTAATGCCAAATATTCTGTTTTTAGGCCTTTGGATCACGTATTTCTTTTAGATCCAATCAACGGTGGCTTACTATCGCAAAGGATTTAATTCATCCTTTCGGAGCCCTTCCCCGTGCACATTTAGATTTATCATGTTTTCATTTTTCACACAAATCTCACATGCAACGGATTTTGACATGCACTAGTCCTCCTAGGTCATAGATATGTAGATGATTAAATTGATAGGAGAACACCTCAAAAAGCTCAAATATAACATGTGACATTAAGATTTCAAAAGAGCTCGTGCATGTGTGAAAAGAGACATATGAAATAGAATCCGTTTAAACAATACAAAATCCAACTACTCCATATAAAACATGGTAAAGAACATTTTAAGGATTGAAAATCTAAACCAAAAGTTCTAGCCACATGGGAGCGTAAATGATGGGATTCAAACACAAGTATATGCCACATAAAGTGTGTCAAACTAAAATACACACAAAACAAAATCTTTTTGAGTTTTTAACATTTTTAATCAAAAATAAATATTTACTCAAAAGGACAAACAAAAATCATTTGTATTTTTCATTAAGCTTAAATGAAATAAATAAAACACAAATGATAAACAAAAATCTTTTTATATTATGCAGTCGATTCAAACACAAAATATAATACAAAAAGATAAACAAGTCATAATTTCTAGCATGTGATATGAAATAAGGCAATGACTAGAAAATGACTAAACAAGCATACATTTAGCATATGAATATAGCATGAAGTACAAACGCTAAAGTATGCAAACACTAACACATTTATCCTTTAGATTTAGCAAGGGAGGAGGCATGTGTAAGTAAATGAGAATCAAAATCCCTATTTTGTAAGGCAACCAAGTCAGATTTCCTAACCCAAATTAATGAAGAATTACTAACTTGGGGTGTAGGAACGTTAGCTATCGTGGTTACTTTACTATGGGATTTTCTAGGAATTCGTTTAAGATCTAAACAAAATTTCCTAAGATGACCTTGTCGACCACAATGTGTACAAGTGAGAACATGTCGAAAAGATTTACTTAAGGAGTGATCTTTAAAGGTATTCCTAGTTGATTCTCCTAAAACATTGGTTTGGGCATTATGAGTAAATTCATTACAAGGATTGAAGCCTAAACCACAAGTGTCATTTTTAATTTGGACCGTTCCTAACATTTTATCTAGTTTTTCTGAACGACATTCCAAATCAAATTTGACATTACTAGAATCTTTTAATTTATTTTCCAATTCAGCAATGTTAGATTCTAGTAAACCATTACGCTCTTCAAAAACAAGAAGCTCATTTTTCAAGGATTCCATTAAACCCCTAAGGCTATCTCTCTCGCCCTCTACGTATTCTAGCTTCTCTCGAAGAGTCCTCTCACGTGTCCTAAGGTCTTCTATTAAGGCACTATCATCAACGACCTTGACACTCTTTCTTAAACAAGCTTCTAACTTCAAATTAGTTCTTTTCAAATTAATAGATTCTTTATATAATTCATGAAAAGCATTTTGAAGTTCACTCACATCAACCTCTTCTTCATTTTCACTCTCACTTTCTTCTTCACTCTCACTATCATTAAAAACAAGAGAATCATGTACAATGACCTTGGAAGTGGCATGTGCTATAATTTCATCATTCGAAGAGTTCTCATTATCACTCACATGACTAGCCATAAAAGCCACAAAGTTTTTCTTAGTGGGGGAATCGGGCTTTTCTTCCTTATCACTATCACTATCACTAAGGGTTGCATTATATGCAGTGGGTCGTTTACCCTCTTTCCTTAGTTTAGTGGGGCATTCATAAGCCCTATGGCCATAACCTTCACAACCAAAACACTTATCAGACTCGTCCCTATCTAAATTTTCATTACTAGGTTTAGGGATCTTTTCGGCTTTAGAAAACTTCTCGCTTTTATCATGTTTAGAAGTATCAAATTTCTTAAAATCATTTTTATATTTATCTTTGTTGAATTTAAGAAATTTTCTAAATTTACGAGCAAATAAAGCCATATCTTCCGAGTCACTATCGCTATCGCTCTCTACTACTTGTTTAACCTCTTTGCGGGCTTTTAAAGCAACGCCCTTTTCAATTTTCTTTTCATTTTTAGAGGGAAACATATCAAGTTCATAGGTTTGTAAATCACCTACAAGCTCTTCTAATTTCGTAGAGGCTAAAGTGGGTAAAGAATTTAAAACGGTCACCTTTGGAATAAATCTATCGGGTAGGGACCTTAAAATTTTCTTTACTACACGGTCGTCAGGTATTTTCTCTCCCAAGTTAAAGGATGAATTAACAATATCAGAAAGTCTAGCATAAATTTATCAAAAGTTTCTTTTTCATCCATTTTGATAGTTTCAAATTGAGTGGTGAGGTTTTGGAGTTTTGAAGCTTTAACGACACTCGTTCCTTCATGAGTTAATTGTAAAATATCCCAAGCTTCTTTAGCGGTCTCACACGTCATAATGCGTCGGAATTCATCCGGTGTGACAGCGCTAAACAAGGCATTTAAACCTCGGGAATTAAAGTTGGCAAGTTTAAACTCATTTTCAGTCCATCTATCGATGGGTTTGGGAACACGTTCATTTTCAATTAGATGAGTTGGTGGGGAGTACCCGGTAACAACAGACATCCAAACACGTTCATCGATAGATTTAAGTGCCAATTTCATTCGCGCTTTCCAATACGCATAGTTAGAACCATCAAAAATAGGAAATTTTGAAAATGGGGAAAAATCCATTTTAGCCAAAAATTAAAGGATCTTTAACGAAATAATTTATCGTTTTTGGCTCTGATACCAGTTTGAAAGCGTAAAATAATTTCCTTTTGTTATAAATGCGGAAGCGTTGAAAGATGATGGTTCAATAATTAAACAAAACAAATTTTAGTTTAACAAAACAAAATTAAACCAAGTTAATCCAAGTCCTAGAATTAGCCTAAGTCATAATTTTCAATTATCCAAAGTTAGGCGAAACCAGTTTTAGCAAAAGACTTGAATAAACCAAGTTTACCCAATATTTAATTTAGTCCCAAATTAAATGAGTGTGATAATAAAACCAAATTTTATCTTGAATTAATTCTAAGCATGCGTTCTAAATTATGAAGCAAGATAAAATAAACAATATCACACTACGCCGAGATGTACGAGGAAAAACCCAAGACGGGAAGCAACCTCGGACGGCCCTAGCCACAAGTCCACTAGATATGGAATTACAATTACAAGACAGGTAGACTTACAATGACTGACTCGATCCCTCTCAAGCCTCGACGCTCCTTCTCGTAGAAACCACTTCCTAGCGAACAACCTCGGAACACCACCGCGGTATCGGAATCCATCGATGGGACTTTATATGGTCACCGTCACCCAAGCATGGAGCCTTTCTCCGTGTGGGTAGAATCTCAACAAAGGTCTTCTTTGTGATGGGGTGTAGAAGCAAACCCGAAACGTCTCTTGAATTCGGTAGAGAAAACCGGTGCCAAAAACTCCAAGCAATAGATATAAATATAGAAACTTGGATAAACAATTATTGGGTGTAAACTAGAGTGTGTATGAATTTTTCATTAAAAATTAACACTCAAAACTTGAGCATTTTCCTAAACTAATTTTGTTCTCAAACTCTCTCTTGGAGATAAACAATGTTGGAAAAGTTGATGTTGGAAAAGTTGTCTTGGAAAATGTGTTTCCCGCACATAATAATGTATGAAAAAAGTTGGTTGAAAACCAAGTGGAGAAGTGGGGAAAAACTGCAAAAAACTGCCAAATAACTGTTCCCGCTGGAATCTCGTTCGAACGAACTTGATTCTCGTTCGAACGAGACTTCTAACGAGCGACCAGCCTAGGCTCGTTAGAAGTTCGTTAGATACCTCGTTAGAACGAACATTCGTTCGAACGACATATCGAACGACATATCGAATGACTGACCAGTTAGGGTCGTTGGCAAAACTCGTTCGAACGAAACTGCTTCGAACGACAAAACTCGTTCGAACGAAACTGGTTCGAACGAAAAAACTCGTTCGAACGACATTTCTAACGAACGACCAGAAAGATTGAAAAATTCGATTTTGGCCCAGAAACTTTTATAAACTTTTATATACTTATTTTAAAGTTCTAATTGATTCTTTCTGAAAATAAAATGCAGTTTTTATTACACCTAACACCCAATACAAATTGTTCCAATCTCCTATATAAATATAATTACATTCATACCTTGGGAGCATGGAACCTTAGTTGATGACGTAGAAACGAGGCACGCAAATCGGCATTTTGATGAAGCTTTAAATTCTTTGCCGCTACGTCTTCAACATACACTTCATAGGCTTGAGAATATTACAATAAATACTATCCTATGAATAAATGTTTTTGTCCGGAATTGAGCCAAAACTATATATGGACTCAATTGGAAATTTGTGTCCTTACATCGATCGATCGACCAAAATCGTCGATCGATCAATCAAGGAGGGGTGAGCCAAGCAGCACACTGCATTGCAGTTTCTTCTTTTTTCTCCTCCTTTTTTGATTTCCATGTTTTTCCCTCCGTTGAAATTTCCGTAACTTCTTCATACGGACTTGGAATCGCGCACCGTTCACGGCCACGCGAAGCTGGTAAGGAGGGTTACAACTTTCGTGAGATGTCGAGCCAGGTGACCAAGCTGTAAAATGACTAAAATGCCTTTGAACGTGCGATTGCGTACGGAACTTCATTGGAATGCGTCCGAACTCCATACTTAGTACCTAAATACCTACAAAAGCCCAATTATACCTCATATAGCATATTAAAAATATAAACCGAGATTGTCTGGTTAATGGGCTTAAACATAGAGATTAAGGCACCCAAGGGGGCTAAAATGCGTAGGTTCGAGGGATGAAATACGCAATATTTGCGTATTATCACACCCCCTAGCAATGAAATAGGATGCAACAAGAACTACAAGCAAACCAAAAGCAGGAGATAGTACAAAAGTATGTTATAAAAGAAAAATTCCACTTTCACGGGAGATTCGATTGCATTTAGCATATGCAATAAGCCGTTAAAACTCTAGGTTACCCTAGTGGACGAGTGTCGTCTCGTGAGGGTTTTCAGGGATGGTACTCAAAAACATCACATGGTTTACTCAAAATATGCCCAACCCAACATGCGACAAGACCAACAAAAGAGAAAAAGATTTCATACACATTATTAGCACATTAAACGGATTCAAATAAAAGTCCAAATCATTAACATTATAGAATGCACCTCATAGAATTGAAACCTTAAAATGTGGGAGGGGGATGAGCACATGTAAAGTGTGATTTGGAAAAAAACTTATATAAATCGGATAAATGTTAAAGCAAGCATACATTCAATCCTCAGGGGAATTACGCACTTCAAGTGAATTCACTCGAAATAGGGAGGTAACACACGAAACATGCGGGCTAAAGAGAAAATGTAAATGGAAACTAGGCCGCACACATGTCACATATGAAGAACGCTATATATAAAATGAAAAATGTAATCTCAATGAAAGGATACCGCACACTCAAAGAGGCAAAATGCATTTTCACAGATTATCAAAACTATTATGACTTTAAAATTACATCAACCTAAGATCACAAAGGACTTTAATAGGGATATAATGTAGTTTAGGTTAGGGTATGAAATGAAGGAATGTATGTACAGATTCAAAGTGTTCGGAATGAAAACTCGGGATAATGGGAAAATGAGGGAAATATCAAAATTGGAAAAACAAGTTCCAAAAAGGCATTAGATATATCATTAAGGAGAGTAATCAAAGCATATTGAACTATATAAAAAATTTACAACTTTATCTTTCTTTTATTTTCTTCTTTTTCTCTTTTTTTTCTTTTGTTTTCTTTTGCTTTTTGCTTTTTTTTTTCTTTACTTTTTCCACTACTTCCTTTTCTTTACTTATCAAACTCTCAAATGCCTAAATTGCATCCGACATCATAACAACATCATTCAATCCCAAGTAACATTCCAAACAAAGCTATGTAAGGTGTATATATGGTTTAAAACTAAAATGTAGAGTTGGGTATGGGAATTGGGGTTATGAAACGAAAGTCTATATTTAGTCTCAAAGGTGTTAATGAGGGTAAAAAAATAAGGCTGAGGTCAAGGCCAATACGGTGATATAACAAAGAGGGCCTATGATCATTTCCAAAAGTTTACGCAATTCTCGAGTCAAAACAACATATGAAAATCATGCTCAAGTAACACATTTCATGTATGAACTCAATTAATGAACGGTCAAATGAAAGAATAGTGAGATTACCAACGAATTCAACCTTTTCAAAGATAAAAGAATAGTGTATACACTCACAAACGACGAAAGGTACAAAGCTTACTTGGTGTAAGTATATACAATGCAACAAAATATTATTGAGTTATAAAAATCTTAAACCAAATCAATATAACCATAAAAGTGCATGTGCTCACGGGATTAAAGTTTAATTCATGAAGTTATTCATAATATCAATAATCGAGACTAAAGTCTAATAACTTCTAAAATCGAGAACATGCATCATTGGATTGTCTATTGGATCGGGCAATTATTGAAATTTATCATCAGAAACAAAGGCAAAAAGCCCAAAAAAGGAGAAAAAAGAAAGAAAATATTTTTGAAATTTTCAATTTTTCTAAGAAAAACATACTAAGTAACTAACATGTGAGCAAAAACATGGACTAAATAAAGAAATGGATAGAATATACCACACTCCCTAACTTAAAACTTGACATTGTCCTCAATGTTAATTAAGAACCAAGTCAAAGAGAGGAAAATAGCAATATTACCCAAAATTGGAGCGATCCCCATAAGACCAAGTCAAACGAATCTACAAAACAAGTTAGTACCGAGCATAGAAAAAAAAATAACAAAAAGTTAACTAATTACATTATACTAAAAATAAAAAGAAAGAAAGAATAAAAAGCTAACTATATACAACCTACTATTTAGGCCTCACACTAACTATACTAGAAGTCTAAATAGCTGAGGGTCGATCATAAAAATGATTTGTCTTTGGAGGATAACCGGTGTACCCTCACATACAAGCATGCCTTTAAAAAAATATGAATTCCGTTTTAACAACGGAAGGCGTGTGTAAGGCGTAAGAAAGGAACCATCGTCAATTAAAATTTTTGGTGGGACGATGGGGGGTTTGGATTGAACGGGTGATAAAACAAGTGGGGACCTAAAAAAGCCGAATATCCTCTCAATGATTTTGAAGTTGTAATGGGAGGCGGCGCACACAAAGGCAAAGATGCGATCGTGGAGGGCGACTCGATCAAGTACTCCTCATCGGCGATAGGATTTAAAACATTAAAGTTTGAAACCGAATCATCGGGTACTTGTTCCAGTGGGATAATAGAGAATGAAAATGGGGATGAAAGAAATTCAAACTCTTGTGATGAATCATCATTGCATGAAGTTTGAGTTTCGAATGAAGTAATATCATTTTCAATGAAATGTTCTTCTTTGGGGGCCAAAGAAGAAATCATTTCATTGCAAATAGATATTACGTCATTATCATCCTCACTTTCAATATCTATTACGCAATGGTCAAAGTCTAGAATGATTTGTTCCAAAGTAGGCACAAGTACCTCATTTGGTTCAAAACATTCCTCGACCTCGAAAGTCTCGAAAGAAAAATCGTCGTTGGACACAAATAATAAATCCAACTCATGTTCCCACGAACGATTTTCTTCCTGATAACGAGTTTCAATTTTCTCATTTTCATACATACTCAAGCCCTCACCGAATGTCATAGGTCGAGGTGCGGATACATGAGAATGGGAACTTTGAAAGTTACCATCGAACTTAAACGAAAACTGATTATGATAGGAATATTGAAAACTATTATAATTCATTTCAAAATTCCTATTATAAGGAGGTAAAGGCCCAAAATAATTGTCATCATCATCAAAATTCCAATAACCTAAATTTTGACTTTAATTATACTCGCCCAAAGTCATATTTGAATTTGTTATACTTTGGTATTCTAAGTATTCACTGAAAGTCATAGGTTTGCGAGAATTTTGAGAATTATGACAAGGATTACCGAAAGAATTGGAATAAGACATGCTTACCCCAAAAATGGCTCAAGTGGCGGATTCCACAAAGTAAGTGCGCGCGGAAAAAATTTGAGCATTTTTAAGTGCTCAAATGTGGAAGTATTGCAAAAAGATTAGAAAATAATACAAATAGAAAGAAAATACTATGAAATACTAAATCAAATAATGTCTAAAACAAACAAGTCCCCGAAAACGACCCCATTTTGATAGGGCGCGAGAATCGTACGCGTGTAAAGTGCACAGTCGTTGTTTTCTGTCTCGTCGCGACTATACAAAAACCTAAATTATGACTACACTCAACTAGTGAGTATGGAGGTAAGTCGGGTATCGAAAATCCACAGGGACAAGTTGCTAGAATTTATATGATTTAATATTCTGAAATAAAAGTGTAAAAGGTGATTGCAAACTAAAAAGTGAAAGATGCATAAAAGGAAAATGTTAATCTAGGAAAGGTAATAAATCTATATTAATAAAGCGAGTAAAACTATAGGTTGCGTCGAATATCCCTCACCCGAGTTAATTTGTATAAAATGGTTACATGGGTTGACGGGTTATTACAAATGCGTCTCGTTTTGACAGTTAATTAAACCAAGGGTTGTCACGCCCCTAAATCATCATAAAAGCCTAATAAGATTTTAGCGTCAACAAGGGTTGTCACGCCCCTAAACCAAGGGTTGTATTATTTTAGGTGTTCCTCCGCAAGGACACCAATTATGTTTTCTATTCAGTATATTCGTGGAGTTGTAGCAGTTGCGGACTGTTGTAGGATTTTGTTGTATTCATTTCCTATCTTTTGTAAATCTAGTTTAGGATTCAGTTTGTATATCGGGTTTACACCCAAGAGTTGAATGTGTAGCCCTTTTATATTTCTTTTCTCAATTATTGCATTGTCTGTGACCCGACAGCATATTCAAGTATTTCCTTTTGTATTTTTCTGGTACTATAGAACTATTCTCTTTCATCTTAGCATGTGTGTATATTATCATGTTCGATAGTTATTATGTTGTCGGTTGGTTATTGCATCGTATGTTTTAAAAAAATTGGCACCCTCTTTTTATAGTATTGGGTAGTTAACTATGTTTATTTTGGTATGAGCACTAGATGCTGAGAATGATCCACTAGAGATTCCTGATTATTTATAGTATAGGGATGGCCACCCGTTATTATTTTAAGCGGGGTGTCACATAGGTCACTCGCACAACACACAAAACACCACATATTACATGCATTGATACACGAACAACGAGCAACCACCTAGGGTGATCGCAGAGCACATTTTTTGGACAAATGACGAGTGACAGTCAAGATCACTTAAAGGGTTTAAAAAAAATCCAATGAGAAATTTTGATAAAAGACAAAATGGTACTTTTTGTGTTATGGCCGACAAGTTCACATTTTTACCCACGATTACACCAGGTATCACACCATAAAAGACATATTGTGAAAGACAATGACAAACAACATATAAGGATATTTTTTGAGACATTCATACTAAAGGAATATTTTAGGTGCACAAGTTCCATGTATGTCCTAGAAGTTTTTCTATAAATAAATTCCTAGGTGTAAATTGATTGATAATGACATAACAAGAATTACTATGTGCACAAACTCTCACACAAGAATATTCTGCCCCTTCTCTCTCTCAGATATTAAAGCCATTAATTCTCCTCTCTTAGAGAAGCATTACTCTCAAGAGTCTTCATTCCTTTATTTATTGTTGAAAAGTTTTATTCAATCATTTGTTACTCATTCTTCTAATAAAATCTTCATTATTATATTGGAAAAGTTTGTGTTGTCACTACTCTTTCTATTAAAATATTGTTATCTTATAGATAGTTATCCATTAAAGTGGGCCACACCTCACCCATTTACACATATTCATAAACTCCAATTACACTACCCTCATACAGAGTTAATTATGATTAAATAAAAAAGGAAATAAATTAAAATGATTGTAATTGTGATTTCTAAGTATTTATTTATAGCTAATTTAATTAATTGTCTTGGATCCCTATAATAGTCCACATACCCAACTAATTAGGACAAGACTCTCAAGAAAGCTAGTTTGGCCCATGACATGCCTTTGTACTTGTGTATAAAGGTGTGATAAGGGGGTTTAAAGTAAATAAATCATCATTAAGGGTTAAGAGAGGTGAGAGAAAATATTTTTCACGTTTTTAGAAAGAAACCTGGAGAAAGACTACCACATCTCACTCATAAGGAAGGATTTTCATCTCAAAAGGTGCCCACACACCTACCTAGCTTTGGGGAGGATCATATATTAAAAGATACGAGCTTTATAGAAGGTTAATTTAAAAAATTGAGACCTTGGATGGAAGTAAGTTTTTCATCATCTTAAACCTTTGTCTCCTTATACGAATCACAAAATGATTCGCAAATGTATTGTATTCTTGAAACCCTAGGTTTAATATTTAAACCTACTTCTTGATTTTTTTTACAATGCATGATTAATCAAATATCTTTAGGGAGGTTATAATTCGGCATTTGAAAATTCAATACCAGATTATTTTCCACAATAATTAGTATCAGAAGCCCGGTTGAGATGGGTCATGTATTAAAAAGGTTTTTGTTGTCCACCATGAAACCCTAGTTTTGGCATGTTGTATGATTGTATAATCTTGTATATGGAATCGTAGTAACATGGTTTTACATATAGTTTATGATTATATTCCTTTCATAATGGTCACATATATTTATTTTGTGTGATTGTATCATACAATGGTTTATCCTTAGTTATTTTTTGCTCCTAGATTCGATATGGTTATAATAATTATTTTTTTCATTACTTAATTATCGGTGCATTTGGACAATTTGAAAGAGGGTTGTAATGTTTATTTACTACTTAGAATCATGTATTTTCAAGGGTTTGGGTGTTATAAAAAGTTTCATGGAGTTTGGTGAAGTTTTGACCCGATTATGGCGGTTTTTGCATGAGTTTTGCAAAGTTGGGACGAGGTAATCCTCGACAGGGTCCATCAATCGATCTCCCCATGGAAAAATTCATTTTTTAAAGAATATTGTTACTTTTTTTATGAGTCTTACTTCATTTCTTCATTCTGATAATTCCTAAATATGCAAAATAGTCTTTCCAGGAGGAAAGATACACAAGAAATCATGTTTGTGATGAAGTATACTTATAGTTGAACTCTATGTCAAAGGAGAGTCTTCTACAACAAGGAGTCTTGGGCTTGAAGAGTTCCACTTCAATAAGAATATTATGCAATGATGGAAAGGGACATGTTTTTCCTTTTATTTTATGTTTGCGTTAATATCTCTTTATTATTGTGTTGCATGATTTTGCATGTTATTTGATTAATTAGGGTCACGTGTTTTATAAATAACATGGATTTAATTTTTTAGGCCAACGTAGATCACCATTTTTTCTAGAATAACCATTTTATTTAATTTTTCTAAATTTAATAAAATTAGAATAATTAAATTAATAGGTTTGAACTAAATTAGGGTTATTGAATTTTAAGGTGTGAATTAAATTGAGATCCATGGGTTTTATTTAATTTTGAAAAATTAAATTATTATTTTTATTATAAGAAATTAAAATGTGATATCAAGATATTTAATTTATATAAGTAAATTTGGAAATTATCAAGTATTTAAATTTGGACTTTTATAATTGAATGAATAATTTTTCAAACCCCTCAAGTTTTTAAAACACTAAATGGCATAAGGGTTTCAATATAAACGCCACAGTCTCCATCGATATTTTAAAATTATCATACCATTAATTCCCTATGATAGCTTGATCTGGCCCTCATAGGACGATTTTAATCGTGGTACCATGGATATTTTAAATTTTTTAAGTGATAGTTTATTGAAATTAGATGTGAGTAAGTTCAGTCCTCGCATCAAGAAAGTTCTATGCTATCGCATTTGGTGTCAATAAATGAACCAATGGTATACATTTCGATATAACTTTTGATATCCTCTATATTGGATTCACTGCCATTACGAGTGGGAATAAAATTCGTCCGCTATTCATTATGTCGAAAAAAAGTTCATGAATTGTCCGTTAACATAATAAAAAATAAAAGTCAGTCTCATTCAAGGTGGTATGATTTATTCTCCCATAGATAAATATCACATCATAAGGGGATTAGTATGTCTCGTGAGATTAATTTAAAACATTAGCGGTTGTGGGACACCACTTTAAAACTTTAATTGAATTAATTATTGTGTTTAATTGAAATTATTTTTATTTTATGTTTCTAAGATTTCATAAATGAATTAGACTTCTTCTCACTCTTTTAGTCTTAATGTTTCAACTGAAATAAGTTTTAAGGACTATAAATCTAATTGCACGTTGGTCTAACTTAAGAGGATAGTAAACCTATTTAACCCGCAATTCCCATCAATATTATAAAATTATGATGCAATTTTTTCCTCGTATTAGCTTGATCTGGCCCAACATTGGATGATTTTAGTCGCGGAATCATGGTATTTCAAAATTACATGGTAATTCTTTTAAATTAAGTGTTATATGTGTTCGATCACACCACTAGGGAAGTTCTATATGCATAATTTTAATTTTTAAAGGATTGATCGATGAGAATTTGTTAGCACCTATGTTCATTGATGACACTCAAGTAAGAATCGTGTTCTTCCAATTATCTCCATCGTTGGTAGAACAAGGGATATTTTGGATTAGACATGGTGGGGAAACTCGGGACCAGTTCATAATTTGAGAGTGTGGATCTTTAGTATCCAAAAAATGGTGTTAGTTATTGATAAATAACTTTACCTCTTTCCAGAAAGGGTGGTTGGAGAATAAGGCCAATTCTCAGGTATAACGGTTTGAATTAGGGAGTTTCATTTTCTTAGGTAGTAGTGAAATAGCTGAAAGACAAGTATTCTTACAACAAGTAGTTATAACTTTATAGCAACGGTGTATGAATTTTCCTTGTTATGTAAGGAAAATGATGTGTTAATGGTTATTCTCTTAAAAGTAATTTAATGATTTATGGTACGATCTATAGTTGCCTGGTACGTAGACTCAGGAAACAAGAATAGGATTGTAACTTGTTGCAAAGGTTGAAGGTAACTGGGCAATTATGTTAGGAGAGATTCTTAGTTATGGAAAATTTGAATAATGCGGTGGTATTAGCAATGGGATATCCTTATGTATGTTTTCGAAGACATAAATTTAGCGTCGTTAAATGACTAATGTATATGGGTTATAGATATGTTGGTTTCGGTTTTCAAAATTGGTTTGAAAAGATATTCGTTTTATTTTGTAAAAGTGTTTTTATCAAAATTTGAATACCTTTTATCTTAACTAGTACATTAGAAAATAATTTACATATTATAAGGTTTGTCGCACCAACATTACTAAATATTGAATTGAATAATCAATGGAATCATTAAAGAGAAACTTACTTCTAGAACCAAAAACAATGTTGGCACTTATGCTTAGGTTATTTTATTTCGAAAGGAATTGAAACACTAGTTTAAAATCGAAAATTGAGTTCATTAAAAGTGGATTCACTTATAGTCTTGAATCTCATTTAAAAGGTAAAATAACTAATGGTCCTTCATGGCCCAAAGCTAAAGAGCCAAAGATATGTTGGAATGGTACACTTCAATTATTGTGATTCAATGGATACCGATAACGAGGTAGTTTTGAGTGCTTCATCGATTTCATTAATCATCACTCAAAAGTATTGATATATCTACCTTATGCACCACATATCTGAAACTTTTGATTAGTTTAATGTGTGAAAGGCTAAGTGGATCATTGGTAATGTAAACTAATATAAGCACTACAATCTGATCATATGGGTGGTTTTCCATTAGGAAAGTTTAAGGAATCATTTATAGGAGGAGGGATTTCATCACAATTATATACAATAGGTATTCCAGTTAGGAATGATATAAAGGAAAAGAAGGAATAAAGATCTTTTTGATATAATAAGGTCTAGGTTAGTTATTAAGGACTGTAACATTCATATTGGGATTTTACATAAGAGACGACAATATAAATTCTAATTTAGTTTCTTCTTAATTGGTCTCTTCAACTCCATTTGAATATTGGAGTGGGAGCAAGCTCATTCTAAGGCATGTTCGAATTTAGGGTTGCTCGACTCTAATATTGTGGAGGCAGATAAGGAAGTAGAAATTAAGGACAAAGTTATGTCTTTTTATTGGTTATCCAAAGGTAGTAAAGGTTGTTTATATCATTCTCCTAAGTAAAAGAAGGACGTTGATTGCATCAATTACATGTTATTATAGGAGGGTAATGCAATGAACTAGGAGCCCAAGTGTAAGTAAGTCTTACAAGATAATAAGGTATATCATATTTATAATGTTTCTAAACCACCAATATAGGATGAAATGCAACCTAATATCAATAATATATTACCTTATCATAGTGGAAACAATATCGATGATCAATGTACACATGTCACCTATACAGGATAAAAAGTGGTTCCACATGGTAGTGGGAGCATCAGGAGTCATCCTAAATGGTTTGTGTTTTTAATGATCATTTTGGTATGATCCTGGGCACACATAAACCAGGTTCTGGGATCTACAATGAGGCGTTATAATAGAAAATATATAATGACTTTTTCTTTGACTTGTGTCCATGAATACCAAAATTTATGTATTCAAACAAAGCTTTTTACTACACCAAAACTGGCGATTTGTCATGACCAAAATCCCTGACCAAAGTTGTGGGTCGCGGACTTGGGCCATGACCATTTCGGGCGTGACCATTTTCGTGGGTCGCGGCACAAGTCCGTGACCAAAAAATGGTCACGGATGAGAGGGGTCACGGCAAATGGTCACGGGCTTGGGCCATGACCCATGCCGTGACGGGTCATGGCCCTCATCCGTGACCCACAACCGTGACAAATTGGTCGCGGCCAAAGTCCGCGACCCACAACCATGACAAAAAAATTAAAAAAAATTAGTCGCGGCCGTCAACCGTGACCCACAACCGTAACAAATTGGTCGCGGCAAAAGTCCGCGACCCACGACCATGACAAACAAATTTTAAAAAATTGGTCACGGCAGAAGTCCGTGACCCACTACCGTGACAAAAAAATAAAAAAATGGTATCGCGGACTTTGTCCGTGACCCATAACCGTGACCAAAAAATTAAAAAAAATGGTCGCGGCCTAAGTCCGTGACCCACAACCGTGACAAAAAAATAAAAATATCGTCGCGGACTTTGTCCGTGATCCACAATCGTGACGAAAAAAATGGTCGCCGCCTAAGTCCGCGACCATTTTTATGCGTGACGAAAAAAATAAAAATGGTCATGGACAAAGTCCATGACCATATTTAACTATAATTTTAAAAAAAATGTATATTTTTGGTCCAATCCTAAAATTGGGGGTCCTATGAGTACACCTAAAATTAGGGGTCCAATCACAAATTGCGAATCGAGAACGTTGTTAATAAACAAATATATATACAAACTTATAAATATTACATGTCTTAATAATTCACAGACAAAAAAAAATTGCGCAGAGTTTCCTCTATTTTCTTGACATTCCAAAACCTGTAAATGTAAAACCTACTTATTACAAAGCCCACACGGACATAAAATTCAACAATCAAATTATAAAAGCCCGCACGGTCATAAAACTAAACAATAAAAGCCCACACGACTGTAACACAAAAAACAAAATCCTACAAATGATAGGATACATAAAAAAATATCAGTAACCAAGTAGTTTTACAAAAAAAAAATAATCAAGCTGAAAAATTGCATATATGAGTTAAAATTATCAGTAACCAAGTAGAAATATGCAAATTATCATCGTATTCTCAAACCGGGAGTCCCGCGGCAGTGTGGGTAGCTCCTACGAGTAACATTGGTCCGTGGGAGGTGTTGGTGCCACCCACGGGGCCGTTCGGCGGCGGTTTTGAGTTTTCACCCTCTAACGTCATGTTTTTAAGCCTAAGTCTAGAAATATGCAAATTACCGTCGTACTCTCAAACCGGGAGACTCGCACTGTGGGGTCAGTTCCGACGAGTTACATTAGTCCTGTGGGAGGTGTTGGTGCCACCCACGGGGCCGTTCGGGGCCTGTTTCGAGTTTTCACCCTCTAACGCCATGTTTTGCTTAAGTCTAAAAATATGCAAATTACCATCGTATTCTCAAACCGGGAGACCCGCGACTGTGGGGTCAGTTCCTACGAGTTACATTGGTCCCGTGGGAGGAGTTGGTGCCACCCACGGGGATGTTCGGGGGCTGTTTCGATTTTTCACCCTCTAACGCCATGTTTTTAAGTCTAAGTCTAGAAATATGAAAATTACCGTCGTATTCTCAAACCGGGAGACCCATGGTTGCGTGGTCTATTCCTACGAGTTACATTGGTCCCATGGGAGGTGTTGGTGCCACCCACGGGGACGTTCGGGGGTTGTTTCGAGTTATCACCCTCTAATGCCATGCTTTTAAGCTTAAGTCTAGAAATGCACAAATTACCGTCGTACTCTCAAATCAGGAGTCCCGCGGCTATGGGGTCAGTTCCTATGAGTTACATTGGTCCCGTGAGAGGTGTTGGTGCCACCCACGGGGACGTTCGGGGGTTGTTTAGAGTTTTCACCCTCTAACGTCATGTTTTTAACCCAAGTCTAGAAATATGCAAATTACCGTTGTATTCTCAAACTGGGAGTCCCACGGCTACGTTGTCAGTTCCTACGAGTTACATTGGTCCCGTGGGAGGTGTTGGTCCCACCCACGGGGCCGTTTGGGTATTGTTTTTAGTTTTCACCCTCTAACGTCATGTTTTTAAGCCTAAGTCTAGAAATATCCAAACTACCGTCGTACTCTCATACCGGGAGACCCGCGGTTGTGGGGCAGCTCCTACAAGTTACATTGGTCCTGTGGGAGGTGTTGGTGCCACCCACGGGGCCGTTCGGGGGCTGTTTTGAGTTTTCACCCTCTAACGTCATGTTTTGCTTAAGTCTAGAAATATGTAAATTATCGTCGTATTCTCAAACCGAGAGACCCACGGCTGTGGGGTCAGTTCCTACGAGTTACATTGGTCCCGTGGGAGATGTTGGTGCCACCCACGGGGAAGTTCGGGGGATTTTTCGAGTTTTCACCCTCTAACGCCATATTTTTAAGCCTAAGTATAGAAATATGCAAATTACCATTGTATTCTCAAATCGGGAGTCCCACGGCTGCGTGGTCAGTTCCTACGAGTTACATTGGTCCCATGGGAGGTGTTGGTGCCACCCACGGGGACGTTCGGGGGTTGTTTCAAGTTTTAACCCTCTAACGCCAAGTTTTTAAGCTTAAGTCTAGAAATATACAAATTACCGTCGTAATCTCAAACCGAGAGTCCCAAAGCTGCGTGGTCAGTTGGTGGGAGGTGTTGGTGCCGCCCACGGGGCCGTTCGGGTGCTGTTTCGAGTTTTCACCCTCTAACGTCATGTTTTTAAGCCTAAGTCTAAAAATATGCAAATTACTGTCACATTCTCAAATCGGGAGACCTGCGGTTGCGGGGTCTATTCCTACGAGTTACATTGGTCCCGTGGGAGGTGTTGGTGCCACCCACGGGGCCGTTTGGGGGCTGTTTTGAGTTTTCACGCCCTAACGCCATGTTTTGCTGAAGTCTAGAAATATGTAAATTACCATCGTATTCTCAAGCCGGGAGACCCGTGGCTGCGGGGTCAGTTCCTACGAGTTACATTAGTCCCGCGGGAGGTGTTGGTGCCACCCACAAGGACGTTCGGGGTCTGTTTCGAGTTTTCACCCTCTAACGCCATGTTTTTAAGCCTAAGTCGAGAAATAGGCAAATTACCGACGTATTCTAAAATTGGGAGTCCCACGACTGCGTGGTCAGTTCCTACGAGTTACATTGATCCCGTGGGAGGTGTTGGTGCCACCCACGGGGACGTTCGGGGGATGTTTTGAGTTTTAACCCTCTAACACCATGTTTTTAAGCTTCAGTCTAGAAATATGTAAATTACCATCGTACTTTTAAACCGGGAGTCCCGCAGCTACGTGGTCAGTTCCTATGAGTTACATTGGTCTCGTGGGAGGTGTTGGTGTCACCCACGGGGCCGTTCGGGGGCTGTTTCGAGTTTTCACCCTCTAGCAACATGTTTTTAAGCCTAAGTCTAGAAATAGGCAAGTTACTATCGTATTCTCAAACCGGGAGACCCACAGCTACGGGGTCAGTTCCAACAAGTTACATTGGTCATGTGGGAGGTATTGGTGCCACCTATGGGGACGTTCGCGGGTTGTTTTGAGTTTTCACCCTCTAATGCCTTGTTTTTAATTCTAAGTCTAGAAATTAAAAAATTACCATTGTATTCTCAAACCGGGAGTCCCGCGGTTGTGTGGTCAGTTCCTACGAGTTACATTGGTCCCATGGGAGGTGTTGTTGCCACCTACGGGGATGTTCGGGGGCTGTTTCGAGTTTCCACCCTCTAACGCCATGTTTTTAGGCTTAAGTCTAGAAATATGAAAATTACCGTCATACTCCCAAACTGAGAGTCTCGCGGTTGCGGGGTCAGTTCCTACGAGTTACAATTGTCCCATGGGAGGTGTTGGTGCCACCCACGGGGACGTTCGGGGGTTGTTTCTAGTTTTCACCCTCTAACGCCATGTTTTTAAGCCTGAGTCTGGAAATATGCAAATTACTGTTGTATTATCAAACCAGGAATCCCGCGGCTGTGTGGTGAGTTCCTACGAGTTACATTGGTCTCGTGGGAGGTGTTGGTCCCACCCACGGGGCCGTTCGGGGGCTGTTTTGAGATTTCACCCTCTAATGTCATGTTTTTAAGCCTAAGTCTAGAAACATACAAATTACTGTCGTATTCTCAAATCGGGAGACCCGCGGCTGCGGGGTCAGTTCCTACGAGTTACATTGGTCCCGTGGGAAGTATTGGTGCCATCCATGGGGACGTTCGGGAGCTGTTTCGAGTTTTCACCCTCTAACGCCATGTTTTTAAGCCTAAGTCTAGAAATAAGAAAATTACCTTCGTATTCACAAACTGAGCGTCCCGCGACTGTGTGGTCAGTTCCTACGAGTTACATTGGTCCCATGGAAGGCGTTGGTGCCACCTACGGGGATATTCAGGGGCTATTTCGAATTTTCACCCTCTAACGTCATGTTTTTAAGCCTAAGTCTAGATATATGCAAATTATCGTTGTATTCTTAAACTGGGAGTCCCGCGGCTGCGTGATCAGTTTCTACGAGTTACATTGGTCCCATGGGATGTGTTGGTGCCACCCACGGGGACGTTCGAGGGCTGTTTCGAGTTTTCACCCTCTAACGCCATGTTTTTAAGCTTAAGTCTAGAAATATGCAAATCACCGTCGTACTCTCAAACCGGGAGTCCTGTGGCCACGGGGTCAGTTCTTACGAGTTAGATTGGTCCCTTGGGAGATGTTGGTACCACCCACGGGGACGTCCGGGGGCTGTTTTGAGTTTTCACCCTCTAACACCATGTTTTTAAGCCTAAGTCTAGAAATATGCAAATTACCGTCGTATTCTCAAATCGGGAGTCCCGCGGCTGCGGGGTCAGTTCCTACGAGTTACATTGGTACCATGGGAGGTGTTGGTGCCACCTACGGGGATGTTCGGGTGCTTTTTTGAGTTTTCGACCTCTAACATCGTGTTTTGAAGCTTAAGTCTGGAAATATGCAAATTAACGTCGCACTCTCAAAACGGGAGTCCCGCGGCTGTGGGGTCAGTTCCTATGAGTTACAATTGTCCCATGGGAGGTGTTGGTGCTACCCACGGGGTCGTTCGGGGGTTGTTTCGAGTTTTCACCCTCTAACGCCATGTTTTTAAGCCTACGTCCGGAAATATGCAAATTACTGTTGCATTCTCAAACCGGGAGTCCCGCAGCTGCGTGGCCAATGCCTACGAGTTACATTGGTCCCGTGGAAGGTGTTGGTGCCACCCACGGGACCGTTCGGGAGCTGTTTCGAGTTTTCACCCTCTAACGTCATGTTTTTAAGCCTAAGTCTGGAAATATGCAAATTAACATCGTACTCTCAAATCGGGAGTCCCGCGGCTGTGAGGTCAGTTACAATGAGTTACAATTGTCTCGTGGGAGGTGTTGGTGCCACCCACGGGGTTGTTTGGGGGTTGTTTCGAGTTTTCACCCTCTAACGCCATGTTTTTAATCCTACGTCTGGAAATATGCAAATTACTATTGTATTCTCAAACAGGGAGTTCTGCGGCTACGTGGCCAGTTCCTACGAGTTATATTGGTCCCGTGGGAGGTGTTGGTGCCACCCACGGGACCGTTCGGGGGCTGTTTTGAGTTTTCAGCCTCTAACGTCATGTTTTTAAGCCTAAGTCTAGAAATATACAATCTACTATTGTATTCTCAAACCGGGAGACCCGCGATTGGGGGATTAGTTCCTTCGAGTTACATTGGTCCCGTGGGAGGTATTGGTGCCAACCACGGGGACGTTCGGGGGCTATTTCGAGGTTTCCCCCTCTAACGCCATGTTTTTAAGCCTAAGTCTAGAAATAAGAAAATTACCATCGTATTCTCAAATCGAGAGTCCCGCGGCTGTGTGGTCAGTTCCTACGAGTAACATTGGTCCCATGGGAGGTGTTGGTGCCATCTACGGGGATATTCGGGGGTTGTTTCGAGTTTTCACCCTCTAACGTCATGTTTTTAAGCCTAAGTCTAGAAATATGCAAATATCATTGTATTCTCAAACCGTGAGTCCCGCGGCTGTGTAATCAGTTCCTATGAAATTACATTGTTACCATGGGATGTGTTGGTGCCACCCACGGGGACGTTCAAGGGCTGTTTTGAGTTTTCACCCTCTAACGCCATGTTTTTAAGCTTAAGTCTAGAAATATGCAAATCACCATCGTACTCTCAAACTGGGAGTCCCGCGGCCACAAGGTCTGTTCCTACGAGTTACATTGGTCTCGTGGGAGATGTTGGTAGCACCAATGTGGACATTCGGGGGCTGTTTCGAGTTTTCACCCTCTAACGCCATGTTTTTAATATGCAAATTACCATCGTATTCTCCAATCGGGAGTCCGAAGGCTGCGTGGTCAGTTCCTACGAGTTACACTGATCCCGTGGGAGGTGTTAGTGCCACCCACGGGGACATTCGGGGGCTGTTTCGAGTTTTAACCCTCTAACGCAATGTTTTTAAGCTTAAGTCTAGAAATATGCAAATCACTGTCCTACTCTCAAACCGGGAGTCCCGTGGCCGCGGGGTCAATTCCTACGAGTTACATTGGTCCTCTGGGAGATGTTGGTACCACCCACGGGGACGTTCGGGGGCTATTTTTGAGTTTTTACCCTCTAACGCCATGTTTTTAAGCCTAAGTTTAGAAATATGAAAATTACCGTCGTATTCTCAAATCGGGAGTCCCGCGGCTGCGTGGTCAGTTCCTACGAGTTACATTGGTCCCATGGGAGGTGCTGGTGCCACCCACATGGCCGTTCGGGGGTTGTTTCGAGTTTTCACCCTCTAACGTCATGTTTTTAAGCCTAAGTCTAGAAATATGCAAATTTCTGTGATATTCTCAAACCGGGAGACCCGCGGCTATGGGGTCAGTTCCTACGAGTTATATTGATCCCGTGGGAGGTATTGGTGCCACCCATGGGGATGTTCGAGGGTTGTTTCGAGTTTTGACGCTCTTACGCAATGTTTTTAAGCCTAAGTCTAGAAATAAGAAAATTACCATCGTATTCTCTAATCGGGAGTGCCGCGGTTGCGTGGTCAGTTCCTATGAGTTATATTGGTCCCATGGGAGGTGTTGGTGCCACCTACGGGGACGTTCGGGGGCTGTTTCGAGTTTTCACCCTCTAACGCCATGTTTTTATGCTGAAGTCTAAAAATATACAAATTATCGTTGTACTCTCAAATCGGGAGTCCCACGGTTGCGGGGTCAGTCCCTACGAGTTACAATTGTCCCATGGGAGGTGTTGGTGCCACCCACGGGGACGTTCGGGGGTTGTTTCGAGTTTTCACCCTCTAACACCATGTTTTTAAGCCTAATTCTGTAAATATGCAAATTATTGTTGTATTCTCAAACCGGGAGTCCCGCGGCTGCGTCGTCAATTCCTACGAGTTACTTTGGTCCCGTGGGAGGTGTTGGTGCCACCCACGGGGCCGTTCGGGGGCTGTTTCGAGTTTTCACCATCTAACGTCATGTTTTTAAGCCTAAGTATAGAAATATGAAAATTACCATCGTACTCTCAAATCGGGAAACCCGCGGCTGAGAGGTCCGTTCCTACGAATTACATTGGTCCTGTGTGAGGTGTTGGTGACTCCCACGGGGCCGTTCGGGGGGCTATTTTGAGTTTTCACCCTCTAACGCCATGTTTTAATTTAGTCTAGAAATAAGTAAATTACCCTCGTATTCTCAAACCGAGAGACCCGCGACTGCGGGGTCTGTTCCTATAAGTTACATTGGTCCCGTGGGAGGTGTTGGTGCCACCCACGGGGACGTTCGGGGGCTGTTTCGAGTTTTCAACATCTAACGCCATGTTTTTTAAGACTAAGTCTAGAAATATGTAAATTACCGTGGTATTCTCAAATCAGGAGTCCCTCGGTTGCGTGGTCAGTTCCTACGAGTTACATTAGCCCCGTTGGAGGTGTTGGTGCCACCCACAGGGACGTTCGGGGGATGTCTCGAGTTTTCACCCTCTAATGCCTTATTTTTAAGCTTAAGTCTAGATATACGCAAATTATCATCGTACTCACAAACCGAGAGTCCCGCTGCTGCGTGGTCAGTTCCTACGAGTTACATTAGTCCTGTGGAACGTGTTGGTGCCACCCACGGGGCTGTTCGGGGGCTATTTTGAGTTTTCACCCTCTAACGTCATGATTTTAAGCCTAAGTTTAGAAATTTACAAATTACCGTCTTACCCACGGATGCGGGGTCAGTTCCTACGAGTTACATTGGTCCCGTGGGAGGTATTGGTGCCACCCACGGGGACGTTCGGGGTTTGTTTCGAGTTTTCACCCTCTAACACCATGTTTTTAAGCCTAAGTCTAGCAATATGCAAATTAGCATCGTATTATCAAACCGGGAGTCTCGCGGCTGCATGGTCAGTTCCTACGAGTTACATTGGTCCCGTGGGAGGTGTTGGTGCCACTCACGGGGTCGTTCGGGGGTTGTTCCGAGTTTTCACCCTCTAACGCCATGTTTTTAAGCCTAAGTCTAGAAATATATAAATTACCGTTGTATTGTTAAATCGGGAGTCCCGCCGGCTGCGTGGTCAGTTCCTACGAGTTACATTGGTCCCGTGGGAGGTGTTGGTGCCACCCACGGGGCCGTTCGGGGGCTGTTTCGAGTTTTCATCCTCTAACGCCATGGTTTGCTTAAGTATAGAAATATGCAAATTACCGTTGTATTCTCAAACCGGGAGACCCGCGACTGCGGGGTCAGTTCCTACGAGTTACATTGGTCCCGTGGGAGGTGTTGGTGCCACCCACGGGGCCTTTCGGGGGCAGTTTCGAGTTTTCAACCTCTAACGCCATGTTTGCTTAAGTTTAGAAATATGTGAATTACCGTCGTATTCTCAAACCAGGAGACCCGTGGCTACGGAGTCAGTTTCGACGAGTTACATTAGTCACGTGGGAGGTGTTGTTGCCACCCATGAGGCCAGTCGGGGGCTGTTTCGAGTTTGTACCCTCTAATGTCATGTTTTTAAGCCTAAGTCTAGAAATATGCAAATTAATGTCGTATTCTCAAACTGGGAGACCCGTGGCTGCGGGGTCAGTTCCTACGAGTTACATTGGAGCCGTGGGAGGTATTGGTGCCACCCACGGGGCCGTTCGGGAGCTTTTTTGAGTTTTCACCCTCTAACGTCATGCTTTTAAGCCTAAGTTTAGAAATATGCAAATTAACGTCTTATTCTCAATCCCGGAGACCCACGGATGCGGGGTTAGTTCCTACGAGTTACATTGGTCCCGTGGGAGGTATTGGTGCCACCCACGGGGACGTTCGGGGCCTGTTTTGAGTTTTCACCCTCTAACACCAAATTTTTAATCCTAAGTCTAGCAATATGAAAATTAGCATCGTATTATCAAACCGAGAGTCCCGCGACTGTGTGGTCAGTTCCTACAAGTTACATTGGTCCCGTGGGAGGTGTTGGTACCACCCACGGGGCCGTTCGGGGGCTGTTTCGAGTTTTCACCCTCTAACACCATGTTTTTAAGCCTAAGTCTAGATATATATAAATTACCGTTGTATTCTTAAACCGGGAGTCCCGCAGATGCGTGGTCAGTTCCTATGAGTTACATTGGTCCCGTGGGAGGTGTTGGTGCCACCCACGGGGCCGTTCGGGGGCTGTTTCGAGTTTTCACCCTCTAACGTCATGTTTTTAAGCCTAAGTCCAGAAATATACAAATTACCATCGTACTCTCAAACCGGGAGACCCGAGGCTGTGGCGACAGTTCCTACAAGTTACATTAGTCCCGTGGGAGGTGTTGGTGCCACCCACGAGGCCGTTCGGGGTAGTTTCAAGTTTTCAACCTCTAACGCCATGTTTTGCTTAAGTCTAGAAATATGTAAATTACCATCGCATTCTCTAACCAGGAGACCCGTGGCTGCGGAGTCAGTTCCGACGAGTTACATTGGTCCCGTGGGAGGTGTTGGTGCCACCCACGGGGCCATTCGGGGGCTGTTTCGTGTTTTTACCCTCTAACGTCATGTTTTTAAGCCTAAGTCTAGAAATATGTAAATTACTGTCGTATTCTCAAACCGGGAGACCCATGGCTGTGGGGTCAGTTCGTACGAGTTAAATTTTAGCCATGGGAGGTATTGGTTCGACCGATGGGACGTTGTGGGGCTGTTTCGAGTTTTCACCCTCTAACGTCATGTTTTTAAGCCTATGGTTAGAAATATACAAATTACCGTCGTATTCTCAAATCGGGAGTCCCGCGGCTGCGTGGTCAGTTCCTACGAGTTACATTGATCCCGTGGGAGGTGTTAGTGCCACCCACGGTGACATTTGGGGGCTGTTTCGAGTTTTAACCCTCTAACGCCATGTTTTTAAGCTTAAGTCTAGAAATATGAAAATCACCATCGTACTCTCAAACCGGGAGTCCCATGGCCGCGAGGTCAGTTCCTACGAGTTACATTGGTCCCGTGGGAGATGTTGGTACCACCCACGGGGACGTTCGGGGGCAGTTTCGAGTTTTCACCCTCTAACGCCATGTTTTTAAGCCTAAGTCTAGAAATATGCAGATTACCGTCGTATTCTCAAATCGGGAGTCCCGCGGCTGCGTGGTCAGTTCCTACGAGTTACATTGGTCCCATGGGAGGTGTTGGTGCCACCTACGGGGATGTTCGGGGGCTATTTCGAGTTTTCAACCTCCAACGCCGTTTTTTTAAGCTTAAGTCTTGAAATATGAAAATTAACGTCGCACTCTCAAATCGTGAGTCCCACGGCTGCAGGGTCAGTTCCTACGAGTTACAATTGTCCCGTAGGAGGTGTTGGTGCCACCCAAAGGGTCGTTCAGGGGTTGTTTCGAGTTTTCACCCTCTAACGCCATGTTTTTAAGCCTACGTCTGGAAATATGCAAATTACCGTTGCATTCTCAAATCGGGAGTCGCGCGACTACGTGGCCAGTGCCTACGAGTTACATTGGTCCCGTGGAAGTGTTGGTGCCACCCATAGGGCCGTTCGGGGGCTGTTTCGAGTTTTCACCCTTTAACGTCATGTTTTTAAGCCTAAGTCTGGAAATATCCAAATTAACATCGCACTCTCAAATCGGGAGTCCCGCGGCTGCGGGGTCAGTTCCTACGAGTTACAATTGTCTCGTGGGAGGTGTTGGTGCCACCCACGGGGTTGTTCGGGGTTTGTTTCGAGTTTTCACCCTCTAACGCCATGTTTTTAAGCCTAAGTCGATAAATAGGCAAATTACCGACGTATTCTAAAATTGGGAGTCCCACGACTGCGTGGTCAGTTCCTACGAGTTACATTGATCCCGTGGGAGGTGTTGGTGCCACCCATGGGGACGTTCGGGATCTGTTTTGAGTTTTAACCCTCTAACACCATGTTTTTAAGCTTAAGTCTAGAAATATGTAAATTACCATCGTACTTTTAAACCGGGAGTCCCACAGCTACGTGGTCAGTTCCTACGAGTTACATTGGTCTCGTGGGAGGTGTTGGTGTCACCCACGGGGCCGTTCGGGGGCTGTTTCGAGTTTTCACCCTCTAGCATCATGTTTTTAAGCCTAAGTCTAGAAATAGGCAAATTACTATCGTATTCTAAAACCGGGAGACCCACGGCTACGGGGTCAGTTCCAACGAGTTACATTGGTCCTGTGGGAGGTGTTGGTGCCCCCCATGGGGACGTTCGCGGGTTTTTTTGAGTTTTCACCCTCTAATGCCATGTTTTTAATTCTAAGTCTATAAATTAAAAAATTACCATCATATTCTCAAACCGGGAGTCCCGCGGTTGTGTGGTTAGTTCCTACGAGTTACATTGGTCCCATGGGAGGTGTTGGTGCCACCTACGGGGATGTTCGGG
This sequence comes from Sambucus nigra, assembly GCA_949130495.1. Classification (NCBI taxonomy): domain Eukaryota; kingdom Viridiplantae; phylum Streptophyta; class Magnoliopsida; order Dipsacales; family Adoxaceae; genus Sambucus; species Sambucus nigra. The sequence goes on along the minus strand of OX422213.1, from coordinate 493,339,714 downwards.
GGCTGTTTCGAGTTTCCACCCTCTAACGCCATGTTTTTAGGCTTACGTCTAGAAATATGAAAATTATCGTCATACTCTCAAACTGGGAGTCTCGCGGTTGCGGGGTCAGTTCCTACGAGTTACAATTGTCCCGTGGGAGGTGTTGGTGCCACCCAAGGGGACGTTCGGGGGTTGTTTCGAGTTTTCACCCTCTAACGCCATGTTTTTATGCTTGAGTCTGGAAATATGAAAATTACTGTTGTATTATCAAACCAGGAGTCCCGCGGCTGCGTGGTGAGTTCCTACGAGTTACATTGATCCCGTGGGAGGTGTTGGTCCCACCCACGGGGCCGTTCGGGGGCTGTTTTGAGATTTCACCCTCTAAGGTCATGTTTTTAAGCCTAAGTCTAGAAACATACAAATTACTGTCGTATTCTAAAATCGGGAGACCCGCGGCTGGGGGGTTAGTTCCTACGAGTTACATTGGTCCCGTGGGAAGTATTGGTGCCACCCATGGGGACGTTCGGGGGCTGTTTCGAGTTTTCACCCTCTAACATCATGTTTTTAAGTCTAAGTCTTGAAATAAGAAAATTACCATCGTATTCTCAAACCGGGAGTCCCGCGGCTGTGTGGTCAGTTCCTATGATTTACATTGGTCCCGTGAGAGTGTTGGTGCCACCCACGGGGACGTTCGGGGGTTGTTTTGAGTTTTAACCCTCTAACGCCATGTTTTTAAGTCTAAGTCTATAAATATTCAAATTACCGTTATATTCTCAAATAGGGAGTCCTGCTGCTGCGTGGTCAGTTCCTACGAGTTATATTGATCCCGTGGGAGGTATTGGTGCCAGCTATGGGGATGTTCGGGGGCTGTTTCGAGTTTTCACCCTCTAACGCCATGGTTTGCTTAAGTATAGAAATATGCAAATTACCGTTGTATTCTCAAACCGGGAGACCCGCGACTGCGGGGTCAGTTCCTACGAGTTACATTGGTCCCGTGGGAGGTGTTGGTGCCACCCACGGGGACGTTCGGGGGCTGTTTCGAGTTTTCAACATCTAACGACATGTTTTTTAAGACTAAGTCTAGAAATATGTAAATTACCGTGGTATTCTCAAATCAGGAGTCCCTCGGTTACGTGGTCAGTTCCTACGAGTTACATTAGCCCCGTTGGAGGTGTTGGTGCCACCCACAGGGACGTTCGGGGGATGTCTCGAGTTTTCACCCTCTAATGCCTTGTTTTTAAGCTTAAGGCTAGATATACGCAAATTATCATCGTACTCACAAACCGAGAGTCCCGCTGCTGCGTGGTCAGTTCCTATGAGTTACATTAGTCCTGTGGGACGTGTTGGTGCCACCCACGGGGCTGTTCGGGGGCTATTTTGAGTTTTCACCCTCTAACGTCATGATTTTAAGCCTAAGTTTAGAAATTTACAAATTACCGTCTTACCCACAGATGCGGGGTCAGTTCCTACGAGTTACATTGGTCCCGTGGGAGGTATTGGTGCCACCCACGGGGACGTTCGGGGTTTGTTTCGAGTTTTCACCCTCTAACACCATGTTTTTAAGCCTAAGTCTAGCAATATGCAAATTAGCATCGTATTATCAAACTGGGAGTCTCGCGGCTGCGTGGTCAGTTCCTACGAGTTACATTGGTCCCGTGGGAGGTGTTGGTGCCACTTACGGGGTCGTTCGGGGGTTGTTCCGAGTTTTCACCCTCTAACGCCATGTTTTTAAGCCTAAGTCTAGAAATATATAAATTACCGTTGTATTGTTAAATCGGGAGTCCCGCCGGCTGCGTGGTCAGTTCCTACGAGTTACATTGGTCCCGTGGGAGGTGTTGGTGCCACCCACGGGGCCGTTCGGGGGCTGTTTCGAGTTTTCATCCTCTAACGCCATGGTTTGCTTAAGTATAGAAATATGCAAATTACCGTTGTATTCTCAAAGCGGGAGACCCGTGACTGCGGGGTCAGTTCCTACGAGTTACATTGGTCCCGTGGGAGGTGTTGGTGCCACCCACGGGGCCGTTCGAGGGCAGTTTCGAGTTTTCAACCTCTAACGCCATGTTTGCTTAAGTTTAGAAATATGTGAATTACCGTCGTATTCTCAAACCAGGAGACCCGTGGCTACGGAGTCAGTTTCGACGAGTTACATTAGTCACGTGGGAGGTGTTGTTGCCACCCATGAGGCCATTCGGGGGCTGTTTCGAGTTTGTACCCTCTAATGTCATGTTTTTAAGCCTAAGTCTAGAAATATGCAAATTAATGTCGTATTCTCAAACTGGGAGACCCGTGGCTGCGGGGTCAGTTCCTACGAGTTACATTGGAGCCGTGGGAGGTATTGGTGCCACCCACGGGGCCGTTCGGGAGCTTTTTTGAGTTTTCACCCTCTAACGTCATGCTTTTAAGCCTAAGTTTAGAAATATGCAAATTATCATCTTATTCTCAATCCCGGAGACCCACGGATGCGGGGTTAGTTCCTACGACTTACATTGGTCCCGTGGGAGGTATTGGTGCCACCCACGGGGACGTTCGGGGCCTGTTTTGAGTTTTCACCCTCTAACACCAAATTTTTAATCTTAAGTCTAGCAATATGAAAATTAGCATCGTATTATCAAACCGAGAGTCCCGCGACTGTGTGGTCAGTTCCTACAAGTTACATTGGTCCCGTGGGAGGTGTTGGTGCCACCCACGGGGCCGTTCGGGGGCTGTTTCGAGTTTTCACCCTCTAACACCATGTTTTTAAGCCTAAGTCTAGATATATATAAATTATCGTTGTATTCTTAAACCGGGAGTCCCGCAGATGCGTGGTCAGTTCCTATGAGTTACATTGGTCCCGTGGGAGGTGTTGGTGCCACCCACGGGGCCGTTCGGGGGCTGTTTCGAGTTTTCACCCTCTAACGTCATGTTTTTAACCCTAAGTCCAGAAATATACAAATTACCATCGTACTCTCAAACCGGGAGACCCGAGGCTGTGGCGACAGTTCCTACGAGTTACATTAGTCCCGTGGGAGGTGTTGGTGCCACCCACGAGGCCGTTCGGGGTAGTTTCAAGTTTTCAACCTATAACGCCATGTTTTGCTTAAGTCTAGAAATATGTAAATTACCATCGCATTCTCTAACCAGGAGACCCGTGGCTGCGGAGTCAGTTCCGACGAGTTACATTGGTCCCGTGGGAGGTGTTGGTGCCACCCACGGGGCCATTCGGGGGCTGTTTCGTGTTTTTACCCTCTAACGTCATGTTTTTAAGCCTAAGTCTAGAAATATGTAAATTACTGTCGTATTCTCAAACCGGGAGACCCATGGCTGTGGGGTCAGTTCGTACGAGTTAAATTTTAGCCATGGGAGGTATTGGTTCGACCGATGGGGACGTTGTGGGGCTGTTTCAAGTTTTCACCCTCTAACGCCATGTTTTTAAGCCTATGGTTAGAAATATACAAATTACCGTCGTATTCTCAAATCGGGAGTCCCGCGGCTGCGTGGTCAGTTCCTACGAGTTACATTGATCCCGTGGGAGGTGTTAGTGCCACCCACGGTGACATTTGGGGGCTGTTTCGAGTTTTAACCCTCTAACGCCATGTTTTTAAGCTTAAGTCTAGAAATTTGAAAATCACCATCGTACTCTCAAACCGGGAGTCCCATGGCCGCGGGGTCAATTCCTACGAGTTACATTGGTCCCGTGGGAGATGTTGGTACCACCCACGGGGACGTTCGGGGGCAGTTTCGAGTTTTCACCCTCTAACGCCATGTTTTTAAGCCTAAGTCTAGAAATATGCAGATTACCGTCGTATTCTCAAATCGGGAGTCCCGCGGCTGCGTGGTCAGTTCCTACGAGTTACATTGGTCCCATGGGAGGTGTTGGTGCCACCTACGGTGATGTTCGGGGGCTATTTCGAGTTTTCAACCTCCAACACCGTTTTTTTATGCTTAAGTCTTGAAATATGAAAATTAACATCGCACTATCAAATCGTGAGTCCCACGGCTGCAGGGTCAGTTCCTACGAGTTACAATTGTCCCGTAGGAGGTGTTGGTGCCACCCAAAGGGTCGTTCAGGGGTTGTTTCGAGTTTTCACCCTCTAACGCCATGTTTTTAAGCCTACGTCTGGAAATATGCAAATTATCGTTGCATTCTCAAATCGGGAGTCCCGCGACTACGTGGCCAGTGCCTACGAGTTACATTGGTCCCGTGGAAGTGTTGGTGCCACCCATAGGGCCGTTCGGGGGCTGTTTCGAGTTTTCACCCTTTAACATCATGTTTTTAAGCCTAAGTCTGGAAATATCCAAATTAACACCGCACTCTCAAATCGGGAGTCCCGCGGCTGCGGGGTCAGTTCCTACGAGTTACAATTGTCTCGTGGGAGGTGTTGGTGCCACCCACAGGGTTGTTCGGGGTTTGTTTCGAGTTTTCACCCTCTAACGCCATGTTTTTAAGCCTAAGTCGATAAATAGGCAAATTACCGACGTATTCTAAAATTGGGAGTCCCAGGACTGCGTGGTCAGTTCCTACGAGTTACATTGATCCCGTGGGAGGTGTTGGTGCCACCCATGGGGACGTTCGGGATCTGTTTTGAGTTTTAACCCTCTAACACCATGTTTTTAAGCTTAAGTCTAGAAATATGTAAATTACCATCATACTTTTAAACCGGGAGTCCCACAGCTACGTGGTCAGTTCCTACGAGTTACATTGGTCTCGTGGGAGGTGTTGGTGTCACCCACGGGGCCGTTCGGGGGCTGTTTCGAGTTTTCACCCTCTAGCATCATGTTTTTAAGCCTAAGTCTAGAAATAGGCAAATTACTATCGTATTCTAAAACCGGGAGACCCACGGCTACGGGGTCAGTTCCAACGAGTTACATTGGTCCTGTGGGAGGTGTTGGTGCCACCCATGGGGACGTTCGCGGGTTTTTTTGAGTTTTCACCCTCTAATGCCATGTTTTTAATTCTAAGTCTATAAATTAAAAAATTACCATCATATTCTCAAACCGGGAGTCCCGCGGTTGTGTGGTTAGTTCCTACGAGTTACATTGGTCCCATGGGAGGTGTTGGTGCCACCTACGGGGATGTTCGGGGGCTGTTTCGAGTTTCCACCCTCTAACGCCATGTTTTTAGGCTTACGTCTAGAAATATGAAAATTACCGTCATACTCTCAAACTGGGAGTCTCGCGGTTGCGGGGTCAGTTCCTACGAGTTACAATTGTCCCGTGGGAGGTGTTGGTGCCACCCAAGGGGACGTTCGGGGGTTGTTTCGAGTTTTCACCCTCTAACGCCATATTTTTATGCTTGAGTCTGGAAATATGCAAATTACTGTTGTATTATCAAACCAGGAGTCCCGCAGCTGCATGGTGAGTTCCTACGAGTTACATTGATCCCGTGGGAGGTGTTGGTCCCACCCACGGGGCCGTTCGGGGGCTGTTTTGAGATTTCACCCTCTAATGTCATGTTTTTAAGCCTAAGTCTAGAAACATACAAATTACTGTCGTATTCTAAAATTGGGAGACCCGCGGCTGGGGGGTTAGTTCCTAAGAGTTACATTGGTCCCGTGGGAAGTATTGGTGCCACCCATGGGGACGTTCGGGGGCTGTTTCGAGTTTTCACCCTCTAACATCATGTTTTTAAGTTTAAGTCTTGAAATAAGAAAATTACCATCGTATTCTCAAACCGGGAGTCCCGCGGCTGTGTGGTCAGTTCCTATGATTTACATTGGTCCCGTGAGAGGTGTTGGTGCCACCCACGGGGACGTTCGGGGGTTGTTTTGAGTTTTAACCCTCTAACGCCATGTTTTTAAGTCTAAGTCTATAAATATTCAAATTACCGTTGTATTCTCAAATCGGGAGTCCTGCTGCTGCGTGGTCAGTTCCTACGAGTTATATTGATCCCGTGGGAGGTATTGGTGCCAGCTATGGGGATGTTCGGGGGCTGTTTCGAGTTTTCACCCTCTAACATAATGTTTTTAAGCCTAAGTCTAGAAATAAGAAAATTACCATCGTATTCTCAAATCGAGAGTCCCGCGGCTGTTTGGTCAGTTCCTACGAGTTACATTAGTCCCGTGAGAGGTGTTAGTGCCACCCACGGGGATGTTCGGAGGTTATTTCGAGTTTTCACCCTCTAACGCCATGTTTTTAAGCCTAACTCTAGAAATATACAAATTACTGTCGTATTCTCAAATCGGGAGTCCCGCGACTGCGGCGTCAGTTCTTATGAGTTACATTGGTCCCGTGGGAGGTGTTAGTGCCACCCACGGGGACGTTCGGGGGCTATTTCGAGTTTTTACCCTCTAGCATCAAGTTTTTAAGCCTAAGTCTAGAAATATGCAAATTACTGTCGTATTATCAAACCGAGAGACCCACGGCTACGGGGTCAGTTCCAACGAGTTACATTGGTCCCGTGGGAGGTATTGGTGCCACCCATGGGGACGTTTAGGGGTTGTTTTGAGTTTTCACCCTCTAACGCCATGTTTTTAACCCTAAGTTTAGAAATTAGAAAATTACCATCGTATTCTCAAACCGGGAGTCCCGCGGCTGTGTGGTCAGTTCCTACGAGTTATATTGGTCCCATGGGAGGTGTTGGTGCCACCTACGGGGACGTTCGAGGGCTGTTTCGAGTTTCAACCCTCTAACGCCATGTTTTTAAGCTTAAGTCTAGAAATATGCAAATTACCATCGTACTCTCAAACTGGGAGTCTCGCGGCTGCGGGGTCAGTTCCTACTAGTTACAATTATCCCGTGGGAGGTGTTGGTGCCACCCACGGGGACGTTCGGGGGTTGTTTTGAGTTTTTACCCTCTAAGGCCATGTTTTTAAGCCTGAGTCTGGAAATATGCAAATTACTGTTGTATTCTCAAACCGGGAGTCCCGTGGCTGCGTGGTGAGTTCCTACGAGTTACATTGGTCCCGTGGGAGGTGTTGGTCCCACCCACGGGGCCGTTCGTGGGCTGTTTCGAGATTTCACCCTCTAACATCAGGTTTTTAAGCCTAAGTCTAGAAATATGCAAATTAATGTCGTATTCTCAAACCGGGAGACCCACGGATGCGGCGTCATTTCATACGAGTTACATTGGTCCCGTGGGAAGTATTGGTGCCACCCATGGGGACGTTCGGGGGATGTTTCTAGTTTTCACCCTCTAACGTCATGTTTTTAAGCCTAAGTCTTGAAATAAGAAAATTACAAACGTATTCTTAAACCGGGAGTCCCGCGGCTGTGTGTTCAGTTCCTACGAGTTATATTGGTCCCGTGAGAGGTGTTGGTGCCACCCAAGGGGACGTTCGGGGGTTGTTTCGAGTTTTCACCCTCTAACGCCATGTTTTTAACCCTAAGTTTAGAAATATGCATATTACCATCGTATTCTCAAATCGGGAGTCCCGCGGCTGTGTGGTCAGTTCCTACGAATTACATTGGTCCCATGGGAGGTGTTGGTGCCACCTACGGGGACGTTCGGGGGCTGTTTCGAGTTTCAACCCTCTAACGCCATGTTTTTAAGCTTAAGTCTAGAAATATGCAAATTACCTTCGTACTCTCAAACTGGGAGTCTCGCGGCCGTGGGGTCAGTTCCGACGAGTTACAATTATCCCGTGGGAGGTGTTGGTGCCACCCACGGAGACGTTCGGGGGTTGTTTTGAGTTTCACCCTCTAACGCCATGTTTTTAAGCCCGAGTCTGGAAATATGCAAATTACTGTTGTATTCTCAAACCGGGAGTCCCGCGGCTGCGTGGTGAGTTCCTACGAGTTACATTGGTCCCGTGGGAGGTGTTGGTCCCACCCACGAGGCCGTTCGTGGGCTGTTTCGAGATTTCACCCTCTAACATCAGGTTTTTAAGCCTAAGTCTAGAAATATGCAAATTAATGTCGTATTCTCAAACCGGGAGACCCACGGCTGCGGCGTCATTTCATACGAGTTACATTGGTCCCGTGGGAAGTATTGGTGCCACCCATGGGGACGTTCGGGGGATGTTTCTAGTTTTCACCCTCTAACGTCATGTTTTTAAGCCTAAGTCTTGAAATAAGAAAATTACAAACGTATTCTCAAACTGGGAGTCCCGCGGCTGTGTGGTCAGTTCCTACGAGTTATATTGGTCCCGTGAGAGGTGTTGGTGCCACCCACGGGGACGTTCGGGGGTTGTTTCGAGTTTTCACCCTCTAACGCCTTGTTTTTATGCCTAAGTCTAGAAATATGCAAATTACCGTTGTATTCTCAAATCGGGAGTCCTGCTGCAGCGTGGTCAGTTCCTACGAGTTACATTGGTCCCATGGGAGGTATTAGTGCCAGTCATGTGGACGTTCGGGGGCTGTTTCGAGTTTTCACCCTCTAACATCATTTTTTTAAGCCTAAGTCTAGAAATAAGAAACTTACCGTCGTATTCTCAAATCGAGAGTCCCGTGGCTGTGTGGTCAGTTCCTACGAGTTACATTAGTCCCGTGAGAGGTGTTGGTGCCACCCACAAGGATGTTCAGGGGTTATTTCGAGTTTTTACCCTCTAACTCCATCTTTTTAAACCTAACTCTAGAAATATGCAAATTACTGTCGTATTCTCAAATCGGGAGACTCGCGACTGCGGGGTCAGTTCCTATGAGTTACATTGGTACCGTGGGAGGTGTTAGTGCCACCCACGGGGACGTTCGGGGGCTATTTCGAGTTTTCACCCTCCAGCATCATATTTTTCAGCCTAAGTCTAGAAATATGCAAATTACTGTAGTATTCTCAAACCGGGAGACCCACGGCTATGGGGTCAGTTCCAACGAGTTACATTGGTCCCGTGGGAGGTATTGGTGCCACCCCTCGGGACGTTCGGGGGCTGTTTCGAGTTTGCACCCTCTAACGCCATGTTTTTAACCTTAAGTCTAGAAATTAGAAAATTAACATCGTATTCTTAAACCGGGAGTCCCTCAGCTGTGTGGTCAGTTCCTACGAGTTACATTGGTCCCATGGGAGGTGTTGGTGCCACCTACGGGGACGTTCGGGGGTTGTTTTGAGTTTCAACCCTCTAACGCCATGTTTTTAAGCTTAAGTCTAGAAATATGCAAATTATCATCGTACTCTCAAACTGGGAGTCTCACGGCTGCGGGGTCAGTTCCTACGTGTTACAATTGTCCCGTGGGAGGTGTTGGTGCCACCCACGGGGACGTTCGGGGGTTATTTTGAGTTTTCACCCTCTAACGCCTTATTTTTAAGCCTGAGTCTGGAAATATGCAAATTACTATTGTATTCTCAAACCGGGAGTCCCGCGGCTGCGTGGTGAGTTCCTACGAGTTACATTGGTCCCGTTGGAGGTGTTGGTCCCACCCACAGGGCCGTTCGGGGGCTGTTTCGAGATTTCACCCTCTAACATCAGGTTTTTAAGCCTAAGTCAAGAAATATGCAAATTACTGTCGTATTCTCAAATCGGAAGACCCGTGGCTGCGGTGTCATTTCATACGAGTTACATTGGTCCCGTGAGAGGTGTTGGTGCCACCCATGGGGACGTTTGGGGGCTGTTTCGAGTTTTCACCCTCTAACGTCATGTTTTTAAGCCTAAGTCTTGAAATAAGAAAATTACCATCGTATTCTCAAACCGAGAGTCCCGCGGCTGTGTGGTCAGTTCCTACGAGTTACATTGGTCCCGTGAGAGGTGTTGGTGCCACCCACGGGGACGTTCGGGGGTTGTTTCTAGTTTTTACCCTATTACGCCATGTTTTAAAGCCTAAGTCTAAAATATGCAAATTACCGTTGTATTCTCAAATCGGGAGTCCTGCTGCTGCGTTGTCAGTTCCTACGAGTTACATTGTTCCCGTGGGAGGTATTGGTTCCAGCCATGGGGACGTTCGGGGGATGTTTCGAGTTTTCACCCTCTAACATCATGTTTTTCAGCCTAAGTCTAGAAATAAGAAAATTACCATCGTATTCTCAAATCGAGAGTCCCGTGGCTGTGTGGTCAGTTCCTACGAGTTACATTAGTCCCGTGAGAGGTGTTGGTGCCACCCACGGGGATGTTCGGGGGTTATTTCGAGTTTTCACCCTCTAACGCCATCTTTTTAAACCTAACTCTAGAAATATGCAAATTACTGTCGTATTCTCAAACCGGGAGACCCGTGACTGCGGGGTCAGTTCCTATGAGTTACATTGGTACCGTGGGAGGTGTTAGTGCCACCCACGGGGACGTTCGGGGGATTTTTCGAGTTTTCACCCTCTAGCATCATGTTTTTAAGCCTAAGTCTAGAAATATGCAAATTAATGTCGTATTCTCAAATTGGGAGACCCACGGCTATGGGGTCGGTTCCAACGAGTTACATTGGTCCCGTGGGAGGTATTGGTGCCACCCCTGGGGACGTTCGGGGGCTGTTTCGAGTTTTCACCCTCTAACGCCATGTTTTTAACCTTAAGTCTAGAAATTAGAAAATTAACATCGTATTCTCAAATCGGGAGTCCCACGACTGTGTGGTGAGTTCCTACGAGTTACACTGGTCCCGTGGGAGGTGTTAGTGCCACCCATGGGGACGTTCGGGGGCGGTTTCAAGTTTTCACCCTCAAACGCCATGTTTTTAAGCCTAAGTCTAGAAATACGCAAATTACCGTCGTATTCTCAAATCGGGAGTCCCGCGACTGCGTGGTCAATTCTTACGATTTACATTGGTCCCGTGGGAGGTGTTGGTGGCACCCACGGGGACGTTCGGTGGCTGTTTCGAGTTTTAACCCTCTAACACCATGTTTTTAAGCTTAAGTCTGGAAATAAGCAAATTACCATCGTACTCTCAAACCGAGATTCCCGCAGTTGCGTGGTTAGTTCCTACGAGTTACATTGGTCCCGTGGGAGGTGGTGGTGCCACCCACGGGGCCGTTCGGGGGATGTTTCTAGTTTTCACCCTCTAACGTCATATTTTTAATCCTAAGTCTAGAAATATGTAAATTACTGTCGTATTCTCAAACGGGGAGACCCGCGACTGCGGGGTCAGTTGCTACGAGTTCATTGGTCCCGTGGGAGGTATTGGTGCCACCCATGGGCACGTTCGGGGGATGTTTCGAGTTTTCACCCTCTAACGCCATGTTTTTGAGCTTAAGTTTAGAAATATGCAAATTACCTTCGTACTCTGAAACCGGGAGTCCCGCAGCTGCGTGCTCAGTTCCTACGAGTTACATTTTTCCCGAGGGAGGTGTTGGTGCCACCCATGGGGCCGTTCGGGGGCTGTTTCGAGTTTTCACCCTCTAACGTCATATTTTTAAGACTAAGTCTAGAAATATGCAAATTACTATCGTATTCTAAAACCGGGAGACCTGCGGCTGCGAGGTCAGTTCCTACGAGTTAGATTGGTCACGTGGGAGGTATTGGTGCCACCCATGGGGACATTCAGGGGTTGTTTCGAGTTTTCACTCTCTAACTCCATGTTCTTAAGCCTAAGTCTAGAAATAAGAAAATTACCATCGTATTCTCAAACCGGGAGTCCCTCCGCTGTGTGGTCAGATCCTACGAGTTACATTAGTCCCATGGGAGGTGTTGGTGCCACCTACGGGGACGTTCGGGGATATTTCGAGTTTTCAACCTCCAATGCCGTATTTTTAAGCTTAAGTCTGGAAATATGCAAATTAACGTCGTACTCTCAAATCGGGAGTCCCGCGGCTGCGGAGTCAGTTCCTACGAGTTACAATTTTCCCGTGGGAGGTGTTGGTGCCACCCACGGGGTTTCGGGGGTTGTTTCGAGCTTTCTCCCTCTAACGACATGTTTTTAAGCCTACGTCAGGAAATATGTAAATTACTGTTGTATTCTCAAACTGGGAGTCCGGTAACTACGTGTCCAGTTCCTACGAGTTACATGGGTCCCGTGGGAGGTGTTGGTGCCACCCACGGGGCCGTTCGGGGGCTGTTTTGAGTTTTCACTCTCTAACGTCATGTTTTTAAGCCTAAGTCTAAAAATATGCAAATTACTGTCGTATTCTCAAACCGGGAGACCCGCGACCGCGGGGTCAGTTCCTACGAGTTAAATTGGTCCCGTGGGAGGTATTGGGGCCACCCATGGGGACATTCGGGAGTTGTTTATAGTTTTCACCCTCTAACGCCATGTTTTTAAGCCTAAGTCTAGAAATAAGAAAATTACCATCGTATTCACAAACTGAGCGTCCCGCGACTGCGTGGTTAGTTCCTACGAGTTACATTGGTCCCATGGAAGGCGTTGGTGCCACCTACGGGGATATTCAGGGGCTATTTCGAATTTTCACCCTCTAACGTCATATTTTTAAGCCTAAGTCTATAAATATGCAAATTATCATTGTATTCTTAAACTGGGAGTCCCGCGGCTGCGTGATCAGTTTCTACGAGTTACATTGGTCTCATGGGATGTGTTGGTACCACCCACGGGGACGTTCGAGGGTTGTTTCAAGTGTTCACCCTCTAACGCCATGTTTTTAAGCTTAAGTTTAGAAATATGCAAATCACCGTCGTACTCTCAAACTGGGAGTCATGTGGCCGCGGGGTCAGTTCCTACCAGTTAGATTGGTCCCTTGGGAGATGTTGGTACCACCCACGGGGACGTCCGGGGGCTGTTTTGAGTTTTCACCCACTAACGCCATGTTTTTAAGCCTAAGTCTAGAAATATGCAAATTACCATCGTATTCTCAAATTGGGAGTCCTGCGGCTGCGGGGTCAATTCCTACGAGTTACATTGGTCCCATGGGAGGTGTTGGTGCCACCTACGGGGATGTTCGGGGGCTATTTCGAGTTTTCAACCTCCAACGTCGTGTTTTTAAGCTTAAGTCTGGAATATGCAAATTAACGTCGCACTCTCAAATCGGGAGTCCCGCGGCTGTGGGGTCAGTTCCTACGAGTTACAATTGTCCTCTGGGAGGTGTTGGTGCCACCCACGGGGTCGTTTCTGGGGTTATTTCAAGTTTTCACCCTCTAACGCCATTTTTTTAAGCCTACGTTTGGAAATATACAAATTACTGTTGCATTCTCAAATCGGGAGTCCTGCGGCTGCGTGGCCAGTGCCTACGAGTTACATTGGTCCCGTGGAAGGTGTTGGTGCCACCCACGGGGCCGTTCGGGGGCTGTTTCGAGTGTTCACCCTCTAACATCATGTTTTTAAGCCTAAGTCTGGAAATATGCAAATTAACATCGTACTCTCAAATCGGGAGTCCCGCGGCTGCGAGGTCAGTTACTACGAGTTACAATTGTCTCGTGGGAGGTGTTGGTGCCACCCATGGGGTTGTTCGGGGGTTGTTTCGAGTTTTCACCCTCTAACGCCATGTTTTTAAGCCTACGTCTGGAAATATGCAAATTACTATTGTATTCTCAAACCGGGAGTCCCGCGGCTACGTGGCCAGTTCCTACGAGTTATATTGGTCCCGTGGGAGGTGTTGGTGCCACCCACGGGACCGTTCAGGGGCTGTTTTGAATTTTCACCCTCTAACGTCATGTTTTTAAGCCTAAGTCTAGAAATATACAATCTACTATTGTATTCTCAAACCGGGAGACCCGCGATTGGGGGATTAGTTCCTTCGAGTTACATTGGTCCCGTGGGAGGTATTGGTGCCACCCATGGGGACGTTCGGGGGCTATTTCGAGTTTTCACCCTCTAACGCCATGTTTTTAAGCCTAAGTCTAGAAATAAGAAAATTACCATCGTATTCTCAAACCGAGAGTCCCACGGCTATGTGGTCAGTTCCTACGAGTTACATTAGTCCCATGGGAGGTGTTGGTGCCATCTACGGGGATATTCGAGGGCTTTTTTGAGTTTTCACCCTCTAACGTCATGTTTTTAAGCCTAAGTCTAGAAATATGCAAATATCATTGTATTCTCAAACCGTGAGTCCCGCGGCTGTGTGATCGGCTCCTATGAAATTACATTGTTCCCATGGGATGTGTTAGTGCCACCTATGGGGACGTTCAAGGGCTGTTTTGATTTTTCACCCTCTAACGCCATGTTTTTAAGTTTAAGTCTAGAAATATGCAAATCACCATCGTACTTTCAAAGTGGGAGTCCCGCGGCCACGGGGTCTGTTCATACGAGTTACATTGGTCTCGTGGGAGATGTTGGTAGCACCAACGGGGACATTCGGGGGCTGTTTCGAGTTTTCACCCTCTAACGCCATGTTTTTAAGCCTAAGTCTAGAAATATGCAAATTACCATCGTATTCTCAAATCGGGAGTCCCACGGAGGCGTGGTCAGTTCCTATGAGTTACACTGATCCCGTGGGAGGTGTTAGTGCCACCCACGGGGACATTCGGGGGTTGTTTCGAGTTTTAGCCCTCTAACGCAATGTTTTTAAGCTTAAGTCTAGAAATATGCAAATCATCGTCGTACTCTCAAACCGGGAGTCCCGTGGCCGCGGGGTCAGTTCCTACGAGTTACATTGGTCCTCTGGGAGATGTTGGTACCACCCACGGGGACGTTCGGGGGCTGTTTTTGAGTTTTTACCCTCTAACGACATGTTTTTAAGCCTAAGTCTATAAATATGCAAATTACTGTCGTATTCTCAAATCGGGAGTCCCGTGGCTGCGTGGTCAGTTCCTACGAGTTACATTGGTCCCATGGGAGGTGTTGGTGCCACCCACAGGACCGTTCGGGGGTTGTTTCGAGTTTTCACTCTCTAACGTCATATTTTTAAGCCTAAGTCTAGAAATATGCAAATTAATGTGATATTCTCAAATCGGGAGACCCGCGGCTATGGGGTCAGTTCCTACGAGTTATATTGGTCACGTGGGAGGTATTGGTGCCACCCATGGGGACGTTAGAGGGTTGTTTCGAGTTTTGACGCTCTTACGCCATGTTTTTAAGCCTAAGTCTAGAAATAAGAAAATTACCATCGTATTCTCTAATCGGGAGTCCCGCGGTTGTGTGGTCAGTTCCTATGAGTTATATTGGTCCCATGGGAGGTGTTGGTGCCACCTACGGGGACGTTCAGGGGTTGTTTCGAGTTTTCACCCTCTAACGCCATGTTTTTATGCTGAAGTCTAAAAATATACAAATTACCATTGTACTCTCAAATCGGGAGTCCCGCGGTTGCGGGGTCAGTTCCTACGAGTTACAATTGTCCCATGGGAGGTCTTGGTGCCACCCACGGGGACGTTCGGGGGTTGTTTCGAGTTTTCACCCTCTAACGCCATGTTTTTAAGCCTAATTCTGTAAATATGCAAATTATTGTTGTATTCTCAAACCAGGTGTCCCGCGGCTGCGTCGTCAGTTCCTACGAATTACATTGGTCCCGTGGGAGGTGTTGGTGCCTCCCACGGGGCCGTTCGGGGGGCTATTTTGAGTTTTCACCCTCTAACGCCATGTAAATTACCGTCGTATTCTCAAACCGAGAGACCCGCGACTGCGGGGTCTGTTCCTATAAGTTACATTGGTCCCGTGGGAGGTGTTGGTGCCACCCACGGGGACGTTCGGGGGCTGTTTCGAGTTTTCAACATTTAACGCCATGTTTTTAAGCCTAAGTCTAGAAATATGTAAATTATCGTCGTATTCTCAAATCAGGAGTCCCTCGGTTGCGTGGTCAGTTCCTACGAGTTACATTAGCCCCCTTGGAGGTGTTGGTGCCACCCACAGGGACGTTCGGGGGATGTCTCGAGTTTTCACCCTCTAATGCCATGTTTTTAAGCTTAAGTCTAGATATATGCAAATTATCATCGTACTCACAAACCGAGAGTCCCGCTGTTGCGTGGTCAGTTCCTACGAGTTACATTGGTCCTGTGGGACATGTTGGTGCCACCCACGGGGCTGTTCGGGGGCTGTTTTGAGTTTTCACCCTCTAACGGCATGTTTTTAAGCCTAAGTTTAGAATTATTCAAATTACTGTCTTATTCTCAATCCGAGAGTCCCATGGATGCGGGGTCAGTTCCTACGAGTTACATTGGTCCCGTGGGAGGTATTGGTGCCACCCACGGGGACGTTCGGGGTCTGTTTCGAGTTTTCACCCTCTAACACCATGTTTTTAAGCCTAAGTCTAGCAATATGAAAATTAGCATCGTATTATCAAAACGGGAGTCCCGCGATTGCATGGTCAGTTCCTACGAGTTACATTGGTCCCGTGGGAGGTGTTGGTGCCACCCACGGGGTCGTTCGGGGGCTGTTTCGAGTTTTCACCCTCTAACGCCATGTTTTTAATCCTAAGTCTTGAAATTTATAAATTACCATTGTATTCTTAAATCGGGAGTCCCGCGGCTGCGTGGTCAATTCCTACGAGTTACATTGGTCCCGTGGGAGGTGTTTGTGCCACCCACGGGGCCGTTCGAGGGCAGTTTCGAGTTTTCACCCTCTAACGCCATGTTTTTCTTAAGTCTAGAAATATACTAATTATCATCGTATTCTCAAACTGGGAGACCCGCGACTGCGGGGTCAGTTCCTACGAGTTACATTGGTCCCGTGGGAGGTGTTGGTGCCACCCACGGGGCCGTTCGGGGGCAGTTTTGAGTTTTCGTCCTCTAACGCCATGTTTTCTTAAGTCTAGAAATATGTGAATTACCGTCGAATTCTCAAACCAGGAGACTCGTGGATACGGAGTCAGTTTTGACGAGTTACATTAGTCACGTGGGAGGTGTTGTTGCCACCCGCGGGGCCATTCGGGGGCTGTTTCGAGTTTTTACCCTCTAATGTCATGTTTTTAAGCCTATGTCTAGAAATATGCAAATTAATGTCGTATTCTCAAATCGGGAGACCCGTGGCTGCGGGGTCAGTTCCTACGAGTTACATTGGAGCCGTGGGAGGTATTGGTGCCACCCACGGGGCCGTTCGGGCGCTTTTTTGAGTTTTCACCCTCTAACGTCATGCTTTTAAGCCTAAGTTTAGAAATATTCAAATTATCGTCTTATTCTCAATCTCAGAGACCCACGGATGCGGGGTTAGTTCCTACGAGTTACATTGGTCCCGTGGGAGGTATTGGTGCCACCCACCGGGACGTTCGGGGCCTGTTTTGAGTTTTCACCCTCTAACACCATGTTTTTAATCCTAAGTCTAGCAATATGAAAATTAGCATCGTATTATCAAACCGGGAGTCCCGCGGCTGCGTGGTCAGTTCCTACAAGTTACATTGGTCCCGTGGGAGGTGTTGGTGCCACCCACGGGGCCGTTCGGGGGCTGTTTCGAGTTTTCACCCTCTAACGCCATGTTTTTAAGCCTAAGTCTAGATATATATAAATTACCGTTGTATTCTTAAATCGGGAGTTCCGCGGCTACGTGGTCAGTTCCTACAAGTTACATTGGTCCCGTGGGAGGTGTTGGTGCCACCCACGGGGCCGTTCGGGGGCTGTTTCGAGTTTTCACCCTCTAACGTCATGTTTTTAAACCTAAGTTCAGAAATATACAGATTACCATCGTACTCTCAAACCGGTAGACCCGAGGCTGTGGCGACAGTTCCTACGAGTTACATTAGTCCCGTGGGAGGTGTTGGTGCCACCCACGAGGCCGTTTGGGGTAGTTTCAAGTTTTCAACCTCTAACGCCATGTTTTGCTTAAGTCTAGAAATATGTAAATTACCGTCGTATTCTCAAACCAGGAGACCTGTGGCTGCGGAGTCAGTTCCGAGGAGTTACATTGGTCCCGTGGGAGGTATTGGTGCCACCCACGGGGACGTTCGGGGTCTGTTTCGAGTTTTCACCCTCTAACACCATGTTTTTAATCCTAAGTCTAGCAATATGAAAATTAGCATCATATTATCAAACCGGGATACCCGCGGCTGCGTGGTCAGTTCCTACAAGTTACATTGGTCCCGGGGGAGGTGTTGGTGCCACCCACGGGGCCGTTCGGGGGCTGTTTCGAGTTTTCACCCTCTAACGCCATGTTTTTAAGCCTAAGTCTAGATATATATAAATTACCGTTGTATTCTTAAATCGGGAGTCCCGTGGCTGCGTGGTCAGTTCCTACGAGTTACATTGGTCCCGTGGGAGGTGTTGGTGCCACCCACGGGGCCGTTCGGGGGCTGTTTCGAGTTTTCACCCTCTAACGTCATGTTTTTAAGCGTAAGTTCAGAAATATACAGATTACCATAGTACTCTCAAACCGGGAGACCCGAGGCTGTGGCGACAGTTCCTACGAGTTACATTAGTCCAATGGGAGGTGTTGGTGCCACCCACGAGGCCGTTTGGGGTAGTTTTAAGTTTTCAACCTCTAACGCCATGTTTTGCTTAAGTCTAGAACTATGTAAATTACCGTCCCATTCTCAAACCAGGAGACCTATGGCTGCGGAGTCAGTTTCGACGAGTTACATTGGTACCGTGGGAGGTGTTGGTGCCACCCACGGGGCCATTCGGGGGCTGTTTCGAGTTTTTACCCTCTAACGTCATGATTTTAAGCCTAAGTCTAGAAATATGCAAATTACTGTCGTATTCTCAAACCGGGAGACCCATGGCTACGGGGTCAGTTCCTACGAGTTACATTGGAGCCGTGGGAGGTATTGGTGCCATCGATGGGGACGTTGGGGGGCTGTTTCGAGTTTTCACCCTCTAGCGCCATGTTTTTAAGCCTATGTTTAGAAATATACAAATTACCGTCGTATTCTTAAATCGGGAGTCCCACGGCTGCGTGGTCAGTTCCTACGAGTTACATTGATCCCGTGGGAGGTGTTAGTGCCACCCACGGTGACATTTGGGGGCTGTTTCGAGTTTTAACCCTCTAACGCCATATTTTTAAGCTTAAGTCTAGAAATATGCAAATCACCATCGTACTCTCAAACCGGGAGTCCCATGGCCGCGGGGTCAGTTCCTACGAGTTACATTGGTCCTGTGGGAGATGTTGGTACCACCCACGGGGACGTTCGGGGGCTGTTTCGAGTTTTCACCCTCTAACGCCATGTTTTTAACCCTAAGTTTAGAAATATGCAGATTACCGTCGTATTCTCAAATCGGGAGTCCCGCGGCTGCGTGGTCAGTTCCTACGAGTTACATTGGTCCCATGGGAGGTGTTGGTGCCACCTACGGGGATGTTCGGGGGCTATTTCGAGTTTTCAACCTCCAACACCATTTTTTTAAGCTTAAGTCTTGAAATATGCAAATTAACATCGCACTCTCAAATCGTGAGTCCCACGGCTGCAGGGTCAGTTCCTACGAGTTACAATTGTCCCGTGGGAGGTGTTGGTGCCACCCACGGGGTCGTTCAGGGGTTGTTTCGAGTTTTCACCCTCTAACGCCATGTTTTTAAGCCTACGTCTGGAAATATGCAAATTACTCTTGCATTCTCAAACCGGGAGTCCCGCGGCTATGTGTCCTGTGCCTACGAGTTACATTAGTCCCGTGGAAGGTGTTGGTGCCACCCACAGGGCCGTTCGGGGGCTGTTTCGAGTTTTCACCCTTTAACGTCATGTTTTTAAGCCTAAGTCTGGAAATATCCAAATTAACATCGCACTCTCAAATCGGGAGTCCCGCGGCTGCGAGGTCAGTTCCTACGTGTTACAATTGTCTCGTGGGAGGTGTTGGTGCCACTCACGGGGTTGTTCGGGGGTTGTTTCGAGTTTTCACCCTCTAACGCCATGTTTTTAAGCCTACGTCTAGAAATATGAAAATTACTGTTGTATTCTCAAACCGGGAGTCCCGCGACTGCATGGCCAGTTCCTACGAGTTATATTGGTCCCGTGGGAGGTGTTGGTGCCACCCACGGGGCCGTTCGGGGGATGTTTTGAGTTTTCACCCTCTAACGTCATGTTTTTAAGCCTAAGTCTGGAAATATGCAAATTAACATTGTACTCTCAAATCGGGAGTCCCGCGGCTGCGAGGTCAGTTACTACGAGTTACAATTGTCTCGTGGGAGGTGTTGGTGCCACCCACGGGGTTGTTCGGGGTTCGAGTTTTCATCCTCTAATGCCATGTTTTTAAGCCTACGTCTGGAAATATGCAAATTACTATTGTATTCTCAAACCGGGAGTCCCGCGGCTATGTGGCCAGTTCCTACGAGTTATATTGGTCCCGTGGGAGGTGTTGGTGCCACCCACGGGACCGTTCGGGGGCTGTTTCGAGTTTTCACCCTCTAACGTCATGTTTTTAAGCCTAAGTCTAGAAATATACAATCTACTATTGTATTCTCAAATAGGGAGACCCGCGATTGGGGGATTAGTTCCTTCGAGTTACATTGGTCCCGTGGGAGGTATTGGTGCCACCCATGGGGACGTTCGGGGGCTATTTCGAGTTTTCACCCTCTAACGCCACGTTTTTAAGCCTAAGTCTAGAAATAAGAAAATTACCATCGTATTCTCAAACCGAGAGTCCCACGGCTGTGTGGTCAGTTCCTACGAGTTACATTGGTCCCATGGGAGGTGTTGATGCCATCTACGGGGATATTCGGGGGCTGTTTCGAGTTTTCACCCTCTAACATCATGTTTTTAAGCCTAAGTCTAGAAATATGCAAATATCATTGTATTCTCAAACAGTGAGTCCCGCGGCTGTGTGATCATTTCCTATGAAATTACATTGTTCCCTTGGGATGTGTTAGTGCCACCCACGAGGACGTTCAAGGGCTGTTTTGAGTTTTCACCCTCTAACGCCATGTTTTTAAGCTTAAGTCTAGAAATATGTAAATCACCGTCGTACTCTCAAACTGGGAGTCCCGCGGCCACGGGGTCTATTCTTATGAGTTACATTGGTCTCGTGGGAGATGTTGGTAGCACCAACGGGGACATTCAGGGGCTGTTTCGAGTTTTCATCCTCTAACGCCATGTTTATAAGCCTAAGTCTAGAAATATGCAAATTACCGTCGTATTCTCAAATCGGGAGTCCCGCGGCTGCGTGGTTAGTTCCTATGAGTTACACTGATCCCGTGGGAGGTGTTAGTGCCACCCACGGGGACATTCGGGGGTTGTTTCGAGTTTTAACCCTCTAACGCAATGTTTTTAAGCTTAAGTCTAGAAATATAGAAATCACCGTCGTACTCTCAAACCGGGAGTCCCGTGGCTGCGGGGTCAGTTCCTACGAGTTACATTGGTCCTCTGGGAGATGTTGGTACCACCCACGGGGACGTTCGGGGGCTGTTTTTGAGTTTTTAACCCTCTAACGACATGTTTTTAAGCCTAAGTCTAGAAATATGCAAATTACCATCGTATTCTCAAATCGGGAGTCCCGCGGCTGCGTGGTTAGTTCCTACGAGTTACCTTGG
Organism: Sambucus nigra; assembly: GCA_949130495.1. Classification (NCBI taxonomy): domain Eukaryota; kingdom Viridiplantae; phylum Streptophyta; class Magnoliopsida; order Dipsacales; family Adoxaceae; genus Sambucus; species Sambucus nigra. The sequence goes on along the minus strand of OX422213.1, from coordinate 493,318,708 downwards.
TCCCATGGGAGGTGTTGGTGCCACCCACAGGGACGTTCGGGGGTTGTTTCGAGTTTTCACCCTCTAACGTCATGTTTTTAAGCCTAAGTCTAGAAATATGCAAATTAATGTGATATTCTCAAATCGGGAGACCCGCGGCTATGGGGTCAGTTCCTACGAGTTATATTGGTCACGTGGGAGGTATTGGTGCCACCCATGGGGACGTTAGAGGGTTGTTTCGAGTTTTGACGCTCTTACGCCATGTTTTTAAGCCTAAGTCTAGAAATAAGAAAATTACCATCGTATTCTCTAATCGGGAGTCCCGAGGTTGTGTGGTCAGTTCCTATGAGTTATATTGGTCCCATGGGAGGTGTTGGTGCCACCTACGGGGACGTTCAGGGGTTGTTTCGAGTTTTCACCCTCTAACGCCATGTTTTTATGCTGAAGTCTAAAAATATACAAATTACCATTGTACTCTCAAATCGGGAGTCCCGCGGTTGCGGGGTCAGTTCCTATGAGTTACAATTATCCCATGGGAGGTCTTGGTGCCACCCACGGGGACGTTCGGGGGTTGTTTCGAGTTTTCACCCTCTAACGCCATGTTTTTAAGCCTAATTCTGCAAATATGAAAATTATTGTTGTATTCTCAAACCAGGAGTCCCGCGGCTGCGTCGTCAGTTCCTACGAGTTACTTTGGTCCCGTGGGAGGTGTTGGTGCCACCTACGGGGTCGTTCGGGGGCTGTTTCGAGTTTTCACCCTCTAACGCCATGTTTTTAATCCTAAGTCTAGAAATATATAACTTACCGTTGTATTCTTAAATCGGGAGTCCCGCGGCTGCGTGGTCAGTTCCTACGAGTTACATTGGTCCCGTGGGAGGTGTTTGTGCCACCCACGGGGCCATTCGGGGGCTGTTTCGAGTTTTCACCCTCTAACGCCATGGCTTAAGTCTAGAAATATACAAATTACCGTCGTATTCTCAAACTGGGAGACCCACGACTGCGGGGTCTGTTCCTACGAGTTACATTGGTCCCGTGGGAGGTGTTGGTGCCACCCACGGGGCCGTTCGAGGGCAGTTTCGAGTTTTCATCCTCTAACGCCATGTTTTCTTAAGTCAAGAAATATGTGAATTACTGTCGTATTCTCAAACCAGGAGACTTGTGGATACGGAGTCAGTTTTGACGAGTTACATTAGTCACGTGGGTGGTGTTGTTGCCACCCGCGGGGCCATTCGGGGGCTGTTTCGAGTTTTTACCCTCTAATGTCATGTTTTTAAGCCTAAGTCTAGAAATATGCAAATTAATGTCGTATTCGGAAATCGGGAGACCCGTGGCTGCGGGGTCAGTTCCTACGAGTTACATTGGAGCCGTGGGAGGTATTGGTGCCACCCACGGGGCCGTTCGGGGGCTTTTTTAAGTTTTCACCCTCTAACGTCATGCTTTTAACCCTAAGTTTAGAAATATTCAAATTATCGTCTTATTCTCAATCTCGGAGACCCACGGATGCGGGGTTAGTTCCTACGAGTTACATTGGTCCCGTGGGAGGTATTGGTGCCACCCACGGGGACGTTCGGGGCCTGTTTCGAGTTTTCACCCTCTAACACCATGTTTTTAATCCTAAGTCTAGCAATATGAAAATTAGCATCGTATTATCAAACCGGGAGTCCCGCGGCTGCGTGGTCAGTTCCTACAAGTTACATTGGTCCCGTGGGAGGTGTTGGTGCCAACCACGGGGCCGTTCGGGGGCTGTTTCGAGTTTTCACCCTCTAACGCCATGTTTTTAAGACTAAGTCTAGATATATATAAATTACCGTTGTATTCTTAAATCGGGAGTCCCACGGCTGCGTGGTCAGTTCCTACGAGTTACATTGGTCCCGTGGGAGGTGTTGGTGCCACCCACGGGGCCGTTCGGGGGCTGTTTCGAGTTTTCACCCTCTAACGTCATGTTTTTAAGCCTAAGTTCAGAAATATACAGATTACCATCGTACTCTCAAACCGGTAGACCCGAGGCTGTGGCGACAGTTCCTACGAGTTACATTAGTCCCGTGGGAGGTGTTGGTGCCACCCACGAGGCCGTTTGGGGTAGTTTCAAGTTTTCAACCTCTAACGCCATCTTTTGCTTAAGTCTAGAAATATCTAAATTACCGTCGTATTCTCAAACCAGGAGACCTGTGGCTGCGGAGTCAGTTCCGACGAGTTACATTGGTCCCGTGGGAGGTGTTGGTGCCACCCACGGGGCCATTCGGGGGCTGTTTCGAGTTTTTACCCTCTAACGTCATGTTTTTAAGCCTAAGTCTAGAAATATGTAAATTACTGTCCTATTCTCAAACCGGGAGACCCATGGCTACGGGGTCAGTTCCTACGAGTTACATTGGAGCCGTGGGAGGTATTGGTGCCATCGATGGGGACGTTGGGGGGCTGTTTCGAGTTTTCACCCTCTAGCGCCATGTTTTTAAGCCTATGTTTAGAAATATACAAATTACCGTCGTATTCTTAAATCGGGAGTCCCACGGCTGCGTGGTCAGTTCCTACGAGTTACATTGATCCCGTGGGAGGTGTTAGTGCCACCCACGGTGACATTTGGGGGCTGTTTCGAGTTTTAACCCTCTAACGCCATATTTTTAAGCTTAAGTCTAGAAATATGCAAATCACCATCGTACTCTCAAACCGGGAGTCCCATGGCCGCGGGGTCAGTTCCTACGAGTTACATTGGTCCTGTGGGAGATGTTGGTACCACCCACGGGGACGTTCGGGGGATGTTTCGAGTTTTCACCCTCTAACGCCATGTTTTTAACCCTAAGTTTAGAAATATGCAGATTACCGTCGTATTCTCAAATCGGGAGTCCCGCGGCTGTGTGGTCAGTTCCTACGAGTTACATTGGTCCCATGGGAGGTGTTGCTGCCACCTACGGGGATGTTCGGGGGCTATTTCGAGTTTTCAACCTCCAACGCCATTTTTTTAAGCTTAAGTCTTGAAATATGCAAATTAACATCGCACTCTCAAATCGTGAGTCCCACGGCTGCAGGGTCAGTTCCTACGAGTTACAATTGTCCCGTGGGAGGTGTTGGTGCCACCCACGGGGTCGTTCAGGGGTTGTTTCGAGTTTTCACCCTCTAACGCCATGTTTTTAAGCCTACGTCTGGAAATATGCAAATTACTCTTGAATTATCAAACCGGGAGTCCCGCGGCTATGTGTCCTGTGCCTACGAGTTACATTAGTCCCGTGGAAGGTGTTGGTGCCACCCACAGGGCCGTTCGGGGGCTGTTTCGAGTTTTCACCCTTTAACGTCATGTTTTTAAGCCTATGTCTGGAAATATCCAAATTAACATCGCACTCTCAAATCGGGAGTCCCGCGGCTGCGAGGTCAGTTCCTACGAGTTACAATTGTCTCGTGGGAGGTGTTGGTGCCACCCACGGGGTTGTTCGGGGGTTGTTTCGAGTTTTCACCCCCTAACGCCATGTTTTTAAGCCTACGTCTAGAAATATGAAAATTACTATTGTATTCTCAAACCGGGAGTCCCGCGACTGCATGGCCAGTTCCTACGAGTTATATTGGTCCCGTGGGAGGTGTTGGTGCCACCCACGGGGCCGTTCGGGGGCTGTTTTGAGTTTTCACCCTCTAACGTCATGTTTTTAAGCCTAAGTCTGGAAATATGCAAATTAACATTGTACTCTCAAATCGGGAGTCCCGCGGCTGCGAGGTCAGTTACTACGAGTTACAATTGTCTCGTGGGAGGTGTTGGTGCCACCCACGGGGTTGTTCGGGGTTCGAGTTTTCACCCTCTAACGCCATGTTTTTAAGCCTACGTCTGGAAATATGCAAATTACAATTGTATTCTCAAACCGGGAGTCCCGCGACTACGTGGCCAGTTCCTACGAGTTATATTGGTCCCATGGGAGGTGTTGGTGCAACCCACGGGACCGTTCGGGGGCTGTTTCGAGTTTTCACCCTCTAACGTCATGTTTTTAAGCCTAAGTCTAGAAATATACAATCTACTATTGTATTCTCAAATCGGGAGACCCGCGATTGGGGGATTAGTTCCTTCGAGTTACATTGGTCCCGTGGGAGGTATTGGTGCCACCCATGGGGACGTTCGGGGGCTATTTCGAGTTTTCACCCTCTAACGCCATGTTTTTAAGCCTAAGTCTAGAAATAAGAAAATTACCATTGTATTCTCAAACCGAGAGTCCCACGGCTGTGTGGTCAGTTCCTACGAGTTACATTGGTCCCATGGGAGGTGTTGGTGCCATCTACGGGGACGTTCGGGGGCTGTTTCGAGTTTTTCCCCTCTAACTTCATGTTTTTAAGCCTAAATCTAGAAATAAGAAAATTACCATCGTATTCTCAAACCGGGAGTCCCGCGGCTGCGTGATCAGTTCCTACGAGTTACATTGTTCCCATGGGATGTGTTGGTGCCACCCACGGGGACGTTCGAGGGTTGTTTCGAGTTTTCACCCTCTAACGCCATGTTTTTAAGCTTAAGTCTAGATATATTAAATCAACGTCGTACTCTCAAACCGGGAGTCCCGCGGCCGCGGGGTCAGTTCCTATGAGTTACATTGGTCCCGTGGGAGATGTTGGTAGCACCAACGGGGACGTTCGGGGGCTGTTTCGAGTTTTCACCCTCTAACGCTATGTTTTTAAGCTTAAGTCTAGAAATATGCAAATTATCATCGTATTCTCAAATCGGGAGTCTCGCGGCTGCGTGGTCATTTCCTACGAGTTACATTGATCCCGTGGGAGGTGTTAGTGCCACCCACGGGGACATTCGGGAGTTGTTTCGAGTTTTCACCCTCTAACGCCATGTTTTTAAGCCTAATTATGTAAATATGCAAATTATTGTTGTATTCTCAAACCGGGTGTCCCGCGACTGCGTGGTCCGTTCCTACGAGTTACTTTCGTCCTAGGGAAGATGTTGGTGGCACCCACTAGGCCGTTCGGGGGCTATTTCGAGTTATCACCATCTAACGTCATGTTTTTAAGCCTAAGTCTTGAAATATGCAAATTACCATCGTACTCTCAAACTGGGAGACCCGCGGCTGGGGGGTCAGTTCCTACGAGTTACATTGGTCCCGTGGGAGGTGTTGGTGCCACCCATGGGGACGTTCGAGGGCTGTTTCGAGTTTTGACGCTCTAACGCCATGTTTTTAAGCCTAAGTCTAGAAATAAGAAAATTACCATCGTATTCTCTTATCGGGAGTCCCGCGGCTGTGTGGTCAGTTCCTATGAGTTATATTGGTCCCGTGGGAGGTATTGGGGCCACCTACGGGGACGTTCGGGGGCCGTTTTGAGTTTTTACCCTCTAATGCCATGTTTTTATGCTTAAGTCTAGAAATATGCAAATTATCGTTGTAATCTCAAAGCGGGAGTCCCGCAGTTGCAGGGTCAGTTCCTACGAGTTACAATTATCCCGTGGGAAGGTGTTGGTGCCACCCACGGGGACATTCGGGGGTTGTTTCGAGTTTTCACCCTCTAACGCCATGTTTATGCCTAATTCTGTAAATATGAAAATTATTGTTGTATTCTCAAACTGGGAGTCTCGCGGCTACGTGGTCAGTTCCTACGAGTTACTTTGGTCCCGTGGGAGGTGTTAGTGCCACCCACTGGTCCGTTCGGGGGATGTTTCGAGTTTTCACCATCTAACGACATGTTTTTAAACCTAAGTCTAAAAATATGAAAATTACCATCGTACTCTCAAACCGGGAGACCCGCGGCTGCGGGGTCAGTTCTTACAAGTTACATTGGTCCTGTGGGAGGTGTTGGTGCCTCCCACGGGGCCGTTCGGGGGCTGTTTTCTGTTTTCACCCTCTAACGCCATGTTTTAATTAAGTCTAGAAATATGTAAATTACCGTCGTATTCTCAAACCGAGAGACCCGCGGCTGCGGGGTCAGTTCCTATAAGTTACATTGGTCCTGTGGGAGGTGTTGGTGCCCCTCACGAGGACGTTCGGGGGCTGTTTCGAGTTTTCAACCTCTAACGCCATGTTTTTAAGCCTAAGTCTAGAAATATGCAAATTTCCATCGTATTCTCAAATCAGGAGTCCCTCGGCTGCTTTGTCAGTTCCTACAAGTTACATTAGCCTCGTTTGAGGTGTTGGTGCCACCCACGGGGACATTCGGGCCCTGTCTCGAGTCTTCACCCTCTAAGGCCTTATTTGTAAGCTTAAGTCTAGATATATGCAAATTATCATCGTACTCTCAAACCGAGAGTCCCGCTGCTGAGTGGTCAGTTCCTACGAGTTACATTGGTCCTGTGGGACATATTGGTGCCACCCACGGGGCCGTTCGGGGGCTGTTTTGAGTTTTCACCCTCTAACATCATGTTTTTAAGCCTAAGTTTAGAATTATTCAAATTACTGTCTTATTCTCAATCCGGGAGTCCCACAAATGCGGGGTCAGTTCCTACGAGTTACATTGGTCCCTTGGGACGTATTTGTGCCACCCACGGGGACGTTCGGGGTCTGTTTCGAGTTTTCACCCTCTAACACCATGTTTTTAAGCCTAAGTCTAGCAATATGAAAATTACCATCGTATTATCAAACTGGGAGTCCCGTGGCTACGTGGTCAGTTCCTACGAGTTACATTGGTCCCGTGGGAGGTGTTGGTGCCACCCACGGGGCCGTTCGGGGGCTATTTCGAGTTTTCACCCTCTAACGCCATGTTTTTAAGCCTAAGTCTAGAAATATATAAATTACCATTGTATTCTTAAACCGGGAGTCCCACGGCTGCGTGATCAGTTCCTACGAGTTACATTGGTCCCGTGGGAGGTGTTGGTGCCACCCACAGGCCCGTTCGGGGGCTGTTTCGAGTTTTCACCCTCTAACATCATGTTTTTAAGCCTAAGTCCAGAAATATACAAATTATTGTCGTACTCTCAAACCGGTAGACCCGAGGCTATGGCGACAGTTCCTACGAGTTACATTGGTACCGTGGGAGGTGTTGGTGTCACCCACGGGGCCGTTCGGTGGTTGTTTCGAGTTTTCAACCTCTAACGCCATGTTTTGCTTAAGTTTAGAAATATGTAAATTACCATCGTATTCTCAAACCAGGAGACCCGTGGCTGCGGAGTCAGTTCCTAAGATTTATATTGGTCTCGTAGGAGGTGTTGGTGCCACCCACGGGGCCGTTCGGGGGTTATTTCGAGTTTTTACCCTCTAACGTCATGCTTTTAAGCCTAAGTCTAGAAATATGCAAATTACTATCGTATTCTCAAACCGGGAGACCCGTGGCTGCAGGGTCAGTTCTTGCGAGTAACATTGGAGCCGTGGGAGGTATTGGTGCCACCGATGGGGACGTTCGGGGCTGTTTCGAGTTTTCACCCTCTAATGGCATGTTTTTAAGCCTATGTTTAGAAATATACAAATTACCGTCGTATTCTCAAATCGGCAGTCCCGCGGCTGCGTGGTCAGTTCCTAAGAGTTAAATTAGTCCCGTGGGAGGTGTTGGTGCCACCCACGGGGACGTTCGTGGGCGATTTCGTGTTTTCACCCTCTAACGCCATGTTTTTAAGCTTAAGTCTCGAAATATGCAAATTACTGTCGTACTCTCAAACTGGGAGTCCCGCAGCTGCGTGGTCAGTTCCTACGAGTTACATTGGTCCCGTGGGAGGTGTTGGTGCCACCCATGGGGCCGTTTGGGGGCTATTTCGAGTTTTCACCCTCTAACGTCATGTTTTAAGCCTAAGTCTAGAAATATGCAAATTACCGTCGTATTCTCAAACCGAGAGACCAGCGGCTACCGGGTAAGTTCCTACGAGTTACATTAGTCCCGTGGGAGGTGTTGGTGCCACCCACGTGGACGTTCGGGGGCTGTTTCGAGTTTTCACCCTCTAACGCCATGTTTTTAAGCCTAAGTCTTGAAATATGCAAATTATCGTTGTATTCTCAAATCGGTAGTCCCGCGGCTGCGTGGTCAATTCCTATGAGTTACATAGGTCCCCTGGGAGGTGTTGGTGCCACCCACGGGGACGTTCGTGGGCTGTTTCGAGTTTTCACCCTCTAACGCAATGTTTTTATGCTTAAGTCTAGAAATATACAAATTACCGTCGTACTCTTAAACCGGTTGTCACACGGCTGTGGGGTCATTATCCTAGGAGTTACATTGGTCCTGCGGGAGGTGTTGGTGCCACCCACGGGGACGTTCGGGGGTTGTTTCGAGTTTTCACCCTCTAACGCCATGTTTTTAAGCCTAAGTCTAGAAATATGCAAATTATCATCGTATTCTCAAACCGGGAGTCCCGCGATTGCGTCGTCAGTTCCTAAGAGTTACATTGGTCCCATGGGAGGTGCTGGTGCCACCCACATTGCCGTTCGGGGGCTGTTTCGAGTATTTACCCTCTAACGTCATGTTTTTAAGCCTAAGTCTAGAAATATGCAAATTACTGTCGTATTCTCAAACTGGGAGACCCGCGGCTACCGGGTCAGCTCCTACGAGTTACATTGGTCCCGTGGGAGGTGTTGGTGCCACCCACGTGGACGTTCGGGGGCTGTTTCGAGTTTTCACCCTCTAACGCCATGTTTTGCTTAAGTCTAGAAATATGCAAATTACCGCCGTATTCTCAAACCGGGAGACCCGCGGCTGTGGGGTCAGTTCTAGAGCATCGATAATTTAGTGTGTTAATAAATATGGTCACGCCAAATATTGAGTGGGTCACGCCCTAAGTCTGCGACCAGCTGGTCGCGAACTTGGGCCGTGACCCACTGGGCGTGACCATTCATAGGATTTGGTGTAGTGTTTGGGGCTTGTAAACTTGTTGATGGGGTAAAACCCATTATTAACAAGTGGAACTATAATAATAAAAATATATATATGGATGGGGAGATGTAAACCTTCAATTCAAGGTGTAGACACCCCTTCATAGGACCCTCCTAAGAACCTACTTAGGTCCCTAGAACTCACTTATCATCACAACTCCTAGGTCATAATCCGAGTACCAATCTAGAAGCCACTGGGCGCTCCTGAGCCCCATTTGACTCTGGTTAACTTTCTCGTCTGGGAGAAAAATTAATGAATCTCCTAAGGGCTCTGCATTTCCTTTCCAACAGTCCACCTCATGCGTGAATTGGCCTTACGGTTCGGACGAATGGTTCATTTTACTATTAAAAATTTATTTGGAGGCCACCGGGATCTCTCATGCCCCATTTTGATCCTAATCACTTCCTCACCTGAGAGGATGCTCAATGAATATTCTAAGGGCTTTGAATCCCCTTCCAACGGTCCACCTCATGCATGAATCGACCGTATGATTCGAACGAATGATTCGTTTTACCCCAAAAACTAATTTGCAGGCCGCCGAGCACTCCTGGGCTCCATTTGACTCCTCTCAACTCTTCATCTCAAATGAGACTAAATCAATCTTCAAAGGCTCAAAATTCCCTTTCCAACGGCTCACCCCGTGCACGAATCAACATTATGGTACAAACGAACGACCCATTTTACTCTGAAGGGTCATCGGGACTTTTTGGGCCCCATTTGACCTATGTCAACTCTTCAAATCGAATGAAGCCGAATGGAATATTGAATGTCACTGAATAACCTTTCCAATGGTTCATTACGTGCATGATTCAAACGAACGATCTATTTTCCTCCGGGAATTTCCTATCCAATGAAAAACGAGCACTTTTGAGATCCGTTTGACCTCGGTAAACTCCTGAATCCGATAGTGGATCAATTTATTCTGAAAGGGCAATAAATACCCTTTCCAACAGTCCATCCCCTGCATAATTTTGACTTACAGTTTATGTTTTATAGCCGTTTTTCTGAAAAACCTGCCTCAGAATACCAATTGGAAACTCCAGAGTTCTATGCCTATAGGAAGGTCAAGGACCATTCCAATCGGCATCACCTTGGCCCTATATATAGAGTCCATGACCTCACTTTGAAAGACACACCCCAGACACCCCTGAACACCCCTATTAGGGATTCCCTCGAATTCAGTGCTATTATTTCCTTAAAATCCTATTTTCCACATTCCTTCCATCACTTTCATACTCTTTTCAATAAATCCCCCCCCCCCCCCCCCCCCCCACCTCCTCAAACCACCATCACTTTATCTTGATATCAATGCATTTACAAGCAAGATCTACTTCAAGTCTTCATAAGGAGGTCTATTTCTTACCCTTTGTCTTTAAATTCTCTTAATTTCGCATTAGTTACTTCATTTTCACTTTAGTACTTTAATTCATTGCATCACAAATCTTAATTCCAAGCTTTTTTATTATTATTAGTATTTGTACATACTTTATCTTCATAGAAAAAAACCCAAAAAAAGAAAAAAAAAGGGTCCACTCTTAAAGTCCAAAAAGGGATTTCTCATCACACTTTCTCATAGTAAAAAATCTTTTTCTACACATACATATATAAGTAAAGTCCCTCGTTGGATCTATGGGTTAAATCCCACCCTATATTGTTTTTTACCTAAGTGGACTTTGATGCACCCGATCTATATAGGCGTTTTAGGTAAATCCCTCGACTCGAGTTCTCCCTTTTATATTCTTTATTTTATTCTCATAATATATTCATGATATATACATTTTATATGCTTGCTCGCTTGTATATTGTCCGATATATGCAATCGTTCCTTCATAACTATTTTTGAATCGACAAACACTTACATCATATTTTTTTTATTACTATTTTGGGAACACTCCAAAGGATGACCTCGCTTCGCCTTTATTCATAATGCGAGTCGAGCGATTTTGCCCTCCATTTATATTATGCACATAAGCACACACATTCCGTATACTGGAGAAGATTAACACATGCCCATGAGAGACCGAAATGGCAGGATGGGTGCCTAATACCTTCCCATTCCGTAACTTATTCCCCATACCTTTGAACTACTTGGTTTTGCAAGCATCAGTATTGTCCTTAATGCTATTATCTCAAGACGACAACATTTCTTTTGCCTATTTTGTGAAAAATAGGATGGCGACTCTATCTCTACATATCAGCCCACATCGATGACGACCGAGCACCCCGATAAAGGATGCAATCCTGCACGCACATCGAAAAACAAGGGGGAAGGAATGAGGGATCCAGCTTCGAAGACCCTGACCCCCCCAACTCGGGATGGCCATAGTGGTGACTCCACTAAGGATTTCTATAAGAGTACTAGACTCTATTTTTGCATACGCATTATTATTTTTGGTATATTTGCGTATGCACATAGTTGTATGTTACCTTTTCTCCTCTCTTTACCTTTTATTATATATCTCACTCATGTATATATTACTTTCCACTCACTTATACACTTCACACACTTGTATATACTCTCCATGTGCACTTCACACACTTTCACTTATCTTCACTTTACATTCACATACTTCACACACCACTTAGAATATCCATGATTAGCCTTCACTAGCACACAACCGCACTTTCTACACTTGTATATATGCTCACATGTCACACACCACTTTTAGTTGATCCATGGATAGGTTCACTACCACACAAACACACTTGTACATATTCCTATGAAACATACTCACTCACATGTATCCATGCATAGTATAGTTTCCATACTAGATATACTTGTATATGCTCCCCATTTAGTAAAGTATTCCCTTTACTCATCATGTAAATAAAAAATTATAAAAAATACACTATCCATAATATGTTAATTAAAACTCGTGAATTTTTGCACACCTCATCACAAAGAGCATGGTTATTGACCAAAAATTTGTCCCGTACTGGGGGATCACTTTGTGATGGGTGCTAGACCTGCGAGTTGAAGTTAGCCTAAGCGATATGACTCTCACCTTCCATTGGCCTCATACCTTCAACATATATTGAACAATTCCCCCCGCATCATACTGCTTAACCGAACTCACAACGGGAGGTATAAGCATGGAACTCGTTCGCATACATCGAATATATCAAATTTTCTCTCACGCGTATTGTCACCACGAGGTATATAGTGAGGAAATTCATGTACACTCAGGTATATCAAATGCCTTGTCCACATGTACCGATGAATAGTTTACCTTTTACAAAAGAGGTATATCATGGAAGTCATGCCAAAGGGGGGAACCAAACCCTTCCACTAACCCAAAAATTGCATAAACCTCATATAGATGTCAAACCTAGGACACTCATATTTAGTTTTTTTATTACCATGTGAAACTGTATCAAAATTTCGGGTTGACATACCACCCGAATTTTTATGCGATTTTGCTTTTTTTTAAAATATGACCCCTCCGTGAGCCTAGAAATAAGTCCAATCGTGTCTTACATATTTGATAACACCATTTTTCGAGGCTCAGGTCTTGTCCGACATTTTTCTGCATTTAGGAAAACCTAATACAAGTGAGAACCTAATAATAACATTAATAATAATCATGCTGAATTTCCTCTCCTTTTCATTCCCTTTCCAAAAGAACCAAAAACATCTCTTCTCCTATTTTCGAAAACCCAAAATTTTCTCCCTCCCTCTTTTGAAAATAAATTCGAACCATTTTCCTTCCCAGGTCGATCGCATACCCGACTATGGCCTAGCTACCTATTGGCTTCGGTCTTTCTTCAACCCACCCTGAAACTGCGCCAGTTCTTCTGCCACCTCATTCGAGTTTGGGATTTACCTTCACGAGCTCTTCATGGAGAACATCGACCAAGCACAGAATGTGCAGCCCGATATGATGACTGTCTTTTCCATCTCAATGCTAAGATTGACAAAATTTAAACCGAGGTCCATGAGATACAACATCAATGGTCCCAGATTCTCAAAGAACCCAAGGTTCTCTTTCATCGTGCTATGGGTCCACCCTTAACGAGCATGAGTGTGCTCAATTAGAAGAGCTACTGAAGGAAATCGTGAACGTATTTTCATGGTCCTACGATGATAGTCCCAAGATTGATCCATAAATAACTCAACACGAGATCCCAACATTCCCAGAATGCACGCCAGTCAAACAAAATCTATGGAAGCTCCGCACCGAATGGTCGCTCAAAGTTAAAAAATAAGTGGTCAGGCAACTGAACATAGGTCCGATTTGTGTAGTCGAAAATCCTACATGGCTCGCCAAAATCATCCCTATGCCAAAGTCAGGGGGAAAGTCCACATGTGTGTCGACTACTGGGATTTGAACTAATCATCCAACATCGACATAATCGTAGACAACATGTCTAGACATGCCCTCAAGTCAATTATCGATTGATTTATTAGATATAACCAAACTAATATGCATCATTACCATCAGGAGAAAACCTCCTTCATTACCCAATAGGGAACCTTGTGTTAGTCGTTCATGCCATTCAGACTAAAGAATGTCAGGGCTACCTACCAAAGGGCTGCCGCAACCATCTTGAACAACCTTATTTACAAGGATGTTGAGGTTTATTTAGACGACATGATCATCAAATCTAAGACTCGAGAAGGTCACATTCCTGCCCTCCAAAAGTTTTTCGACCGACTATAGAAATACCAGATGCGAATGAACCCATAAAAATTGATAATGTGATTTCTGAGAGCATATGCTTTGATACCCCAATTTTAAAATCCTAATGAAAAGATGGTTCACACAATATTCCAAAGTTAAATTTCTTCCAAATTTAACAATTAAGGTTCCTAAAATTTAATTTCCACAAAATTAAAATTAAACTCAACTAAAAAAATATTTAATTTTATTTTAAGAAAAAATTAAATACACTCAAATCAAGTTCATCATTTGCCAAAAAATCCTTACATTAATATTTTCAAATTAAATTTCTTGACTTAAATTAAACTAAAATTGTCTAAATATAATTAGCACCAAAATTACATCATTGTGGTCATTAAACCAATTTTAATCTTTTTAAACCTACACATGCATCTAAGTGAGTTTGCAAGATAAAAATATAAACAAACACACAACGTCGCGATGTACGAGAAAAACCCACAACGAGAAAAACCTCAGACGACCCATCAACAAATCCACTAGGTATGGTTTTACAAAAACAAGACAAAATATTTACTTCCTCGACTCGACGCGACTCCCTCTCAAGCCTTGACACTTCTTCTTATTTACACCTCCGCCTAGTTGATAACTTCGGAATCCACTGCAATCTCGAAATTTACCAATGGGGCACAACTACCGTCAAACATATGAATGTATATCCTCCGTATTCACACCATGAATCACAACAAACACAGACTCCTCCATTGGAAATCTTCTTTTTTAGGATGAGAATAAAAATCGGTGCCAACTTGATGATCTCAAAACATAATATATTAAGAAACTTGGATCGTACTAAACTATGGGTGTAAAATTTGTGTTTTGATGAGAATTAAACCATAGAAATAAAGAACAAAAATGGGAATTTTTGGTGAAAAGATATTGCTATCTAAAGCATTTAAAAACTATGAAAAAGTCTTTCTAAAAATTTTGTTCCTACACATATTAAATCAGGTAAAAAGTTAGTGAGGAAATGCGCGGTTAAAATTAAAAACTGACGAAACTGTGCAAAAATCACAAGGTCGTTCGAACGACTTTTGAATGTCGTTTGACCGACTTGGTTCGAACGAGAATTCAGAGTACAAGTAGGCAAAAATCTTGTAAATAAAACTCGTTCGAACGATGCCATTCTAATGACATTTCTGACGATATTTTAGAAAAAAAGAAACCAATTTCGTTAGATGGCTCGTTAGATATCTCATTCGAACAACCTGGGAATCTCGTTCAAACGAGATCCCAGTTTCGTTCGAACGAATTTTCAGAAAGTCCAAAAATACTTTTTAAGCCCAAAAACTTTTATGAATAGTTTTAAAATGATTTTCTAAGAAAAATAAAAAGTCATTATGACAAAAGTTTTATAAAAATACACCCATTAAAAATAACCAAGTTTCTATATATATTAAATGCAATCATACCTTTAGAGACCTTGGAATTTAAATGTTGATGACATATAAACTTGGCACAAAAACTGACACTGATGATCTCTTCACTACCGTCTTGGCTACTACATCTTTAATTCAATCGTCATAGACTTGAAAGGATATAATAAACTACTATCCTATTACTTAATTGGTCTTGTTCGGAATTAAGTCAACACTACAAATCAACTCAATTAGCAGTTTTCCCTTACAAAAATGCATATTCGACGTCACGAAAGGAAAACTCTTAGGATTCATAGTCAGTGAGAGGGGAATTAAATCAGACCCTGCCAAGATGAAGGCCATACTTGAGATGCCACCACCATAGATGGAGAAGGAAGTTAGGGGATTCTAGGGAAATCTAGAGTACATCAGTCGGTTCATCATCCAGCTAACTTCTATCAGTGAACCCACTTTTAATCTTCTCTGAAAAGATTCTACCAAAGTCTAGAATGAGGCCTTCCAATAAACCTTTGATCGAATCAAGCAATACCTTACCCAACCTTCGCTTCTTATGCCTCCACAACTAAGTCTCTCCCTCCTCCGATACTTGACTATCAAAGATACTGCACTGGGGGATTTTCTAGACCAATACATTGAAGAGTCCCATAAGAAAATATCCATTTATTACGCCAATCAGAAATTGGTTAGGTACGAAATCAACTACACTACTTTGGAGAAAGCATGTGTTACCCTGGTCTGGGTCACACACAAATTACGACATTACATGCTTGCCTTCCCCATCAAACTTATGTACTGTATGGATCCCATCAATTAGTTTCTAAAAATTCCGGTTCTATCCAGTCGAATGGCCCGATGGTTGATGTTGTTAGCCAAATTTAATATTGCGTACATTATGCAGAAAGTTATAAAAGGGAGAGCCATCTCTGACTACTTTGCTAATTACCCCATGGAAGAAGCTAATGTCTGGGTCTCTGAATTCCCTGACGAAGATATTCTCTACACCTCTCATGAGGACCTCCAATGGCGACTATTCTTTGATGGAGCTACCAACAAGAAAGGATACGGTATTGGGATACTCTCGATTGCCCCTAATGACTCTAACACCCCAATTTTCATTAAAACAGATTATCTTACACCAATAACACGACTTAGTATGAGGCATGCACTATAGGCCTCAAGATCACCCTTTAGAAAGAAATTCAGCACCTAGACGTCTACGGAGACTCTGCCCTTATCATCGACTAAATCAGTAGAAAATGAAAAGTGAAAGATAAAAAAATCCTACCCTTTCATTCCCACATAGAAGAACTGGCCTCTCAATTTAATGATGTCACCTTCCACTACTTACCCCGACCAAAGAACATCCTGATTGATGCCCTTGCTACCCTGGCCTCCATGGTCGACATGCCCAAGGGAATAACAATGGCCCATTGCCTGGTTTAGAAGCAAGCTGAGCCTACCCATTGCTACCATATTGAACTCGTTACCATGTAGGATCGTGATGTGTCCGGGTTATGGTACTACGCCATTTAACATCTCCTCAAACATGGTAAGTATCCCCAAGATGATGAATACAAAAATCGTGCGACCCCTAACAAACTGGCTGCCTAGTATATGATCCGTGACAAAGCATTATCGAGGTTCATGTTGAAGAAATAATAAAGAAGATCCATAGTGAGAAATGGGGGCTCTATATGAACAGACACATGCTTTACAAAATATCATTCGTTAAGGGTACTATTGGACCATTGTGGTTCAATATTGCACTTCATATGTACAAAGATGCCTCAAATGCCAATAGTTCACCAATCTCAAACACTTTCCTCCCCATGGGCTTTACAACATAACCTCTCCTAGGCCCTTCTATTCCTAGGTCATAGACATCATAGGGAAAGTTATACCCAAGGATTCAAACGATCATGAATTCATCCTAGTCACCATTGATTTCTTCACCAAATGGGTTAAAGTCGAGTCATATGCTGTGCTGAATGCTAAGGAAGTGGTGAAGTTTATCAGAAAAAACACCATCTGCCGATATAGAGTTCCTCAAGAGTTAGTGTCAGATAATGGGCTCCATTTTAATGATGAGGTTACAGAAGTACTCGACGAGTACGGGATTTAGAGACACAAATTGCCTCCCTATTGACCCCAGACCAATGGTGTCATCGAAGCCACGAATAAAAGCCTCAAGACCATAATCAGCAAGATGACTGAGAGTTACAAGGATTGGGCCGAACGGATCCCTTACACCCTATGGGGATAGCGCACTTCAATTAGAACACCCAGTGGGGCTACCCCTTATTCTCTAGTATAAGGCATGTAAGCAGTCCTACCCGTTAGGATGGAAATACCTTCCCTCCGTGCCTTGCTCAAAATCAAAGTTGACAAAGAAGAATTGCACGAGATAATCTTAGACGAATTATCACTCCTACATAAGACTGAAGAATCTGTACTATATACGGGGATACCATTGTCGAATAATGCGATCATTCAATAGAAAAGTCAAGGATCGTGGTTTCTAGGAAGGAGACCTCGCCCTCAATGAGATCATAGAACCCGTTTGGGAACTTAGAGGAAATTTTAAACAAAATTGGAGTGGCCCCTACATCGTGAAGAATATTTTGTCAGGAGGCACCTCTATGCTTGCAGAACTTGGTGGAGAAGATATGGCACGTCTAGTCAACCTGGACCGTCTCAAGAAATTTTACCCTTAGTCTGAAATCTCGACGCGCTATGAATATTCTCATCCGCCTTCTATTCTAAAAAAAATCTTCATTTCCCCTACCCAGAATTACGTGCAACCCTATCCTTTCAAAAAACATTTTATTTTCAAAATAAAAATTCTAAAAAATTTCAAAACCCCTAGAGGTATGAAGGCAGCCCATATGCCATACATGGGTCCGGTCCCTTTTCTTTTTCAAAAAATTATATTCTTTTCTAACTTATGAGAATAGCAATCCATTTTATCATTTACATGAACAAAAGGATTATATATACCTTAGTGATTAGTATAGATAATTCAAATGTAAAACTCATCAAGAGGAACAATAAAATATGTTCCAAATTAACTTTTATTTCTGCTTAAGGATAATGGCGTTGTTACATGATGTATCAACGAAGGGAGTCAAACCAACTACCCTCTGCGCTGACTAAACTATTCATAATGAAACCTAATCCTAACCAAACTACACAAAACTATCCCCAAACACAAAAACACTGAAATCATAAAAAATATTCACAAAAATCACTACCTTAACTGTCGGATGGCCCCACTTCACCATCGTTACCAGCTCCTAGAGGTCCCTAAGTTTTCCACTCCTTATTGACATTCCGTATACGCTACATTGAGAAGTATGCCCTGACAAACCTAGACGAAACCACTAGATCATCTTCCATGGTGTCAAAATCCAGGAACCACCCTTGATCGGTCTCTTCTACTAGGACCTTCTCTACTCCCCGCTTCCATAACCACTTCAGGTAGTCCCCAAAAACGTGCCAAGCCCCTTACACAAACTGCGATGGATGAATAGACAGTCGACAATGCTTCCACAAAGAGCCCAACATCATCCTCAGTGATTCAGTAAAATCCTCCACCGAAAAGAAGTTTGTTATATGGGGGCACGATATGTTACCACCCGACATGGCGTATGAGCCTCTAGGGGAAATATAAAGAGTTATGTCGAAGTCCCACTAGCCGCACATACTGGTAATCTCCAAGATATAGGACATGTAGTAAGTCCCCCCACCATGGAACTAACCAACAAAGACACTGGGCTCCATGCTCTACAAGCTAATTTACCCAAGTATCCACAGATGGGCCGAAGCTGAAGAAATTGGGCACAATCGCCAAAGAATACTCAGGAGGGGCTACCGGACAGAACCTCTCTGCAATCCATATATATAGCATTATGGGAATCCCCCTCAAAAAATTAGAACGACCCTCCTTACAAAGGATCCAGGCCATTCAAGGTCTCAGCCAGCACCACCGCTGCAGGATTATGACAGTAAGATATTCGGGTCATTATCGTAAAATCTTGGGGATCTACAATCAAGTCTCCTATCACCAATAATAGCCTCATAGTCAGGCCTATGGTGATATCCCCAGCAAAGACGACGTCCTCAAGACCCCTCAGGTGCACTGAGCATATAACTGCTTGAAGAGAAATGGCCCCTTCGATAACCGACAGTCTAGCCGCTGAGGGTGATATGTGAAGCAAATCTGATAAGAAAAATTAGGGAGAATGAGAGAAATTAGGCATAGCTACCGCCACACTGGACTGACCCCCAACATGGCGAAAAACTCCTCATAAGTGGGACAGACCTCATCCAGGACAAAATGAAAGACATTATTTTTAGGATACCATAATTGCACTTCTGCAACCAACAAGATCTAGTCCATAGCGCGATTTCACTGCAATGAAACTCGATGCATGTTAAAAGCATCATAGTCAACATTATAAAAACACTTGTTCTCCAAACCGTCAAGATATGAGGCAAATCCTTTATGCATTGGAAGCGCCAATTGAAAACACGGAATGTGAAGCAAGAAAAAAATATGGGTATTGGTGGAGAAAAACCCACCCCACACACCACCTTTTATACTTAAAACCTTTGCCAAAGGACAAGAGACCTGGAAACTCGATCATAATTAAACCTCACAAGAGTACTTTAAAGTGCGGGAAAGTGAAATCAAGACTTACGGATGATTTGAATTGACCCCCATGTCGGTAGGTAGGTCAAGAGGTATGCCGATCGACAGCCCCCTATTTTCGAAAATTCCATCTTTCCTCTTTTATCAAAATTAACTTCAGAAAAATCCTCATATATAAAAATTACCCACTGGTTATTTATTCATTTTTTTCTCTCAAAATAAATTCGTACTCAAAAATCCCTTTCTATGAGTTAATTACTTTTTTTCATTATAACAATTCGTATGCCTTTCATTATCAATTCCATACATATCTCTATCTTTTCATAAAATAAACAATCTCAGTAGAAAATTAAAAGCACATATAGGATAAGTCACTAAATTAAGTAAAAATCCAAAAAGGAAAATGCATATATTTCGCTTCACTGAGTTACATTTTTGCTGTTAAGAAAAATAGAAAAACAATGGGACCCTGGTAGAACCCACAAACTCTCTCTCTCTCTCACTTTTAACCCCCACGGCGGACGCATTTTTCCCTATGGCGAGAAATGGATCCTCCACTCCCAGAACCCAAGCCCTCATCAGAAATAGCAGGTGACACAAACCATGAAGAATTCAAGATCTTGATATACTCTGACATGGAGGACATCCAATCCTTGATATGCCTCAGCCAATTGGTCGACACCCAAACATACTACAAGCAATAACAAAAGGAAAATCAATCAAGAAGCAAAGGAAAATAAATAGAATAAGAAGAAGAAATAGAAAAGGATATACCTTAGTCCAGAGGGCCTTTACTTTCAGCCCTGTCAATCCAGACACTGATGCGTGAGGGAGATTTGGCATGATTAGTGACACCCCGATGCTCAATCGGAAGTTATAGGAAGGGGGAGTAATTGAAATAATCAGAGCCTCCTCTACTGCCACCACTACTGACGTGCCACCACCTGCGTTATTGGCTGATACCACCAGTGCACTAGTCCCCATGCTAGAAGGCATAGTATGTGGAGGCATGTTGCCCACGTCATTAATGCAAGAGGGAATCACCCAGCTTTTTACAAAATCTCGATAGTCATAGTTCAACGTCGTATTGGTATATAGCGTATAGGTCTCCTTAATCATCGTTGTCACCCGAGCATCATCCCATATCTCCTTAACCCACCTAATATACATAGGGGCGGCGATGGTGGGACCTCCACCTTTTCCTACACAATCTTCCTAACCACTCTCTACTATAGGTACTAGATGTACACAGAGTCATGCGCGATCAACCATCGCATCTATGCATGTAGACCCATCGCCTCTATATCAGGTAGAGTTTCCCCCTAGGGGTAGAAGATCACCTTCAATTCCCAATAAAAAATCAGTATATACTCAAGAAATAAAGATACCAAAGGACTCAGAGAAGACAAAAAAGATAACATGATCGCTTGACAGGGCATTTAGATATCGTCGCACGCTCGCTATAGAAAAAGATTGATTTGACCTCTGGTTGGACTTCTGCCAGTGAAACATCCAACATAATTCCCCCAAGCTCTCATCCTTTAGGGCTATCAGCCCCGCATTATACCCGATCACCTCATAGAACCACGTATGCAAAAGACATGAATCATCAAGAAAGAAACCAAAAAAAAGAATGTAAGGAAATGCATGAAAAGAGAAAATGAACTCAATATTACCTTTAGAAGATACGTGGCCCCTATAAAAGTCTATGGGCAGCACCGACTGAAAGAATCCAAGTAAAAATAGAGGGATTCCAAGGTCAGGCTCCCCCAATCATACAAACAGACCTCAGAGATCGTTCGCAAAAAGGCAAGAACCAGAGATGGACGATGTTGTCATTCGTCACCAACAGATTGCCACCCAATAGAAGCAAAATAAATAGACAAGCTTTCTGCCTCACCTGCTGCCCGTCAGTCACATACACCCTTCTCTTCAAAGATTCTTCTTCAAAGAAGAAATACAAATCGAATCCCCATAAATTATTCTATCCACATCTCCCAAGTCTGCATGCACCACCTTTGTCGTCACCTTTAGAGTGTGGTCCACCACTACCTCAAACCCCTCACATTCAACCCCTGTCAGTAGCTGAACATCTATGGGAGTCACCGTGTCCTCCTCAAAGATAAGATGAAAAGTGATATGACTAATATAGTCCCCACGATCGCGGACAGTATTAACAATAGGCTGCTACCTTGGAATAGACAGGTCGTAGCCACATGAGTTTATTGGGTTTTGTGCCTCACTAGCCTTGGTCAAGTTGGTCATTGCCTGATATCAAAAAGGCCTCGGCATCCTTTAGATAGGTTGTTGTCTGGGTTCAAATAGGTTTTTGCCTCATAGTTTATCAATCACATGGTCGTGCAACATTGGCCGCTGCTTGGATACAAGTAGGTCGCGACATCAAAACATTCGCTGTTGCCTGGGCATCTACACATTCATCGCAACCCTTTTGCTACAAATTCCTAACAGCTTCCCAGGCTTCTAGAAGGACTACACACTCATCTACTTATCCACCTGTCACGTGCCTGATAAGCACCCAAAAGTGTACATATTATACCCTATATAAACGTATTTTAGTTGCTAATTCTTGACAAATTGGGTCTTGTATGCTTAATTGTTTAATGTACAGGCTTGATCGCCGTTTGCGGAGTTCAAATGCTTATTTCAAGGCAAATGTGTGATTTATGGAGCTAATTCCCCACTCCCGTACCTTACCCAAACCCCGGATCCAGACTTGGCCTAATCCTTCCCCAAACCCTATGTGTGCGGAGTTTGTACTTTTATTACTTTTTTAGATTTTTATTTGTGTCATTTTTATTTTTAGATTTATTTAGAATTTTCTAGGATTTATTTTCTATTTTTATATTTCTTTATTTTGATTTTTATTAGTTTTTAATTTTTAATCTTTATTTTATTTTATTTTTATTAGGATTAGTTTTTAGGAATTTTTTTCTAGTTTTATTAGATTTATCTTTCTTTAGTTTAATTATATTAGGATTATATTTTTTAGTTTTAAAAGATTTTTATTTTTATTTTTATTTTTTTGTGTCGTTTATATTTTTTTATTCAGGATTTTGTTTTTTTAGTTTTATTAGCTTTTTAATTTTAATTTTTATTTCTTTTTATTTTTAAGGTCTTTTTAGTTTAATACGTTTATTGTTTTTATTTTCTTTTTAGTTTGATTTATTTTTAGTAGGATTTTATTTTTATTTTTTATTTTTAAGGGTCCAAACAACTCACACACAAGTTAACACCCATAGACACTGACACATCCAACTCACACACCCTCACCCTCACCCTATCCTATCCTACACCTTCACACACATAACACTACCCCTATTCATCTTCTTCCTCTCACCACATTCTCTCTCCTCTCTCCATATTTCAGAACCCATTACCACCTCATCCGAAACCCATTTAAACTCCACCATTCAACTATCCACACAACCCGAAACCAATACTAGCTAACCCATTTAAACTCGTATGCCCCACCACCTGCTGCCATAGACTCGCCCAACATCTGGCGAGTCCCCAGCCTTAACCAGTAACCCACGACCTCTACCATCCTTAACCCGTGACCCAGTTCCTGCTCCAAATTTGCCCCATATCTGAAACCACTCCTAACCCGGAAATTCGTAACCCATCCAAGTTCAAACCCAAATCCAACCCTCATCTGACCAAACCCGCTGCCTATACAACCCCGACCCACCTGCCTTTGTCCGGCCGAACTTCTCCAGCCACCACATCATAAAACCTCAAACCTCTAACCCACCACATCACAAACCCGAGACCCACCTGTAACCCTATCAAACCCAACTCTGACCATTCCAGCAGTGTTGATGAACTCTTTAATCCCCAACCCGAACCGACCGTAACCCCTCAACCCAGGAGTTTACCTCATGTCACAACCTGTCACCAATCCGAGTTCGACATCCCGATTCCATACCCATCCTCCATTTCCTTTATCCCGAACTTATCGCGACCCTCCATCTGAACCCGATTCAAACTCCCTACATAAAACTAAAACCAAAAAAACCCATGTCTTCCCATTTCACATAAAGTTAAAATTGATTTCTTCACCTACCAAATAGAAACATAAACCAAATGCAAAATAAAACCCATGTCTACTCCCTCTTTAGAGATCACTTGGGGGCTTACCCTTGCCGCAGTTGTGTCGATCCGCATGCCACATCCATAATTATCAGCTTAGCCTACTAAGATCATGTATTCTCTTCTCTTAACTCTATATACTCCTAGCATGGTATTGTAAACTTGCACTAAAACACGTATATAATGAGAGTAGGGAAACAAAGTGGACGTAGGCTCATTTTAATAGTCGAACCACTCTATATCTTGTGTTTGGTCTCTTTACTTGCTTTACATATATTTTATACTTGATATGTTGTTATGAGAATGACGTGTGTCCGATTTCTCGTATCAACATTTTTGGCACCGTCTATGGAAATGAGGTATTTCTATCTTGTTTCTTTATATTTCGAGTTCTTGCCACCTTATTTCATTCATAGGTACCCCTTGGGTCATCATCTCATGGGTGAGTTTTGGTTATTGAGCCCGTATTTTGTATATACACCCTCAAATGGGTATCACACATTTTCAGATCTATTCGTTTGCCTCCTTTTTATGACCTTAAATCTATTTTCTATATCCCAATGATGTTACCTCACCTAGATAGTGCTGTAAAACGCAAAAAGGCTCTAGCCTCGCAAAGATGGGTAACTAGGGATGAGTTTTATTTGCTCATTTTCTACTTTCTCAGCCTATGATTTAGGATTTTCTACCACGATTGTGCCATTTTTGGGGTTCTCAAAGACTGATTTGTCCCTGGTAGACCCATATTAGGCTTATTTTTTCATATCGCCATAAGGGTTGAACCCAGCTCGTAGGACCTTGGAACTATAGCAAGCAGAATGCGATTTGACAAAGTAAATTGCTTGAGTGTCGCAGCCTTTGTATAGGATGTTGCATATCTTTATTTCATCACCGGGGAGAAGACATGGTAAAATGGTCCTCGGACTAAAACTCTAGAGAGTCCTCAGTAGTAACTCCATATGTTCAGCATGCCGCAACCACGACAATATAGATTAGCAAATTACACAAGACTACATCCTTATTACTATACTTGGTTATTCTCTCTACATTTCTTCATCACTCACTCTTGTTGGTTTTGTCTAAGAATAAATATATTTTAAAGACTAACAAAGCAGAAATGGAAGGAGATTCTAACCAAAGTGCAGAGATAAAATATGAGATTGCTCAGTTGTACAACCATCTCAACCATCTATATGATAGACACGCCTCACTCCAAACTCAGGTCAACTTTCTGACCAGAGGGTTCTTATATTGGAGGCTGCAGCATCAAAGGTTGTTGTCCCAACCATCATGGCCGCAGCAGCAGAAGCCACAGCCTTAGAGGTCGCAGACAAGAACCAAAAGAGGAATATGGTGAAGAAGGCAGAGAAAAGCTTTGAGGCCTATACCCCACTGAAATGTGAAATTGAAGATATTTTTTAGTGCATCAAAGAAGCAATATTGCTAAAGTGGCCTGAGAATATGAAGGCTCCTTCCCACAAAAGGAACCGAGCCCAATGGTGAAAATTTCACCAAGACCATGGCCATAGCACTGACAGATGTTTTGCGCTGAAAGATGAAATCGAAAGGCTTGTGAGGCAAGGAATACTGTAGCGATTCCTGAAGGAGGCATAAGGGGTGCAGCCTAATCTGACAGGCCACATGCCTCATACCTGGTTTAGTTTCCAGTATGTTTCTGTTTTATCTTTGAGAAACTCTATTGAAATATTTCCTTTCAACATTGTATTTTTCTAATAAAGTCATGAATATATGAACACATGAATATAGGAAATTGTTTTAATTTTTCCATGTCTCATTTCTTTTGTTTATATTATCTATTATCCTATAAAAGACTTTTTGTCTTATACAAACATATTTTGAATGAAGATAACATATTATCTTTGAGGTAATTATCTTAATTTTCTCACAACACCCCTCATAATGCCTTAGCATATCGAAGAACATGATATTTACAATCGTAAAGGCAATATCGAAAGAATTCAAGGATTCAAGGAGCTTCTATTAGCCACTGGGGCTGCTAATGCCCATTCATCGCTTCCGAGATGCATGAGTTGGATTGGGGAAGCCCCATCATACCCAGCCTGGGAAGGCTTGATATATATCTACAATTTTGTCTTGGGGAAGCCCTATAATTCCCATCCTGAAAAGGCTTTATAGATATCTAATTTTGGCTTGGGAAAGCCCCATAATACCCAGCCTGGGAAGGCTTTATATATATATCTATCATTTTGTCTTGGGGAAGTCCCATAATACCCATCCTGGTAAGGCTTATATATATATATATATATATATATATATATATATATATATATATATATATATATATATATATATATATCCAAATATAGCTTGGGGAATGTTTTTAATACCTAGCCTGGAGAGGCCTAATAATAACCCAATCAAAGCGACTAAGAGAAGCTACGAAAGTGGTTTCATGATAAAGTGACTGAGGAAATCCGCAACAACGGTTACTGTAAGGATACAAATTTCCAATTGAGTCCTTTGTAGTTTTAGCTCAATTTCGGACAAAAACGTTGAGTCATAGGATAGAGGTATTGACCATCATTCAAGCCTATGACATACTACATTTAAAGACGTAGAGGCCAAGATTATAAATCTTCATCAAATGTCGTGTTTAATGTGCCTCGTTTCTACGTCAACAACATTGGTTCCATTGCTCCTAAGGTATGAATGCATTTTGAATATATATATATATATATATATATATATAAGAGATTGGAACGTGTTTCATTGGGTGTATTTTGTTTAAACTGTTGTTTGGTTTCAGAAAGTCTCTTTAAAACTTTAAAATAAAGTTTCTGGGCTAAAAATAGAATTTTTATACTTTTTAGATTTTCATTTGATATTATCGTTCGAACAAGAATGTTGTTCGAATGAGGTTTGCCAATGAGTTCCCCTATTGGCCACTGGAATGTCGTTCGAATTGTCATTCAAACGAGAATGATGTTCGAACGAGAATTCCAACGAGATTTCTAACGAGTTCAACTTTTATACACTGGAACTTCGTTAGAAGGCTCGTTCGAACGAGAATCGGCGGGAACAGTTTTTTGGGTAGTTTTTGACAGTTTTTCCACTTTTCCCACTACTTTACCCCACTACCTTTTGCCAGATTTTACTAGTGCGGGAACCATCATTTTTGGCTCAACTTTTTCATACTATTCCAACTCCTACAGGGACGTTTGATAGTTCAACTTTCCAAGAAAAAGTTCATTGTTTAGAGTGTTAATTTTTCAAGAAAAACTTTAAAACACTTCTGTTTTACACCCATAGTTTGTTTATCCAAGTTTCTTTATATATATACATTGCTTGGAGTTTTGCCACCAGTTTACTCTATCTATTGAAGAGTTCGTTTGGATTTTTTTCTAAATCCCTCAAAGAAGAAGAAATTTGTTTTGCTGCGGCATTCTCACATGGTGAAATGCACCACGTGTGGTTGATGGTGTACCTATGTCTCATTGGTGAATTCCAAGTTTCCTGTGGAGCTCCGGGGTTATCGACTAGGTAGAGGTGTTTACAAGAAGACGCGTCAAGGCTTGAAAGGGGTCGAGTCAAGGAAGTAATTCATCTGTCTTGTAATTATAAAACAATACTTAGTGGACTTAAGGCTAGGGTTGTCCGAGGTTTTTTCCCATTGTAGGTTTTTCCTCATACATCCCAGCATATTGATTCATTATTTATTTTATCTTTTGCGAAATTCACCTAGAACGCATGCTTAGGTAAAAAGATAAAATTGGTTTAAAATCACTACTTGTTTAATTTGGCGCTAAATTAATTTGGGTAATGTTTATGTTAATTCAAGTCATTTAATTTAATTTGATAAAATTTGGTTTGGCCTAAAATTACAAAAATGATTCATGAAGATTGTTAGGAAAATTTCTAGGACTTGAATTGGGTTAATTGGTTTAAGTGAAATTGACATAAGTGTGTGTTTAATCTAATTTCACTTGGTTTAATTTTAATTTAAAAAGAAATTAAAATTAGTTAATTTGTTTAAGTTGAACCGTCAACGCTTCTGCATATCTTTAAAAAGGACATTGAAAATTACTTTTTGTAATTAAGATTTCAAAATTGGGAGTCCTCTCCTTTTCAAATTGGTATCAGAGCGGGATCGCTAAATTATTGCGTTCAAGATCCTTTGAATATTTTTGGCTAAAATGAAATTTTCCTCATTTTCAAAATTTCCTATTTCGATGGTTCTAACTAGGCGTATGGAAAGCGCGAATGAAATCGGCACTAAAATCTATCGACAAAAGATTTTGGTTATCTGTCGTTAATGGGTGGTCCCCACCTATACATTTAGTAGATAATGAGCGTGTTCCCAAACCCGCCGATAGATGGAGTGAAAATGAATTTAAACTTTCAAATTTTAATTCCCGTGGTTTAAATGCTTTGTTTAGCGCGGTCACACCAGATGAATTCCGTCGCATTATGACATGTGAAACCGCTAAAGAAGCTTGGGATATTTTACAACTCACTCATGAAGGTACAAGTGTCGTAAAAGATTCAAACTCCAAAACCTCACCAATCAATTTGAAACCATCAAAATGAATGAAAAAGAAACTTTTGATGAGTTTTATGCTAGACTTTCTGATATTGTTAATTCATCTTTTAATTTGGGAGAGAAAATACCCAACAACCGAGTAGTAAAGAAAATTTTAAAGTCCTTACCCGATAGATTTATTCCAAAAGTGACCGTTTTAAATTCTTTACCAACTTTAGCCTCTACGAAATTAGAAGAACTTGTAGGCGATTTACAAACCTATGAACTGGATATGTTTCCCTCTAAAACTGAAAAGAAAATAAAAAAGGACGTTGCTTTAACATCCCGAAAAGAGGAAAAATAAGAAGTAGAGAGTGAAAGTGATAGTGACTTGAAAAATATGGCTATGTTTGCTAGAAAGTTTTGAAAATTTCTTAAATTTAACAAAGATAAATTTAAAAATGATTTTAAGAAATTTGAAAAATCTACGCATGACAAAGCCGAGAAGATCCCTAAAACTATTAATGAAAGCTTAAATAAGGACGAGTCAAATAAGTGTTTTGATTGTGAAGGGTATGGACATAAGGCAAAAGAGTGTGCCACTAAACTAAGGAGAGAGGGTAAGAAACCAATTTCTTTTAATGCAACCCTTAGTGATAGTGATAATGAAGAGAGACCCGATTCCCCCACTAAGCCCAACTTTGGGGATTTTATGGCTAGTCATGTGAGCACCGATAATGAATATTCCCATGAAGATATTCAAACACATGACACTTCCTTGGTCAAAGTTTATGATTCCCTTACTTTTGATGGTAGTGAGAGTGAAAAACAAAGAGAGAGTGAAAATGAAGAAGAGGTTGATGTGAGTGAACTTCAAAATGCTTTTTTAATAACTTTATGAAGAATCTATTAAATTAAAACGAGCTAATTTGAAGTTAGAAGCTTGTTTAAGAGAGAGTATCAAGGTCGTTGATGACAGTGCGTTAGTGGAAGACCTTAGGAAACGAGAGAAAATCTTCGAGAGAAGCTTGAATATGTAGAAGGTGAGAGAGATATCCTTAGAGGTTTAATGGAATCCTTGAAAAAGGAGCTTCTTGAGTTTGAAGAGAGAAATGTTTTATTAGAGTATAATATTTTAGAATTAAAAAATAAATTAAAAACTCCAGAAAAGTCAAATTTGATTTGGAGTGTAGGTCCGAAAAACTAGATAAAATCTTAGGCACGGTCCAAATAAAAAATGACACCTGTGGTTTAGACTTAGACACTTGTAATGAATCAACCCATAAATCCAAAACCAATGTTTTAGGATAATCACCTAGGAAAGCTTTTAGAGATCATTCCTTTGGTAAGTCTTTTCGCCAAGTCTTTAAGTGTTCACATTGTGGTCGAAAAGGTCATCTTAGAAAATTTTGTTTTGATCTTAAACGAGTTCCTAGAAAATCCAAATATAAGGCAACCGAGGTAGCCAAGATTGCTACACCCCTATATCGTCATTTATTATTATTTTGGGTTAAGAGATCCAACTTTGTAGCTTTACAAGATAGGGTTTTTGATTCTCATTTACTATCACATGCTTCCTCACTTGCTAAATCTAAAGGTTGAATGTGGTAGTTTTCTTTGCATACTTTAGCTTTTTGTGCTTCATATTATATATCATTGCTAGGTGTATGCATGTTTAGTCATTTTCTAGTCATTGCTTTATTTATCTTATGCTAGAAATCATGATTTTTGTTAATCTTTTGTATTATATTTCCTTCATTTTAGTTTGCATTAAATGAAAAATACAAAAAGATTTTTGTTTATTATTTGGGTTTTTATCTCTTGGTAATTTAAGCTTAATGAAAAATTCAAATGATTTTTGTTTGTCTTTTGAGTATATATTTTTATTTTTGGTTAAATTTTTTTCAAAAAACTCAAAAAGATTTTTTTTGTATGTGTATTTTAGTTTGACACACTTTATATGGCATATACTTGTATTTGAATCCCATCTTTTACGCTCCCATGTGGCTAGAACTTTTGGTTTAGATTGTCAATCCTTATTATGTTCTTTACCATGCTTACATGGAGTAGTTGGATTTTGTGTTGATTAAATGGATTCTATTTTTATATGCCTCTATTCACACATGCACGAGCTCTTTTGAAATTTAATCATCACATGTTATATTTGAGCTTTGTGAGGTGTTCTCCTACCAATCTTGTCATCTACATATTTGTGACCTAGGAGGACTAGTGCATGTTAAAATCCGTTGCACGTGAGATTTGTGAGAAATAAAAATATTATATATAAATGTGCATGGGGAAGGGCTCCGAAAGGATTTATTATCCTTTGCGAATAGTAAGCCACCGTTTGAAATGGACCTAGAAGAGATACGTGGCCCAGAGGCCTAAAAGAAAATATGGCATTAAAAAGAAAATTAATTGCCAAGGTCTATGTTTAGTTGATTTATTCATTCAAAAGAATAATATATAAACTTATTGAGGGAGTTTGGATGGTATATCAACGGTTTGCACAATGTTCGTTTATCCTAGTTACGCTTTCAATGTCATGACTCTATTGGTTTGTAGAATCATCAACATGCTAGGCTTGTATGCATTGTGTATGTTTGTTCATTGAGTTCAATTTATATTATCACAAGAGGTTATATTCAAATGTGATGAAGTTTGCAATCAATTGAGAACTCCGTGAACATGTTTTAAGTGATTGGGTTTAAATTAAATTGTTACTAGTTCACACCCCAACTCTACCATTTCCATATGACACATTTTTGCCATACGAGTGTGAAAAACTTATCTTTGTGTGTGTCATTTGGTGTTTATATCTATATATGTGTACTCGTGTCTATTGGTTATATATTATGTATACATATATTTGATATTGTTTTTATTGGTCTTTGCCTTGCTATCTAATCTATTTATGCTTCAATTCATAATTGGTACCTTGTTTGTTGTGTAGTTTGTTTGATATCACATGCTTAGAATCTTATTTGTCAAATCGGTATCCTTTGTTTTCGCATCATAGTTAGTATTCACTTGTATGGATTAGTTATGCTTTTGTTGCCTATATGCTTTCATATTCTTATCACTTTATGCATCATGTTTAAATTAGTTTTATCCTTTGTCTATTCCTGAACAAAAAGGGGGAGAATGATAGGGGGAGAAACGGTATCTAAACCAATTATAATCGTATCTAAGTTTAGGAGATTTAACTTAGGGGGAGAGTGCTATCTTCTTAGTTTGATCATAGTTGATAAAGGGAAGAATTAATTAAGGTGGAGTATTTATTTATATTTCATTTAATATTTTAATATTCCCTATGTGTTTGATAGTTTGCTTAAGTGTGCAGGAATTCTTCTAAATAGAAACTTTCATTGTCGGAAAAGAGTTTAATTCAAAAGTGGTATTTCGAGTCAAGCATTGTACTCTTTATTTTGGGTGGGACATTTTTTTGTCTAGTGAGCTTGACGGCCCATTAGGATTTTTGTTGGGTTTTGTACCGGAATAGCCAAAGGGGGAGATTTTTAAGGACACAAGTTTCCAATTGAGTCCTTTGTAGTTTTGGCTCAATTCTGGACAAAAATGTTTGAGTCATATGATAGATTTATTGGCCATCCTTCAAGCCTATGACATACTAAAGTTTAAGACGTAGCGTCCAAGATTATAAAGCTTTATCAAATGCCGTGTTTAATATGCCTCGTTTCTACGTCAACAACATTGGTTCCATTGTTACTAAGGTATGAATGCATTTTGAATATATATATATATATAGGATCTTGGAACATGTTTCATTGGGTGTAATTTGTTTAAACTGTTGTTTGGTTTCAGAAAGTCTCTTTAAAACTTTAAAATAAAGTTTCTGGGCTAAAAATCGAATTTTTATACTTTCTGGTTTTTCGTTTGATATTGTTGTTCGAATGAGTTTTTCGTTCGAACGAGAATGTCGTTCGAACGAGGTTTGCCAATGAGTTCCCCTATTGGACACTGGAATGTCGTTCGAATTGTTGTTCAAACGAGAATTCCAATAAGATTTCTAACGAGTTAAACTTTTATACACTGGAACTTCGTTAGAAGGTTCGTTCAAACGATACTTTGTTCGAACGAAAATCTCATTCGAACGAGATTTGGCGCGAACAGTTTTTTGGGCAGTTTTTGACAGTTTTTCCACTTTTCCCACTACTTTACCCCACTATCTTTTGCCAATTTTTATTAGTGCGGGAACCATTATTTTTGGCTCAACTTTTTCATACTATTCCAACTCCTACAGGGAGGTTTGAGAGTTCAACTTTCCAAGAAAAGTTCATTGTTGAGAGTGTTAATTTTTCAAGAAAAACTTTAAAACACTTCTGTTTTACACCCATAGTTTGTTTATCCAAGTTTCTTTATATATATACATTGCTTAGAGTTTTGCCACCGGCTTACTCTACCTATTGAAGAGTTCGTTTGGATTTTTTTCTAAATCCCTCAAAGAAGAAGAAGTTTGTTTTGCTGCGGCATTCTCACATGGTGAAATGCACCACGTGTGGTTGATGGTGTACCTATGTCTCATTGGTGAAGTCCATGTTTCCTATGGAGCTCCGGGGTTATCGACTAGGTAGAGGTGTTTACAAGAAGACGTGTCAAGGTTTGAAAGGGGTCGAGTCAAGGAAGTAATTCATCTATCTTTTAATTATAAAACCATACTTAGTGGACTTAAGGCTAGGGTCGTCCGAGTTTTTTTCCCATTGTGGGTTTTTCCTCATACATCCCAGCATAGTGATTCATTATTTATTTTATCTTTTGCAAAATTCACCTAGAACGCATGCTTAGGTAAAAAGATAAAATTGGTTTAAAATCACTACTTGTTTAATTTGGTGCTAAATTAATTTGGGTAATGTTTATGTTAATTCAAGTCATTTAATTTAATTTGATAAAATTTGGTTTGGCCTAAAATTACAAAAATGATTCATGAAGATTATTAGGCAAATTTCTAGGACTTGAATTGGGTTAATTGGTTTAAGTGAAATTAAAATAAGTGTGTGTTTAATCTAATTTCACTTGGTTTAATTTTAATTTGAAAAGAAATTAAAATTATTTAATTTGTTTAAGCTGGACCATCAACGCTTCCGCAAATCTTTAAAAAGGACATTGAAAATTACTTTTTGTAATTAAGATTTCAAAATTGAGGGTCCTCTCCTTTTCAGTTACATGTAATTAAAGCGACTAAAAGATGTAGCAGTAACATTATGAAGCATATTAAAGCTACAAGGAATAGGTGAACACAACCCAGAACAGAGTCCAAGCCACCTCAGATGCCGCAACCCCAAAGTTATTGACGGGAAATGATAAATCAAGCACCAGGTCAAAAGAGTTCAGCCTCATCCTCATAGTCATTATCCTTCGGCACTACGACTTTAGGAATAAAAAGTGCAAGACAAGTGGCTACAACCTTGTTCAATAAATCTTTATAAGATGTTATCGCGGACCTATGTAACATACATTGATTGTTAAGAGTTCTCATATTTGCAATAAGTAGTTATACATTGAAGCAGTCAATATATATATATATATATATAGACGAAGCAAAACAAAGTATTCATTCAAGTTTTGGAAAAAATAAAATGAAGGAATAAGAAAAAAGGAAGAAATATCCATCAACTTTAAAGTAGAGGCCGCAACCTTAATTAATATGTTCACAAAATCTTAAAAGGTCACATCCTTGTGTACATTACACCAAAAAACCAACAAAAAATTGTCTAAGCCTAAGAGGCAGCGTCATCATCTTCATCTCCCTCTTCATCCTTTGCGGCAGCCTCTATTTCATCGTCTCTAGTCGTGGCCTCCTCCATTTGCTTTCTTTCCCTCTCCTCAGATGCAACCCTAATTTCAACTACACATACATTATTCTCATCATCTCCCAACTTCCAATACATGATAAGCTCCTTGGAGTTGGGGAAATTCTTGACCACTCTGTGTTCGAGCTCTTGAAAGTCGCGACGATAAGCTTTGTTGTTTGTAAGATAGAATTATGTGGATCCGAGTGATGCGCTTACTCCTGGATGGTAAGACCTATCACGTGAAGACCTGGAATAACTATGTTGACTATGCCTAGGAGGCAAAGGTGGCATTTCTATCCTCAGCACCTGGAAAGAGCTAGAGACCTGTCTTGTAATAATTGAGCTAATTTCCTCATTATTTACCTCATGGCATCTTTACCCCTGGCAATACTGGCAAGAATTCTATTCAAGTCGGCTACTGTCGGTGGAGAAAATATGATGGTAGTTTTTCCTTTATTTCTTGTACTACTCTCAGGGTCATTCATTTTCCCTTGAATAAAGATGCATAAGATAGAGAACGATAATATAGACACGTTCCCATAGATGGCGCCAATCTGTTGATGTAAAAAAATGGACTAGATCCAATTTTCTAATCATAGATAAAATGTTGGATGCAATAAAATTATCACATAAAAGACAAAGAGATTTAAAGTGTTTTGACGGTGAAGAAAACAAGACCTGTTAATTGGCAGGCTCGTGCAGATTTTTCTGGAAAAATGATCGTAAAATACAATCCATTGATCAGAATCATGAACGAGGCATACCATTAGAAAGGTACTTCTAAGACCTTCAAGAGTCCTTCGGACCTCTCCCGGGTCCGAGAGTTGACTTTAGGTCAAATGTGGCTTGGAAGCACACGTCAATCCTTTGGACAAGAGATCGTCAGACGAAAACGGATCGTTCGTCCGCATGGTAAGTCAGAATCATGCACGGGGCAGACCGTTGGAAAGTTTAGGAGACTTAATTTGACATTCCAAAGAGTTTCACTCGATTAAAAAAGTTAGCCTTGGTTAGTTGGGTCCTAGAAGTGGCCGGTGACCTCTCGGAGTAAAACGAATTGTTCGCCTGCACCATAAGTCACAATCGCGCACATGTCGACCATTGGAAAGGGTATTTAGTTCCTTTTGGAGATTCATATACTCTCGTTTGAGATGAATAGCTGACTTTGGTGAAACGGAGTCCAAGAGCACCCGGTGGCCTTCAGATTGATTTTTGAGAGAAAAGGATCATTCGTCCGAATAGTTATGCCATTTTAGGCAAGGGGCAGATCGTTGGAAAGGGTTTCAATGCCCTTCGAATATTGAAAGCTCTTTCGCCCTGACGATGAAGTTAATTGAGGTCAAATTGGGGCTCGAAAGCGCCCAGTGACCTCCGAAACCATTTTTGGTAGTAAAATGATCCGTTTGTCTGAACCGTTATGCTTATTCATGCATGGGTGGACCGTTGTAAAGGGTATTCAGATCTCTTTGAATATTAAATGAGATTTCATTCTGATAATATAGTTGAATAGAGTTAAATGGGGTATGGGAGCACCCGATGTCCTCTAGATGGGTACTTGGAGTGCGACTTAGGGTTTTTCAGTGAAATGGGGAAGTGCTAGGGACCTAAGGAGAGACTTAGGGGGGCTAGAATGTGGTTTCTATAGAGCCCCTCAATGGGTGATCTTGGAACAAGTGAAATCCGTCAAATAGGCACTACATGATGTTTTGAAAATAGTTCAATTCTGTAGACCTAAGGGAATTCTGTGGATGACCAATCCTGCAGGCCGAGGTTAATTTTGAGGACCTAAAAGAGGTGATGACTCGAGATTAAGGTAAATATTAACCTAAAAGAGGTGACGACCCAAGACGGAGGTCAATTCTGACCTAAAGGAGGTGATGACAGAGGGCCGAGGTCAATTCTGACCTAAAAGGAGGTGACGACTCGAGGCCAAGGTCAATTATGACCTAAAAGAGGTGACGACTCAGGGAAGAGGCCAATTCTTACTTAAAATAGGTGACAACCTAGGGCCAAGGTCAATTTTGACCTAAAAGAGGTGACGATCGAGGGTAGAGGTCAATTCTGATTTAAAAGAGGTGACGATCAAGGGCTAAGGTCACTTCTGACCTAAACGAGGTAACAACCCAGGGCTGAGGTCAATTCTGACCTAAAAAAGGTGATGACCCGGGGTCGATGTCAATTCTGACCTAAAATATGTGACGACTAAGGGTTAAAGTTAATTCATACCTAAAAGAGGTGACTCCCGAGGTACGAGGTTAATTTTAAGCTAAAAGAGGTGATGACTAAGGGCCGAGGTCAATTATGGCCTAAAGGAGGTGACGATCGAGGTTCGAGGTTAATTCTGACCTAAAAGAGGTGAGGACCGAGGGCACAAGTCAATTCTGACCTAAAGGAGGTGATGACCCAAGGCCGATGTCAATTCTGACCTAAAAGAGGTGAAGACCGAGGGACGAGGTCAATTTTAACCTAAAGGAGGTCATGACCCAGGGTCGAGGTCAATTATGACCTAAAAGAGGTGATGTCCCGGGGCCGAGGTCAACTCTGACCTCAAAAAGGTGACGAACCGGGATCGACATCAATTCTAACCTAAAACATGTGATGACTGAGGGTCAAGGTCAATTCATACCTAAAAGAGGTGACGACCGAGGGTCGAGGTTAATTTTAACCTAAAAGAGGTGATGACTAAGGTTCGAGGTCAATTCTGGTCTAAATGAGGTGATGACCGAGGGTCGAGGTTAATTCTGACCTAAAAGAGGTGAGGACCGAGGGTCCAGGTCAATTATGACCTAAAGGAGGTAAAGACCCAAGGCTGAGGTCAATTCTGACCTAAAAGAGGTGACGATCGAGGGCCGAGGTCAATTGTAACCAAAAGGAGGTGATGACCCAGGGCCATGGTCAATTCTGACCTAAAAGAGGTGACGTCCCGAGGTCGATGTCAATTATGACCTAAAAGAGGTGATGACCCAGGGTCGAGGTCAATTTTGACCTAAAAGAGGTGATGATCGAGGGCCGAGGTCAATTATAACTTAAAATAGGTGAGGGCCAAGGGACGAGGTCAATTCTAACCTGAAAAGTGACAACCCGGGGTCGAGGTCAATTTTGACCTAAAAGAGTTGACGACCGGGGGGCGAGGTTAATTTGGCCTAAAATAGGGGACCACTACTGGGGTCAAAGCCAATTCTGAGGGCTGAGGTTGTAACATCCTTTAGGAAAATTTGGAGACTCCACTTGGGATATGTATCTTATAGTATCGGTGGGGATTGAGGGTTGGATGTGATTTTAGGTTTCGTTGAGGAAGGGGGAATGATCAGAGGGTTGGATGTTATTTCTCGACAGGGAAATTTCATGGTTTTTGTGGTGTTCTTTGGAAATGTTGCTGGGGAGAATATCCAATTGTTTTTAGGAATTTCACTGGGGAGGTAAGAGTTATACCGAGGAAATAAGTGTGGTAAAAATGTTTTTCTTGATGAAAAAGGTTCTAAAATCCAATTGGCAAATTTAGGAATTTTTTGAGATTTTCTGGCATTTTTTGGGGGACTTTTTATATGAAATTTTAAAGAGGGTGCCGATCTTCATGGTTGAAAGGGTGCCAAATGGAAGTGGCATGGTCGTTTGGGGTACCTCAAGCGGGTGGAGTGACAGCGCCGATCGATCAATGGTAGGGGACTGCCGATTGGCATACCCCTTAGCCTCCTATAAAAAGGGAGCAGGGTCTCCTCATTTTTCACAGCTTTCTGACTTTCATTCTTCTGTAATTACCTTTTATAAATCATTC
The DNA here is from genome assembly GCA_949130495.1 of Sambucus nigra. Classification (NCBI taxonomy): domain Eukaryota; kingdom Viridiplantae; phylum Streptophyta; class Magnoliopsida; order Dipsacales; family Adoxaceae; genus Sambucus; species Sambucus nigra. The sequence goes on along the minus strand of OX422213.1, from coordinate 493,281,070 downwards.
TAACGTTCCAAAGTCAAAAGATGGCTGAGTTCTCAAGTAGCATAACACACATGGCATGGCTCGATGCTGACGATTGGTAGGCCTAGAATGGAGGGCTGGGTGCCCCTTGCTTTAGGTAGCGAAAACTATTTTGAGTCATTTAAGCCAGTGGCGGATGACCGGACTCTCTTGTGCGAGCCTAATCATCGCTCTTATAGGGTGGTGAATCCTGATGGTTATGTAAGTATTGATGGCTTTTGGTCTTCCTTTCCCTTTTTTTTTTCTTAGGGATATTTCCTTATTTCTTGAATTTTGACAAGGGTTTTTGCTTTTTTCTTTTGACGGTCTGATGTTTCTATGTCGACTATGCGTTCTCGAGGGATGACGGGGCTTAGGGACGTTCGGGAGAATCTTCCATCTGTGGTGCATTGGATGGTGTCATCAGTTGATTTTATGAGACTTGCATACACTTTGGATGAAATGCCTCATTCTACAGATGTTCTTTGTGCTCTATGGGAAGGGTGGTGGGACACCAACCACACCTTTCATTTTGTCTTTGGGGAGATAACGGTGACTCCCATATATGTCCGGCGGCTGCTGGGGCTGGATTGTGATGGGGTGTATATTGATGTGGATAGGACTCTTAGGGTGACTCCGGAGGCGGTGACGATGACGTTGGGTGATGTGGAGACAGTAGTCTCTAGGGAATCTCTTTGTTTGTCTCTATTGAGAGAGTTATTACTGAGGAGGAGGATTGACGAGAGTGACGGGCGACAGGTGCGGCAAATGGCCCATTTGATTATTTTACTTTATGCATTCGCATTTTCCTTCAAATGTTTTATTCTTGATTTCTTAATTACTGACCTTTGTCCTTTGCAGGCATGGTTTTATGATGATTGGGTTTAACACCCAATTGATAGCTTTGAAGTACGAGTCTATTAGGGACTTCTTTCGGATGTACCAATGGCAAAAGTCTAACCGACAGTCGAAGAAGTCCCTCTCTCTGGAGGCGGTGCGTCAGGTCTTAAATGGCCTGACGAGTGAGTGAGTGAGTAACTCCTTCTTTTCTTTTTGAAATTGTCTTTCCTTTGATGATCTTTTCTTGATATTGATCTTTTGCTCTTTCAGGGGAAATTACAGGTGACCTTCTATCTCTGGGGGACGACCATCCAGCATACGAGTTTGACTGGGGGAAATGCGCAGATGCAGAGTTTATTGGTGCATGAATTCGGCCACTCTTAGTACCTCTGGGAGAGAGTAGTTCAATAGAATGTGGAGGATGAGGTTGTGGTGCCACCGACGAGGCCCCCGATATACATGAGGAGGGTATAAGAGATGTCGGACGATGCACAAGTAGCGTCAATGATGGGTGAGCCTTACTCGTCCTATACCGACATGGTGGTGATGTATGACTATATGGATTTTGTGTTGAGCTAGTTGATGCCACCCAGTATATATGACGTGAAACCTCACCCCCGTGTGTGTTCGAGTCGGCCAGTGGGGTCTTCCCATGGCGCAGGCGGTGCATCGATATCATCGACAGGGACAACTTCGAAGGTTCCTTTTGATTTGCTCATCGTTCATACTTACAATATTCGATGGGCTGATAGAAGGTCAGTGCGTATGATTCATCGTCCTAATGCGATGGATCCATAGGAGTAGGTCTTACCAGAGGAGTTCCTTTGACCTGATGTATACTTTTCATCTCTTTGTCTTTTTTATTTCCTGATTTCTTTTTTTACCTCGGACTGATTGACTTGCTCTTTTTTATTTTATTTTACAGCATATCTGGGTCTCCACTAACTGGGTGAGGGATATTAGGGATTGGATATCTTCGGCAATCTCCCACATTCGGGACGTGATTCTGGTTCCTTCTTATTTTATGTTGTTTTCCTCGTCTGACGAAGGGTTGGGCTCGGGAAGTGGAGGCACTTCGTCTCGTCATAGAGGGAAGAGAGAACGTTGCAGGGAAGGAGGCTCCTAGAGAGAGAAAGAAAAAAAATGAGTAAATGAGAGAGAGAGAAAAGTAGGTGGGTTCGGGCTGAGTCCCGTTGTATTTTCTTATTTTTCTTGCAAAACTGATGTAATACAACAAAAATCTACGCAAAAAAATGAAGTTTTTGCTAATTTTCATTTTTAATGACTAATGCACATGCTCTTTTTACTTTGCTACTGAGACCGTAAAAATAATTAAAAATGATTGGAGAAATATTTTATTTTAAAGTTGGATAAATAAAAATATAAGGATAAGGAAATTCGTAATTCTCTTAATATAAAAATTATAGCTTTTTGTTTTTGACAAAAAAGGAAAAAAGGAATTTTCCCAAAAAATAGGGGATTGCCAATTGGCATGACCCCTATCCTGCATATCAGTCCAGACTAATGAACCCAAGGCTTTGATTTCACTTTCTTCAATTGCTTAGTACTTGGTGGGGTAAGTTTTCCTCCAATTTTTGCAGGGCTTCTTGTCTTTGTTTGAGAGCTTTCAAGTATAAATAGGTGTTTGGATGAAGATTTTCCTTCACACTTCCACATTACTTCTCCTTTACATTATTCTTTGCTCACTATCTTCTTATTTTTTGATATGGATCTCCCTGGTAGTGTTGAGTTTACAAACTAGCTTGAAACCTTGGAAGCTATGTGCTCCTGCAACATTGACTACGACGCTTTCAATATGCGGAAAGTCTCTTAGTGGTGCAATCGACCCATAGAGTGGAATATGATGAAGGCAGCAGTTGAGTTCTGGTACCCCGAAAACCATGTCTTTCGCTCCGGCTGGGAGAAAATATGTCCAACCTATGAAGAGTTTTCTCCCAAGTTGGGGATAAATCCCAGCGTTGTAGCGGCTATGCCTAACTTTTACCAGTCCCCTAGGGAGATATTGCCATGACTTCTCCATATTTCACCTTCGGTAGCCAGGTCGTTGGTCACCGGAGGAATGATTTCTCTTCCTGTGGTGCTACGGTCTATACATTTGCAGGATGTTGGCAATGTCGGCTATACTGGAGTCATCATTATGGTCCTAGTTTCAAAATTATTGTTTGTAACTAGGGAAATGCTAGTGGACCCTCAACTTGCAGCTATTATTTCCTGGATGTTGTACCGTCCCAATCCTAGGGCGGTGATACTGGTGGAGACTTTGAATGGACTGGATGCTTGGCGGGAAGGTTGTTTTGACTTTCCGGGGGGTCACCCTATAATGATGTTCATGTGGATGTCAGAGAGATTATATATGGCGATCCCACCTAAGTATCCTTTGTCAGAGGTGCCAGACTTCTTCTCACGTTATTTTATTAGTGTAGGCTTGGACATCGAGAGCTGGGAAAACTGGTTCGTGGATCACAGGGCTCAAGGCTTGCGTTGGTCAGCGCCTTGGTGGGGGGAGCTGTTGCCCATTATGAAACTCAGAGAATACCAGTATGTTCGATTTGTAGGCCTCCGATAGACCTCTTTCTACTTTCCCTAGCGGCTTCTGTGCCAATTTGGTTGGGAATAAATTGTGCCACCGTAGACATTGGACTACTTTCCTGTGGAAGATCTGACAGATTGTATGCGCATGTAGTTTGGCTCTTTGTGGGAGAATCGCCTATCGTCGACCAGTCCATCCCAGTTTGTTGGTAGAGTCCAGAATATCTCAGGGGACTACATGAAGATGTTATGGATAAGAGTAGTTGCTAAGATGCCGACTGTGGAGATTGGGAAAATGTGGTTTGTTGTATCTGACACCATGGAGGGAGGCATTGTGGTTTTCCCCAAGCTGGTTCAGGCTTATCATTCAATGTAGCTTCAACGACACTCTATTCAGTCAGGGGAAGTTTGGGGACCCGGGGATGTGGGTGACGATGGGGCTGGTTCCTCTGGCAGCTGCGGGTAGGGTTTGTGAAGCTTTTGTAAGGGGTGTGGTTCGGTTTTGGAATAATTCAAGGGTTATTTTAGGTGTAGTGGGGGTATTGTTTATATTTAGTTTTTAGGAAGGTAGGAGTAGATTGACAAGGGAAGTCATTTGATTCCTTATGCCAATGTAATTGTACTGGAATTTTCAAATAATGGAATAAAGGAGTTTTTGATGATCTAGTTGTGCCTCTTGATGAGTTTTGCATTTGAATTATCTATTCTTATCGCTATGGCTTACATAATCATTTTTTATGTATACGTTAAAATGAACTATCATTCTCGAGGATAAGAAGAGAATAACATTCTATAAAAAAGAAGGAAGCCATGCTCATATAAAGCAGATGAGATTTCTACATACCTCTGAGGGTTTTAAAAATTTTCTTAAATTCATTTTTGAAAGTAAAAGGATTTTTATAGGATCAGGCCCCACGTAGTTCTAAGTAGAGGAAAATGAAGATCTTTTTATTAGTATAGAAGGGATATGAGAAGAATTGTAGCGCGTTGAGATTTCTGACTAGGAGAAGAATTTCTTGAGACGATCAAGGTTGACTGGATGCACCATTTCTTCTCCATCAATATCGATGAGCATAGCGGTGCTTCCTGATAGGATCTTCTTCACAATGTAGGGGCCTCTCCAATTGGGATTGAATTTCCCTCTGGGGTCCTATATGGGCTCTACTATCTCTTTGAGGGATAAGTCCCCTTATTAGACACCGTGGTCCTTGACTCTCTTATTGAGTGATCATGCTATACGTCGATGGTACCCTTGTATGTGATATAGAGATTTTATCCTCCGTTCGCCCAAGAGTGATAACTCATCAAGATGGATTTGGTGCCAGTCTTCCTCGCTGACTTTGCTTTCAAGAATGACGTGCAGCGAAGGGATTTCCATCTCTACGGGTAGGACTGCTTCCATGTTGTAGACTAGAGAGTAAGGTGTATCCCCAGTAGAGGTTTGAACTGAGGTGCGGTACCCCAAAGGGCATAAGGGATCCTGTCGGCCCAATCTCGACAACTCTTAGTCATCTTGCTGATAATGGCTTTGAGATTCTTATTAGAGACTTTAATTACTCCATTAGTTTGAGGTCGATAAGGATAATATTTGTTTATTTGAATCCCATACTCGTCAACCACCTATGTAACCTCTGCCTTGAAGTGTAGCCGTTGTTTGATACTCATTCGTATGGGACCTCATATCGGCAGATAATGTTTTTCTTGATGAACTTAACCACTTTCTTGGCATTCAGACCTGCGTATGACTAGGCTTTGACCCATTTAGTGAAGTAGTCAATGGCAACCAAGATGAATTCATGTCCATTGGATTTTTTAGGTATAACTTTTCCTATGATGTCAATGCCCCATGTGGAGAATGGATAGGGAGAAGTCATGTTGTACAATTCTCGCTACGGCAAGTGTTGTAGGTTGGAAAACTGTTGGCATTTGAGGCATCTTTGAACGTAGGCTATGAAATGGTAACCAAGATGAATTCATGTCCATTGGATTCTTTAGGTATAACTTTTCCTATGATGTCAATGCCCCATGTGGAGAATGGCCAGGGAGAAGTCATGTTGTACAATTCTCGCTAAGGCAAGTGTTGTAGGTTGGAAAACTGCTGGCATTTGAGGTATCTTTGAATGTAGGCTATGCAATCTTAAACTATGATAGTCCAAAATTAACCTTGCCGGATGATCTTCTTAGAGAGCATATAACCATTCATGTGGGCTCCGTATCCCCGGCTGTTAATTTTCTACATCATTTCTTTAATGTTAGCCCCTGTGATGCAGTACAAATAGGTTCCATCGAATCTTTTCTTTAACAGTGCTTTATTGCAGACAGTATACTGGGCAGCCAGTCTATGGAGGGTTGCTCTATCTTTCTTCTCAAAGCCTTGGGGATACCTACAATGCTTGAGGAAGTGACAAATTCATAGTACCAACAACTAGCTATATCTGGATCTTCTTCTGTTATGAGCTCAATGGGGTAGCAGTGGGTTGGTTTATCTTGCTATTGGACAAAGAAAATGGACATGGTTATTCCTTCAGGCATGTTACTCATGGAGGCAAAGGTAGCAAGGGCATCAGCTAAACTATTCTTTGCCCAGGGCAGGTAGTGGAATGTGATTTCTTGGAATTAGGAAGCTAGCTCTTCTAGGTGGGCATGGAAGGGTAAGAGTTTCTCGTCCTTGACTTTCCATCTTTTAAGCACTTGGCCTATGATGACCATTGAATCCCTATAGACATCTAGGTATCGAATTCCTTCCTTGAGGGCAACTTTGAGACCTACCGTGCACGCCTCGTATTAAGTCATGTTGTTGGTGCTTGGAAAATCCAATTTTATGACAATGTGAGTGTGAGAGTCATCATGGGCGATTATGAGTATCCCAATGCCATACCCTATCTTGTTGTCGGTTCCGTCAAAGAATATTTTCCATTAAAGATCTTCTTTGGATGTACGGATGATATTCTCATCTGAGAATTTAAAAATCCAGATATCGGTTTCTTCCATAGGGTAGTCTATAAAGTAATCAGATATGGATCTTCCTTTTATGGCTTTTTTCATGACATATACAACATCAATTCGACTAGAAGTATCAACCAACGGGACGTTCCACTGGACATGGAAGGCTTCTCGGGTAGGTACTTGATTGGATCCATTCGGGATACTAGTTTGATGGGAAAGGCGAGAATGTAATGCCGTAAGTTTTGGGAGACCTAGACAAGTGTTATACATGATTTTTCTAAGTCCGTGTAGTTAACATCGTACCAGTCCAACTTATGACTTGTATAGTCGATGGCTCTTATTTTGCAAGTTTCTTTAAGTTACTTGGCTAACAAAGCCCCAACTGTTGCATCTGTCACGGTTAGGTAAAGGAGTACGGTAAGACTAGGCTTTGACGGCATGAGTACCGTGGG